>CM075201.1:8457500-9657500 GCA_037577475.1 Chaunax sp. Z400 | reverse complement strand
CCCTTTTACAAACCATATCAGTCTGCATTTGTCAGCTTTTGTCTTAACTAATAAGTAATAAGAGGAGGTTAGATTTAGAGGAGGGCATTTGTCATCTTTATCTTGACAACCTTATGAAAAGCTCTGTTTCCGCGTACACATGATTAGACTTGTGCAAGTGTTAGTGTGTTGGAAACTCGTGTGCACACATTATTTCACTCTAATAATTTAAAATCGAACCCCAATCTGGAACAACAGATATGTGCTGTGCAGCAGAAAATTTATTTTCCTTACAGCATTGGATCGATTAAATATTTGGTCTGTAACACATCAAATGATAACACTGGTTATCCCATGAAAAATTCAGCTCAAAACTCAATGTAGTGCATCCGTGCTCAATTTGATAAAGCAAACAAAGCGATTCCTGTTTCAGTCAAGGAGTTAGTTCAAAACACAGACAAACAATCATGTATAATAGAATTACCTTTGATGGTCAATATTTTTTGAAGGTCAGTATTATTTTTTAACTGGAGGAAAATCAAACAAATTGATTCGTAATCGTTTGACAAACATATTGTTTCCAATAAGACCAAATAGAAATTCAGTCACTCAACTATTCTCTGAGTCAGACATTAAAAAAAGGAGAACTAACTATACTTCTTACCCTGTAAGCCCCTAGTCAAAAGAATGCCATTTCAAAATTGTAAATAAGATTTGCCCATCCAATGAGCTGCTCAGATTAAGATTTAATGTTGAACAAAATAACTGCTGCTTCTGTGATGTTGAAATCGAAACTACTGATCATCTGTTTTTCTACTGTATGTACAGTACACTGAAACTTTCTGGCAAGATTTTCAAGACTGGCTATCAACCAAAATCCTACTACCTGCTCCTCTCACAAGAGAAAATATTGTTTGGCATCCACATGAAGGATAGTAACATTGATTTGATGTTGAACAATCTTGCACTCTTTGCAAAATTCTTCATCCACACATGCAGAGGAATATAAAGCCTTTTGTTTTTTGTGTGTTAAAGGGACCTTATGAATAATCATCTCAGTGCTTTAAGACTTATGAAACAGAAACATGTAAAGTTTCTCCTCAGAGCTTATGATGAACTGAAATATTTGACTTCTAGAAGAGTACAGATTTGTATGGTCATTGTTACTATTCCTTTTTAATTTAATTTATTTTTATTTTTCACATCTGTACTTGTTTATTTTATATATATAAATATATATTTTGTATTATCTAGGGATTAACCAGACAGACCTGGTACCCCCGTCGCATTTCACATCGAGTGTTCAGTTTGCTGGACCACAGGGAGGCATTCAAGTCCCAGGGACAACACCACCCATCTCCTGGAGAAACCCCGGCATAACATCAGTACCATCAGGGGATCCCAGTTCTGCCAATCCATGGCTTTCAATCAGTCAGGCCCAACAGGACAATCAGAGGATCATGATGTTACAAGGAGAAAGCATAAGAGGAAGGATCCCTGTGAATCACCCATCAGACTATAGGGCAAGGTATCCCACAATATGTTTTATATAGTCAGAAATTCCAATATTGTCCATCAGTTGGGTGGCAAACTTGGGTGGAACACAAATGGATGGTGTTTTTCAAACACAGATGTGCAGAGAGAGGTGAGCAGTGTTCCAGATGGGAGTTGAAGTGGCATCTAGAGACAGAAAAGCACAAGGCAGAAGTGGAGAGGTTGAAGGGGCAGGTGGAGGCCCTGAGAGACACAGCAGAGAGACACAGGCAAGAGATGAGAGACAAAGACGGCACAATGAACAGGTAGGAGATATGCTTATTGCATCATTCAGTCAAGGCATTTTATGGTTTGATTGACATTCTCTTTGTCACTAAACATTTCAGAGTTTAGCGATGAATCAATTTGAAAAGGCTTAACATGGCATGACCTTTGTGTAACAGACAGAGCCACGATTTGGAAGCAATGCGCGAAGAGCTATGTAAAGCTAAGACTGAACTCAGCCAAATGAAAGAGGAGCTCTTTCACATCAGTGCACAGAAGGAGGAAATAAGCTCACAGGTAATGTTATTTACTGAGCAAACATTTAATTTTGACACTGCTGTTGATGGAGATCACCTGAGAATTGCTGGCATCTTGTAAATTATTTTTGGCTGTCTGGTGGTTTTAGTACAGTCTTGCAGTCTTAATGATAAATTACAGTCTGCTGACAGTTTTAATTACTTCCGCCAAGGAGGTAATTAAAACTGTGAAGAGTTCAGTTTTGTTTGTGTGTCTATTTGTCTGTCTTAGCACGATTACACAAAAACTGTTTTACAGATTTTCATTAAACTTGGTGGGAGGGTGGGGAACTTGGTAGGGAAGAACCCATAACATTTTGGAGTGGATCCCAATAATGAGAATTTTTTCCACTTTTTTGAACCTTGCAAGATGATGCTGTTATTGATTGTCAATTACACTTAAACGTGTTGACAGATCACAGTGAAACTGGGTGAAAGAGAGAGCGTTGTCCCAAAGAAGGAACCATAGAATTTTGGAGTATATCGATCCATATAAAGGAGTGGATCCACGATTTGCTCTTGTTAAGCAAGTTTCACCATTATTAGTTTTCTAAATAAAAATGTTCAAAGTACAAAGTGTAACATTTTCACTTCTTGCAGCTTGAAAGCCTGAAGCAAGAGTCTGCAGAGGAAATTACAAAGCTGCGGAGAGATGTAGAGAGGAGCAAAGAGGAGGCCCGGGAGCTTGCTCTGAAGGCTGAAATGGACAGGGTACAAACTGAGGAGGAGTCAAATCAGCAGACTCTTAGAATGTCAGAACAACTGCAAGAAATGCACAAGAAGCAGGAGGTGGAGGTGTGTGACACAATCTCTGGGAATTCAATAACAAGTATGAAGAGTAGCTCCTCTCTGGCTCAAACTCATTAGCCATGTTGCCTGCTATTATACTCAATGTTTACAATACTACACCCTAGGACGTGCTGCGTGAAATAATTTGTCCAATCAGCATAGCCATCACTCTACTGAGGTCAATGAGGTTATGAGAAGTTTCAAAAAATGCTAAATAGTAAATATAGTACAATCTTTATGATGCATCAGATTGGCCACCATTATCGCTGACTTCCTTCAGGACTGAAACGAGTGAATGGAGAACTTCTCAGTAATATATTACATCATCATAAGCATTGGTCTGAAAATTTGCATTGTTTCTTCACTTTCAGCTGCAGCAGTTGAATGCTTCCCACCATACAGAGTTGGGTGCAGCAAGGAAAGCAAACAATGAACTGCAGGACAGACTTCAATCAATAACCTCAGAAGTGCTGCAACTCAAAAGCTCTCTAATGGAGGTATCCACTGAGAGAGATGGGCTGAGAGAACATTTAAGGTGCCACATTCAATCTAAAGTTTAGAACAACTAAGCAGCTATAGCACTTAGTAGTCAGATTCACTGATTTTGGGGGAATGTGGTTTATTTTTCAGCCAAATGGGAAAAGCTTTTGAGACACAATCAGCAACACTGCACAGCCTTAGAAATTACATCGGCCAGCTTGCCCCAGAGAACAGCGAGAAGGAGCAATTAAATGACGCTGTTGAGGTGAAGGCAATACAAACACTATTGATTGCAATCAGCCTACTGTTAAGCAATTTCTTTATTTTAACTTAAAAACTTTGTTCTTTTTCACAGGGTACAGATTTGTAGAGCAAATGAGTGTTAAATCTTTGAATGGTCATGCCCGTTCTATTAATGAGTCCAATTTGTGTATGTGTACCTCTTATTCTCGTACTCATCATTTTGTAGAGGCTGAACAAAGAGAAAGCAGCTCTTCAGATGACCACAGAGCTTCTGACAGTCAGGCTGAACTCTTTGAATGAGATACTTGCCCTCCAAGAAGAGGAAATTGTGAAGAAAGTGAGTGTTTATTTTTCACCTTCAATGGATGATTCAAACCTTAGCTGAAAAACAATGATCAGTAGTGCTACTGATCATTGTTGGCAGGCTGAACCTCTGCTTTACTATGTAGCCCATCTCCTTGTCATTGTGTGTTGTTGGCCTTATGTTGTAAAATTTTCAAGTATATTTTTATGGCAAAAGTCTGAGAAAAAGTCTGAAGTTTGGATCCACATGTATCTTGAAGATTCTTATGCAGACCACAGCGTTGAAGACAGATGATAGAATAGCTGCAGACATAATGACAAAGCCACAGAGGTGTCCCGTCCAAATCTCATGTATATACAGTCTGACTCACACAGAGTAGAGACTGCTTTGAAAATACTGCTGTGGAATGAACAGAAAGACTTATTTACAAAGGTTTTAGCATTCTTTGGAAAAAAATCAAGGCTAATTCTTTTTGCAATAATTACCCTGGCTCAGTTGAAGAATTTGCTGAAAGTGTGTGTATTTACTGTACATGCGTGTATTTCAATAGACCTCGACAGACCCACTGGTGAAGAATGGATCTCAAGGCCTTCAAGTGCTTCAGCTCTGGAGAAAGAAAGTCTTCAAGTTATGTGTCCAGCTTCGATCAAAGGACATTGAACTAAGAGGAGAGAAAGACCAACTTCTTTCAAAAGTATGAACAGTCATCTGTAGGTATACCAAACTACAGTCATGTCCTACAGTATGTGTTTGAAACTACAAATGTGTGTCTGTGCTTTAGGTCAGATCTACAGAGCAGCAGCTCCAGCAGGAGCAGCACCAGGCTAGCGTGCTCAAACACAGCTTAGATGACAGGATAGCTGAGCTGGACCTGCAGAGAGTGGAAAATGAGGTTAGTACTATAACAAGTGATTTGACTGACATAGCTGTCTGAAAATTTGATGATCCACAATAAATTTGGGGCCGCTATGGAAAATAATAAACCCTCATACATTGGAACCAATGCACAGAATGCTGACTATCTGAAAACGCGGTTCCAGTAGCAGTTGTCGTTTTAATAACAGCAGCTGGGCATGAAGACATTCTCAATATTGTGTAAGATACTTGATCATAAGGATGTGCATTTTTCTTTCTAGACTTTCAAACAGGACTTGTTCCAGACTCGCAAGGAAAACTCACAGCTGAAGTCACAGAATCAAAAAGCAGAGGCTGAACTTAAAACCCTCTCAGAAGCAGTGCATCGGTAAAAGAAATTTACCTTAATTCAGAAATGAGAGGATTCGATAATAAATTTCAAAATTGATAGGAAAAAGGGAAACGATTTTTCTTGTTCAGTGTTCTTAAGCTTCACTACAATAAATGCTCTATTTTCATAAATGTTGTCATTGCCTCACAGGTTCAGTCTGGCATTTGAAAGCAAGGTGGCAGAATTGTTTTCTGCTCAAACAAAGCTCATTACTTTAACCCAGAGGCTAACCTTCGCTAATGGAAGAGTGGAAACAATCCAAGGTGGTATTATAATGGATCTTAATGTGCTTCAGTTTGAATCGCATATGCCTGGCAAAGAAATCAACGATTTTGTTTTTCAGGTTTGATCATGAGGAGGGTTGCTCTGCAGAAAGTTCAGCAGGCCAGTAAACAGGCAGAACAGGCTGCAGACAGGTATGAGGTGTCACCTTCACACATAATTTGTACATAATGAATGCGTCCAAACCAATTTTACCCAACCTGGGTGCAAGAAAGCCTTCTTTCTATGTCTAATTTACAGATAATTTCATCAGTCATTGCATTAAAAATCCCTCTTTGATCTAAGTACACACATGAGACTAAATGCACAAATTGAAATATTTGTGAAAACAAAACAGTGTTGCAGCATTCTTTCAACATCAGAAGAAGGAGGCTTTTTTTGAAAAGTGAAAAATAAGTGAAAACAAGCATAAAATGACTCCACACAGTTTGTATGATGTAATCTAAGTCTCCAGAAGCCTCAAGGTCCCAAATTGTTTTGAAAAGGTGTTATTTACATCTTCTTCGGTTGTTTTAGAGAATGCTGACTGAATAATGACTGAATTTTCACTTTTAGGTGAACTGTTCTTTCAACGTTTGAAAAGTTATATTGCTTTTAAAATGATGCATGAAAAGAAATCAATATTGCAAAATTGAAGGCAATTGTTTTCTGAGATGCCCTGTCAGTCTATTACTATACAACAATTGTATACAAAGTCAGTCTGGTCCAGCGTTATTATTCTGCAAGTAAAACAGTTGCTTTCTGTCTCTTTTGACTTTGGCTTGCTTTGTTATGCACCATGCAGTTGCTTCTTTACCTCATTGCTTAACTCCCTCACTTCTCCATTATTTGCTCTGCCATCTTGAACCTCTATTTTGCCCTGCAGCATCACAAACCTCCAGACAGAGCTAAGTTTGGTGTGTGAGGAGCGAGACAAGCTCACACAGGAGCTTAAAAGGACCCCGGAGCTCATTGATAAATCTCTGGCTGATCTGAAAGAACAGTGTGAGCACCTTTACAAGTCACAGCACCTTTTTATAATATACTGAGCAACAGTAGAAACGCATATTTCTTTTTTTGTTAATATTATATATCAAAGGCAAATTATGGTTCACACAGCTTTATTCACCCTTTAGCTATAAAGAAAAATGATTATTGTACAAATTAGTGATTGTTGCCTTCGTGTTTACAAGTCAAAAAGTGTGGATGATGATACAGAGAACAACAACGGTCAGTACCGCGTGTCTACCTCCAGCATTTATCACTACTTTACACCTCCTGAATGGATAAGACGTTAATCTGGACTTGAAGGATGCCATGCCATTCTTCTTGCAGTGCTTTGACAAGTTGTTCATGTGTTGCTGGAGCAGGATCTCTCCGTCTCACCCGGTGATCCAGAACATCCCATAGATGCTCTATTAGGTTGAGCTCTGGTGAATGTGCTGGCCAAGGAAGGACAGCGACATTGTTCTGGTCCAGGTAGGCTACTCCTGACAGACATGAGCCACATGTGCTCTGGCATTGTCATGCATGAAGGTGATGCCTGATTGCTGTATCCTGGGAATGAAATGTATACCTTAGACTGTACTGTGGATCTGGACATGGTCTGTCAGTCATCCATTAGCAATGGCTCCCCACATCATACCAACACCACCTAAATGGTCCACTTCCTGGATGTATGCGGCAGGATAGCGGTCCCCGGGACAACGATACACATGCCTACGACCATCAGCTCTGTGCAAGTTAAATCTGGACTTGTCTCTAAATGTGATCTGCCACTGTGCGATGAGCCATAACATCTGTAACATCTGTGCTACACGTGTCTGCAGAGTTCCGGCCATCAGCATCCAACTGCCTGGTCACATAAGTTTAGCGGAAGCCGTGGCATCATCAGTTGTTTCTCTTGGACATTAATTAGACCCGGTATTTTATTGCCTTTGCCAGGTCTTTTCAATCATGCACAAAAAAATCTCACCACCATTGCTTACTCTGAAATGCACCAATGACTGTTATTTCTATGTTATGACTAAATGATGGTTATTCATGATTTAACATGTTGTGGTTGTGGGTACTTAAAAAAGTCATTTCAGTGAATCACATGCTTGTTTGTTTCAGTAGATTAGAGCTAGTGAAAGGAAAATATTTGGTTTTTAAAACTATGCGTTTCTACTGTTGCCCAGTAAACATGATCTGTTTGTCTGTTGAGTAGCCAAGTATTTGTGATAAATTGATCTCAGTTTACCTTTAAACATCCTCTTCAGATGAGAGCAAATTGAGGCAGCAGCTGCAGCAGCTGGAGCAGAGCTGGATGGAGGTCCGTCAGGCTGTGGCTGGTAAAGAGGAGGCTGAGCAGAGCCTGCAGCAGATCCAGGCCCAGCTGGAGGAGAGCAAAGTCAACCTGGATAAACTCCACTCTGAATTGCTCAGCCAGCAGGAGCACAGCGAGCATGGTGAGGCAGCGACTGTGGCATGACTGTTTTTCAACCTTGACTTATCCAGGGAAAGAAGACTCCTATTTTTTAGAAACCCCCTTAGTTACAGTCTCCACATATTCACACCTGGCCATGATCACATGGGGATTAAGTGCTCAAGAGCACCTTGACTGTAGTTGCTCAGGCAGAGTTACCTGACTTTCCCAAATACGTTTTTCCCCACTTGATTCATGGATTTGACCTGGCAACTTAAGAACCACCATAGCTTTAAACCTGCAATAAAGGATCAGGTCACAATGTTTCACTTCTGTCTTAAAACAATAGTCAGGTGCCCATATGAACATTGAAACAGGGTTTGCTTGCCATAATCATTCCCCCTGTTCCCTCTGGCTATTAAAAGATCCCATCCTAATGCACTTTCAATTTAAGTAATGGAGGGCAATCTGCAAATAATATGCCTCATCTTACAAAGTTACTCTTTTTATCAAAACGATCCCCTCTTTATATTCCCAGGACAGTGTTGAGCTGCAGTGGAGTTTTAACAAATCAGGGGATTGTATAGTACAAATAGGATTAATAATTCAACCAGGCAAAACCTGTTCCAGTGTTTAAATGGGTTCCTGACTGTTGTTTTTAGATTGTGAGCCTATCCCTGAACTGTCTCTGTGGCCACTTGGGGGCAGAAACAACTTGAAAACACATTGTAACGTTGCTATGGCAAACCTGGTGGCAAACAACTGCTTATATTACTGTGAAAAATTAGCCTGCATTTGCAGTCCTTTTTGTCCAAGTCCAGCATTCACACTTCTTGTAGTTCTGTTTTGCTTTCCACTGGCTCCTGAGGGAAATATCTGCCTCTTCAGCTCTTTAATGCTCCACTATTTTCACCAGCCCCAGTAGCCAAGTCTGTCTGTCTGCCATTTGATGCTGAGCATGTATCGCGCGGTGGGTGTTCTCCAGCTTTATTGCTGAATACTGCTTTCTGTGAGAGAGGAGATGGGGGAGATGGGGGTGAGGGTCAACCACAACATTACAGTTAATCTCTGAAAAAACCAATAAAAACCCAATGACCTGGAAGTCACTCTGAAGCTCTGCAGAACTGAGGTGAACTGTAGAGTCAGACGGTGACTGTCTGTCGGCTTGACACAATGAGTAATTCCTTTCACATCTGTGTCATCCTCACTTTTGGAATTAGTACCCTTTAAATTTCAGGTCTTTCATTGTTTCACTGTAGATTCTTCTGACTTAACTAGCTATAATTTATAAACTAAGTTGAAGTGTTTTTCTTTCTGGCCTTTAGGCTATTGCCACCTTGCTGTGTTGCTGCCGTAATTGCTTTGTAATTGATAATTCTTGAATTGATTCAGTCAGCTCCCTCTTTGTGGAGGTCTTGTTGCCTAAGAAAAAAAACCCCCCTGCTGCACAAATACAGCATTAGACTGTGTTTCTCATTGTGGTAGATACTGTTTTGAGGAGTGGTCTATTATTTGTTCTTGTTCAGCTCTGCAGGAGAGAGTGGCTGAGATTGAAGACCGCTGTGCTGAAAAGCTCAGAGGGATGGAGGTTCAAGTCAGTACTGCCAAGAGAGAGCACACCAAAGCAGGTATCAGGATTAGCACCATGCTTCCTCAGCCCTCAGCAGGTCAACATAGACGGCTGAGGTCATATCTTTACAGCAGCCTGTGATCTAATACGATTGGGGTTGTTTACACTAGATGTAGCAGAATTTCCCTTTGGATTTAGACGTGTCTGTATTGTCTGTTGCAGTTATGACTTTGCGGCAGTTTGAGAGAGAGGCGGCAAGGAAACAGAATGAGATGAGAGAACATTTGGGGTGGGAGCACACAAAGAGGGGAGTCCAGAATAAACAGAAGGCGACGGAGAGAGACAAAAGTGTACTGATGGTAAGACTTTTTAAAACAAAAGACAGTCGTGAAAAATGTTGTTTGTATCTTCATATGTGTTGATGACCTTCTGTGTCCTCAATCTGTTCCAGACCGCTGTTTCCGAGAGATTGCCAACAAGTACAAGAGCAGCTCTCCAAAACACTGCTGCTCCTCAAGACACACCTTCAGCCAGAAGTCGCACTGTAGGAGCAAATGTCCAGCTACCTGCAGATGGTTTGTAGTGTCTCTACTCCTCACCTGTCCGACGCTTTATTTTAAGTCCTAACATTAACACAAGCATGACTGACCTGTCTGTCTGCATCCTGTCAGAGAGGCTCTTGTCTGTTTTGGAGGAGCTCCATTCTCTCAGTGCTGCAGTGGTAAACAGCTCTGAGGAGGAGGAGGAGGAGGAGGAGGGACAGAATGACAGCGTGGGAGCATCAACAGGCAGTCCACACAGCTGATACCTGATGATGAGTCACTGGAGCCAGTGAACATACCTTTAATTTATGCAAAAGGTGGGCAGTGTTGGTGCTTTAGGAACCAGAAATATAGGCGCTGGGAAGAATTTGTTTGAATCAAACATGAGAAAACCACACATTTAACATTACAACAGTAATGGGCTTATATAGCTATTTAGTGCAGACACATTGTGCTTGAATTTAAATTCCCTTCAATACATCTTCATTGTCTTTGTCCAGGATGTGCTGTATAAATATTTGTGAAATTTACTGAAGCACTTCTCCCCCCAAATAGAATGAAAGATTCAGATTTTTATGTGACTGTCAAGAGTTTGAGAATCTGGTTTTTTCTTTTCATTCGGTTACTTTGATTAAATCACTTCACCAGTAAAACTAATAATATTAATAATATTATTATATATATATATATATATATATATATATATATATATATATATATATATATATATATATATATATATATATATATATATATCCACAGAGAAAACAATTTGGGTTGTCTCTAAAAATAACTGAACAGATGGTAGTTTAGCTTTTAATTTTTCAGTGAGCTTTTATATCAGATGGCAAAGAGAATCCTGCCAGATAAAATACAGCTGGCATAGTACTCATCCTGCTAATGTGAACATGAGTCCGGCTGTTGACTTTCATTCTGCAGGATCTTGTGATTACCAAATATTTCTTTGTCATGTATCTGACATGTGCCTTCGTTTTTAGTGCAACCTAATAAAATATTTTTATATTGCAACCACTGTCATTGTCAGCAGTTTTTTAAACGTATGATGTTTGTATTTGAAAATACGGAGGAGTGTGTTACTTGAGATTATCGCTGACTTTGTATGATTAAGTAGAGTTTAATGCGACTTGTGAATCCTCCCCTTTTGTCTTAATGTTACATTGGAGCAGTGAGGTTTAAGATTTCCTCTTGAAAAAAGTCAATATTTTCCATTTGAAGTTCCTTTATAGAGCTCTATTTCTATTTTTAAATGGCATTGCAATCATAGGATAGATGATGATAAACATCACGATGAACCACGTAATTGTGCTATTTTTCATGGGTGTTAATACATTTTGCAGTGGTTGGAAGTTTCAACCCTCTTGGTAAAAACGACTCATGGAGAACCGAGAGAGAGCTGAGTGAAAATACTAATCAAGTCTGGACTTTCCTCCTCTATTTACTTAGATGTTCAAAAATAATTTGCCAGGACACATAGCTGGAAAGGTGACTCAAGGCAAGCACAGAATGAATTCATCAAATCAATAGATTTAAAAAAAAATTATTTTGGTTTTCAGCAGAACACTCAGGTTTGCATTGGGTGCCTTAGAGATTGCTAAACAGCACATAAGGCGTGAAAACATTTTACTTTGTATTATACATTAAGCCTCTAATAAAAAAATCTATCTCTGTGAAGTAATCATGATAAGATTAAACTTACATGCATCATGATGGATAGTTTAAAGGAACGTGTCACCAAATTTAGCTTTACATCTTTGATTATCATGATGTGTTTTAGTACACATCATGCATTAGTATCGTACATTAATGTCTGAAGCAGTGTTGTGTGAATATTGCTGTAATATAAATCACTGAATCATGATAGCAAATGTCCAAGGAACATAAAAAATTTAATTAAATCCCTTTTGTATCATTTATAACTTAAAGCCAGCAGAGGGCAATGTTTTCAAAGGTAAGCGCAGCACACACTGTGATCTCTAGCATATTTTTGGACTGTTCTTTGTAATGTAAGGTTTCTTTATTTTGATATTATTGAAGACAGTGAGGAATAATTTGATTTATGTAGGTTATGCATGTTTTTTATGAGCAGCTTTTAATGGCCCAGTGTATGAGGGTAGATATGTGTAGTGCAGAGGAATCTATCAGTATTTCACTTCTTGCATCAAGCAGGAATCCTGCCCAGAACTATTTAATGCTGTGCTTTGTTTCTCCATAAGTGGCAAACAACAGGTTTCTGGTAGGTATACTCTTAGGATGATACAAAAAAAAAAAAGTTACAACATGCAGACTGAATAAATGCATCAATTCATCTCCGTCGCCCCAACAATGTGGAGAGAATTACAAAGCAGCCAGACAACCCCGTGGTTAACTGGTGAATAATTTAAGAGCATTGCACTTTCAACAAGATGTGAAATAAATGACGTAATAAAACCCAATCAATAAGTTCCTAACAGATTTGAATAACAATTCAGAATTAATAGGATGTAAAATTAGTGATTCAAACAAACTAGAGTGCTAACTGTGTTTTTACATACCAGACTTCAAAGAGCTTAAAATGTGTCTTGGACTTGAATGCGCTTGAAATGTCAGTCATGAGCAAATCAATGACTAATTTCCCTAAACAGGTATTTACTATATATAGTTATATGTTTGCTGTAATATTACCACTGAATTTGAACCAGTTCTAGCCTCACTGACCACTATTTGTTTTACTGATGGATTGCAAAGTACTTTCAGGTGATTGTGTATGAGCCATATTTTCAAAAAATGGTTAACGGTTAGGTAAAAAGGTCAGATGCTATTTGCAAAACTTCATCATCCAGATGACCAGCTTCCTATTGTTACGTTACTTTTTGTGGTGAGGTTTTCTATGTGTCGTTGTCTTTGTGTTTCTATGTTTTTGATTTTCATTATATCAATCATTTTCAAATTTAATCAGTAGCTTTGCTTCACCTGTAACAACTGTTTTTTTTAAATGTTGGGTTGTAACAGTGTGCTCTTCAGTCAACAAACTGTTGGTAAGTGGGAATAGTCAAACTTTAATTTTAATCCTCTGTCTGCAGATTGTTCTGTCACAATTTGCCAAATGTCCCAGACATTGAATCCTCTTGGCGCCATTCCTTATTCAGGTGTGCTACTGCCAGCTACTGGGATATGCAACAAATATACTTGAAATGGGTCAATTTTTGCCACTTTATGTTTGCTCAGGGACATTATAACTGTCCCTCAATATGTTATTTAGAAAATCCCAGTGTCATAGCTTGTTTGCTGTCTGTAATATTAGGTAATTAGTTTATAAAATGTGCAGTCCAGCACACCAACTCCTTCGTTGTTATTAAATTAGATTAGAGGATTACCATTACAATCCTAAATTCTCTGATGAAGATAATGTTTTGGATTTAGATTATAAACTCTTTCAAAGATATCTGTCACGTTTTTATTCACATGTCTACGTCTACATCTTTGCAAAGACCTCACTGGCCGGAGGTCAGAGCAGACTTGAAGCAGAATGTGAGCTTGATGTGATCCAGTAAGTCAGAGGTGTCGGCCATCAGTGCTGTATGCTGCATTAGAGCCTGGTGGATGGTTGTGCACATGCTGCAGCAGGCCATGCTACAAGGCAGATGCTAATGGCAGAGCAGTGTGAGGAAGTAGTAAGTGACCCTATTTTTAGATACAGGCTATGTGGGGCATTGTTTGGGGGCTTGCAGTGGACTGAACCCTTCAGTCTGCAAACTACAGCAACACTGATTTCCTCTGGTAGTTTGAGGCAGAATTTCTTTTTATTTCATAATTTATTCAGATTAGTTATGGAAGACATTGGTGCAAGTCAAATACAAGCAGGTCTACATTTCTGATCTGTACAGCTGTTATAAAGACTCACATTTCAACTTATTTTAACGTTTCAGATGGATAAAAGAGAGCCTGAAGCCTTTTATGTTTTTTTCTTCTTCAAAACAGCAACAGTAACATGTAATCGTCAACGCACGATTATTTCTCTACCATCATTCACCACGTTTGGAATCGTAATTACAGTTTTCCTTTGGCTTGAAGGAGACATCACTTTTTTTTTATTACCACCCTGTGACAAAGAAAACAGCTTCTCTGAAATGTAAAAGTGTAAAGTCATGATTGGTGACGCTGTAGGTGATGTTGAATCACTTTATTTAAGTAATGATAGAGGAACAGTCTGTGGCTGGGGCTTGGTGTTGTCTTTTAGTATCATTTGACACCTCACCTCACCAGATGCTCCATAGATGGATTTTAATCAGCCGTTGCAGAGCTGTCCTGTCCTGGGCTGCACAGATCCCATGTCAGTTTGTCATGTTTGCAGTCATAATGCTTTCAATTGCTCCTCTACAGTTATGTTGAGCTTTCTTTACCATGGTGAAGACGTGTGATGACTATGACAGGTCTATATATCTATCTAGACCTTTTAACTTTTCAAACTACCTTGAGTGCCTGGAGCTGGATTTTTTTTTGTGGACTTTTTTTGGTCATAATTCTTCCACCTTCCTTTGTTAAGTTCCCTTCCATGAGCACCGGTGGTTCGAGGGACACCTGTTTTTTTGGGTCTCTTTTTCACAGAGTTCTCTCTGGGGGCCTCCGGTGTTGAATGCTAGTTGAGGAGGTGTGACTGCCAAGCCGAATTTTCTTGAGTCTGTTTGTGAGGAAGTCCAATTTCCAGTTGCAAAGTGTGGTACTCAAGCCCAAATTGCAAAGTTTGGCATTTAGTTTATGGCTCCTGTTCACCGTCAAAGTTTTAGCATTAATGTTCTTATAAATACTTTAAAAGCATCACTGAGCATCTAAAATACCAATATAACCTAATAAAAAAACAAAACTAAAACAATCCCCTTTGATTTGTGTTTTTATTATTGTATTTGCGATGTTGTTGGCATTAAGCATTGCATTCAAAAAGTGCTTTGCTGTTGGATGAGATTGCAGGCAATTTAATACTGGGATCAGCTTCAACTGGGTTGCTGCCATAAGCATAATGGAAAACAAAAGCTGCAGCATTCTTTTAGCCATATTCAGAATTTGTTTTCTTAAAATTGTAACTTAATTTTTGATATACCACTAAAAGGTTCATTAATACATTGAATGTCCTGCAGAGTGTGTATGGACTAAAGTGTACCACACAGATTCAGATGTAATTTGAAGGATGGAGAATATCACTGCAAAGTCAGCCAAAGGGCAGAAAGTATAATGTTAGCTCTGTCCTTTAAAACATCTGTTGTTGAGATCTCATCAAGCAGACAGACACAGGGAATGAAAGAAAACATCGATAATTAAAATTGCAGGACTAATTTGTTTTGTTTTGTAAGCGTTTTGCCTTCGGGACATTCAGTTAAGGACATGGGGCTTTTTAATCAAATTTCCATTAATATTCATCTGTTCTGCTGCACCTTAGCTCCCTCTGGTTACCAACATGCTGCTCAATAAGACTCCCTAATTACCAGATTTGTAGACTTCCATTTCATCCCATTTTCTCAATTTGTATGCATTTCCGTCTGTTCTACAAAATATCATTTCGTTTCAGTCGATGTCCTTTTTTCTTTGTTCGAGATTATTGTCATGTTACAGTTTAATTACATGCTCAGTTTAGTAATGGACAAATGGACTTCCTCCTCAGCGGAATAGACTTTTTTTCAATTAGACATTATCACAGTTTTTCATCATGTCAGGAAAATAAGACATATCAGTGCTCTGTGGCTGTTCTGCCATCTGCAAACAATAAATACCTTTCAGTTCTTGACTTGAAGAAATGATCCTGATGACGAGGAATCACTGGGATTCATCTGTCTACATAAAAACATCACCTTGAGATTCCCGTCCTTAAACAGATATGCAAATGCTTGAGCTGGTATTAGGACATATAATAACCAATTTTTTTTCTATTGTGCCTGACAAACATCTTTATGTGATGAAAGACTCATAGCTCACTCCTATGAAGTATTTCATAACAGGTACTTGTAAACTTTATGTTATATACAGATGCATTTGGACCTCAGGGAATTTTGTAATGTAATAATTCATGTATCAGTGTCTGTATTCTCTTTGAGTGATGTTTATAGTTAATTTATCATAGAACCAATACAAACCAGACAAGACATCAGGCTCTCCAATGTGATTTCTATTCTAACATTTGAGTGTGAGTAGCTAGCGAGCTAGTGTTTCAGTTATAGTTGCAACAATTTTATTATTCTATTTATTGAATAACAGGAAATATAAATTGCAATTGTCTTTTTTAGATGGATGAATAATTATTTGACTAATTTTTATAATAAAAATGACTGTTCCAGCGTCTTAAATGTTAGCTTTTAGGCTCTTGTCATAGATGATACCTCTTGAGTTTTGGACTAATGGTTGGACAAATGAATACATTAGAAGAGGTCACCGTGGGCTGTGGGAAATTAATAGACAATATCAGGCAATTTTCTGATAATTTGCACACTATTGATTAATAATTTGGGAAAATGAATCAACAGATCATGGATGCATTAACTACTGGGCCCTTCCTGGTACTTCAGTTCATTCTACTCAACATCAAAGTGATGGGATAATCAGCTATTTTTGGCAGGTTTATTGAAAATACAGAAATAAAGTATCTGATTCAGACATACGTTCAGCTCTGAATGCCTTTTCTATGCAACATGAGATGTGATTGCAGTTATTAGTCTGTGTCAGCTTGGTGCATTTAACATTTGAGATTAGGCTCAGTTGTTTGTTGCAGATCTGCTCAAGCTTAGTGAGGATGGATGGGAAGTGACTGTGATCAGCTACAGGATCTCTTCAGAGGAGGTTGTATCAGAGCATTAGTTGGGTTATTCAAGGATTTTCTCATTCTTGCTCATGCCTTTGTCACATCCTGTTAAGATGATGGTGATGCACCTTCTACTTGTGGAGCATAGTCATCCCCAAATCATCGGTTTGTTTGGAATTCTGCCGCCAGGCTCCAAGTAAAGTCCCCTTTGACTTAGACTCATATTTGTCCTGTTAAAACCTTTTAACACTGACTCCCAGGACATTTCAAATTCATTTTGAAATCATATTAATTACTTGAGTGCTTCCATGGCAGAACCCCCAAACTGCATCATGTATATATATGTAGAAAACTTCCCACATAGCTTTGCAATCATCCAGCAGTAGATTCACTAAGTGACATATTACACACATTAGGTTCCTCATTAGGCCCATAAACACTGTCATCGCCACAGTGTGTGTTCTGTACAGTAAATTATGCTGCATATGCAAACTGGGCCAAAATGTCTTCCATTACTAAATCAACTATTTGCCGTACAATTAAAACACACCATCATTATCTGAATAAATGACTTGAGACACAAAATGTAAAGTACTCTAAATGTTTCCATTGGATGAGTGAATGCATTAAGTGGGTTTCCCAAAAAGTGTCTTTCTTTATGCTGCATGGCTCTAAAGTCTAATCTTGGTCAGTCTGTCCGTCATTCACTAACTGCTGACTTTAAGACTCCTTTCAATGTGTTGCTGACATTGGTTAAGAGGTGGGTACACTGTGGACAGGTGACCAGTTCATCGCAGGGTCGACACATAGAGACAAACAACCATTCATGCTCACATTCACACCTATGGGAAATAGGTAAGAGGAAAAAGGTTTGTAAACATGTGAACAGATGAGAAGATCTTTTGACATGTGACCCTTTTCCTGCTTGTAAAATAAAGTGATATCACTTTACTAAGGGCTATAAAAAAGAGAAGAAAATTAGATGTTTATAATGATTTTCACATTAATTTGAGTTTTCACCTTCCTGAGATTTCTTTAGTGTCACATAGACATCCTTTGCTGTGCACCCATTGTAATGTACAGATTACTCAGAGCTGTCATTTTAGGACTCATCTGCACCCTGTTCTTTCCCACTCAGCTGCTCCAAAGGAATTTGCAGCCACCCCTCAACCCTCACTGAAACACAGCAGCCTCTGGATCTAAAAACTGTGACAGACTGTCATGCTGTCATGAAATCTTTAGCTTGAAATGACCGCTATCTGGTTTGTCTGCTTGAAATTTCTGAGTAACATTTCGTCTGTTTGTTTCCGACACATTTGTTTGGGGCTGAAAGCTAAACTTCAGACTTCAGTCATCAGGAGTGCCTCTAATGATGTCAGCTACGGAAGTAAAACATGTCATTCAATGGGATTTTTTCAATGGAGAAGATGAAACATAATCTCTATGTTGAGCAATAAATACTAGTACTTTATTTTTTAGTGTACTAGTATTTTTACAGCAAGTCTTCAGAGAATGAAACATGACAGGTTGTACTGTGGAGTTTTATAGCACTCAGTACGCTTGACCATGGGTACCATAACACAAAGTACAATATCATCATGTTATCTCAAGACATTTACAGGGATTACTTTTACTGTTTAGTTATATATAATGCCTCTCTTGGGAACCTCTTTGCAATACAAGCAGGCACGCTATCCTATATACTCTCAGTGAATTTACTATACAGTATGTATTATTAATCCCAGTTAATCCTCTGCTCGCCATTCCCTCAGGTTTTCTCTCTGTGTATGTAATTGGCTGAAGGAAAACTGGGCTATTAAAGCAAAGTCAGCTGGAGTCTGATTTGCTGAGAATCCAGGAGAGCAACATGCTATTCCACTTTATTAGATTGTGTTTCTTACCTCTTGATCCCCGACCAAGAATAAATAGAGATGCTTGATACCCAGTTAACTGTTTGGTATAGAAGACTTTGTTTACAACTGAATTTCTTATCTTTAATTATCCAATGCCAACCCTCATTTATGTTATCTGCCCAAGGAAAATGAAGCCGTGCATGCATCAAAGAACTTCAGCTGTGCACTTTTCAGTTCTCCCAGCAGGGTTTGGCCCTAATGATGTCTTAAATGTGAAATGCAAAGCCACGCACGTGGCTGCAAATTTCCTCATTCAATTTAACATATTCCAACTCTGAGTAATAACACACACAAAAACACTTTGATTAAATAAAAAGCCAGCTCCCAATCTCTAAAGCATTTATTATTTAAATTAACAAACTGTGAAACAAAAGGAGTAAAAAATACATAATTAACCACATAAATGCTTCAGAAATGCAATCAGATCTGCCATTGCTATAAGATTAATGGCTGAGCTGAGATTTTTATGAAGTATAGTGACACTTGTGCAGTGTGAGTCTGATATCTGGATAGGTTTTTATTTCCATGTTAGCATCTGTTATTTGTTTGACAAATGATTTTGACATGATTGAGTGAAAATTAGATTCCCTTTTGATGACTTAATTACTGTGGATGGTTGACGTGTCTGATTGTAGCTGTGTGCTCTCTGTTAACAGTGCTACTGTATGTCTTACACTGGATATACCCGTATTTAGGCCACTCTATTCCCCCAGGCTTTCAACTTGTGTGCATAATTCTGTGGTTATAACAAGCAATTGCTATATATAAAACAAGGTTAAGTTCACAGACTGATAGATTGGCATTGACATATGATTGAGCATGTTCTGTGATGTACACTTGGTGGTTTTATGTTGCAGTAGATTGTCTAAAACCAACCTACAAACACTTAAAGCAGTGTTTGTGTGTGCTGTATCTTCATGGTTTATCATCACATTGCTCCTGTTAACCACTTGGAGCAATGCCAGATCAACACCCTGCTATTAATTGCACCCACCATATGGTCCACAGTTCATAAATACCATTTGTGCTTAAACTCCATAGGAAGTTCTCAAACGACCTGCTGATATTTGCACTCAATTGAATCTTGCTAAAGAGGTTGATTATCAGACAGAGAGCAAGAGACTCCCTGAGTAGATCTCATTTGCCATGGTGGGAAGTGGGAAGCATGCCCAAGATGTGCTTAAGAGGCAGTGCAATGGTATCTTGAATACAAAGTCCTCCAATGCTTATTGAAATGCTGTCACATATTTACAGGTGAAACTGTTATCCTGAAAGTCAGTCTGTCTTCTTCTGAACCCAGAGAATCAGTGTGCAGCTGCAGTAGTCATAGTCACAGCCATACATTGTACCAACAAATCAAATCATTAAGAGGAAGAGGGTCGGGTATGGTAAAAGTGGTATATTCATTCTTATATATACATTAAGAATTCATTCAGATTCATTCTTATATATATATTAAGAATTCATTCATATTCATTCTTATATATATGAATATACACATATATATGTATATATATGTATATATATATATATATGTATATATATATATATATATATGTATACATATATATGCGTGTGTGTGTGTGTGTGTGTGTAAAATATTAAATATATATTAAATATATAAATAAGTATCAATTTATTTAATCTATAGAGTGTAAGAGACGTCCAAATTGAGCAAGCAATACTGGAGTGAATCACGCAATTTAATGTCCT
Organism: Chaunax sp. Z400; assembly: GCA_037577475.1. Classification (NCBI taxonomy): domain Eukaryota; kingdom Metazoa; phylum Chordata; class Actinopteri; order Lophiiformes; family Chaunacidae; genus Chaunax; species Chaunax sp. Z400. Next base: position 9,637,215 of record CM075201.1, on the reverse strand, counting down.
GAAAGAGACAAATGATTGATGATGAAGAGAATGAACTTATGGTGGAGGAGTGTTTGTTCTTTAAAACTTTAATTCATGCTTGCTAAGTCACCATATTTCACTAGATTTAAATCACATTCCTATAAAGTACTGCTGCTCCTACAGTACAGAATGTACTTTAAATGATACATTATAGTATAACAGACACTATGAGAGCCTGAAAATCAGTTGTAAACTTCCTCAGGCGGTGTGATTTGTTAAAACCGTATAGATGTTGCATTTCGCTCAGGCTGCAAGACATTACTATTGATTTAAGACTGACATGAATAGAGCTGCAGTGTTTTAAATGAGAAGCAGTAAGAAAATAAAAAGACAAAGTTTGAGGAATTTACATTCTAAAATCAGGCTGAACTGTCCCAAAAGAATTGTATCCAGTTCTACTGTTTGAAATTAGCAGTCAGTTTGAAGACATTGACTTTAAGGACTGAGATTTCCTGAAGGTCAACTCATTAGGTGATGAAGATGAGTGCATGATGTCTGTGATTCTCATTTCTATCATGCGATTGCACATCTACATGCTGATGATGTAAATGTTGGACTGAACTAAACCACAAAACGTTTAAGTCTCTGCAAGCTCAACTATCTGTCTGCCTTACTCTGGAAGAAGATGGTGGAATACTTTCTTTAAACTTGCAACATGGTGTGTGAATGTGTGTGAAGTGTGACAATCATATGCTCTGCACTGATCTCTGCCTTTTATTCCATGTGCCAGTGAAATGTATTCAGCACAAGATTAAAACTAAAATATAAAATATTCACCAATTTAAGTGGAAAACAGGCCTTTATTTCAACTCTGAATTAAACGCATAGATTACTTGGGTAATTCACAGCAGACAAAATATTTAATATCACTGTGGTTAGTTTTACTGTGAAAAAGTACACTTCCAAACACACCACTAGAGTATGATGGTCCTTAAAAATAGGTTGCTGCTCCCACACTCTCTTCATCAGCTACTCACGCTGCCAACGAAAATGAAATTGTAATGACTTATCACAAGTAAGTCAATTAGGATACTAATATTGAGCATGAGTTATGGACCACTTGGCAACCAGTGATTAAAAAGTGATAAATCAGTGCATTAGCTTCCACCTCTATGGTCTCTGCACTCAAACACCTGCAGGGGACAGCCTAAGATTATGCTGCTAGTGTGCAAGACTATAGTGCTGAGTGCTAGATAGATAGATAGATAGATAGATAGATAGAAAGATGATAGATAGATAGATAGATAGATAGATAGATAGATACATAGATAGATAGAAAGATGATAGATAGATAAATAGATGATAGGTAAATATATAGATAGATGATAGGTAAATAGATAGATAGATGACAGCTAGATATATAGATATATAGATAGATAGATAGATAGAAAGATGATAGATAGATAGAAAGATGATAGAAAGATAGAAAGATGATAGATAGATAGATAGATAGATAGATAGATAAATAGATGATAGGTAAATATATAGATAGATGATAGGTAAATAGATCGATAGATGACAGCTAGATATATAGATATATAGATAGATAGATAGAAAGATGATAGATAGATAGATAGATAGATACATAGATAGATAGATAGATAGATGACAGCTAGATATATAGATATATAGATAGATAGATAGATGACAGCTAGATATATAGATAGATAGATAGATAGATAGATAGATAGATAGATAGATAGATAGAAAGATGATATATAGATAGATAGATAGATAGATAGATAGATAGATGACAGCTAGATATATAGATATATAGATAGATAGATAGAAAGATGATAGATAGATAGATAGATAGATAAATAGATAGATAGATAGATAGATGACAGATAGATATATAGATAGATGATAGATAGATAGATAGATAGATGACAGATATATATATAGATAGATAGATAGACAGATGATAGATAGATAGATAGATTGATAGATTGATAGATAGATGATAGATGATAGATAGATAGATAGATAGATGAATAGATAGATAGATGATAGATAGATAGATAGATAGATAGATAGATAGATAGATAGATAAATAGATAGATAGATAGATAGATGACAGATATATATATATAGATAGATGATAGATGATAGATAGATGATAGATAGATAGATTGATAGATAGATGATAGATGATAGATAGATAGATTGATAGATAGGTAGATAGATAGATAGATAGATAGATAGATAGATAGATAGATGATAGATAGATAGATAATAGATAGATAGATAGATTGATTGATAGATAGATGATAGATGATAGATAGATAATAGATAGATAGATAGATAATAGATGGATAGATAGATAATAGATAGATTGATAGATAATAGATAGATTGATAGATAGATGATAGATGATAGATAGATAATAGATAGATAGATAGATAATAGATAGATTGATAGATAATAGATAGATTGATAGATAGATGATAGATGATAGATAGATAATAGATAGATAGATAGATAATAGATAGATAGATAGATAGATAGTGCATACTTACATGGCCTACACACACACACACACACACACACACACACACACACACTCAGCAGTATACCATTGGTCCATACTGACTGGTGTGTGTTGCTCTGCCTTTGCACCACACACATCAGACCCAGCAGAGGCAACACCGCCTCACACAGCAACTCTGCAGTGACGTGAGGAGGAAGGCGAGAGGTTGCTCTTGTTATAATTCAACGTCAGACCAAGTTTGATAAACGCCCCCCCTCTCCCTCCTCTCCTTCCCACTTGCTCCTCTTTCAATGGTCCTTATCCACGGTAAGGAGACTCGCTTCTCCTCTCCTCCGCCTCCACCACCACCATCTTTGAGATAAAACACTGGCTTTAGGTCTCCAGCAGCAGCAGAGGGCTGGCGCTGCAGTTGCGCTGGCACACATTCAACGTGGGTGCACACAGTGAAGTGAGAGAGACCCGCCGCATCTTGTGGATTTCTTCCCGTACAAGCCTGTGTACATGGTTCTCCTTGCTTTACCTCTGTCATATACAGACCAGGACTTGATTCCACTTCTCGGAGAAAAATGTGGCATTGCACAATAGCGACAGCGCTTGTTTTATTGTATTTCGGCAGGGACTCGCTGGCTGGGTTTCCAAATCAAATCAACATCGGTAAGTTCGAATGGATGCCGCATTTCTTTGTTCACACAGTCTAAATAGGACACGGTTCTGCAAGTCGAACTGATTTGCATAATTCAATCCCAAGTTTACTTCTCATAAACGCAAAGATATCTCGGGATCCTGAGCGTCTTTCCTCGGCGGTTTGGTAAAATGAGAGTCGATGGAAATGATCAAATCCCAAGTTTTTGGTATCTGCAGTGCATCGTTTAGTGAGTGGCAACACGTTTATTTGGATGCTTTTCTTAAAATGAGCTGAGCCAGCCATCTGTACAATACGGCGTAATTGTTCGGCACCACCATAACTCTGTAAATATGTCATATTCTCATCACGGGAATAAAATTCTGCATATGTGTCGGGGATTTATTAATCACTGCTGATAATATGTAACGTCTTCTTTCCCGTAGGCGGACTGTTCATGCGCTCTACAGTGCAGGAGCATAGCGCCTTCAGGTTTGCTGTCCAGCTGTACAACACCAACCAAAATGCGACGGAGAAACCCTTCCACCTCAATTATAATGTTGACAACCTGGAGTCCTCCAACAGTTTCTCTGTCACACACGCCTGTGAGTATCTACACTGGATAAACTGGTCAAACAGAGTTTTTTCCCCTGCATTTTTCTTCAAATTTTAAATGATGCAGACACACACAGACACTGTGTGACACATTCTTGGTTGATTTTTCTCATTGACAGACTAATCCAAAAATTGCACAGATGTTCATGAGGTGAAATTGGTGCTCTAATGAAACAGATCAGTGATTTAAAAAAAAAAAAAAGAGTCTCACAGACATACACCTGCCATGTGGCTGGCTGTAAACTACACAATCCAAAATTCACCAGCTGGATGATGGAGCATGATAGACTTTAACTGGCCAAACAGGGATTTTATGAACTGAGTGAGAGAAGTGGGTCTGCAGCGCTCAGATGTCTGTATGCAGTGGAGAAAATAAAACACTCCTTCTCTGGTTGTTGTGGTATCTGGCTGTGACACCAGATAGAGGCTTCAAGTGATTTGTGCAAGTTACAAAATGCAATCAGGTGGTGGCTTTAGCGGTTCACTGTAAAACCTAACAGTCTATCTTAATAAATGTTCAAATAACTTTATCCTCCAAAAACTTTGGTGTTACTCACTTCCATGAATTAAATCTGCTAAAAAATGAGTTGTTGAAATTATAACTGCTTTGAGCGCACTTCAATTTCCTTTAAGTATTGATGGTATATTTCCAGATTGTTCCAGTGACTCATTTTCTTTAATTTGACTTAACATAATTTTGAAAATGTAAACCCTGCTATGGCTTTGAATATTTACTTTATTTGGGTTTTTATTTCTGTTAATAAAACATTTATTTAAAAAAATGGTTTTATTATAAGGAAGCTGGGTGATGTTGCACTGTAGCCTCACAGCAAGAAGGTTCTGGGTTGTGGAGTTTGCATGTTCTACCCGTGTGTCTGCTTGGTTTCACTCCAGGTGCTGCAACTTCCTCCCACAGTCAAAAACATGTCATGTAGGTGAACTGAGTGGTTTTTTGGAACTGGTACTATTAACTTAATTCAAGCATGTTAGCTTAACAGTAAGCACTTGAGTTACTTCCGCTCAAAACAAATATTGTTTTCATGTTTAAAACATTCGAATTAATATATTAATACTGTATTGATTTAAGGCAATTGGTTTCTTCAAACTGTTGAGTTGAACTATACATCACCAGGTTTTACAGAGTTGAGGTGATTCTCTAAATTGTTGCATTTGAGCTATTTTTCCTCAGACTTTCCCATCCATCCACTGACAAAAATGTAATCTATACCACATTTATTATTATTATTATTATTATTATTATTATTATTATTATTATTATTATTATTATATTGTTACTATATAATGCAGATTAGAAACAATTTGTTACCCATTCCCTTTTATTATGATTTAGAAGTTTAGCTTGTAGCAGCAGCATCACAGCTTATATTCCTCTGACTACACTTTTGATGGATAAATAGCCTACAGTAGAATACATCAACTGTAACATGCTGTAATCCATGTAGTCATCTCTGCAAACATGATGGATTTGATAGGAAGCGCGGTGGAGAGTGAGATGGCTTCATAATTGGTCTACCAGTCACTCCTGTGCCATATAGAGCACCAAGCTCTGTCTGGAGAATTAATTTGTTATCCCTCATCCCACCAACTGCACTTCACCCTTCATGCTTAAGGATCAACCACAGCTCTTCAAATTCTGTCAGCTGCCGTAGAGAGTGGCTGTGTAACCTAATGAAGTGAGAACAAGGACAAAAAAAGACGCAGATTGTACCCCATAGATCTTGAGCTTGCCTATAATGAAAATGTCGTTTGGATGATGTAGTTGTTGGTGAGTGCAGCAGGGAGGAAGCAGATACACGTTTACATAAATTCACAAACTCATACCGTGATGCTGCCCAGATCAAGCATTGCTTTACACTGTTGACTGCTCACTGATTACAGTGGAGTGGCTGTGGGGTCAGTGTTTAGCTCAAGGGCACTTCAGCAGTTGCTACTGAGGAAGAGAAGAACATTACATGCTTGTCTTGTCTGGATCAGGGATAAAGCATTATCTCTCCTTCTCGGGCCTGTTTTTTCATTTCCAGGAGGTCAAAAGCAAGCCATTATGTAAAATTACTCATCGAGCACAAGCATCTTTTGTGACAGGGTCAGTGAGCTGTCTTTATTCCAGACTCATCTTTCACCCACAGGTTGTCTTTTGGACACTCCCAAATATTTTAATTATGATATCCTTACATTTTTTGAGACACATTTCTGCAACATACTAGTTCTAATGCTATATTTTCAGATTCCCTGTCATCTCATTTTCCAACAAGTTTCTGTAGGGGAGCTACAAAGATGCAATCCTGCCACATGTGGAGCTCTGTGGAGTTATATATGGAAAATAGAGGCCTGTTGAGTCACACTCAGAGATTCCTCAAATTCAGACCAAAGCCTTCACTATGAGTAAAAGTGAGTCCATTGTTTTTGAAAGAAGCTTAAAGGTTTTCTTCCTAAAGGATTAGAAGAAAAAAAAAAGGATAATCCGGAGGATTAATTTTAGCGAGGTAAACTGATACAAGCTAAGCTAGATGCTTCCCAGTTGAAAAAGACCAGTGAGCTGCTCATTATGCAGACCAGCCAGGCCAGTTTGTGACTAAGGCGCTGCTGGAAAATGCACCAAACTCCACTATTCTTATTTTAGCAGTCTGGATTGCATAATGCCCCGCTTGCTTGGCAGGTGTTGATGTGTTGAAAGTGATGATTATGGTTTCATTATGACACATGGATTTCTATTCTGATTTAACATTAGGGTTGCTTTCCCACATCTCACATTGTTAATTTTGATAATATTAGCATAAGATAAGTTTTAAATCTGCATATTTTCAGTGATCTTTGTGGATTGTCTACAAAGCTTCCAGTATGATATGAATAAATGAAGAGAATAGTTACATAAATGTGCTCAGACTTCATTTGTTATGTTTGCGCTATGGATTCTGAATGGATACAGCAGGACAACACTGTTGTCCTCCAGCTGGGTCAGTATATAATGATTGTTACAAATCCCTGATGGCAAATGACTGTGTTATTGGCAGTGTACATCAATAGATGGAAGCCTATGTCCAGTACTGGTGTGTGTGTGTGTGTTTGTGTGTGTGTGTGTGTTTGTTCTCCAGTATGGAAAAATCAATTCTCACCAAGCTTTCATTTTCTCTATCTCAGTCCCTCCATATATAATATATGACTGTTTTGTTCTCCAACTTCCCTTGGCCAGAGACGATGCATCTTCAGTGTGATACTTACTTTGCACCTGTGAAAGTTGAGAAACAAACAAACATGTAAACAGCCAATGATGCACCGCAGCAAACAATTTCCAGTCAATGCAACTTGATAGAATTGATTCCGACAAAGAGAAATTCACCGTGTGGTTGTGTTTTTGTTTTTTTTATCTCACCAATTTGTGGCTGGCTGGAGTGAAGCTGCAGGATGTATTGATGTGACACCTTGCCCCAGGCTAGGATAGATTGTGTGCATAAATGCAGAAATAGGAAGGTTGTATCCATTAAGACTGAGGTCAGGGCAGGAGACAGAAAGCCGCTGGCTGGGATGGACGTTCATGGGGGGAGTTGACCCTATAGTGCATGTAGGATCTTAGTTTTTGGACAGGGCAGACAGCTGAAAGTTCATATCTTAATTTCCAATTTGTAAATAATTGTCTGTGTTTTGTGTCATTATAATTAACACTGCATTTGCATGAGAATAAGATGGTGGTAAATTGTTATTTTAGCAGATATTTAGTTACAATACAAGTTTCCAAACAGCCACAGCATGCATTTTTAAAGACTTCCCTTTTTCACTTCTGTTGCCCAAAGTGGCAGCAGGATAGTTATATGTATTACATAATATTTCCAGAGATGAACTTTCATTTGATCAGTTGGATTTAATCAAATGCCAGGATGACATTGTGTTTCATTTTGCAATGTTTATCATAACTACCTGTCCTCCCTCTGCTATGACTCAACCAGTGTGATGCTGCTGAGACAGAGGCCAGGGTTAGAGCACTTCAGTGTGTAGGCAGTGGACAGTCCTACTAATGCAGCACAGACCAGTTTATATTGCCAGATCTCCTCCTCCTCCTCTTCTTCATCTCCTTCTTCTTCTTTTGCATTAATAAGACAGTGACAACTATAGTGACTCATAAGCTTTATCCAAATAAGGACATTTTAGGTTTTGTAATGCATGAGTGCAGATGTAGCATGTGAAAACTATGTTTAGAACATTGATGGTTTTTAGCCATAATCCCATTATATTTTTGCCAGAATGTGTAGGAGAACAGCAGGACACATGCACACATTCAAATACCAATATGTATTTTAAACAATTTCAAGATGTTGTTTTGGTGAAGCAGAAGAAAGGGAAGGCAGGAAAGATACAAGATCAGCTGCAGCTGACATGAAAATCAGAGTGGCCATTGTTGGCTGGATTATATTCTATGGTGTGGTATTCAGTATTTAATGGAATAGTTTGACATTTAGGGAAACTAACATGTTTTATCTTGTATGATTTGTACAAAAAAACCTTACAAATTGTGGCATGGATGTCTCCCATAATATTATTTGGCAATTTCTTTGGCTGGGCACAATGGCATACTGGTTATTTATTATCTGTTTGAGCTTCCTCTTTGCCAGGCAACCAGCCAAACTTAAGGCATTAATCAGTGAGTTTTCAAGGTGCTGGCAGGGAGATTTTGCTACCTTTGGACAAAGCCAGGCTAGCTGTTTCCCCCTGTTTTCAGTCATTGTGCTAAGCTTAGCTAAAAGGCTGCTTGATGTAGGTTCATATTTGCAAATACAAGCATATCTATGTTCTTTTCAAATTGTCTGCTAAATTAATTAATGTACCATTCAGATATAGCCATCAATTTAGAATCTGGGAGGTTTCTAGAGCGGAACGCTCAAAAGAGGATTTTCACTAGTTGGGTCATTAGATCGTCATCATCAATATAGCAATGCTCTAATTCTTTTTTTTCAATTCTGTGTTTTTTTTCTATGCGATTACATTTGCGAAACAAACATGCTGGAATGTAAAGAAACAAAATATAACAAGCTTGGATCCATTATAACTCTGAAAACTCATTCAAACTGAAAAGTCATGAATGATGCATGAGCGCCACAGACAAGGTTCACATTGTTTGGCCTGAAGAAACACATTCTGCATGATCGTCTGTATCTCAATCCACAGGAATGTTTTTTTCTTTTCTTCATATGGCAGCATCAGACCCAATGAGGTCACTGATAATGAGAGGTTAAAAAAGTCCAAGCTATAATGGTCATGCCTAAATTCAGCTGTCAATACTTGCTCTGCATGAAAAACACATTTGCCACCTCTAGTCAGGCATTTTGACAATGCTGTGTGTGTGTGTGTGTTTCATTTTATATCTTTAAATGGATCCTCTTGATTTAGGAGCCCTTGAACAGAAAGAGATACTTACCCAAAAGCATGTCCTTATATCATGCTGCACTGATAAAAAAATATCTGTGTTACTGCTACTGCAGCCAGTCCTGTCAGTTTGGATGCGCTGCCCCAACATGACAAGTACTCATGCTCAGATTTGTCATGGTGTTCTCACTGGGAACCAGAATAAAAACACAAAGCTCTCATAATGTCTTTGTATTAATTTTTATCTAACTAACGAGTCATTTCACTCAGGATCAGTGCAGACAGCACTCATGGATCATGCAAAATAAATGCATTAGGTTTGTTGAAGCAAAAGTGTGCTTTCATGCTAGAGAAATGGCTAACTACTGCACAAGAGGCTTATAAACATCAGTTGACTGAAGAAATCACTGGCAGTCAGGTTTGGTCAAACGAGCTCACACCTAATGCAAGGAAGAATCATATTTCTCGTTTTCCTCTATCGCTCAACCCTGTGCATCAGAATGTGCTTACATGTCAGCAGTGTAACGTTGGACAGTGATCACTGCTGACAAGCTACAGTGATGCTGCAGCAGTTTATTGTGCTCTTGCATAATGTCCTTCAGTGAGGCTGCCTTCGAGAAGCTCTGCTATTGCTCTCTAAATGTTACCTGAGATTGCACAAGGACAAAAAGCTCTGAGCTTCACGGAAGAATTCAAGGATAACCAGAGATCCCATTAGGGGAAGTGAATAATTAGGGCAGTGAATAATTTAAAGGAGCTGCTTTCACGGATTTGGACGTTTTGTATATGATTTGTTGAATGAAAAGGAGTTGCTTCAGTGTTATGGTGTTGTTGTTCTTTAAGATCATTCATTCATTTGTATCGTGCTATTTAACAACACTGATCACAAGAAGTGATGATTACAGTTGATGAATTGTGAAAGGGCTAAGAATTTTATTTTATGATGAATTTAATCCATTACATTGAATAATTTTGTGGATTAAGATGAAGAATTTTGATTTTATATTGAGTTAATTGAAACTGCTTTTACCACAGTCATCAAATTTCCCAGTTTACTGCATATTCTTGATGTATTTCTGATGTGAATCCATGTTCTCGTGTGCGTGTTTTATTTCTGTCTCTTGCTATGTTGGTCCTTGGATGATGTTTTTCCAGCAAGCATGTGTAGGTGTAGTTTAGCAATGCTTTTACTGTGCTTCAGTGAAATATTAAAGTGTATTCTTCCAAATAACACTCCAATAGCCACAGGCAGCGTCTCTGTTTTGCTGTTATAGATTTCCTTCTGTCATCTTGTTTTAGCACGTGGGCTGAATCCAGTTGTATTTCTCAGATTATAGGGCTAATCCAACCAGTGTTGCCCTGCTTTTTGTGTGTAATGAGTATATGCGAGGGGTAACCCACTGGAAGAAAATGTGTGCTTTAACAAAGCTGTGATCTTCAGAGAAGCAGGAATTCCAGCCAACATGCAACAAAACTGCCTGAGGAGGAACACCTACTCAGGCTTCAGTCCATATATGCCCTCTGCTTTCTCTCTGGTTGGTCAACTGAGACAAATTGCACAACAATGCGGACTGTAATGCAAATATGAAACACTTGAATGTCAAAATACAGAGATCATTTTTAACTCTGATGACTTTTCCTTCAGTCGGATTTTGATCCAAACAATTATTTGCTCTTATTTTACTGTGTGGTGAAACTGAATAACAGGTTTTTAGCAAACCTGTCAGTAAAATGAGTACAGTACTAATTTTTGAAACATGCATAATGTACTTGGTTCCCTTTTTTTATTATCAATATTTAGTGTATCTACACTATATGTACAAAAGCGCTTGGGACACCTGGCACCTTTATGACATCCCATTCTAAATTCATAGGTAGCAAACTTGAGTTGGTCCCCCCTTTGCAGCTATGAGAGCTTCCACTCTTTTGGGAAGGCTTTCTACAAGATTTTGGAGTGTGTCTGTGGGAAGTTGTGACCATTCATCCAGAAGAGCATTTGGGAGGTCAGGCACTGATGTGGAGAGAGAAGGCCTGGCTCGCAATCTCCGTTCCAGCTCATCCCCAAGGTGTTGAATGGGGTTGAGGTCAGGGCTCTGTGCAGGCCAGTCAAGTTCCTCCACACTAAACTCACCAAACCATGTCTTTATGCACCTTGCTTTGTGCACTGGGGCACAGTCATGCTGGAATAGAAAAGGGCCTTCCCCAAACTGGTTCCACAAAGTTGGAAGCATAGAATTGTCCAAAATATCTTGGTATGCTGAAGCATTAAGATTTCCCTTCAATGGAACTAAGGGGCCTAGACCAACCCCTGGATAACAACCCCATACCATTAATCCTCCATATAAAGAGGTTTGTCCGAATACTTACATATAGTGTACATATAGTGTGTGCATGAATGGCAATGTGTGTCTGTCAGTCAGTCCACCACTTTTTGTAGCATCTACTCCATGTCATGGTCTCCAGAGGATGTATCCTAATGAGATTGGTGATCCCTAACATTTCCACTAGTGTCACCTGCTTGTTTTCCTTTGTGGTTTTGACTGAAAAATAATATGGATTGTTGTGGACTTTTGGTTGCTGTATTTTTTCTTTAGTGCTCAGCGTAGCATCTGCTAGCATAGCTAGACTCTTTGTATTAAGTTCCACATTAAACAGTTTTTACTTCACACGTTTGAAGTACCATGTGTTAATTGATTTCTCTCATTGCCAATCTAAATGAAAAGGAGCGATAAATACCTAAATAGATGCAATGAAAGCAACTGTATTACACAACAGCCGTGCAATAACTATTAACAATGCTGATCTGGTCTCAGATGTGTTTTTTGTATTTTGTCCACACACAATACCTTAAAGGATGCAAAGCCAATCTGCTGTTACTGAAATTAAAACGCTCAGCTCAAATCACTTAGCAGCCCTGTTTAAATTTTTATTCTCATTTTTATGTAGCACAATAAATGCACAATGACAATAGCTATAAAAGCCTTGAAAGAGAAGGGATGTCCAAATAAAAAAGAAAAAGATATCAGCTTCTTAATTTGAAGCAGACATAAGCCTTAGTAAAGGGATAGGCAGGTGTGTCAGTGGTTGTTTTGCTGTGTAGTCATGTCAAAATGTAATGTCACAATAAAAAAAGTTGATGGAAATGGCAAAATTCAGAGAGACTTTAACTTCATTTTGCAAAGAAAAAAAGTTTTTTTCACTCACTTTAGGAGGTTTTTGCATCAAAAAAATATTGTGCTTAGTGGGAGATGGAAACACATTTTCTGAATAAGTTCTGACATGGCGACCTTTGAACTCACATGGATGATCAGAATGTAAATTATTGTGGTTTGTCTGTATTAGGAGATGAGAACTGATGTTGTTTGCCTGTTGTGGTCTAAAAACATGCAGTTCAGAACCTAGTATGTGTAATTAGCAGTTTGTATGTAGTATGTGTTTATTCAACCTCTTCAGTGTCTCATTGCCTGCTTACCTGCTACTGTGCTGGGGACGCTTGAGCTCCTCCCTGGCTCTGTAAAAGCAGAAACGGCTCTATTGAGGGTGAAAATTGGTTCTGTGTGAACTCTGTAATCTCTGGTTTTAACATAAGTACAACTGTGGTAATATTTGTTTTGGAAATACCTGCTGCTGGAATGAATCCTCGCTCAGCTGTCAGGCACAGACACAGCCCTGAGATATTCGCACAACATCCCCGTACATCCTGTCCAGCTGACACACTGAAAAGCTGCTGGCAGAATGCAAATGTGCAAAGGAAAGATGTAACCTGGAATAATAAGGGAGGGATGTTGGCTTTTTGTTCTGAGCCTGCAAATCATCATTCAGAAGATTGTTCCTTTTTATGTGGAAACACTGAATTTGCTGATTGTCTGTCAGTCAGCAGATTTACAAGATGTTCCTCCATCCAGTCTAGTAATCCTGTCTCATTTCACAGTTTCCTTTTACACACAAGGGCACTTCAAGGTTTGGAGTTCACAGAACTTAATTTGTTTTCTCCATCCTTTTTGATGTAATATGCAACTATTAATCAATAATATTGATTTTTTTTTTGTCCGGAATAAGACAGACATTCTGGTGAATTAGCTCTCATCGTCCTAACCTACCACCTTCATTTACAGTTCATATCTCTTCCCACAGTTGTACGTCATGCAAAGGTTACATGACCCCTTGTTTGACACCAGGGGTCATTGGTTTAGGATGTCTAACATAAAACCTGATGTGCAGCCCTCACACCTAATCAATTTACTGACATGATATAAATTATTATTGCATGAATTAGATATTGTGATTCATTTATTGTGGAAAAACAGTAGTCAGCTGAGATTGAACATAGACGATGCTATTTAAAGGATCCAAAGCACATGGTCTTAATTCTATGGTGCTTTTAGGACATTTCCAAACCCCCTTTTCCTAGTTAAACTCCATTATGCATAACTGCATAATCTGGATGCAAAATAAGGCACAAGATGCAAAGGGGTTGTATTCCGTCCCATAATTATTCTTAGGTGTATTTTGGGCATGAGATGAATTAAACCAATTAGAGTGCCATCTCCCACTCCCTTAAAAAGCTAGGTGCGCTATAAGCTAACATGGGTTTACTTGTTTACCTCCTTATTGACTTGTGAACTTGTGATCTGATCTATATGTGATGTGAGCTATAAACTTTTGGCCTCTCTGGTTTCAAAGTAATTCAGTTTCTTTTAAACTAACTAATCAACAGAACACTCCATGAGATGCAGGCGTCACAGGCATGGTGTATAAGAAGCACTGAAAATGTGTGTGGGACAATCTAACGGGGTCTGGGGGGGTCATCCCCCACACATTCTAGTGCCTTTAAACTGGAGGTTTCATTTACCAGCATGAGAAAATGAATAAAATCAAATTTTGTGATTCCATCTAGAGTAAGCTGGCATAGTGGGCAGCACTGTTACCTCATAACATGAAGGTCCTGGGTTCAAATCCACCTGTGGTTCTGTGACTTTTCTGTGTGGAGTTAACATGTTTTTCCTGTGGCTGCGTGGGCACTGCAGCTTCCACCCACAGATCAAAAGCATGCAATATACAGTAGGTGAATTGGTGACTCTAAATTGCCCATACAGCAGGTGTGAATGTGAGTGAGAATGGTTGTTTGTCTTTCTATGTGGCCCTGCGATTAACGGGCGAGTCGTCCAGGGTGTACACCTCCTCCTGCCCAAAGTCAGCAGGGATAGGCTCCATCCCACCCTGCGACTCTACACAGGATAAGTGGTTATACAGAGAATGAATGAATGAATACATTTTGAGCTCTTGACACTTTATCCAGCACCATCAGAATGTCAACACTTCAATTTATCCAATACTTTTAAAGCTACTTTCTCCTGCTTAGTTTTAGCATGATAGCATTGTCATTGGGATTGTGTCATGTTAGCATGATAGAGTCTGCATAAAGCTCAATGAGCTAAATGAGTGTATATACTGTAGGGTGCATGTTCTGTGTAAGACTTTGCATACATGCAAATAGTCTTTATTAAGCGTAAAGGCTGAAGGATCCTCATAGAAACAGGCCTTCACAGTTCCTCATTTAACTGTCTGCATTGTCTTCTGTTGTTACTGTATAATGAAATAATTAATGAATATATTCAGCATTTGCAGTTCCTCTTTAACCCTATAAGTTAGTAGTTTTGGGACAAAAGCTACATGTTCGCACCATGTCCTCTGTCTTCTTGAGCACATGACCACAGGACAGGACATGTAGTTAAAACAACATGGCCTTCCTCCACCTCAGGTAAACAAACTTATGTCCTGCTGCTTTATTTTCCTCTAATATTGCTGCAGGCACTTCTCTCAGACAGCAGGAGAAAAACAACTTCCCACCAGGCAGCGCATGCATACACAGCTTCTTCCCACCAGGCAGCGCATGCATACCTTATTTATTATCATCGCAAAAGGTAAAGTCATTGTCCTCCGATTGTCAGAGTGCATCATCCAGTTCCGTCAAACCTCAAGGCTCTCACCAGTGACTCATTCCAAGAATGTTCACCCCCTGATCTCAACGTGAGTCCTCCTCTATTACATCTTACATGCACAAAGTTAAATTTTTTCACTGCTCCTTTTTAAAGTGAGTACAGAAGCCCCCCTTTATCTCCCCTCAGCAATAGTACTTAAGAATTCACTTTGTAGGCTTGGCTCTGCTGTGCACGCACAGTACACGTTTACCCCTACAGTACATCAGTGAGGTTTATGAAAGATTCATAAAAGATTCCCCAGCTGTCTGCAGGTGAAAGCCTCAAAGCGGCAAAGCCCTGAGTTTCGAGAAGATGGCAGCGTTGATGGCACTGGTGCTCCTGCACGTCCTTGTTAAGTTTGATTAGGCGGTGAGTGCAGAGGACAAGCAGAGAAAAGGGTGAGGGAGGAAAAGGAGAAAGCAACAGACATGACAGTAATAACAGGCAGAGGTGGGCGTTCGTTAACTGATGGAAGAAATAAGATGGAAGTAAACAGAAAGCAAAGAGAGGGGAATTTTTCCTGTTGGACAATAAGCATGCACACAAACCCAGTGTTGGTATTCTGAACAGAAATGCACAAAGCACCAAGTGGAAAAAATAGCTCCACTTCCCCTTTGTAATGGAGTAAATGATGCATTTCTTCATTGCTTGCCACAATCAGAAGAATTTCCTGTACTTGACTGGTTTTTACTGCTTCACAAGCCCAAATATGTTATTTTATTAGTCCTTTTGGAGAACAGGCTGTCTATTTAACTTTGATAAACAAAAGAATCTTGCTGCCATTTTGAGAATCACACTGGTTGATCCTGGATGAGCCGAGAAGTGTTACTGTAATGGCCCCTTTATTCGTCTTGGAGAACATGAACTGAATATAATGAGAGCAGACGAACTTTGTGAATCAGTACTTTGAGGAGGATCTGTGTTGTGTTGCGTTATGTTATCCACTGAAGGAGCTGGTTTGAAACATACTGAAACAAAAGTAGACAAATCATCTGCATTTTTCTGTTTACTGTATGAACTAAGATTTATTGAAGTGTTTACAAAAGAACCAGGAAGTCATTAAAAACAAGGCTGAAAATTGTCCTTCAGATGTAAAAGAATAGTGAAGCTTCCTCTGGAAGATTTTTCTTATTAATTACAGCATCATAAATTTGAAAATGGTTCTTTCCAGAAATCAAGACGTGGTTACTCTTGTTAACCCACAGACCTTGCTTCATGACCTATTCTCTTTCTACCAAACAACACTGCATCACTCTGCAGATGGAAATGTGCATCCATTGAAGGATTTGAGGCTTGTTTTGCTTGTGACAAGGTAGGATGTAAACATTAATTTTGTCCTTCTCGGCTGAATGAAATATTAAAATGCTGTTGAGTTTTTCAAAGCTTTTTAGCACCTCACGCAAAGCCATCTACATCCATTATATCTGAGAGAAGGCAGCATTTCCATGGCAATTATAGCTAAAATTTGGCTTGTTTTAGGTGAGAGGAAAAAGATTACCTTTAGTTTTAGTTTGCTCTTTCCTTTTAACACTTGGGGATCACACAAAATAATGTGAAATTATTTTACTGCATTTGAAGACATAAATATGTGCGTTATTTTTTTCCTGTTTTATTTTAAGTGTATTTATGTAAAAAAAAAGAAGAAAAAAAGGGTGTGTGGAGTTAGAAAGAAGAGAGCTTACTAGAACCTCGCCTGCTAGTCGTTTGAGGCTAGGTGCTACCACCATGTTCAGAAATGAGATGCCTTAGTGAAGAGGCATTTCCTGCATTTGTCACATGGGCTTTGCTACTGCCCTGTACCATTTGGAGAGTAATGGCAGGCCATGGAGATCTGTAGCAAGCATTTTGAGATAACTGATAAAAACCAGCAGCAAAATAAGTTGCAAACTTGACATTTTTACTGTTTCTACTGTTGTATTATTTTGCTTTCAGAAATGGGTTAGTATTAAAAATGCCACCACGCCCACTGAGGAGACAGGAAATTAATACCATTCATACCATTGGTGCAGTTTGTAGTGCATTATATTTGTTATTGAGAATCTTTGCCTGAATCTCAGGGTGAACTGTCGAATGTTTAGATGCATTATGGGTAATGTGGTTGTGACAATAATGGTACTGCTGCATAAATGTTGATACTTTTTATAGCTGTTATAAGTGAGAGTCTTTTTTTAATACAATGTTAAATTGTGGCTCACTCTTTTGTTCATTCAAATTTATTAGGATAAACCT
This sequence comes from Chaunax sp. Z400, assembly GCA_037577475.1. Taxonomy (NCBI): domain Eukaryota; kingdom Metazoa; phylum Chordata; class Actinopteri; order Lophiiformes; family Chaunacidae; genus Chaunax; species Chaunax sp. Z400. The sequence continues at coordinate 9,619,880 of CM075201.1, read as the reverse complement.
CTTTAGTACCATCTCATATTTTAAGGGGTCCCAACACAATCAGTACATAATAACAGAGGAGTGACAGAAAAAATACAAAATGAAAATAAATACAGTGTGGCAACATACAAAAATGACAAACCACATACATCAATTTATGAAATATTTATAACCACAGGATGACTAAATTAGTAGTTTAAGAGTAGAGAAACATATTGTAGTAGAGAGAGCAGACTACCAGATACAGTCAGATAGAAACATATGCAGGTATAACCAGATGGAAGAAATATAACCAAAACATTGACAGCTTTATTGGTAACCAGAGCAACCATAGCCAGTATAAGATATATAAGTACTGTAAGAGGTTCATCCCTTAAGTATTGATTAGAGATACTGTGCAGCTTCTGTGAACAGTGATGGTATCTGAAATGAGCAGAAGGGCAGAAATATTACAACTTTTTCTTGTTATCATTAACATTATGGCAGATGTCATATCCATAATTCAGTCCTGCTCGGTGTCATTAAAACAAATTACCATGTAAAAAAAAAAAATAGTTAACACCTTGTATGACCAGTTGTCTGATGCACTGAGCATTTTATGGCCAGAGCTCATTTTCATGGGCCCGCAGATGGCAGCAGGGCTTGTTATAAATCATTTATACCACAGAACAGCACAGCGCTTGCGCATTTGCGTGCTCATGTTTCAGGGTATTTGTTCATTAAATGCCGTGGCCAGTGCCCTGATTTCCCCATTATTTCTAGTTGATTACCCAAGCAGTTGCATTTAGACCAAGGAGAAGTGAAGGGCACCGGGCAGCAGAGCATGCCCATTGGGAGCAGACATCCCACATGGCACCCATTTACTCAGATGGGTCCTGCTTCAGTCAGAAGATTAATGCCATCATGGTTTCGCTCACATCTTAACTTTACATTAAAGTTACTACCCCTAATTGGTCGTTAGTGGACTCAGCATTTTTTACTTTTAATGTGATAGGACATTTGGACCTTAACTGTGTTTAAACGTTCAATTTGTGCTGTTTGTTGGCCTCCCTCGTGACTGAATGCACAGTTGATCATAAATGACTGCATGTCCCTAACCTGAACCTGTTCTCTGTCCCTATCACTAGTCTGCTCCCAGTTCTCCAGAGGAGTGTACGCCATCTTCGGTTTCTATGACAGGAAGTCCATGAACACGCTGACCTCCTTCTGCGGGGCGCTGCACACCTCCTTCATTACCCCCAGCTTCTCCATCGATGCTGACGTGCAGTTTGTGATCCAGATGAGGCCTAGTCTGCGGGGAGCTGTTCTCAGTCTGCTGGCCCATTATAAGTGGGAGAAGTTTGTCTACCTTTACGACACCGATAGAGGTAAGAACTCCCTTCCGTCACAGAAAAAACACATTCACACATGCCTATGGAGACGCTGCAAGCTTTCAGGAGGAAACAGATGAGTGTTAACCATCTGATTGCTAGAGAAAGTGTAAGAAGTAATTGCCATGCCAAGCCCTCCTCAGGCAGACGTGTTATTATACAGTGTATATGATCCCTTATGCCCAATCCTCATTCTGAGTCATCTGATACATTTTAATCTATGCCACTAATCATCCTAAATTGTTCCACGATGTTGCTGAATGTGGCTCATAGAGGCAGTCAGTAGCTCCTTGCTTCCAGGAATGAGGCATTCACAGGTGCTGCTGATCCGCTGCTCATCCAGCTGCCTGAGCCTTTAATCCTCTGCACTCTCTGATTATCATTTAGCTCTAATTGGATTATATAAAGAGAGAAACCCAACAGTCTGTAACTTCTACATGTCCTCTCATGTAGGCCAGCTATTTACAGACTTGGGTCTTCGTCATTCTCTGAGGGTCAACATCTTCAGAGGCTGCTTTTAGAGGAGGAACAACAATCTGCCTGTGTAGATTGGACAACTAGCCATACAGCTACTGTATGGCGTGATTCAATATGTGTTTTAAAGTCATCTTACTTGTATTTGAAATTTATTTAAGTAGTAAAGATTATCTGGGTTCAGCCTCTGCTGTAAAATGTGCCAAAGGGTTCCGAACTGTGCATTCCAAGTATTTTTAAACTGACATAGAGCATTTCTAGGACAAGTGCACTCATTTTTCACTTCCCCCGTCTCACTTCATACTGTATATCTCCAGTTAAGGTGGGTGTATAAGCTTCTGCTCGCTCATGTAACTTTCTCAAAAAGCCATTTTGTGATTTATTTTTTGAAACTCTGCAACTTCTCTTTGCAGATTGTTTTTACACATGTTTATACTTTATGCCTGAATCCCTTACAGCAAACAAAGCAAACAGCTGCACTTCCCTAATTGTGATGTAGAGTCATGTTTGTCCTCTTTAAGGAGCCTCTCAAACTGGGGTGGGGATCCTCGCTTTCATTGATCTCATCGGTGTGTCTCTGTATTTTGGTGGCAGACTGCAGCAGCTGATAACTGGGTGGCTGGTGCGGCTGAGAAAAATGATTAATTAGTTTACAGCCTCTCCATGGCACAATCAACCTTCTGAGAAGTGCCTCTTGATGTGGCCCTTATAGAGCTCTGCTTTACTTTCCTGGCCTTTTTTTTTTCTTTTCACCTGCTGTGTTGAGACTGACGGGCCACCATCTGTAACACTCTGCCCATTTCCACAGCGTGACACAGTGTAAACACTGTAGTTAAGGATGGAGTCCCACATGCTGCACAGCTTGTGTTTGCTGAGAGGCTAGTTAGTCGCCCTATTTTGGCTGCCAGTCGCATCCAGTTCCTCTCTGTCAAGGTTCTGGAGCAATATAGCCAACACTCATCTGAATGTCACTTCAATCTTCATTATAGGAAGAGGGCTCTATTTAGGTTTGGAGAGGGACTTGCGGGGGGTTCTGCTTTTGTGAGTGATTGTTGATGGTTTGTGGGACAATATGACAGTAAAATGCTGCAGAGGCATCCTACAATGACACGTGTAATGGCTGTCCCCTGATAAGAAACTCGCCACATCTAAGTAGAATATTTCTATCAGAACAAAGGCCTTACAGTCTGCCTGAATCTGTAAAAATCATTAAAATGAATGAGCCAATCCCCTTCTGTATTGTATCTTGAGAAAGTAGACTGTGTTCCCTTTCATCACACACCATCAGAGGGATTTTTTTTTATCATAGCTTCCATTAAATCTGTGTCTGTATGATAGGATTTTGACTGTAATAGAAAATAAAATGCCCAGTGACACCGCTTAATGTACCCATGCATCAACTGCACATTTCATTTTCATTGTGGATTTCAAATTGGAAATGGTATCAAATAGCTGCAGTTTCACTTTCATGTTGGAGTTGCTCTCCTCTGACAGCAGCACTGTACTGATTGAAGTTGTTTAAACTGATATATTCGTAATAATTATTAAAAAAACGACAAGTTGATTCTGTTTTGCACAGCTTTTTAAAAAAAAATAAATCGGGAGTATGTTACTGTTTCATGCAGCACAATTCTCATCAGAGGAATTGTTTGACAAACAGATGCAAAAAAGGGTGACTTAAGAAACTGCACAGATCCAAGAACAGAACACAACAAAGAAAAGCATGCCTTCACACTCATGGGCCATTAAATACATGATTATCTGCTGCACTGCAGCATCACCTATTCATCGTGGATGTACTGGCTATGAAAGGTCCTCATTAAACTGGCTAATGGCCACTGGCAGAAAAGACCTCTTGGAACGAGGAACATCTGGGCATTAGCAGCTGGGCACGGGGCATAGGAACACACCAGCTTTATTTTTTCATATTTACCTATATTGCACTGAATGATTGTGTATTTTGCAGAGGTCATATCAGTTATATCATTCATGCCTGTTTTAAAGGCTTTACAATCACTCTAATAATTCCTATGATTAATAAACCCTGCAACTTTATTAAACTAGTTTACGAAACACATTTATACTATAAAAATATTTTGTAATATAACCTGTGTATTTTGTAATAAATTGTAAATATGTTTTGGTAATTCTTCTTCTGTGGCAGCTTTAAACTGAATATTCGACCAAGGCTGATTTTTTTTCAACTTCTAAATGAAACATTCTGTTCAATTGCCTTGAGCTGAAGAACATGGAATTTTGTGCTGAGGTCAAGATATTATAGTCTCACTAGATAAATTCTCTTCTACTAATGTGTGTCTTGGGGACGATTTAGAGAGTCTTCGTTTCATTAAAGACATATTAAATTCACTATGTTCTTCATTTGATACTTTGGGAAGTTGTTGTGTTATATTACAGTTTTCATCTTTGTCCTCGTCCTCTCCTCTATAATGATCCTTAGATATTCTGACTAAGGCAGGAATGGAGAGTTATTGATCACTTTGCTGTGGTTGTCCTAAACACTAACGGTGTTACATTTAAGACGCAATGTCATGTTTTTTTTTTGTTTTTCTTTAGCATTCAATGTGTTTAGATCACTGGTGGATGAATCTCTCAGATTCTACAATGTTTAAAATGAATCTACAACATGTCCTGCATTGAAAAAGTATGAAAAGGTCTTTAGAAGCAAAATGCAGGTACGGTGTCAAAGATGAGTGCAGAGCAATGCTCCCTGTAAATGTTTTATTACCGTACATATACAGTATATACACCTCGATATCTAAAAAGTTGGTAAGCTCTATAAAACATTAATAAAACAGAATGTGACAATGTCCTAGTTCTTTGTAACGTTCAATTCAATTCAAAACAGTACAAAGACAATATATCTAAAGTTGTACCTCATAATCTACATTAACTCTTGTAAATTTATACTGATTCTGAATTTTATGACAGCAACATGTCTCAAGTCGGCGCATCCTCCAAAGGCTCAGTCATTCAAAGAGGTTCACCACTAAATGGGCAAATAGTCCTACAGTTTTAGAACAATGTCTCTCAACATGTACTTGTAAGGAAGTTTAGCATTTCACCATCTACAATCCATAATGATATCCATAATATCATCAAAAGATTCAGAGAATCTGGACAAACCAATATTGACTGTCCGTGACCTTTGATCCCTCAGGCGGCCGCGCCAATGCATTAAAACCGACATGACATTTTTATACAAAAGCAAGACTGTGTAATTTTTTACATGATAAAATCACAACATGTTCCTCTTACGAATGAGAAGGTGAGTCCACAACCAATAAAATGCACCCTTGCACATTGCAGCACACCCAGGAGATTTGCTGTCCCTGCCTTTCTCAGTCTGGTACGAGCATTAGCTTATGGTGACTAATGTTGCTGATGTTAGCTAACCTTAGATGGATGTTAATTGTTGCATGTGTTGACAGTGTTCAGCTAAAGCTACTGTAATGCTGTAGTCTATCTTTAATCAAAAACACAGTTAGAGGGGCCACCACACCATCCAATAATCGCTTAGAATAGAATAGATAGAAAAGATCATCTTTATTGTCTGTCCCATCAGTGACAGAAATTAGATGATAAAAAGAAAATCTATAAAGTAATTTGATAATCGATTTATTGTTTGTTGGTTCCAGCCTCCTAATTCTAAGGATTTAATGCCTTTCTTTAATTAAATGTTATTGAAGAGAATGAAGAGTCTTTTGGTTTTGGACAAAGTCATTTGAATATGTTACTTTGGGCTGTGGGAATTTTTGATGACATCTTTTTTTTCACATTTTGTGACATTTTATAGACCAAATGTCGGTTAGTTGGCAATAATCAGCAGGTTAACTGATAAAGAAAATTAGTTAGTTGCAACCCTAAATACATAAATGCATCATAATGTATGAGCCCATCATATGTTTTGTGTGTTAAATCTTTATTTGTTTGCTAACTACTACTATGCAAATGAAGTACAAATACCTCAAAACTGTATGTAAGTACAGTACTTGAGTAAATATTACTACCGTGTAGTCTAAATTCTAATTCTCACTGTCTGATGTAGTCCTGATTCAGATCTTTAATTTCTTTATGTTGCCATCAAAACAAAGGACTACAATCTAACAGCCTTAATGGCAGCTTTTCCCGCATTCTCCTGCCTCTCTGACAAATGGAGATGGTCGGCATGTCTCCGCAAGGAAACAGCTGATTAATTGCACGTTGTTAAAGACGTGCACTCAGCAGTCAGGGACCCGGGCTCATTAACAGAGAGTGGGACAGAGAGAGAGACACTGAGAGGCACAAAGCAGCTGTTCCTCTCTGTGAACACCTCACTGCACCTTCACTCCCAGATGGACACATATCACAGCCCTGGACCCCCACACTTCAGTGTGTAAACACTGTTTGCCTCTGAGGCTCTAGTACATGAACAGAGGCAGGGATTTATCAATCAAGGCCCTCTGCTTCTAGAGAGCTGATTCCCTATATGTTCAGTGACTTGTCTATGACTTATAGGGCACACAGGAGAGGTTCTTTCTCTGTGAGAAATATTTCAAAGTAGTCTGAAAACCATAGAGACGGAGACACGAGAAAGCACAATGGTGCCAATCTCAAAACAAACAAACAAACAAACAACTCCATGCCTTTTAGAATCCTCTCTGACTCAACGGTGAATGAATTTAAACTTCTCAGTGGCAATCTGATTGAATAGATTGATTGTTGAATTGAATAATGTGTTTAGGAAAGCCATTTACATGCTGCAAGCGTGTGTGTATGTACTGTACGTGTACGTCCACATACTGTGGAATGACGTCATCGGTGAAAACCATAAAGGGCAGTGTGCATGAATAGAAGATAAAGCTGAGGCTTTAGCTATCCCAGAGTTTTTTTTGTGTTTTTTTACATAAACAAAACCTCCTCTGTCATCCAGTGCTCACTCCACTCTGCCAGATGCCCAAAACAGCACCAACTGATACCTCCAGGTCCATGCATGCAGAGGGAGTGCAGCTTGAAAACAACATCAAACAAAATGTAAACTGCAGACTGTCTACTCTGCACTATTACCCAAGTACCCAACACTTTCTGGAACTTTCCACTCTTGGAAGAGAAGATTTATAAAAATGTGATTCATCCGCATGGATCATTTGAGAATATTAGACTCCAGCCACCATTACAGACAGACTAAATGCCCACAGTCACTTGTTAGGGACATTCTTGCTTTTGAAGAAATGAAGACACATCTCCTCCCTTGAACAGATTGGCCGGCAGGCTTTCATCACAGAGAATCTAACACACTTCTGTCACGACAGAAACCTTCAAATAGACATTGCATAACTTTAAACAGCAAAACAAAGTTGTATAACTTTGTATATCTTTGTTCTGTGCTTGAAAAGTCGAGATGCAATGCTTGGCCTCATTATGAATAGTCTGTGCTCTGCATCTCTTTGTAACAAGCTCAGTGTAAATGACCAAAGTCGTTACTGCACCATTCTAACCAGGTATGAAAGGACAGAAAATATGCATTTAGATCATTTCAGGTGCAATTTTAAGGTGGTTTGCTAACTAAGCTAATGACGAAGGTCATTCATTTCACTGCAGAGATCAATGTTCAGGACCTCGGACAGTTCATCCCTCATAACCCTCTGTGCCTTCTGCACTGTAAGCTGCATCACTTTGTTTGCAGCCATCCTTTATGTATTTCTCCATTCGTAGTGTACTTTTGTACTGTTTGAGAGTTTACACACAGTCAAGCGACTACTTAAAGGATACACTTGAATAAATCCGTGGAGATCAAGTGCGGATCCTTCAACACAAAGCACAAGGGAACAATGAAAAACACACTGTTTGATGAGTATTGAAATGATGTGAATCAAATCTCCACATCTCAACCCAAACAGACATCCAGGAGAGACTTTGGACCATCATCTTAAATAGCTGCCATCAATAAAAACCATTCATCTTTTGGAAGACTGGTGTTCCTCCATTCATTATAAAGTAGATCCAGAGACAGCGGCTTACTAATGAGCCTTACTGAGCTGGAAATCAACTGAGAAATTGTTAATGTAATATGATTTTTTATATTTTTATTTGTTATCATTACTTCATGGCCCAAAGCAGTGTGTCCTCAGTCATCCTAATATATGGCCATTAGAGGGCAGTATGATGAACTGTAGCCCAGTATCAAACATCTCTTAATGTTTGCACAAGGCTTTAGGCTGGGGTTGTAAAAATTAAAGCCGTAAGAAGAAGTTTGAGACTTTTTAGACATTAGCGGTTGTAGCATTTGCCACGAGCGCTATCAAGTCACAGAGATTTCCCTCTATTGGCTAATGATAGAAAGTAAGGAGTTGAAACTTTTAACATGCGGGTTAGCCATTCATCTGATTGTGGCTGTTTGGCCTTGGCGCAGACAGTGTGACAATAGTTAAATGTGTGTAATGTTGGCAATGATACTTTATCTTTGCTCAAACCGCCAATATCAGTGGATGAAAAGTAGCTTTTGTCGTGTTGATGATGAAACCAGTCATGGCCGACCTGCTGCAGCTTTGCTTAGCATTTCAACCAGTCTTTTACTAATGTGCTCACTTGTTTGCTCTCACTAGTGTTTGTTAAGGAGGTCTAAATTGATTTGAGACCTGAGAAATCTTGAAATCTTGTCAATAAGAAGCGTGGCACTTGATCAATTATATTTGCAATATCTGATACTCCTAACGAGATACAATCAATGATGATTGATTCCTTCTTCCCCTTGGCTCATAATGCTGCCCCTTAGAAAAATTGGAACTCAAGACAGAGGCTATTTTTAATTATTGATTATCTAATCAGGATAGTTAACCACTAGGTATGATTCCACTTATTTTGCTTTTATTATTTAGTTAGATTTTTATCCACTTGATTTTGGCTGAAGTAAAGATTTCCCCCTCAGATCAACATTCACCGTCTCAGCTATTCACAGAGAAAGCAACAGCCAAAAGCAGATGGTACAGCCAAATCTTCAAGCGAAATAAAAAGAAAAAAATGAAGCCATACGGAGACAAATATTGAGGGAAGCAACAGAGGAGTCAGCAAAGCCTTTTTTTTTGTTGCCTCTCCTGCGTCATAAAACAGCTAATGGCACAGAAGGCCAACCGCGGTCAGACATGCTGTCAGATGCACTGAATATTTTTTACTTCATCCTTTCCCACCGTGTTCTGTAAGATCCAGCTTGTCATTTCTAATCTGCTCCAACGTTGCCACCTTACATGGTGGAATATTCACCAGGTGGCTAAAGGAGCGGGCCCCCCTGCTCCATACCCACTGCCCTGTTTATGCCTACACCCTTACTGTAGCTCCGTGTTACTCAAACATCTCTTATCTATTTCAGGAACACACGGCCGTTACAACAGTAGTCTTTTTGCATTACAAAGGAGATTGATGTGATGTTTGCTTCCCTTTTCCCCAAGAGAAAACGCCGTTTTTTGTTTTTTTTTTAGATGGGAGGGTGTTTTTCTTTTATAGGAGAGCTGAAAAACAAGAGGCAGTCAGTGCAGCTCTCACTGATGGGCGAGGGACAGTCTGCTCCATTTCTTTGTATGTGGCTCAAATACAAATATCTGCGCTTAATATACAGTATGTGTGTGTGTTTTTAGTCGTGCTCTTTCTTTCTGTGTATATGACTTCATTATCTGAACCATCTTTAAGTGCGGCAAAAGATAACGAATTACTTAATGGAATATGAATGAAACCCATAAAATTTGAGAGGAAATGTGAGGGAAAAAAACGATCAACTTTGCAGCTGTCATTAGATTAGAAATAATCAGTTTGATTAGCTCTGATCAAGGATTTGGTAGGAGTAGGTGGTGTGGGAGAGCAGGGATCTTTGCAGTTCATCTAATTTGGAGCAGCTGCTATCTGCATTGGTCTTATCGTGAGTAGGCGTTGTTAGGCTAATTGTACTCCAAACTGTCCTTTTACTGTTATTTGGCAGCTTTAATCCTTTTCATTTCACTGGCTTTGTAACTGTTGCCCACTGAAAACAATCTTCTTTTTTGGAGACACATATAAGCTATGAGGTTTTTGGAGATTTCTCTGAAGCAGGTTCAGTGGCTTTGTCTGAGTTTCCTTTGGTGTCGCACTCAGCTTTGGGCGTCCCATGACAATGGTGCAGATGCCTGCAAGAGAATTTAAAAGAGGTCACCTTCTCCAGAGACGGGGGAAGGGATGACTGAGTCACATTTTAGACTGCACACCACGCAAGGCCGTCATATGATCCGCTGCCCAAGACAGGCAAGACAAGAAGAAACACATGGCCAGGTGCCACAAGCTCCTCAGTCAGCCTTTTTCTTCCAACTCTGTCACAGAGGACATACATCCCTCTGACACTCTGACACTTGATCGAATATCTATGAATACATTTAGAGGATGCTTTATTCCAATGTGCTATAGAAGTCTGTGAGTAACCTACAATATTATTTTATTCACAGTTGAACCCAGTGGCCATATTGTTCTCAGCTTTATCCTCTGAGCTGTAAAGAACACCATATCAGAGGAGTACATTCTGATCTCCTGGGCACTGCTGTGTGGGCTACTGAGCTCATATATTCAAGAGAATCCCACACGCAGCCCAACTCCGCTTTGTGTTTTGCTCTAACACTTCCTGTCATCTTTCAGCATTCCTACGGGTGCATTATGTGGACAAACTTCAAAGCAAAGTGTGTTTAACTCTTTTTGTGTTGATAACTTGAGCATCAGTGCAGTCTGGAACATGCTTATAGTTTGATAGCTTGAAAGGAACAGACATGTTTTAACAACTTTCATGGGTCTTTGTTTGTTTGTCTGCAAGTTGTCAACAGATTTTAACGGAATAATGTGTGGGAGTGGATGTTGTGCCAAGGAAGAGTTGAATACATTTTAAGGCAGATCCAGGTATGGATCCAGGATCAGTCTTTTACTTGCTTCAATATTGCGAGATGGCCTGTTTTACATGTTTACATGTCTAATATCATGAAGAAATATCGGCCAATCAAATAAATAAATACACAGGAATGGAGGATGATGTGGCACCACTGTGTGCAATTAGATCCAGATCATAATCTGGATCTGGGAGATTAAAATATGTATTTGGAGACATCAATATGTGTCAGGTTACACGTGTTTTTGCACATTCTCACACAACTCTACATTGTTTTTAAAACGCATTGTTTGCACATAATAGTCCTGCATAATTTTGAACATGCTTCTATTTTATATTTATGCTTGTATTTATGTTGACTTCCATTGAAGCACCAGAACACCAGGTCAAATTCCCTGTAGATGTAAACGTACCTGGCAACAAAAACGTTTGTTATTCTGATTCTGCCCCTAATATGTAACTGAGATAATGCAGATTCAGAGTCATTTAAATTGATTTCAGGAATATGTGGAAGGTAAGAAATTATATCTAAACAAAAAAAGTCATCCAGATCCACCATTACGGAAAATCTTATTGTTGTTGATAAATCATAAACTAGTGATGATAAACACATGATTCCAAATGCTAGGGGAAGGAAATAGGTGGTTAATTTGACATGAGGTTGATCCGAGTAAACATACATAAAAATGTAAATGTTAAAATTTAGGCGGCAGTTCTTTGATAATGCTTTTATCTTTTCTGTTGAGATAAATATAAGTGTATCGTTAAAGACATCCATTTCATGTAAATCTTTTTATCTGTTTTACTTTTTAAATGTATGTTTTCCATCATTAGTGATTCACCTCTCATGACCAAATGTATGTTATACAGGACTTAATACTGTCTGACAAATGAAATGGATTTGTGTTTTGCTTGCTTAGTAACAAGACTGTTTTTAAAAGATTTAATTGTGTGGGAAGTGAAATAATTTTTCTGTGACTATATAGCCTTTGACGATATGCTCCAAATTTTGAATATGTATTATTTTTCAGGACAGTGCTGAATAATTGATTCTGTAAAATGCCCTTGATGGCTGTCCTGCCTGCTGGCTGTTGTAAAACGTACCATCTGTTTGCAAAGTCAAACAAAACTCTGGGACCAAAAGACATTGTCATTATTGCACCAATTGATAAATTACACCAGTGGGTGTACCGCTTGGGATGTCCTTTGACGTTCAAATGTAACATTTGCATCGTGGTTATTAAAGAGAATTAAAGGAGAGAACGTTAAATGTCATATTCACATAATTTCGTCAGTTCTGCACTTTCAAATGTAGATTTTATTTCAACATCTCTTTAGTTGCAAGAACGTTGAAGAGCTTAACACCAAGAAGCTCGTACAAATGTTTAAATCCAAAATATCCAGCTTGGTTTAGTGACAGAAAAGAAACAAAAATAAAAATAATATATATACACATATATAATATATAATAATAAAAGATTAAATCCCCCCAAATCCTTTTTCTTCAGCAGTGACTTACATGTCTCGAAACGTCATGACTATCCCAGCTTATGTTGTTCAGTACCATGTGTCAGAATACTGGGAGGAGATGTGTCAGAATACTGGGAGGAGAGTTAAGCTTAGCCTTTTAATTTCCTCTCTGCCACCAGTGATATACTGTGCTGGATTCTTGTTTTGATATCTTCGTGCTGATAAAAAAAGAAGAAAAAAGTTTAACCAGATAAATTCTTGATGATGACAGAGCTGGATCTAACACCAAGTCAGCTGAGCAGCTTCTCATGTATTATGATCAGCCTCTTCGCAATGCACTTAGACAGGACAGTGGCATCGATAACCCCTTTGATTTCTCCCTCCTCCCTGATTGTCAGACATGTGGACACGTCTGCCTCTTGAAACTCCTGAGTGGCTAATTGGGTGGTGCCTGGCAAGAGCCACTTGTCTTTAAAGGCCACACTTGATCTGAGCGCTGTCTGCCGAGCACTTCTCTGTGAAGGTCACCAGCAAGGGAATGGAGGGCGGACATGTCAGCTGAGGCACTGTGCTCTGAATACTCAGGAGCTCTATTGTGAACATGTTTGTTTGTTTTTTTTAAAATTTCTGATGAAAAGATGCAAGTCAAAAACACAGGTCAGCTCCGCCTGACATGAGGATGTCATGTTTACTTGTGGTTAGGTTCAAGGTTCAAGGTTTTTATTCGGTCATACATTTACAACTTGTAGTGAAATATCTTATGGTATGACCCCCCCCAAAGACGGTGCATTATGTAAGATAAAAATAATAAAATAATGTGAAATAAAGTGAAATAAGATGCAATAAAATACCATAAAATAAAGTGAATAAAGAGAATAAATTGAAATAAGATGAAAATATACTAAATACCATAAAATAAGCAAATATGAAAAAAATAACCATAAGCATCTGTACGTTGCAAACTGATAAACTTATTTGCACATGAATAATTCTGACCACCTTCCTAGTGGCTGCATGCTATGCTCTACACCAATTTTTTGGATAGATTCAGTCAGTCAGTAGTAAATGTTGAATACAGCCTCTGTCATTTAATTAATGAAAAATAAAAAGGTAGAAATAACCATATTAATAAGCCAAGCTTTCACATAGAGGTTTGAGGAGCATAACATACATGCTAAGTGATGCTGGTGCAGTTACTACTGATGGATAGCCAGCTGGAGTTGGGGGTGCTGTATAGTAGAAACATGAATTCAATCTCAGCCTAACCTATAACTGTTGGCTATTAAAAATTTAGGGCCAAAAGAGTGATTCACCATGTCATACCACCATGTTTTTACAGTAGCCTAGAGTGGACAAATCAGACACTGGGTCTCCAGAGAGCCTTTCACATTTTCCTTATTCTTAGCAGCTCCAACTGGGAAGGGTGAGACAGAGGAAGTTCAGTTTCTTGCAATCTATACAATCACATAACTAGATGCCAAAATATCCTCCATGCTGGACCTTATAGTTAATGAACAGAACACTAACCTATTAAACTACCTGATAATTCAACTAAATATATGTAGATTTTGGATCAATAAAACATTTTGACAGGGGAAGATGAAAGGGTCATGATGGCTGATTCATGTGTTCAGCCTCAGGGTGTAAAACTCCCTGTACAGTATTGAACACAATGAAGGTCAAACATTAAAGTGAAGCAACGATAAAACAAAAACATATTTTTTGAGGTGAGATCAGGTCTCTTTAAAATTCAGGTCTAATAACAGTTTAATAATTCAAGGCAAAAGGAACTTTCATATTAAAAGGGCATGTTCAGCAGTCAAATAATGGATCACTCTGTAACCCACCCAAACTCAGCCTTTAGATTTCTGTATAACCTAATGAAGCATCTGTACAGGAGGTGATATAACAGCTGCAGCAGTCATGATAATAAAGTGCAGTCTGCTCTTTGCTGCAGGGATGTTATGCATCACTTGACTGTGATACTGTGACTTATATTTACATAAACACATTTTACACCAGTTTATCCAGCGCTGCAACAACGTCCATTATTTTTTATTTTATCCCTGCTCTGAGAGGGAAGGGTAACATAGCAGCTCACGCTGTCTAGTCAGATATGGTGTGTTGGTTGTGTTCTTTCTGTTAGTTATGACCAAATACAGCATGTAATGCTCCTGCTAAGATTGTATTTTCACCACAACTCAACACATTCTGCTCACGTCAGGTAATGACAATGCAAATGCAAATGCTCTTTAGAGATGATGTGTTTTTTAATGGCTTCAGTTCATCACAATTTTGTTGGATTTTAGCGGTTTAATTAGGATTTAAATGCAAAACTAAGGAAGGGTATTGCTGCCATATTGCTATGATGTGAACAGAGAGAGAATAAATTGAGGAATAAGGCTCTTTGACATGATTTGATTGAGTTGCTTGGGTTGAGACATGACCAGATTCTGCTGGATGATATGCACTTCTCAGCTACATATCATAAGTAGCCCATTTACACCAGAGACCAAGTTGTGTCGTTATACTGTGAAATGTTTCAGGATATAACTTTGACCCAGGTTGACCCAGGATGCGCTGGAGGGATTATATCTCTCGGCTGGCTTGGGAAGGCCTTGGTGTAGCCCCAGAGGAGCTGGAGGAGGCGGCTGGGGAGAGGGAGGTTTGGGCTTCTCTGCTGAGACTGCTGCCCCCCGCGACCCGGACCCGGATAAGCGGGAGAAAATGGATAGATGGATGGATGGATATAACTTATCAGTTTGTAATGGAATGTTTTTATTAAAACAATAAGTTGTGACATTATAACATGAAAGATGTCACATTACAACAAAATAAATAGTTTATTTCTTAACAATAGAATTACTTGTTGTAACTTGGTACGATTTAGAAACTTCTTTTGTGGCCCATATGATCTGACCATGTGTCCTTAACCCTTTTCATAAACTGTCAGGAACTATTCACATTCCAGCAGGTTTATCTTTTCAGTGTCGCTGCTCAGACAAGTTACCGTTAGCTCAGCTTCTTTTTTTCTCCACATACCTCGGCTACTGATTCATCCCGTGACACAGAGAGCTCTTATTGAGGTGCTCCAATTGTGGTCGCTGAACTGCTTCTTTAGCGGTTCATTTCACTACCTTTACTAGAGTATGTGCTACACGTCTTATCGTTGTGTCTTTGCTCTCAGCTTGTGCTAACTCTAGCCTTAAATCTGCGAGTTCGAAGTCCTCAGTGAGAAAGGAGAGGGATAACTGAGACGGCCTCCTGTGACACACTGCTAAGGCAGCATGGGACACAGCCATTTCCCAGTTAATGGTTGTTTAATTATGTTCTGTAAACACTTTTAATGGGTGCCACAGCTTTAACTTCATCTTTTGTGGGTGTATCGACATCTCTGTGGACTTTTTTTTTTCCAACCTGTCTTCATTCCTGAATCCGTTGAAGTTTTCTTATACCATCTTTGTAAACTTTTGTTGGGCTTCCTTGATATTAACTCTAAAATCATTTCAGAAATATAAAAATATACATAGTCTAAATGATGCAGGAACATGTCAGAAACAGGAAACATGAACAGGAGACTGTCATGTCAGGAACATGACATTTTCTTTCTCCATTTATTTTTGGAATTTTTCACTAATTACTCAAAATTATTAACTGCATCTACGTACTTGCAAGGTGATTTTATTCACCTAAAGAATAAACACTTCCAACAGTGCATTGTGAGTATTTTCATGATATAAAGCTGGTTAAAAGCTCTTGAACATCTTAGCCACAATATATTTTCCTTGCCGCTCTTGTTTACAGCAATTTAGATTCTCAGCACAACATCTACCTGCTGCTGTGCTGGAAAACAACAAAAACACAGTTGTGTGATGGCTCTTCTCCCTCTGATCCTCCAGGTTTTGCAATCCTCCAGGCCATCATGGAGTCGGCCGTGGCCAATAACTGGCAGGTGACGGCTCGCTCGGTGGGGAACATTGTGGACCCCACAGAGTATAGACGCATCATTGAGGAGATGGACCGCCGGCAGGAGAAACGCTTTCTTATTGACTGTGAAGTGGACAGGATCAACTCCATACTGGAGCAGGTATAGCCAGTCCACAATACTAGTTCAGTCTGTTTAATTTGAGAAAAAATACACGCTGGAAATGTTTCCTTAAATGCCGTCATTTGGCCTCCAGCTCTGCATGTTCCTTTGTCTCTAAAGAACTGAACACACTGTCTTTTCCTCACAGTTTCACCTTGAACACCATCTTCATTTTCAGACCCTCCTGGCTTGCTCTGCCCCCCACTTTTCATGTCTTTTTCATCATTACAGCAAACACCTTGAGCGCATCATGGTTGCCTCAGATCTCAGAGTTCTCATTTAGAAGATGGTGTTAAAACAGGCGAGACGGGCACATTCAATTAAGTCTTCTTATTTGTTGTTTCTTATGTTTGAGGTCACTTGGGATTAATTCACATAAGGAATTAAGCAGCATCCTCCTCCTTGTTTCCTAGGTTATCATCAGCTGCTGTTTTCCCACAGGAGTCTTTGTTCACATTCAGTATTTGCTAATGTGTGCTGCGTGCACTGTAGAGAATACATTGTCATAAATATATTAAATGAGTGTTAATTAGGAATTTGTTCTTTACTTAGAAGATCATAAGAATTCACATAAAATGTTTTTAAGCGTGGTTTTCCTCAAGATGTGTGAATAGAGATCTGTTCTTAAATAGAGGCCTGCTCTATTCTCCTTTTGACCAGTGGTCTTTTATTTCTTTAGGCGAATGTTGATAATATCTCATTCTTGGTGTTGAGGGTGACTGGTATATATGAGTAAGCCTATATATGTATGTAACGTATATAATACGTACATATACGTACATATGTATATATGCACCTAAATGCATCTATGTATCAGCCTGACACCCACCTATGACATGAAAGTATTATTTTATCAAATTCTATTGACTTAATAAGCAAAACCCCATGGTGGATGGCATAAAATAAAATGAAAATAAACTACAATGGCACTCAATAGAGTGCATACGTCCACCAAGGCTCAACTGTCCCTTGTAATTAAATTAAATCCTAATCCAAATGCTAATAAACCATGTGAACTATCGAAATGGCTGCTGACTGCTGTTAGGGTTCTGTTAAAGTCAATGAAAAAAAAAAAAAATGGATACACACCTTTTTCTGGATCTACTCCAAAATTCGATGGCTCCATTTTTTGTGTCTCACCTCTCCTACCAGTACCATAGTAATCTGTCAAGTAGTTTATGTCAAAATCTCTATCGTACAATGTTAAAAAAAAGTAGAAAAATTTCCTGACTTTGCCTCTTTATTTTGATCTGCTCCTAATTTTAATTGATTCTTCCCTGTCATATGCCCAACCTTACCACCAGGTTTCATGAAGATCCCTCAAGCAGTTTTTGTGTAATCCTGCTAACACACAGACAAACAAACCAACGCTGGAGAAAACTTTACACCCTTGGCCGAGATAAAAATGTTATTCTCCCATTAGTAACCCTCATCCTTAACTAAATCTATCTGATCTTACTGCCAATGTTGAAAAGATAGCACTGAGTCTGAAGTAGCTATTCTAACTACAATTAATAATACAAATTAATAATACAACTATTAATAAGAGCCTGCTCTCACCAGAAAAAATGACAGCACTGTTCACTTAAACCCCTGTTTACATTTTCCTATGGACTTGTTTCCATCTAAATAGCTGTCCTCTCTTAGAATGTGGTGTGACACAAAGTAGTGTGACATTGTTATACTGTTACACCAATATGTTTCGGTAGATCAGGGAGCAGGTGGATTTAAGTTTGACACTGGAGATTGCAGTTCATTGTCCAGTCTCTCACCAGCAGTAAATGTTTGTTTTACCATGATTCCATGTTTAAAACAGCATGATGGTCATTTTGTAAATTGCATCCCATGTAGAGTAATATTGATTAGATATCCTTTAGGGCTTGTTGTTATTTTGTGACTGAGCAGTTTACTACAGTGTGTCGTCTGGTTGTCAGTCAGAATAGAGGCGTAGTGTGCAGACGCCCTGAAATACAATCACTTTTGCCTCCAAAAAACAAGATGGCGTCCGCCCTAGTATCAAACACAAGGCCTCAAACAAGCCGATGTGATGTCACGGTGGGTTTACACTTTGTTTTCTTTCCGTTGGGATTATTGCCGCTTTTGTAAACAGCTGCCCAGCATAGTAACGTGTTACGAAAACCTTCAAGTGTGGTCTGTATTTGAAGCACATCTTAACCGTCTGTGCTTTCTTGAGATATTTGTGTGTAAAGGCTCCTGCGTCTATGTCCAAGGCTCCTGCCTTAGACATAATGATATTCATTATTGCTTTCCTTACAAGTTCTACTCTGACCTTCATTGCAGATGTGCTCATATCCTCTGAGGCTCTGACTGTTTTTAGTGACAGCACATAATATTTTTTCAGCAAATAAGAGACGTTTGCTTGTCTCTGCCCATAATGTTGATGCCTCAATCGTTCCTAAATTGCCTCCTTATTAGATTCAAGTTATCCAATCAGATAATGGTGGTCAGTCGGTGCCACTTCAGGCCGATCCTACCCTAATCTCTTTACAGTGGTGGATTAATGTGAATGGTGGCCTCCTATGCAACATCTGTCACAGGAGCGTCTCTCCAGGTGCTCGAGAGTGGCAAGACACGCTTGCGTCTCTTGAGGACGATTCTTTATATGAGCTGTGACATCAACACTTGCTTTAATGTAATGTCAGCTCCTTGTGTAAGTAGGACACACTGTCCCATAACAGCAACAACAATGAGCCTACTATAAATAGCCTACCCTCCTAGCCTAAGGGAAGATCTCTCACAAAGGCAGGAGTGAGCAAACACAACCAGCATCACACAGGCAACAGAGAGCATCCATTCTGGACAGGGTTTATATTTTAATCAGTGTATAGGATTAGAGAAAATGCCAATTTAATTATTTTATCTTTACCCATTATAAATTGATTTATACACAGGCGTCTATCATTAATTTTGTGCCAATAATATTTGTGCTTCATTTGTTGATAGATGCACTGGGTTTTTTTTGCTCCCCTGCTGGCTCTCTTAACTTCTTTAAAAGTATCGGTCTGCTCATCCCTTCATCTGAGTAAAGACAAAGTGATAAAGTCCTTTAAGTCTTCTCATCAATAATAGAAGCACAGTAGATTTATAATCGCTGCCAGAGGATTGGTCACCTCCAGCCTCCTCCTGCGCAGTGGGCAGACTAAGAGATAAATAGAGAGGGAGAAAAGACTGGAGAGACAGAGAGCTTGTGGGAATTGAGCCATGTAGTGCGAGTCTCCCTGTCTCATACTGCGGTGAGAAATAGGAGAAGAGCTGAACACCCAGAGGTGAACTGGAATTCCACACTATGAGAGTAGCATAGTAAAACAAGATGCTTTATTGGGATGATGTTACATCTGTGCGGATGTTATTTAATCCTCTGCATGAATTGTAGTTGTGCGTGATGCTTTCCATTGATTTTAATGGCATAGCATAAAAAATAATTCCTATGTCTTAAGTATGTTCTCTGTTGGGATGATTTTAGCCATAAATGCCAGTTGCTAGGTGGTCTTGCCCCAAAGGTACAGCATATTTAAAAGAGTGTGGCTGTACTTTGGATGCTAACATCTTCACACTAAAATGCTCAGTGACAATTCTCTCCTGCTAAGTTAACCAAATTACATTTGCCACGTTCACCACCAAAGTTAAGGATGTTTACATGCTAACATTTGCTAATTAGCCCTTAACTCACTTTGAGTTAAGGGCTAATAATGATGTGATGCACTTTTATGCTGCATGGCTGCAGAAGGCAGGAGTAAGTATAGTCATTTGGAGGTGGTAATGTGCCATAAAGGTTAGGGCTCATATAGGGACCAGTGATCAATGTTGTCAATGTTATACTTGTTTCATTTATTCTAGTGTAGAGATTTCCTAGTCTAGAGTGCATTTATGACACCACAATTTGATAATGATACAAATTGGGACATGAAAGTACAGCATAAAACGTGCATATGTGGATTTTTTTACTTGATTGTCCTGCATATAAACCCCAACAACAAGACAACTATCTGTCCTTACAACTTACTTTTGTTTTTCTTTAGTTTGATTATAAAGAAGAAAGCAGAAGAAAAAACAAATTTTTGACTGTAAGAGAGGTGCAGTCTTCTTTGTTGCCCAGGCATCCAAAGCAGACCCTAGAGAAGCTTCCCAAAATGAAAAACATCAAACATACCGAGTTGGCAGATGCACAACTGCAGCAAGGATAGTGAGGACATTTTAACTTCACACACATTTTTTTTAATCTTTATTTTGTTGAATTTGGCTTTTAAAAAGAAAACTGTGTGAAGCTCAGAAGTGTGTAGGTGATGGCTGCTGCATGCAGAAGCATCTGCCCCAGCAACAACACTGCTTCTTTTTTTTTTTTTTTGTACATGCTTGTACAGAATTAATTCAAATGAGGGTAATGTTTTGTCATGTATAAAAAAATAAAATGTTATTTCTCAGAGTTAAAAAGACTAGAAAGGAGCAAGGACATACAGCGTTTTCAAGGTTCCATCGAAATCTGTGGAAAAGATTGCATATATTGTGTATGAATTGCAGAGAAACAAAAATAATCGAATTACTTTCTGTTCAAAGATTCAGCCTTGTGGTAATGGTGAACAATAGGGCATGTGGAGCAACGTTGACTGATACACAGCCATATTTTCTTCTTTGACAGTTAAATCCCTCCTCTTGTTTTCCCTTTTTCGAGTAGTGTGACAATAATTAGTTCACTGGTGAAAAAGGACAGTTATCAACCTTAAAGTACCCTTTCTACTTTTGAGTAAGGCAGATGACAAATCACTTGAACAGAGAGAAACCTCTATCAGAGGGAAAGGAGTCAAATCCTCTTGAAGGCACTTTGGGCAGAAATCCAGCTTAGCATCCAGTCGGCTTAATTAGAGTTGATTCCCGCAGGAATATTTAGGCTGATGGTCCCACGGCTCGGCACAGCTCAGGGCTGCTTCAGACAGCACAGCACAGACCTGCTCTCCAGACAGGAGGAGCCTGGAGGATGGACAATTAAAGATAATTGAGACTGGAGACAACTGTTTCTTCCGACCCTTTCTGTGATCTGAAGTTACAGCACAGGGAGATGGCCTCATATTTAGGTCTATATCCTCAACGAATACACAAATACTGTCTAGAAGAAAGCTGTTTGCTGGGTTCATTTGTCTATTAGCCATGTTTGATTTGAATGTATTCATGTGGCTTTAAGACTCAGTTGTTATTATGCCGGGGGACATCCTCCTGAAACAACAGGTCTTTAGTGCTGGTTTAAGGATTGGGGTCTAACATTAGGAATGGTTTTAGATATCGGCATTGTAGTGACTAGCTTGTGGTCTTCCTCTTCCATACCTCAGCTGGCTAACTGCTATGTTTCAAGTGTTTAAAAACTCCACACAGTACCTTTAAGTTGAAAATATATTCACTATATACCAGTTGACCTGTTCTCAGTCTTAAGAACATTCATTTTTGGAGCACACTGCCAATTAGGAGGTGTTTCTATGATTCAGCCTTCAAGGCTTTGGACTGTTGCGTCATGAGAACATTAACTGTATAGAAACCAGCTGACATGGCATGGCACCCAGGCTATATCCTTTCCATTCAATGAGCATAAAAAATGTACTGTAGGAGACAGTCAGTACAATCAGTGCTGCAGGTTTCTTCTCACTTACAGGCCACTGTTTTTTCTTTTTCCTCAAGCTGTTTGAAGGGGCTGTTTTGTGAGAAATTGATTTTGTCAGAGAGGAAGAATGTGTCCTGTGACAATAAAAGTGTCCCAGTGATGGTTGTGCCTGACCTCCTCCAGGTTCCTGGTGGTTTCACATACTCACTAAAAATGATTATCTCAGGGGATGATGAAACTGGAGCATCAGGGTCCTAAAAATATTTGTTATGCCCAGATTCTACTTTTCATAGCAGCATTACCATCAGAGGGATGGAGCAAATCCCACAGCAAACCAAATAGAATTATGCTTTATGAGAAGGTGTCATACTTTAAACTACTGAGGTTTAAACAACCCATTCAAGGGCCTCTATCCAGGAAGTTAATTGCCAAATTGTGTCTTGTCTGTTTATGCTTGATTAAAAGTTTGTTTATTTTAAGAGGATTAATGAACAGAATTATGTAAATGCAGTACCTCAAAAACGCGATGGCTGTGTAATATTTTTTAAGCTCAACCAATCAAATGTGAGGTCTAGTTATGATTAAGTACAGAGGAACATTGTATTCACCAAAGAAAAACAAATAGGCGGCTTAATGTATAATTATGACTCATCTCATATCTGAAATCTCAAATTACAAAAAAACAACTTGTATCTATGAGAAAAGGATTAATTATGAGAAAAGTCGAGGTTATCATGTTCAGCCGTCGCTAACCCTGACAAAAAGATTAAACAGTGGGCAATATGATGCTACAGAATTTAATCAGCCTTTGTTTCCTTGTTGGTATGAGATATTGGCAAATATTTGTGTAACTTAATGAAGACAGCATAAATAGTATGTCAACACTGTGCAGGCATCCAGATCGGTGGGATTGTACAGGCAGAAAGCCCAGTCTTCCTGCTGGAAGTCACTCTCCGCCTACAGGAGCAGTCAAACCAATACAGGATCCTTCGTGGATATAAATTAATGCATTTGAAATGCTTCCAAAATGACTTGGTTCTTCCACAAAGAACTGTCCATAACCTGCTTCCTGTGGCTGTGCAGGGATTCTGCTGACCAGTGGCCACAAGTCTGATCTCGATCTCACAATTTTAAAATCCTGATCTCATAATTATAAGATCTTTTCTCGTGATTACAGCATAGTAACTCATAATTAAAAGATAAAATGTGTTTATTACAATGTGTCTCACTACTGACAGTACAGCCACAATAAGCAGTTTTCTGATTATAATCTATTGTCAATACAATAAATTATAGTATGTTAATAATAGTATATTATTTTGTTGACATTTAATGAGTTTTTCATTTTTTATGCCCAAATATAAAAAAGAGCTAAATTTTCACTTTCTTTTTTGATATTTATATATGTTGACCAAATACAAAAATGAATTTTAATATTCCGATCATGGACTCTGATAAAGTTTTACTGACATAAATGATGCAAAGAGGAATTGTTATAATATGCTTTGTCAGTACTACACCCAATGATGGTCATGCCAATAAAGTACATTTATATTTAAAAAAGACATTGTGTGAAAACTGAACATTTTTATGGCAAATTTTCACAGTTAATTTATTTGTTTCACCTCCTGCCTTAATGATTGTGTCAATGCAAACATTAAACAAGAGCCACCTCCCAGAAATCCCTGTTTCTGAAGTAACAGCCAGACTTCCCAACTTTGGAATAGTTGGAATAGTCCTCACTGCCAACTCAATGACTACCAAAGCAGTAGATTTTCTTTTTCATTCATTCAAGTCAAAACAAAAGTCAAATCTTCAGGTTGTCTTGAAAAGGAAATAAAGCCAAGTGGTGAATGTGTCTATGAAATGTGCATAAAAGTACATAAAACCAACAGTGAGGCAACATGAGCATTTTAGATGCTAGAATTATTTAGCTTTACATCACAGCTTTATATTATTTCTCAAATTTCAGGAATAAAATGTTTAACATATTAGAATCATGGGTGTGGAAGCGTAGCATTTAGCACTAGTTTGATAAAACCCTGTGTTTGTGAACTGCCTTCAGAGCACTTTGCATTTAGTACAACTTTTACCTCTCCTGTGCTCTCTGTAGAAATTAACAAATTATAAAGAATCCCACGCTATAGTTTGTGTTTGTGAGCCTCACAGCTACAATAAGCAATAAATGTTTACAGTTGATTATTTTTTAACTGCTTCAGTCAGAAAGAGCAGTGGAGGTGCCAGTTTTAGATGCTCAATTAGAAGTTTGAAGTCTCGTGCTTTCTGCCTGACTGTATTGGTGACAAACAGGCCTGGCCAGTCACTCCAGGCATTGCAGGTTCATTAAGTGCATGCTATGTTCTTACACTTGGGTCACTCTGGCTTGCTCTCACATGGATGAATGGCAAATGAAAAGTCTGTCAAGACAATTTTGGAGCACAATAAGCAGGAAAGCTTCCAGGAATTTGTGCTTATGAGGAAAAATATCAGACGCGGGGCGTTCAGAGTCGAACACAATAACATCATTTTGCATTTCTATGGAATGTAATTAGATTTATTGTTGGAATATCTCAGAGAGTATGGCAATCGGAGGACCAACCTTGGTGTAGGAAGGACGTTCTCTCTCAATTAGCAGACATTAAGGCAGAAGTAACCAGGTTTTTTTTAAAGTGCACAGGTGTGAGACTGCATTTATACAGTATAAGAAACTGGACGATTATCATATGAATGTGCATCAGACCTGAAAGTAAAATATGATTATAGTACTGGAAATAAAACACAGGGATCCTTTTCATCTATATTCAAGTTCTTTATAAAAAAATCTCTCCTACATGTTTTCACCACCACTCTGGACATTGAACTGATTTCTGTGCCTGAGTATACTTATCAAAACTGTGTAGGCGTGCAGAAAGTGAAAAGACTGAAAAAAACAACTATCCACCCCCACAGTGTCTTTTTGAAGCTTCATACCCGGTGATAGAGAATCAGAACTGAGAGAGAGAAAAGCCAGTGTGTGTGGAAAAGACAGGCGAGGCTTGCTGGTGAAGAAGTTAAAAGAAATCGGCGAGTGCAGTTCTTGCTGTGTCTGCTTGCTCAGACAGGTGCTGTTCAACGTTTTGGGTTTAATTAAGTCTACAGTATGACTGAGACAGGCGGAGCAGGATGACGCAGGCAGTGGAGCACAGGCAGCTGCAGAGAGAGAGAGAGAGGGAGAGGGAGGTTTGCAGGAGCTTTGACCTTATTTTACATTTTGAAGTTAATGGAAAGGAACAAGCACTGCCATTACAGTTTCTCCCCTCTCTTTGTGTGTCTCATAAAAACACATACATGTACAAATGTGTTCGAATGCTCCCTCTCGCCCTCGCAAATGTCGCTCGAAAATGTCTCTTTCTTTCCACCAACCACACCGTGCAATGAAAGTGAAGGTCTTTGTCATTTGTGAACCTCAGCCCTCTAAATGTTCTCAGAGTTATGAGACGTGACTCACTCCTCCTGTGACTTGTAGGTGGTGACCTCAGGAAAGAACGGCAGAGGATACCACTATATCCTCGCCAACCTGGTAAGAGCTCGCACCGTGAAACAACACAACTCAACCAACTCATTAAAAAAAAGCAGCAAAAACACAGCTCAGTGTGATGCAATGCAGTGAGAAGAAATGCAACACTCTCAGTAGTTCTGTAAAACTCCTCAATATTTACTGATGATGGACTCACAGCTGAGCACAATAATAAAAAGATTGAAGTAAGAAGTTGATAATGGCCAAGCTAAAGCAATGTTTAAATTTTATTTCTCTGCTGATAATGATCCCTTGCTCTGCCACCAGCCACCTTTGCTCTTTCCCCCTAGGGTTTTTCCAACATGAGCCTGGACAGGGTCTTTTCCGGTGGAGCCAACATCACAGGCTTCCAGATCATCAACCGAGACAGCTCCATCGTCCAGCAGTTCCTCCAGCGCTGGGAGCGTCTGGATGAAAGAGAATTTCCAGAAGCCAAAAACACTCCACTGAAGGTCAGTGAAGCTCATAATGCTGCAGTTACGTTTTATTTAACATCTTCCTCCGAGTTTTAAGCCGCTTTCTCTGCTGTGAGGCATTGCTTCAATAAATCGTTACCTGCTTGTACTTAAATAACGTCGGCCTTCATACGCTTGCAATTTCTATGTCATGTGAGGCTTTGATTTGGTGATTTCTTACTCTTTACATCAGCAGAACTGCTCTCTGTGGACACCGAGTACCGCTGCGGCGATAATAACCTTGCACTGATAGCAGTGAAGTATTGTGTTGGGTCTGCATGATGTCAATGATGTGTCATTGTGGGTTGTTGTGGCCTTTCTTTCAGTACACATCAGCACTGACCCATGATGCCATCCTCGTGATTGCTGAGGCCTTCCGGTACCTCCGGCGCCAGCGTGTGGATGTGTCTCGCAGGGGAAGTGCAGGCGACTGCCTCGCCAACCCCGCTGTGCCCTGGAGCCAAGGCATTGACATAGAGAGAGCCCTGAAAATGGTAGGACCGAGTTCACTGTCTCTGTAAACAGCTCTATACTTTTTACTCTGTTTATGATTCAATCTTTCTTGTATCTCACTCTTCAAATGACAAGATATCTCCATGGTATCCAACTACAATTATTAAGTGTGTCTCTTTTCCCTCTTTTTTCTCCACTAAATACTAAGCCAGAACTCTAACAAACCATAACCTACAAATATAATCATTTGTAACCATTATTGGGTAGAAATGCACCACATTTCATCTCATATAGCATGTAGGATTATTATTATTATTTTTTTTTTTTAATTCTTCATGTTTACAACATGTCCAGCCCCTGCTTGCTACAATATAAGCAAATAAACAATTCACTAATAAATAAAGTCATGCATTCTGTCCCAGTCATATCTTTGTGAAAGCAATGTTCTCTTCCTTAAAAAATTACTTCCTCCATCTTTGCACAATTTTACAAACTCGTTCTCATACACATTCCTCTGATTGGTGTAAATATTCATTGCATTAAAAAGTATTTAAAATTCTATTGCAAATATGACTCTAATAAACTACCCTGGGAAACCAAAATGCCTTGGAGAGAACTTAAGATGTCATAAATTAAAATGTGTTAGTGCTGGTACTTGCTGTCTATTAGGGACAGGTGTTGCCATGCTTTTCTTTGTGCCTGGCAGGTCCAAGTACAAGGTATGACAGGAAACATCCAGTTTGACACATTTGGTCGACGTTCTAATTACACGATCAATGTGTACGAGATGAAGTCTGGAGGCCCGAGGAGGGTAAGTGAGCGTGTAGCCTTGGAAATGTCTGTCATCATTTAATTAATTTGAAATGAAATAGTTTAATCAGGATTAGCATATGACATAGATTAAACAAATCAAACAACTTTATGATGTGGCTTCCTCTCAGCATGTTGATAGATAGTAGACAAGTTGCAGGGTTGATTCTGGTTTGGACAGAAGATGCCAGTAGTCCAGTCTTGCAAAACCAGTCTGAATCGTGTATATCCAGTAATAGCCCAATGAGTGCTGTGTCTGTACTATTTGCTGTCTGAAGCGTTTGAAATCATTTCAAGAAAATGCATAAGGAGTCTTGGCATCCAGCAACAAACAATCTTTACAAGATTGTAAGTAGTTGATATTTTGTGTGTATATATTTATCTAAATGTGACTTTCTAAAGTTCAGTTTTCAGCATTTTCTTCAAGGGAATCGTCTGACACGGCATTTAAACCATCATCGCAGTCAAACTCTTGATTAAACCTCACCCTACGGAAGCTGCAGTTGGGTTGTAAGGCAGGTTTTACAGCTTTCAATCCCAGCAGCAGTACAGCATAGAGATGCTGCTCTGTAAATTAGATGTCCTTTGTCCTCTTTTCAGGAAGTTAGCATCGAAAAAGGAGGACTTATCTAATTTTGGACAATAAAACATTTTATTTTACACAATATTTGGCTGCAAATCAGCCTAAGACATGGACAGAAAAGAGCAAAGGACTGCGAGCTGCAGCACACATTAGCTTTCAAATGTCTGTGCATTTAGTCTAGAATGGACAAAGAATGGACCCTGCTTTTCTTTTGCCTTTGCTTGTTACACAAACTAGCTTAGAAATACCGACAGAGGCAGAATTACACTCACTCAGAAAAAACTATTTAGCTGTATAGCACTTGTCAATATCTGTTACTCTAGATGCTGAATGATTATGTACTTTTCCTCAATACCACTAACAAAAACACATTCCATCCCCTTATTAACTAGGGATGGGCATTTCATGCAAAATTTAAATTCCAAAATCACGTTTCCTATGATGAATATATATATATATATATATATACATACATACACAGTATATGAACAGTGCATAAGCTGCCAGAAGTAGGAGACGTTAGCATCCTAGAAATAAACATAATGCAGCTACTGGAATCATCTCAGGCCCATTAGACATTGGCCAGTTTTTGTATTACATGATACTGTTTGCACTTTATGTAATGGAAGCAGAAAAACCTACAGCACTGGCACATTTAGGCTATTACGTTTGTTGTTATTAATTTTATCGGTCTTCAAACTCTCTATTGGTGCTGCTTTCTTCTTATGTAAGGGGAATACTTGCCGAGCCAGAAATAGCCTATGCCTTCCCCGCTGAAGTTTAGCCCAGGTGAGGTGAGAAGTACCACTACAAGCTTTTTAAATAAAATCGTATACATCAGGCAAAACCTACGCTGTCTCGTGTTGTACAGATAGAGCCGACCAACTCGCACGTACTTGGAGGCTCTACTGTAAAAAATGTCTCTCTGCGTCCTGTAATAACTGTGTAATCTCTGTGTTGTTTTCAGATCGGCTACTGGAATGAGTATGAAAAATTTGTATATATTATGGATCAGCAGGTCACCAACGAGTCCTCTTCTGTGGAAAACCGAACAATTGTGGTCACTACTATTATGGTACACTCTCAAGCAGGTTTTTAAGTGTTTCACCTTAAGATTTCTGCCACTCAAGGTCAAGGTGTCCATTGTTGCAATCTGTCCTGGGAGGGTAGAATTATTTTATTTTGAGTTGCTTTCCATCCACTCACTACATGTTGAAACAGTCGATTCACAAGGAGTGTTTCAACTGTATCCGTGTGGGTGCCAAAGCATTTTGGTTTGTTTATATTCCAGTGGGCTGTTGTAGTAGTGACGTCACAATAACGGCTTTGGTAATGATAACTTTAGAGATAAGCACCATCGTTTTCACATTGCGTGCATACGTAAGTAAAAATGTTTCCCTCTCATTAAGTAAAGTGTCAGTGACGCCGGGCTAAATCAGCTGTTTCTCACTGGAGACATGAAATGATCTGCACACAAGGAGGACATAAACAACTGAAGGTGGCAACCTTGGGCTGTTTATCCCTTTTTCAAATTTACTCCAATTTACCTGAACTGTAATGTAAGTATCTCTAAACCAGTGCTCCCAGTATATCAGGCTCAGGGTTAGTTAGATAGTCTTAGTTAGATTAGTCACAGACAGTAATCGCATCATCAGCCATTTTTAAATGAAACATAAGGTACGCCTTATCTTACATTTAAAACCATGGCCTCTCGTTCCTTCTGACTTTGCCTATTATGTTTTCATCTTACGCAAATTCAGAACGTAAAATCACACATTCTCATTTCAGTGTCTAGAAACACTTAAACCTCATAACCAGGCAGGAAATCCAACAACATTCAGAGTGAGGAAGGGACGACAGAAGAGTAGTGTCATTGCATTATTTTCACTGCCAGGCATGCCTTTGGTTTGAATAAAGACAACTATCATTTCAGATACAGTCATGTTACTAACATCATTTTGCTTGTCTTTCCTTCCATAACTTTAAAATGTCATATCTAATATCATTTTTAATGAAAGGTCATCCTGTTATTACAAGGATGTGACTCTTTCATTTTGTCCTTTTTTTTTTAAACATTGTACATGGAAGAGAAGGTAATGAGGGAATAGTTCAAACAACAAACGAGTCGTGAAAGCATCACGTTTGAATCTCCTCTGAAGATGACTTCTGTTGTGAGTCAAATAAAAAAAACATGTTCATGCCGAATGACAAAGTAAATCACCCTTGTTGAATATATGAGTTTATCTAAAGGAGGCAAACATGTTTTACTATGTGGAGGAATTAAAATAAAACAACAACAATATAATCAAGACAAAAGCAGATTATTTTATTCTCATGGTTGTAACACTGAAAAGAAAATCAGTTTGGCATTTTATTATTTGATGGTAAAACTGCTCTAAAGCGGATGAAACTTTTTGAGTTAATATTAGTTCAATGACTGAATTAACTGCATGTGTTTGATGTTTTCTTTCTCTCTGCTGTCGCTGACGTTTACTTTATGAACCGGAAAAGTGCTCCATTCATCTCGTCCTCCTCTGTGTGCCACACTGATGCCAAACACATGCAACCTCTGCCTGTCGTCTATTTCCACTGTTTTGCCTCATGTACATGTGTTAGATGCTTAACACCCCCAGCTGGCCTAGTCGGCCTTTAATCCTGCAGCGGCCCGCTTTTTTAGTCCCCAAGTAAAATGCCTGTATGTGCTCTGTATCATTTTAACCTCTGCTCTGTTTGTCCTTTTATGGTCCTCTACGTCTGTTCGTTTGTCCACCCCCTGCATGCATGCATGCTACAGTGCCAGTAAATGCCTTGTGTGACCCATCGGGTCTCACCAATGTGGATGTGTTCTTTCTTGACAATGAACTCAAAATTATGTCTAATTAACAGGAAGCTCCATATGTGATGTACAAGAAAAACTATATGCAGCTGGATGGGAATGACAGATATGAAGGCTACTGTGTCGATTTAGCTTCTGAAATTGCAAAACATGTGGGGATAAAATATAAGCTGTCAGTAGTTCCTGACGGGAAGTACGGAGCCAGAGATCCAGAGACCAAGACGTGGAACGGGATGGTGGGTGAACTGGTTTATGGGGTAAGTGTCAGTCTGCCTGTGTAGCTCATCAGGGGGGAAAGGGATTCATTTTTTTTTCCTATTCTGCTACATAACCCTCAGATTTACTTGGATCATTTTAAAGCATAGTAACACTTTCTAAAAATATGTGAGTTCGTTTTCAAACCAAGCACATATGATGCAGGTTTATACTGAATATTATTGTGTGAATATCAGTCAGCCAAGTGACTCCATGTTATGATCAATAGGACAAATGTGAAAGCTGTTCTAAGTACTAATATATTACGCCTGGTAATTCAAAGGTAAAGCAGATAATCGGCTGTGTTAAAAAGCACCCGGTTTAAAACATAGAGAAAAAAAAATGTTGTCCTTCTGTTCAAAGTGAGCCTTTGGTTTGTCATGCATATTGTGGCTCACACACACTTGAGCGGACTTTAACATGATGATTTGCATCTTTTATGAGACCTCAGCAGCTGATTGAATAATGTCTCTCACACGACAGACTGAAATGTAAGACAATCTGCATGCAAACTGTGTGTCAGTTTAACACTTTTAGTTTCTGTTGTTATTTCTATTATACAGACAGCCCTTGCAGATATTTGCCTTAACACAGAGAGAGATACCCCCCCCCCCGTGATAGTTGAAATGGCCATGATAAGTCGTGTTTTCATTAATTAGCAGATGTAAATGAATTCATCCAAGACTGAATACTGAACAGCTGCTTTTGGTTGAAACCCCCTCCCTTTTATGAAATATTTACATATCTTTAAGTTCACTTACAATACCCCCTCTCTTCTCGGAGCGTCTCACTGCACTCGATTGTCACAACAGTGAGATGCTACTTGATGAGCGTGTCATGCTTTGCAGAGGATCTGATGGGGGTGAATTTAACAGGGCTGATTCACATTTCATGGGCTGCTTAAATTAGCTCCTCCACCTCTGTTTTCCAACCCTCTGCTTGATTCATGGAGGAGATTTGGATCAAGACAAAGACATTAGCCAACGCAAACACTGAGTGACTCATTTTCAAATGGCAGATTCTCTCATGCAGCCTTTAATACAGGTCTACCTTTCAGTATATTCTGAGTTGCTGCATTTCACTGTGCTTAATCTTTTTACTCCATGAACTCACTTAACAGCTGAGTGCCTGGTCATTTATATGTGAATATTAGACAGTGTGACTTTTATATAGTCATGGATTGACTTTGAGATATTGACATTTCCTTTACTAAATCAATACATAACACTATGACTTGTTATTTATGGTTTGTTCTGTAAGACTAACTCCTACTGTGCTTGTTTCCATTTTTCCAGAGAGCTGACATAGCCGTGGCTCCTCTGACTATAACGCTGGTACGGGAGGAAGTGATAGACTTCTCGAAGCCCTTTATGAGCTTGGGCATCTCTATTATGATTAAGAAGCCTCAAAAGTCCAAGCCTGGGGTGTTTTCCTTCCTGGATCCACTCGCCTATGAGATTTGGATGTGTATAGTTTTTGCTTATATTGGCGTGAGTGTGGTGCTCTTCCTGGTGAGCCGCTTCAGCCCTTATGAGTGGCATCTGGATGAGAGCGATGAGGTCAAAGACCCTCAGAGCCCCCCCGACCCTCCAAACGACTTTGGGATTTTTAATAGCCTGTGGTTCTCCCTGGGTGCCTTCATGCAGCAAGGATGCGATATCTCACCAAGGTTGGTTGTTTTGTTCACTCTCCTCTCAGTTGTCCTCGCCATCTCTCCGCATTTTATAGTCTCATATACGTACATATCCGTCCTGCCATGGTGCATATAGGTTATTTTCAGCTTTACTATTCCTGCTGTCCACCTAACCTCATGCTTCACTTTCACTGCACTTTTATCCCCATCTCTCTCTGCAACCTGTGCATCCAATTGTTTTGAGGCTGCATGCTGGCAGTGATGCTTTGCATCCACAAAATAACTTATATTCACCATGCTGAGGGCTGTAAAATGCACAGGGGTCATTACATCTCATTCAAAATAGTTGCCTGACCTCCTTTTGACTCTTGGAGGGCTACCGTGTTTTTGCTGCATGTTCCATTTTACGGTCATCAACTTGGTCCATATAATGTATTTTGTACAGAAAAACCATCATCAGCACCATAACCATAACTGCATAACAATTATTCCCTGTAAAATGGCCATTCAACTATCCCCTATTCATCCATCCATCTCTTTATTCATCACTATTGTGGTGTCCATGACTTCTTCTTCAAGGATTCTCGGCTATGTCGTTTACCTCTTTAACCAGAGATGCTGGTTAAAGATTCATTTGGATTAGACGGAGAATAGAATGATTAATGATGGGGAAAATGTGGGTTTTTAATGGAGGGGCATTTAGAAAAAGTCACTGATTGCAGAGAACAACCCTTTGATTAATAGTATTCACAAGGAAGAAACATCTGATAGATAGGGATGAACTTTATCCAAATAAAAAAGTGTATTCACTAGTAAGATAGCAAGATCATTTAGCAAGAAAAACAAAAAAATCTAAAGAGTGAAGATGAAGGAGTGCTTTTCGTTTCCTCAATTACTCATTTAACATATTTTAAAGTCTTTAGTTTGATGACAGACTGTAGTTTCTGAATGGAAGCCAGAGAAAGATCAGTGCATCTACATGGCCTTTCACTGTCTATTCAGTGGATTCTCGTCTGCTCAGCGTGATGCCATCATGGTAAGTTGTCCCATTGGTGGAGTGAGATGAATGAAAGCTGCATCTGACGGTTACAGTTTTAATGGTGAAGGCTAAGCTTCTGAAAAGCTTGAGTTTGAAGAGCTGTGGCTCTACGCAGCACAACAAGTATATGAAAAAAAATCAATTCAGCTGTAAATGGGGGTGGGGGTCGTATTTCCCTCCAAAGTCCATGCACTTTTTGAATGGAAACTGCTAACTTTATAATTTTAGTATTATATCTCTGATATAATTCAGCAGTTTCCAAGCCACTACAATCACCAGAAGTGGAAATGTGTTCCCGCCTATAATCTCTGAAAGTTTGATAATGGAACCACAACATACTGTTTGTTTGAAATGCAACTTTGAGGGACAAACAAGATATTTCCTGCTTCAGAGCGTCACAGGGATAAGTGCATACAATAGCTTTTGAAACAATATATTAGGAAAAATTCAGAGCAGTGCATCTGCAGTGAAATGATGCGGAGCAAATGGATCCTCAATGAGAAATCTAAGATCATCTGAGAGCAGCACATTCAGTGGGATGTGTGTGTGATTGTGTAAGTTGGGGATGGGCACCAGAAAGAACAGTCACATTTAAATTTATGAACCCAGAGTTGCACTGCTGTAATGTCAGGGATTTTCCGCTGATGCGAAAACTGTGAAAAATTGGTTAAGGACCAGTGAGCAGGATGGGAGTAACTCTGTGATGGAGCACTTTAGCTCATCACACCTGACTTCAATAAACAGACATGGTGCTTAACTTCTGACTTGTCCTCTCTGGTGTAAATTTGTGGAGGAAAGTGTAGCAAGACAAAAAATATCCTCAATATGGTAATACTTCAAGCCCAACTTTTAGCCAGTGATTTTCCTCTGGAAATAACCCAAGTATTCTTGGACATACATTAGTGATCATCACAGGTCTGGCATGATTCTGCAGACTGCTGTGGGATGAGCATTTTTTGGCTATCTGGGATGGTTGGTGGCTTAAATTAGCTCCAGAACCCGATGTGGACACAGCTATATTAAGTTAATGAGGCTTGTTATTACTTTCAAAGAATTAATCAGCTGCAAAGGCAGCCACATTGAGCTAATGAGACTTCATTTAAATGAATTTATGTAAATATGTGTTAGCATGGAGCACCAGGGGAATGCAGATAATATTCTATTTCTCGTCACTTAACTGATAACACCTCCAAATAAGTATAAGATTCACCAAATTCAAGAGGTATAGATCTGAGCTGACAACATGCCAAACACAGCAGACTCCAAGGAAAATGCTCCCCACCCTGTCTGCTCTGTCTCCTCCTCTCAGGTCTCTGTCAGGGCGTATCGTCGGAGGAGTGTGGTGGTTCTTTACCCTCATCATCATTTCCTCCTACACGGCTAACCTGGCTGCCTTCCTCACCGTGGAGAGGATGGTGTCTCCAATCGAGAGCGCCGAGGACCTGGCCAAGCAGACGGAGATCGCCTATGGGACGTTAGACTCAGGCTCCACCAAGGAGTTCTTTAGGGTGAGTGTCTCAAATGGCCGTCGTCCTTGCTGTCATTGCACTGTATAATGAGAGTAGCTCTCACAGTTGTTAATATCTGCAAAAGCACAGAGCTGAGGTCTCTGGAGCTTTGTTCTGGGTTTTGATTTATTACCAGCCAGGTAATAAATCGAATGAATGATCAATAAAAGAAAGTCTACTTTCTTTTTTTCCTGATACAGCTACATGTGATTAATGCAATACATCATAAGACAGTGGTACACATTTATAAAAAAAGGAGGAAAGTCTTTTTACAGGAGAAAACAGATAATAGAAAAATGAATGGATGTGTATCGTTAGTGATTTAAAAGCTGTTGCTTTGCGATGGATGTCCAAGATGTGGCACATGTTTTTGTTAAGTCTCAGAGCACAACGTCACAAAAGGTGGAAGAGGAAAGGCCTCTGGTTACACATCCATTTTGTCCACAGAATTAACTGTGCTTCTCTTCGTCAAAGTCAAAAGGTTTTTTTTTTCCTCCCCAGCTTGACACTTTCTGGCCACAGAAATAAATCTGCTATGCAACTGGGACAATTATGCTCCCTCATCTAAGCAGCAGCAGTCATAAAACAAACTTTCATTATCCTCCCTGTGCCTCCACATCTCTGCGACTCAAATGTGCTGCCAAAGCAAGGGCGCAAATACTCTCATCAAGGACGCACAGTGCATAAATGTCTTGTAATAAAAAATGGAGTCTGAAGAACACTTGGTCAGTCAGCGTTGGGCATTTAGAAAAGCAGGTGAAACATTGTGTACGCCTACAGGTCTCTCAGTAAGTAAATTATTTTGAAACATAAATGTGCTTTTTTAAAGATTCTTCATCACATTGTGAGGATGTAGCTTTGTCTTGATCTCTGATCTACTGACAACGTCTGATTTGCTCAGCGATTCATTAAGAATTAAGAGAATTGAAAGGACGGTTCAGTCTGATTATCAGGCTACTTCTGTCTATGTGTTTAAAACGTTACTGCAATCTAAAAGATGACGTATTATTCCACAGAAATGTCCAATGCTCGGCTCTGAGCCATGTCTATTTTTAGTCCTAGTTGGTCTCTTGGTGAGTTTGCTTCAAGTCAGTTTGAGACATTTGATAAATACAAACCCTGGACTCTCTTGGATTTGGAAATAAACAGTGTGATGGTGCCTCGGTCCATAAGGAGCCTATCATACAATCTCTTCTGAGATTTACAGACAGCTTGTGCAAATATGTGAAATACAGAAACGGTGGAACAGCATGATTCTGTCTGTTTGGTTTGGATATATCTGCTCCATTTTCCACTCACTGCAAGGAGGAGAAGACAGAGTCAGTCCAAACATCTAATCTTATTCCTGTTGATGTGTGGAAAGGAATGATTTTGCAGGGGTGTGACCGAGTGGAGGCATGTGTACTGTTTCTGTGACCAAACTCATGTATAAAGGCATTTAAACAGAACGGCATGGTCTGCTGTGTCAAGCTGAACCGAGGTCTAAAAGCAGAGAAATGGAGCGATCACCATGATCAGTGTGGAGGAGGTCATCTGGAACTCGCTGCCTCCTGCACCGCAGCGCTTTAAAACATTTCTTAAACTCATGAAAAATGTGGCTGCTTGGACAAGATTTTATTTAGCATGTAATGAGAATCCTCCAAACTGCAGCATGCTGAAAATAGGAAGAGACTGCAGTAGAATTCAAGAATCTGGTTGGCATTCACTCTAAAATTGAGATATATTTAGCTGAAATGGCATCAAGGGGTTGGATAAACATTTCATATTAGATATGTAGAAGAAGTCCTGTTGTTATGGCTGCAGGGACAGACAACAGATGGGATATTAAACAGAGGACCAGAGTTTCTCGGATTTATATTGTTTACCGATTTCACTTTACACGTAAATGCCCATATGTTTACCTTCAAGAAGAAAATTTGAGTGAGTTCATTATGGGGTAAGAGCAACCATACTTCTGTTGTCAAAATAGAAACGTCTCTAATTTTCTTATGAAATCAACAGTTCTCAGACTAGAAGGCATAGAGCCACAGGAATGGACAACCCGGGGAAAAATATGGAGTGAAACTAAGTTAAATAAATATATTAATGTAATATGTAAGGGAAATAAACAAGAGTTTACTGATGCTATTGTGATTACCCCCATTTCACTGAAAGTAATTGCTTTTTCTGTCATTGTTAATGATCAGCAAAAACTGTGGAGCGAAAGATTTTAATTTGTCCAGCTTCTAAAAAAAAAAGTGTTAAAAGAAAAGATGAAGTAAACAAAGAAGACGCTGAAGGTGATTTGTTTGTTGGATGTTATGAAAATGAATCAAAGTTCAACAAATTTATAAAATAGATTATTTTTTAGGCCTCCTGCTGAATCATCACATTGAATACAGCCCCACAATGTTGGATGTGCTAATCCATAATTCATTTGGCAGGCTGTGATTTGTCAAAGATGCTCCTTAGGAAATAATTGACAGACTTAATCCAGACTGACAGATTTTCTGCCTTTCTTCCCCCAAACTGAAAATGTCAGTGTAGAGGAGCAATTCTGAGTCATTGAAATCTAGTGATTCAAAGCTAAAGATAAATATATAAGTATCTGTCACAGAATTAAATAATCCAGATCACACATGCAGCCTCCTCAATGAGCATCATATATGTTATGACATTATAACATATTATTATATATAATATATAATAATATATATTCTGCATATATTCTTCATTTATTAAACAAACTATATAATATGCTGATTAGTGAACTTTAGAGGTGTTGGAGGAAAACGTTTGCCAGAGCCAGGCTACATTTCTGCCATTGTTTCTGATCGTTCTGCTAAGCTAAGCTCATACTTGATGTGGCATCAATGTTCTCATCAAACTCTCTGCAAGAAAGCAAAGAAGATAATAGCTGAATGCTTTAAAAGACATTTCTAACATCCAATTCTCATGTTTTACACATCATAGGAATTATTTCATGATGTTTTTTTTTTCATATTTGGTTTTTCTTAACATGCTTCACCTCCTTTTTTTCTCAGCGAGTTGGTGATTTTATGCTTTTTTTTTTAGAATTACTTTCAACAAACTGCTGAGATTGTCATCTTACTTCTTTCATTCACAACGGTTTGTACTGTTATTGTTCAAATTAAATGGGTAACAGTGGATAAGATGATCAAGATGTAGAGAGGAGAGTTGTATGGGTTAATGTTTCTATTACAAAAAATCGTTTTTACATTAATTGCAGTGCTTTAGATCCTCATTCATTCAGGTCATGGTAATAGAAGTCCAGTTGCTTCTGATCCAACCTTAGATAATTAATTACAGCAGTGCTGCTACATGAGCAATGCTTTTATTTAGCCGCTTTATTGATCATGAACATACCGTAAATGAGTTTTAATGACAGACTTCATGATGCATGTAATTAACAAATGAATGCAGATAAAAAAAAAACACAACAGATGAAAAATCCTGCACATGCTTTGTCTGGCCTGTCGTCTCTGTTTTCGGGATGACAGCGTGACAGATGCACGCAGAGGGCCCTGAATCACTCTCAGCCCTTCATTCAGCAGCTGATGGCAGAGCTGGAAGCATTGGAGTTCAGACCAGTGCATTTCCAGAATGAATTGAGAGGCAGTTAAAAATGATTCAATTATCAGTTAAAAGATTGTTGTGGTTAATTACGATTAATTCAGTAGAATTTATCGAATGCTGCGGAGAGACTTTCGACTGACAGCATGAGGAGTTTTTCAGATGGCAACACAAGCAAACAACCTGCTCCTGACAAGCACGCATCTTCATCTAACCCAGAAAAGAATCACTGTTTTCACACCATGGTCCAGCCTGTCAACAGCTATTATTGTCATGTTAAGAGTGTTTATATGAACACTCAGCTGAACTGAAATCGTGCATATGTCAAGAATGATTCACTTACCAGCCTGAGCCCAATCCATTACATCGCCGGTGAATTATTTATCCAGCACAGCCGTACACACCGCTGAGCTGACAGAGTTGGTTAGTTCACTCTGATGTTTCCCTTTACTTTCACCTGCCGGATGTGATGTGGGACTGACTCACACAAGCACTGAACATGCAACATGGATTAAACCAGTATCACAGACTTGATCCCTCTAGATCAAACATTATAAATAAGTAAATACGTAAAATAGTGCCGTGTTCAATTTCATTAAAACCATGCAAGTCATGTAAATCTGATTTTCTCACTCCAGTTGCTTCTTCATACTTCTACTTCCTGTTTGCCGGAGCGATCATGAACTCGCCGCTTGAAGACACAGGGAAAAGTTTGAGCTGAAAGTTTCTTCTGAGGTGCTTCCTCCCTCACAGAACTCAGCAGAAGGTCACGTTACCCCAGTTTAATGCAGCTTCTTTATTTCTCCCTTCTATAGCAGACAGCTGTATACTCCGACTCCCCAGTGACCAGTGATCAGCCTCTCACTGGCCATTTTTAGCAGCGTACTGAGTGTAAGAGCAGAGCTGCGCTAAACTGAGGATGAGGAGGAGGTCACTTATTTGTGTTGGTGTTGATACTAAACATGGTCTGCATTTTGCTTTAGCTGACCTGCCAGATTGTCAGACTTCAGGCTGCTGGCAAAACGCCCACTGTCTCTGCTGCACTCTTTACATTTAAAGGGTAAAACCACTACGTATTACAACAAACAGAAAACTCACTGCATCTATGTGTTGGAATGTTCAAGTGGATTGCAGTCCTGACCAAACCCCAATCTGTGATGCTGTTGTGATGTCATGGATAAGGCGTGGTCATTTTTTTTTTTTTAGTGTGATTCAGAGTTGCTTTAAAGGATCAGTTCAACATTTTGAAAATATGCTCATTTGCTTTTACTCACTCTTTATGAATGTGTCCATGCATGACGATGTCTTATTAAATGCATAACTGTTTCTGTTTTCTCTCTGTCTCTTCAAATGCAGCGCTCCAAAATAGCAGTTTATGAGAAAATGTGGTCATACATGAAATCGGCGGAGCCCTCGGTGTTTGCCAAAACGACACCAGACGGGGTTTCCCGAGTACGAAAGTCGAAAGGAAAGTTCGCCTTTCTTCTCGAATCCACTATGAATGAGTACATAGAGCAGCGGAAACCCTGTGACACCATGAAAGTGGGCGGCAACCTCGACTCTAAGGGTTATGGTGTGGCCACACCGAAAGGCTCTGCATTAAGGTGGGTGGGATAATATAACAATAACCTCCATGTTGTTATAGTATTCCACCTACCCTGATGTCTCCTTTTGCCATTCTCTTCTTCTTCACTCCCTAATTCTTCTCTCTCTTTCCAAGTGCATCAATGAGTGAACCGTGTTTTAAGTTTGATCGACACAATCATTTCCTGTTCTGTTCCATGTATCTGGTTTGTGTCTCTGTCACTTTGTCTTTCTCTTACGGTTATTGGTATCTTAGTCACTCTCAGTAAATCCATTTGAATGTCGATGTGCGTTGTCACCATCCCCGACCTTGTTTGTTTTGCCCTTTTCCCTTCTACCTCTCCTCCCTCCTGGTTTCTGTGGTGCCCTTTTGCATTGCTCTTAAGTCAACACTGAAAATGTTTGTTTTTGCTACTTTAAATGCTAGCCAGTTGTGATGAATGTTAAGATGCATGCTAGATGTTCTTATTTCTGGTTCAACAATGACAGGATGTCCCCATCCCGCACACTTCAGTTACAAGCAATGTAACCCTCCATGCCACCTCTCTAATATTTAACATTTTCTTTGCTGTAAAAATGCTTCTTACCCTTTCACACCAGTGAAATTCTTTACCAATTTGTTCCTTCCGTGCTTCCCATATGAACCATTGATATTTATCACTACTTTTTTTACTAATATTCTATATTAGATTTCTCACGGACCTGTTCATTTTCTTACAAGCTATGTTTTATCGTTTCAAGAAATGCTGTTAACCTGGCAGTGTTAAAACTGAATGAGCAAGGCCTCTTGGACAAATTGAAAAACAAATGGTGGTACGACAAGGGAGAGTGCGGCAGCGGGGGAGGTGACTCTAAGGTCAGCCTCAATGTCACCAAAGTCGGGTATCCTAGAACAGAGTAATCGGCAAGGCTGTCGTCACTGACTGTAATCTTTGGGCCCAAATATCTGTTAATAAGTTCTACTTTGTTTTTCCATTTTTATTACGCAAATGTGATCAACTGGGAACCCTTTACTTGGCTAATGGATGGAGAGAAAAAAAGCCCAATAATGTGAGATAAAGCAAAGAGCAGAAGTAGGATAGAAGAAGTTTTGACAACTGAATATAGTGCTTTTCATATTTTACTTACGATAAAGTAGTTGTTCTATGTTTTTGGCCTGTAGTTATGAAAGACAGAAACCATCTTTCCCTCTGTTTTCTACATCTACAGGCCAACACGAAAGCTTTCTATATTCATATGTGGCATTCAGCCTAGTGCTAGAAGGATTAAAGGGAAGATCTAATCTCATTTTACAATCAATGCACTCTCCAATCTGCCGCCTGGGCGTTAGGGCAGGCACGGGGAACAGCGTTGTCTTGAGGGGACTAAGCATCGCAGGCAAACGTGAGAATTCTAATGAAAGAGTGACAACTAACGGTCCAAACTTTTTTTGTCCAACATCCTCTCACCGAAATTCAGCGTAAGAATCAAGCGTAACCTTTGGTTGGTCTTAATTCAAGGCCAGTCAAAGTCTATCTATCCATGGCCACCCTGACCTGGTAAACCCTGCAGTCCTAGAGTGTAAAATGTGACCAGGGGCCTCATTTGTACAAGAGGATTTGATTTGAATCTCAATCATTTTTCATAGTGACCATAAGGCTAATGTAGCAGTGACTGAGTGAAGATGCAGTTGGACCCTAAGCTGAGATAAAGCACCTTCTGCTAAACAGCAGCCACTAGTGGCCACTTGTGACAACTACAGGACAGTGGCACATTGTATTTTCTGCTTTGTTTACTTCTTGTTTATATTTTTGTTATAAAACCAGTGACCTGTTTGTCGTTGACATGCTACAACAGTGGAAAAGTGGAGAAGAAGAGTCATAAAATTAGTGAACTGACTAATGTCAATAACAATATTTATCGTTTAAACTAGCTAAAGTTAGCTAAAGAGCTGGGATCTTTTCCGATATTTTATAAAAAAAAGTATTGACACATACGATTTTTTTCAATCAAATCTGTTGTACAACCTTTTAATAAATGAGGCCCCTGATCCTGTGTTTCAGACGCTAGGAGGCATTAACAGCCCGACTGTGGATCCATCTTTGCCTCTGCTCCTCAGCTTGCATCATGACCACAGTGCACTTGGCAAATCGTGAGAGAAGAGACAAGGCAAACTTTGCTGTTATTGACTCAAGTCAAGCAATCCTGAGTGAGCAGGATATTGACACTAGCAGTGGGATAACACAAAGAGGCCGTCTTCTCTCACTGGCAATTTGTCTTGATCCCTCGGTTAGAAGCAGAATAGATTATCAGTGCAACACTATCACATCTGATGCATTTCTTTGTCCTTGTTTCCCTTTCAGAAATGCATGTGTGGGCAAGTTAACAATGAGATGGAAATATATTGTATGTAACTACCACTGAGAAAATGCGACAACGTTAAATCAATATATTCAGAATTTATATTTATACTGTAGAAATGATACTTTCATGTTTTTATTTTCAGACATTCAACCAAAAAAAATGTTGAATCACAAATCCAAGCTGGATGATTTAATACAATCACATTGTTGTGGGTAATTTACAGTCTAAACTGTATGATGTTTTTTTTGTTTTTTTTAATTTGATATCATACAGTATGTCATTTATGTCTTCATTTTGCCCTGAGAGTCAGTATTTTGCATGGGAGTTTTCATGAGATATTTTTTATGCTCGTGAATTATTAGACACTGTTTTCTTGTTTGGCTCACAGACTGAAAGGTAAAGTTTTGATGTGATTTAAATCAGGGGAGTGGAGGTTAAGTCGACCCTTACACCCTCACTCAGAACTGATGCATGGGGTGGACACAATAAAATAAAAAAAAAACACCTGAACAATGTATCAAATACAATACAATAATAATAAATACTATTTTTGTGAAGTTTATAGGTCTTAAATGATCCAAGAGAAAACTATAAACATATTTATCTGTAACTTTTAACTGATATTCGGGAACAACTTCTGTTTAAATTTTTTTTTAAATAAAACACTACTAATAATTAAACTTCACAAATGTAAGATTTATACCATTAGCTGTTTCATTGCATTGCAATAGATTGCACAGGTGTTCAGGATAACCTGTCCACGCTTCTCAACAGGAATTACTGATTTGAGGGAAAATCGTAGCTCAAAAAATGAAAATCTATCCCACCTAGATTTTTTTTAAGTAACTCCCACTTAGATATTTTATGGTTAGTTTGATCAGTTCCACATTTTCTCTTTTCTGTTTTTTAAAACTATTTTTATCGTCCTTTTTTTCAGAACCAAACATTGAATATTGAAAGTCTAGACAAACACACTCCAACATGCACACAGTGCATTGACAATCACATATAAGTGAGACAAATTAGTAATAAAAAAAGTTGAAGAATAAATAAATCAATTACTTTAAAAAATTTAAAAAATTTGCAGATCAGCTGGGATAGGCTCCAGCCCCCCATGACCCTACACAGGATAAGTGTTTGCAGAAAATGAATGAATGAATTGGTTATTGGCTTTTTCCTGTGCCAAACTATCAATATTTTGTCCCCCTTTGATATTTATTATTCAAAGTTTATTGTTGTATTATTTACTCAAATGTGAGAATTTTGTAAGCGATGAATTATTAACCATAGAAACTGAAAAAGGCTTAAGTTAAGTTCTTTTCACCACATATGCACTTCATATACATATGGTCTCTATACAATTTGTATATTT
This sequence comes from Chaunax sp. Z400, assembly GCA_037577475.1. NCBI lineage: Eukaryota > Metazoa > Chordata > Actinopteri > Lophiiformes > Chaunacidae > Chaunax > Chaunax sp. Z400. The sequence continues at coordinate 9,576,002 of CM075201.1, read as the reverse complement.
TACAATTTGTATATTTTGCTTTTGGGATCCTTTGTTATGTACAACCCCGTTTCCAAAAAAGTTGGGACATTGTGTAAAATGTAAATAGAAACAGAATGTGATGATTTGCAAAACATTGGAACCCCATATTTAATTGAAAATAGCACAAAGACAAAATATCAAATGTTGAAAATGGGAAATTTAATTGTTTTTTGAAAATTATATGCCCATTTTGAATTTGATGAACACGTTTCAAAAAAGTTGGGACAGTGGACGGACTGGAAGATTTGTGAAATGAAAACGAAAACACCTGGTGGAACATCTCAACATTAATGAGGTTAACTAGTAACAGGTTAGTAACATGATTGGGTATAAAAAGAGCATCCAGAGAGGCTGAGTCTTCCTGAAGTAAAGATGGGGAGGGGTTCACCACTCTGTGAAAGACTGCGTTGGCAAATAGAGCAACAATTTAAGAATAATGTTTCTCAATGTAAAATTGCAAAGAATTTGGGGATTACATCCACTACAGTAACAATATCTTAAAAGACTCAGAGATTCTGAAGAAATCTATGCAAGGGACAAGGCCGAAAACCAGTATTGGATGGCCGTGATCTTCGGGCCCTCAGACGGCACTGCACTAAAAACAGACTAGATTCTGTAGTGGACATCACTGCATTAAAAACAGACAGGATTCTGTAGTGGACATCACTACATGGGCTCAGGAACACTTCTAAAAGCCATTGTCTGTGAACACAGTTTGTCTCCACATCTACAAATGCAAGTTGGAACCATGCAGAGAGGAAACCGTGTATAAATCAGATCCAGAGACGCCGCCGCCTCCACTGAGCCCGAGTTCATTTAAGATGGACTGAGAAGTTTTCCACTGTGAAGTGGAAGACTGTCCTGTGGTCTGATGAGTCAAAATTCTAAATTCTTTCTGGAAATCATCGATTCCAGGTTAAAGAGGAGAGGGACCATCCAGCTTGTTATCAGCACACAGTTCAAAAGCCAGCATCTCTCATGGTATGGAGGTGCATTAGTGCACATGGCATGGGCAACCTGCACATTTTTGAAGGCACCATTAATGCTGAATGATATATATGCAGGGTTTGGAGCAACATATGCTGCAAAGTAGACAATGTCTTTTTTCAGGGAAGGCCTTGCTTATTTCAGCAAGACAATGACAAACCACATTCATCATAGCTCGGTATTATAAGAGTCTGGGTGCACTACTGTCCCACCTGCACTCCCGACTTGTCACCCATTGAAAATGTTTGGTGCATTATGAAATAAAATACAGCAAAAGAGACCCTGAACTCTTGAGCAGCTGAAATCCTACATCAGGCAAGAATGGGAAAACATTCAACACTTTCAAAACGACAGCAGTTGGTCTCCTCAGTTCTCAGAACACTTACAAAATGTTGATAAAAGAAGAGGTGATGCAACACAGTGGTAAACATGACCCTGGCCCAACTTCTTTTGAAATGTGTTGCTGGCATCAAATACTAAATGAGGATATAATTTTCAAAAAGAATACAATTTTTCTGTTTCAACATTTGAAATGTTGTCTTTATGCTATTTTTCAATTACATATGGGGTTTCAATGAATTACAAATCATTGCATACTGTTTTTATTTTCATCTTACACAGCATCCCAACTTCTTTGGAAACAGGGTTGTACTTTCATTTAACCTATAGCTCATTTTTAGTGTTACATCCTTTTGCTCAAAGGAAAATGTTTGTAAAATGGTGCCGTAAAGATTCAATTAGTTGCCGTACTAGCAGCACATTATTATTATTATTCTTGGTCTTTGTTTCATTTTGAGCTGTTTATTACAGAAACGCTCTCACTTCACTGTAAATAGGAGTCAATCCAGGCCTGATAGATCACCTTTTTTTTATTTGTGTGAGTTCATACTGCATGGAGCTGTGAACTTCTATCACATCAGGGCTTTGGGACCGCTCAGTGTTTTTCTCTTTGACAGTAAATGTCAGGTGGAGTTATTCAGCAATACAAACCACACTGCGACAGAGCAGAAATGCTTTCATGCTCTAATTTTATGTCTCTGTGAAAAAATGATTACAAACCCCAGCTGCTACTGGGACTCAGAAGGGAAACAGACGGAGGCCTACTTATTTCCTTTCTCTCTCTGTCCCCCCCATTGAGTGTTTTTAACGAGTGGTCCTTTTCACCACTAGCCAAACTGATTTCTCTGTAAGGCCTCAGCAGGGATAACACTTATTTATCTCTACACTTAATTTAAATATGAAGTCTTTTGGAACCAATTGTAATTTAGGTTCTTCACATCGTCATAAAATCATCGGCTAAATCCAGAAGTTTCCAGTGTTTGATCCAACATCAGACCTGTTTTCATGAAAAATACAAATGCAGTAGATACGTCTGAAACTGTTTGTTTGTTGTTGTTTTTTTTTGTTTTTTTTTAGGTTTATCAGATATGAAAAGATACAGGAGAATATTTTGGCGTCTGGAAATGATGAGCAGTTCAATTGAGTATATTATTGTAGTCCGTGGCCACCACCTGGTGGTGTATTTCTGATGTCTGGGTCTTTATCTGATGACCAGCAGATTTTGCAAGACACCCATGTCTTTAATAAAAGCTTAAAAATGTAGATGCATAGTTTAAAACAAGGGAAATGGCAAATAAGTATAGTTCAGTAGTCTTACTCAACATGTTGTAGTTACTTTCACGTGACTAAAAAATATTAACTTGAGGAAAATCCATGACTAAATTTAACACTGAATCGATTATTGTAGCCACATTTAATTATGATGAATGTGGTGAACTTAAAAACAGTGATTATGAAACATGTGTGATTTTTAGCTCCCAAAAATGGATGAAAACACTCCATGTGAAGCTGTTTCGGTTTGCAATATTACTGCAATGTCTCCAAAAAGTATCGCGAGAACACAGAACTTAAGCATCCAAAATTTGTCACTGTCCAAATAAAACAACTTTTATTGCATGTGGGACCTCTACTGCATAAAACTTGATTCATATCGTAGAACAACCATTTAGTAAAAAGTTCAAATTCTCTCACGCCTCCCTGCTCCGCTGTGTGTCCATTACTATTCGTTGCTTTGACATCATAACTTTACTTTTCAAAGAGTTCTGACTGGAGAACAGGACTGCAAATCATCCACTTAAAATCATGCATGACTTCTTCGTGTTTTTTTCTTGTTATAAATAATGAGAGGACATGGTTTGTATTCCATTCGACATACATGGAAGACAGTGGTGAATACAATATATTTGATGATGTCGGATTACAAATGCTGACCTTTTTCTGAAAGGAAATAAGGCTGGAAATCTAGCAGTCAAGGAAATCAAGCATAATGTCTTTCAGAACAAAACCCCTATTATTCTCCTCATCAGGGATCGGAGACTGTCCTTAAAGACTCACACAAGAGCATTTTCTTGATTCACGATTCCTGAGCTAGCTGGTCAACTAGATAAACTGATATATAGTATTGATACATACGTTTTAAAGCAGGATCTAAAATTTGCATTTCTGCCATAATATTTGGTACAGATGTCTGAGGGGTGATTTTGTGAGACATTAGCCTAAAATAACTGTCAATGAAATTGAACAGCTGTGTTTTGTCTGTTAGTCAAGAAAGGGTTCCTGTTAGATCCACCTTGCTAAACATGAAAAAAGGCTGCCCATAGCAAAAATGTGCCCTCAGCAATTACTGTCTCTGTTTTCTTTCATCCTGTTAAAGCTATGCAGCAGCGGCTTTATTCTGCAAGTTCAAATCTTTTCTCTTCTTGTGATCAGTGTGTGCCGATTACTCAAAGCGATATAGGTGGGGTCTGGCATGCTAGGGTAGTCATGGATTATGAAAGGTCATATACATAGTGTATACATACTGTAGTGTTGCTTGCTATCTGTGATGTGTTGGCCAGGACCCGACTCTATCGCTTTGCACAGTATAAAGTAGTTTAAGAAGTTGAATAACATAAAATAACATAATATAATGTTATTTATGTTATTTCCCACGTGAAGAACTCCTGTAAACCTTGCAGTATTGAAACTCAGTGAACAAGGCATCTTAGACAAGCTGAAAAACAAATGGTGGTACGATAAGGGTGAATGTGGAACCAAGGACTCTGGAAGTAAGGTCAGTCGCTGCAGGTCTTTTTATACTGATTGCAAAATGCATTTTGACCCAACTGTTCATCTGCAAACATCTAAAGCACACATTCTCTCAGACATGTCAATGAAGACACGACATACTCCTGAATACTTGCCTGTTTGCCTCAAAATAACATGTTAAAAAACTTCACACATAGTCTAATTTATTTACACTCTGATCATAATTCATTCATCGACTTCATTACTGCTGTATGTAGACAATTCCAGATTTGTAAAATTGCAGCATGATTATTTTTCTTATCCATACCATCAAATTTTGAAACGTTAAGTCATGGAATTGAAACCATTATACTGCTATTCTATCATCCAAACCTTTATTGAAATTTAGTTTATTGGTGGTCTTCATCATTTGTATGCAAACTGCGTATAAAACTGCGTATAAATCAGATACCACCAGCTAGTTCCCCAGTGGCGTCCTTATTCTGACAAAGTCCAAACTGACCTTTAAATACCATCAGAGCACAAAACGGTCAAATGGTATTTAATAGTCTTGTCTCATAGATGGAGTGTCACACTAAGGAACCATTTTTAAACAGCTTTAATTAATGTAAAGAGGTTTATAAGCCAGATAACGGACTTTTTGAGATATAAACGTAGGATTTACTGCCATTAGGGGTGCAAATACCCCTCAGGGCTGGAATGCAAATGGTAAAACTCACATAAATTAATTTCAATATTACTGTTTGGCTTTTAATAGCAGCAAAATGGTTCAATTCGCCCTCCACAGCTTGTCACTTGACTGTACAAATGCGATGTGTTGAGGTTGAGCAGCTATAATAGTGAATCAAAGGTTTAATCTGTAGACCTGTACGACCACGACCGCCTTCCTCTAGATGTGGTCTCGTAAAGAGACCATAAAACAGGATAGATAGCAACTCTCTCTACATTCACCTCCTCAGCTCGTTAGAGTAGAGTAACCACAGGAGAAATTAAGACACATTTGAGTTGCTCAAATTTATCTCAATTGTCAGCTGAATTAGACATTAAACTATATCTGAGAGGGTTTTATAGACACAATTAGCAACCTCCTAAGAGTCACTGTTTAGTCATAGTGCATCAGGATGTACATATAGGATTCGTGTTGTGTGGGTGTACATGTTGTTTGAGGTCAGCCTCACAGTGCCAGTGAAAGAAGTCTTAACGGTGGTCTCTACCTCCCCCAGGACAAGACAAGTGCACTAAGCCTGAGCAATGTGGCAGGAGTCTTCTATATTCTGGTTGGAGGGCTTGGCCTGGCAATGACCGTGGCTTTGATAGAGTTCTGCTATAAGTCACGGCAAGAAACCAAAAGACTGAAGCTGGCAAAGAATGCCCAAAACTTTAAGCCACCCCCGCCGGCAAACACCCAGAATTTTGCCACGTACCGTGAAGGCTACAACGTGTATGGGACAGAGAGTGTTAAAATCTAAAGGGTATGTCCTTTATTCTTGTTTTCATGCTAACACTTTATGTAAATCTAAATGTTTTATCCGTTTCATATTAATACAAGATTAAAATCTCTAGTTTTTATTTTCAGCCCACCTCTGATCTTCTAAACTTAAGCTGTTCTGACTTGAAGTCTTTTGATTTGAAATGATGAGTTGAATAAAGTTACATTTCTACAGAAACTGACTTCCCAGCATGCATCGTTTAGTTTGGAGAAAACAAACGTCATCGAGATTTGCTATTTGTCTTTAATACATGTTAAACAGAGTCATGGTCGTTTCTTTTCATAATAAGGAAAACAATGCACACTATGAAGAATGTTTGTATTGAATTCAGTCTCCTGCATCAGCACACTTATATCCAGGGTTGGGTCAGATTACGTTGAAATGTGTTCAGTTACTGAATAGTTTACTAATGACACGGAAATGTTCCCATTCATCCATTATCTATTAACCCTTATCCTTTGAGGGATCATTAGAGGCTGTAATGTAATCCATTAGATTACAAAAGAAGAGTAATGTAACCTCATATTCAAAAATGGACAGAGATGCAAATGCAAACATAAACAGTTTTTTTTCTCCCGCCAGGTTTGTGACAAAGTGAAACACTGGAGCAAATTACATAACATGAATTTTTATCATGAAAAGAGCTGATTACACATATTTTCAAATGTAACAGAGGCTGATGATAGTGTTTATTTTTTGTAATCTGATCATATAATACCAATCACATGTAATCCTTCACTACCCTTTCCTGCTTACTCTAATAGTTGTGAACGTCTTTTCTCCAAATCAAACCAGCTGTTTTGACATTTTTCACATTTTTATCTTCAGAGATGACATTTAAACTAATTATGTAAGTTAAACTCTGTTATGTGGGCTCAGACTACAGGAGTTTCAGGGTGGTATATTCCAGATTTTCCAGGTGGGACCTTGGTCCTTACCGATGTTCAGCCCAGATTATCTGATAATGTCTGCTCACACACTCATCAGGTCCCAGATTAATATCAGACCTGTTTGATATTTAATGATTTAAAACCATGATGATGTGTGTGCATGTTTAAGAAATGAGGGAAGATCATGTGTGAGGTTTTTCCTAACGTTTGTGTTGCAACCCGATTTTTAAAATCGGTTACAATTTCAGAACTCCTGTCGTCTGAGCCCGGCTTTAACATGCCTTCCTAAAGCAGCAGGGGGAACATATGTGTTTTGAGCTGAACCAACTTAAAACGATTTACTATGATGTGTAGTGGCAGCTGAATTTGATCATTATCTCTTGGCTCTGCAGAAGTGAAATGTGTCGATTCCCACTGGAGTGTCTGGATGGATGCAGCCGCTCTGTGTGACCCCGCCACCCCGAGGCTGGCATCCTGAAGGCAGCAGCCTTCTTTGTCATCAGCTTGGACACAAGCCTACAAGTCAACAAGTGCTCATTCTGGGTTGTGAGGCCCATCACACTAACAGAGGGCAATGACGCAACAGGACTTTTGCTTCTGGAAACAGGAGAATTGCCTCTTGTAGTGCCTTATGGAGCATTTCAGCGTCATGGCAATGCAAATAAAATTTAGTTCACTTGAAGAAAAAAAAATCTATGGAATTAGGGCAACATTGCTTCACATGACAATTAGATAAACTGTGTAACTTCAGTTGTTTTCTATTTTAATGAAGAAAAAGCCATGATTTGCAATCCAACCATCCTGAAGTACTTATTAAGACTTTTGAATCCTTTACGGACATATTTTTGTGGTGAAATCTTTAAGTTGGAAAATGTTATATTTAGTGGAGTAAAGTCATTTTCTTGTTTTACTATAAGGCTATTTTCAGTTACATAATGTTTAGGAACAAGCATCAATCAATAGTGTTAAGCATCAATTAAAGTGGCAACCTTGTACCCCAGTTTTTGCTGCAGAAAATATCAACAATATGAAACTTGTGGTCATCCCAAACTGCTTAGGTGGTGTTACGTTCAAAGTCTGTTGGACATCATATGCAGCTGAGTCTGTATTCACTTAAAGGTTTCTTTTAAAGCAAATCCGTGAGACTGCATTTGTTTCAGCTGCCACTATGTTGAAACCAGACCGTTTTTATTGAAATGAGGACTGCTTTTAATCACTTAGTGCCATATTGTTGAAATCAAATCCTTAGGGATTGGGAGAGCGACCTCCTTTTATGTAACAGCATATTGAAATGGTTTAACTGAGTTTATGGTTTACACTTTGTACACATGTAGAGGCTGTTCTCATGTAAATGCAGTATCTGCAGCTGTGGATCTCAACATTTTTGGTAAATGATAACACGCCATAGCTTCTTTGGTTGTGGTAAGATTTCTGTGTCTATGCGTTATACAGAAGCTGAGCTGGTGAACTGTTTATTGAGGGAAGAGCTACAAATGAAACATTTGTCCGTTTGTATATGTGAACTTTTTATAAAAGGCAAACTCTAAATGCTACAAACCATGTACGCCTACATTTGTTTAGTATATCAGACTTTCTCATCCTTTTCTCCCCAGATAAAGTGCATGTGAATTTGGTGATAGTTTTACAAACTGCAATTGGAAATGGACCCTGGTTTATTTAAGCGTCCGATAACAAGATTTGATCGAGTTTTACCTTTTCCAGTTCATTTGTAACAGTACCTCAACCATGAGAGTTGCATGTATGGACAGAGTGAACCTCTGTGGAGAGGTCATGTACTAGAATTTTATTACATTTCCTTAATAAAACCAGGTTTATATTCATTTTGGACTCCTTTATTATGTGAAAGATAATTATATGCACTCTCACTGCAAATGTCTTACCATGTTTGCCTGTAAAACAGATTTGTTTTTCTTGCTCTGCTGCAGGTTCGCCTCACATCACACAAGTCTTAATTCAGAGTTTATTGCAGTAATTTCCACAAACACACAGTTGTATTGAAATTATCTTGAGTCGTGCCAGTATGAAAGATCATTTGTGCCAGGAAAAAGGAGGAGAAATTAGCGAAAAGTTCACGTGATGAAAATAAAAATTCAAGATTCTGGACCCTGTACTTAAGGCATTCTCTATGGGCCCCTCTCCAAATCTGCAGCTACAGTTCTGTAGGCCCCTCCTCAGGAGAGAACTTTTATTGCAGCCGTTACTGCATGTTGGCATGTCGAGGTGTTGTATTTCTAGTATTGATATCTGAGTGTATACTGTGATGTAGATCCAGAAAATCCAAATCTGTTGGATCAAAATAAGGATTTTTATGCGGTAATTTTTATTTAGTCTCTGTATGCTAAGAGTTATGTGGTGTATCATTTAGTTTGTCCTGTAGCTTTGAGTTCATTTTTTGTTCCAGCTTGAACCTACAAAATTTTAGAAATAATTTTTCATTTTAGGTGCGACTTAAAAAGATAAAGAAACCTGCTGTGTACAGCAGAAGTCGTAAACAGAGTTGGATTTAGTTTCAAAGGGTAAATATAAATGAGCATTTTTAATCATAATTAAAGGTTTCAGTCTTTGCCACGTTAGGCCTGTATGACTCCACCTAAATGTGTGTTCTGAGTTGGAAGGACAGCCTAACAAACAAAATGCAATTTAAGGTGAGAAGTGAGAATTTAAACAGCCTGCTTCTACCATCAAACTGTATCTGTGGTACAGTGAAAATACAAACCTGGTTTCTACAGCCACCTAGTAGCTGTTGTGGATAATATGATTCCTATTTGCAGAGAAGAAACAAAGGTAACAGACAACAGCAAAGTGACACACTAGGAAAATTAAGATTTATTGGTTTTTGTTCTTTTATAAAAAAAAAAAAAAAGAGCTTACACTCATTGAGTACAGCAGATAAAATCTCCAAAAGTCATTTTCAAAACATATTTGGAGTACAGAGCTTCTGAATTTTTTCGTCAGATTTATCATTGCAATTCTATATTTGAATGAAGGTTGAATTGGCTTTTCTTCTTCTCAAATAAATTATGTAAAAACCTGAATAAGACAAAAACACAAAAGGACTTCAAGGGTCGTAAACAAAAAGAAAAAGAAATAAAATGACGTGATTATCATGTTACTTTCAACAACTTTATTGTACACAATATACAAACTGGTCCTTTGTATAATTTTCCTCACTTAAACCTACAGTTTTACTCAGATTAAAAGGTGGAGATAAATAAATAAAAGTATCTACGCATCTCAAAAAGGATATGAGGTAAGTGAGTATGGAAAGCATGTTAACTCCAATAAAATGAGCAAAAAGCTAAGCCTGTGACAACCCCCGCCCTCCCCCCCCTCACCAAAAAAAAATAAAAATAAAGCACAAGATTAAAGGATCCATGACCACTTACTACCAAGGGACCATTTCATACAGTAATGACTTCTCTAATTATTGAAGCAGCACATTGTGCCCCTTAGTAATAGTAGAAAAAACACATTTAGGCTGGTTTACTGTATACTGAATTGGAAAAAAATATTGAGGTGATCTGTAAGTTGACAACTACATTTAACAACACTTGCAAGGGGAGTTTGTAGCAAAACAACGGAAGCAAAAATGAGAGTGCGAGTTAACATAGTACAGATGCAACTAGACGTCTTCCAGATAAAAACACAGCTTCTCCAGTTCTGCATTGGATCAGAAGAGAGGAAATGCATGAAATACTGACCACATGGATGAATCGAGAACAGTTTACAGTGGAGCTGAATGTCTTACCTTCAATGATTAGTGCACACTATCTGTGCTTGTCAGAGGATTTATGAGTGTGATTGTTAAGGGAAACGACTGAATTGTCGTCAGAAACAGAGATTTTGTCAAAGAACAGAGTCGAGCCTTGAAACATCCAGGCTGCTTCTTTTATTGTCTAACTGGTACCCAACACTGTTAACATGTGTCTTATTTCCATTACAGAAAATGACAAAAACTTCATTACTGCTTGCCAGTGTGTAAATGATCATTTTGGCCTGCAACATTGAATCAGAGCGGGCTGCAGCTACTGAGGAAAGAAATGAGTTTACACTTAAATGCTCCAATTAGCAGAGTCGAATGATTACAGGCTGACAATTAGCATGGTAATTATGTTTACAAGCAGGTCGTGTTGGCTAGCTTCCCAATGCAATATGGCGCCTACTGCAATTTTGAACAGTTATTGCACCTCACTGTTTGGTGACACACTATAGATAAAAATGGAGGTAATTCTCTCATAATGGTTGGAGCAAAAAGAATTTAGTGCAGTGAGCGGCTGCAGTGAACACATGTTGAAACACTGGTGCACAACTGCAAATGTTTCATTTTTAAACCAGCTACTTCATCGGTCTTTCCCTCTGGAAGACAAAGTCTCCGGTTGAAATAGCAATGCTCCAGGTGCAGCTATGAATTAAGGGACTAAATATAACCCATTTGCAATTTGTGCCTTACTTTGCATCCAGATTAGGAACTGAGAAAAGGGACGTTGGATTCACCCTAAATGAACTTGTTCTATGAACTTTAGACCATGTGCTATAAATCATTCACATACCTTTAAAACTAAAAAATATTCACACTAAATAGAGAACATTTCAGGATATTGCTTCTTCTCTTCCTTTCCTCCGCTGCTGTCCCTCTTCTCTTTCTTTTCAGATTTGTCTTTATCGTGCCTGGACTCCTGTGACACAAAAACACCAAGTATGGATTAAAAAAAAGGTCAGCAGTGATGGAAATAAAGCTCCATTTATGACATTGGCAGAGGATGACACACTGAGATGACCTTTTTGCCTCCAGAGGATGTTCGCTCAGGTTTCACAGACTCTGCCTTCTCTTTGCTGGAAGATTTGGATCTTTTGCTCTTCTCTTTCTCAGCTGAAAGCGGGGAGTCACACAAAGGACTTGTGCTGTTTTTCAAGGAATCTAGGGAGAGAAGATTTGGTTCAGCATTTTGTTGAGCTGTACTGGGATACTTGGGATTTGTTGATAACGGACATACTGGTTCCGTTCTCATCCTTTTTACGTTTGGATTCTTGGCTCGTCTCACGATCATTGACAGCATGGTCCTGAAGAGAAACGTGACATACAGTATGTTATTCGTGGTGACAAAAGATCTTAACTGTAGGGATTTTGTGTACTGATTGACAAATGTAAAGCAACTATTAACAATAACCTCGGTTTATTACCATATAGAGCCAAACCCCTTGTTGGTACTCTGTCTAAATAATATGAACACTGGCAAAGTTTAGAAAATCATATATAAATGAAAAAAATACCATAAAAAAAATCAAGGATCACCTTCCCCTAAACCTTTTCCACAAGCAGTGAGCATTTGAAATACTAACTCGTTTCCTTTCTTTGCGATCCTTTTCTTCCTTCTTCTCTTTGGTTCGCCCTTGTGTGTTGTCTGAGTCTTTCTTCTCCATCTCCCTCTCTCTGCTCTTGGACTGGGCTACTGAATTGTAGTTGACGTGGTGCTGCAAATATAATTATATATGAACAGAACAAGACAAACAAGAACATGTTTATTTTGTCAGGAGTGCCTTTATATTGACTGCGTATAACCATCACTATAATTCTAACTGTTGTGTTAAAAATGAATAACCTACATTAGTGACAAAACGGTGGAATGCAAGCACTGAAATTTTCTCTTTCCCAACATTGATCTAAACATTTACAAACACTGATAGACAATTAGATGTCTATGTGTTTTTGGAAATGCCACTGTTTCAAAACCAATGATGCTCAGGCTGGGAGTTTTGTAACCACTATCGATCAAGTTGACTGGCTTTCATCACAATTTAATTAATGACATTTCTTAAGAGAAACTGCTGTTTAACAAAAACCTGACTCAGCCAAATGAAGCGGTGTCAAAGTAAAATAAAATAAAAAGTTCCAGGTTTTTTAGACAAATTATTGGTCCTATTGGTACTAAAGGATTAGTGTTGGCTCCCAATGAAAGCAGAACTCAGCAGCAAAAGCAGTAATAAATCAGTGTAATGGTGTAAAATCAAAAACCAGCACTCATTACTCAAGGTGAAAATAACAGGAAATATACAGTGGGCAAAACATTACTCAAGTGCCATTATTCAGCAATTTATAAGCGCTATATAAACACTAAAAATGACAAAAGGACCTCTTATAATAAACTAATGCAGTTGGAAGCATTTGTCAACAACTCTTCCTATATAAACAGAAAATGAATGGCAATACAGTAAAACAAATCAATAATTAAAAAGCATTTTCATATTCTAAGTTATTAAGGGGGCTTAACGTGCTACAACACAGGGTACATACAGTATATACCTATGTTGATGTGAGATTAAGTGATGCCCAATAGATGAATATGCTCCTACTCGAGACACATGCCATTCGGTGAAACAATTTTCAAAGCAGTCATCTTCTAGGACTTCACATTTTACTTTCTTAATTCAGTGAATCAGAGATACAAGTGCAGGGTGCAGATGATACAAACATATCCACATAGTCACAAGGCCAGAAAGGCTAATTCTACTAAATATTAGCTCGAAGGGGGAGAAAACAAATGAAAATTGTATTTTTTTATTTATCCTTTCTTTAGCCAGGAAGGTCTCACTGAGGTACAGGATCTCTTCTTCCAGGGAGTCCTGGTCAAGATGGCAGCATAGTTGCATAACTTCAAATTAATATTTTCTTTTATCACTGAACTTAATTTAGGTTAGTTAGCTGACAATTATTGTACTTTTTCTGTTCATCAATGTCAAAGAAAACCAGCAACTAATTACACCCAATGTAGTCCAACTCTTTTTCTTGTCTACAATGAATTTGTATCATTAAGTGATCCCATATTATTCTATTACTGTGAAATATATGAGGGAAAAGAGTTGGAACATCGTGGAGCATCCTACAACTGATTAGAAATTTTTCTCAATAATTGGTGGAAAGCTGAACAGACACTGACCATTGGTCTTAATAGTCTCCCTGTGTGGTGTATGTATAGTGAGCAATTGTTTGCCATAACAACTATATGAAGGTGATGATACGTCTGATGTCATGTTTTTAGCTTCTTCTGCTGCTTCTAAGTGTCCAAAAAATATTGACAGATGCAGCTTTAAGGGTTACCATGATTAACCCACCACTACTACAACAACAACAACAACAACAAATGGGTAGATGAGGAAAATCGGGGATTTCTTATCAGCAGCGGTGCACACAACAGACAATCTGAGAGAAGGTACAAGTAGCAGAGTCAGTTCAAACCTTGGATGTGTTCTCCTTGGGTTCGTTGCTACTGTCCTGTAGGGATGAATGGAGATGACAGATGAGCTGGGAGAGGGTGGGGGTTGGGAGGAGGTTGTCAGACAGCAGTAGAGTTGGAAGAAGGGGTGGGGGTGGGGGGTAGTTGGAGCTGGCCAGACCAACATCATGCTTTTCCCTTGACCTCTGACCTTGAAGGACTAAGGCTTTGACAAGGTTATGACATAAAGAAGAGTTCATAAGCTCAACATCTGGAATGTCAATACTTTAAATAGAGAATCCCTGAGCATATTAAAAAAACTCCTATTCATTAACTACAGACATGTCTGCAATTTCAGGCAGCATAATATAAAAGTCCTACAGTGCAGCTGGTATTAAATACATCTAAAGTGCAAGTGCTGTAAATAATGTGTGTGTGTGTGTGTGTGTGTGTGTGTGTGTGTGTGCGCCTGTGTGTGTAAGACAAATGTGCTTGACTGCATCCCTACATAGGTAACTGTAGCTGTCACTTACAGTTCAGGAATGGATAAGACACTGGGAGCCTATTTCTCTGGTGGAAGGGTAAAATAAAGACCTATCACAAGCTTCCAGTGGTTTGGGCAAAGCTCCAGATGATTCAGGTGTCGCCCACTCTTTGCCTCCCTCTCTCTCTTTGTAGGGGCAGGCTTTTTTTCCTCTGCACTTTTGGCTGACTCAAATCTGCGACATTCATTCTCCGTTGATCTTGGTTGCTGGTGGCTCAGATTTCCCACTGAATGCTCGCCAGGAGGTAGTATGACTGTTGGCGCTGATGGCTGGTTGTTGTGGGGATAGTACTGTAGGCGACAGCCGGACTGGCTGGATGCACGTCTTGTGGAGTGAAGGCTGCATGCAGGCCGTCTTAACAACTGGAGACATGGGGAGGGGGGGGGGTGCCAGATGACTTGGCCGCAGCAGAGATGCTCCTACAGTGGAGGGGTTTGTCGGACACCATCAGACTCTATGCTGGATCCGGGCACGTTGAGGGGAAAGTAAAATACTTTACATCACTTTAACCAGGGAATCTTCTTAGCTCACAAAACAGGGAAAATAATCTTGGGCACCATTTCAAGTAGTGAAACACTGCTCTTAGTGTTGGGGGAAAAAAAGAAAAAAATCGCCATTGGAAAATGCAAAAACTCTTGATAGGGCAAGCCTTTTTACTTCAGGTGGATAGAATTCTCAAAAAGCAAAAAATCCACATGGAATATAGAAATTCTTAAAAAGATTTCTTTCTTGCCAAGGCACACTGACTGCTTTCATTAATATGAAAATAGATATATATTTTAATATAAAAATACTCAATATATACAATATTCACTTGGCTAAGTCCTTGAGGGATTTTCTCCCAATTCTGCAAAATATTATGCTGAAGTCCATGGAATGCTTTCCAACTCCCATGGTTTTGGGTGGGATTTCCAGATGCCATGCCTGTGCATGTGTGACAACTCTCCTTGGTGATCTTCGGGGCTGCTGGAATGTGCAATGCAGGTAATGCTCCGGCAGATAGAGAAGATACGGGCACAGCCTTCCTCAAGCCATACTAACCTTAACAGACGAGGAGTGGGACGGAGAAGAGTGACTGTCAAGCTTTCGTCTTTTGTGATCTGTAAAGAGAAAGGTGAAATGTGAGCTGTACCATCCAACCTTCAAGAAAAGTTGATCCATTCATGATGGTTAGACATGTTGCACAGGGCAGGAAAAGCAGAGCATCAGGTGTGGGGGGGTTGTATGAGGTCTGAAAGTGCAATCAAAATGTTTTACTTTTTATGAGCTGTGTGGAGGAAACAGCAGTGTAAAAGACAACCAGAAAGGTTCCTTACCCCTCTCAGATTCAGCCGACTCTGATCTGGAGACTGGTGACTTGAGCGATCCGGCTACAGCGCCGCGGTCTCCTTTTTCCTTGCTCTTGGACTCCTTGATGGCGTCACGCTCCCTGGATGGCTCTATGGGCTCCCCGTTACCGGCTTTGGCCTTGTCGTCTTTGCTGCCCTTCTCCTCGGCCTTCACTTTCTCCCTGTCTGCCTTTGGGGTCTTCTCCTTACCCTCGCGTGCCGTTCGCTCCTCCTTCCCTGCTCTTTCGTCCCTCTGCTTCTCCCGACGGTTCTCCGCCTTTGTCTCAGGAGTGCTGCCTGGCGTCTTTTCCTTCTTCTCTTTTTTCTCTTTCCCAGTCTTTTCTTTGTCGTCCCGTTCTTTAATGGCTTTGGTGCTGCAAAGGGGTGAAATTTCCTTTTCACAATTCTTGATTCAAAAACGCATCATAACGGATCCTGTCGATCTTAATACATCATTCACCTTTTGAACTATTGCATAATACTTCCAGACAATACCAAATAGACATGTGGTTGATAGCATCAGTAATCAGTGAGTTTTGATGCCTTTGAAAGCAGCTTTAAAGAATGCCTACCTGTTGACAGCACCATTCCCGTTGCTGGTGGTCACTTTGGCTGCTGCACTGTTGCCTTTATTCACTGGTTTTGTGGTCCCCTGAGATTTATCTTTGACCCGATCTGCAAGAAAAACAAACCAACAACTTTGTGAGCACAGGATTTATTAATATTATTAATACTATTCACGAGTGTTAACATCTCTACCACCTGTTATGTATAACACACTGAAGAGTTGCATGACAGATTACAACGTTTAAGTTTTATGGCCATCATTTATAATTAATATTTTTTTTAACTTATTCTATGAAACCAAACACCCTGTCGGTGGAAATAATGGTGCAAACAAAGAAACGGAATGAGCATTTTAATATTGACAAAAAGTAATAAAACAACAAACATAAAACCATGAATGATTCACCAGTGGCAAAGCAGATGAAAACAAGATCTAAGCTACATACAATTCAATTTCAATAATCTCCCTAAATGCCTAATTGTGAACTAATACAATCATTAATTGCCTTCCAAATGATCTGGACATCTTTCTAATCACTCACCACCATCCTCTGATGTCCCCTCCTCTGTCTTGCTCGTGCTGGTGGCAGGCTTGCCTGTGCTTCCAGGGCCATTCTGTTGATTGGCAGGGGTGGTGCTGCGTGATGACTGCTCCTTGTGGTGAAATTCATTCTCAGGGACCATGTGAACCTTCTGGCTTTTCAATCGACCTGAATAACTGTAAGATGCAGAAACGGTTTGCACAGAGCAGAGGCAAAACCTCACAAGTATTTCTGAGTGTCTCATGTTGCACAGAGAAAAGGAGATATTCAGGTAATTTAGTTTGGCACAGCATTCCCCTGAAATTACAAACTCCCTGCATAAACGCAAGGCTGTGAATAAAAGCAAGCATGGACACTATTAGTAGCTTGGACCTCACCAGGAAAAGGATTTTCAAGTCAATAGATTAATGACGAGATGTCTAGAAAAGAAAGTTGTTAAAATCCTTAAAAAACCCATCTAACCCCCCCACACAAAAAAGCCCTCAAGCATTTAACTTAAAATGAAATTATTAAAAGGAAACATCTATAAATGCAAATACAAATGCAAACACGACACCCACTGCACTGTTCTTCTTTCAGGACCCTGTCTTTCCATTTTAGTACCACATTTTGCATGTTATATAAAAATTGTATGCTCCACAGAGAGCTGAACAGCACACAATGCTGCGTTACCCCATTGCTAATGCATAGAGGTCTGGCCTCTTGTCCTTCTCCTCACTGCAGATCTTAAGGACACGATTCTCCAGTGCTTGGCCTAGGTTCAAGACCTTGGGGTAGCAGGGCAGGATTTTTGTGAGCACGATGAGAATATTACGGATATGCATGTAATCTCCGGTCTCCAGGCAGTGGACTGAAGCCTGAATGGAGAAGAGATGGAGGACATGACCACAGATAAATACACATACTCCCACTGTGCTCTGACAGCCATTACCTACAGTGATTTTTCAAAATTAAAAAAAAAAAATAATTAAGAAGGGCAGCTCACTTTAGTAAGCATGTAGTGCCACTTGTGAACCACATGCCTGAAGTTCTCATAATCTAACTGATCTATTTTGTTCCCTCCTTCGAAGCCTGTGGCTCTGAAGATGGTCAGGAAGCCAGGGTATTTGACACACTCCTATGAAAACACAATAAGGAGAGACAGATTTTGTTCCCAGATCATCTTGGACAAGAAAATTCTACAAAAAAATAATAAATGACAGGTGAAGATTGATGGGTAGAACTGGACACCTTCTCATAGATTGCTCGGTCACTGTGCCAACGGGTCACCGTCTCCAGCATGCAGCAGAGGAAGCGTCCATACCGGTGAGACTCATTCTCTGTACAGCTTGCCACAGTGTAAATGATAGCGGAGAACACCTGTAGAGTGACAAAATGAAGTGTGTTTGTTTGCTACAGTGAGAAAAGAATCAAGATTGAGTTGGGTGTGGGGAAAGCTATAAATCCTAAAAAATGTTGCCAGATGGAACAAAGCATTGCTGCTCAATATTTCAGCACAGCATTTAATGACAAGAACTGTCTTCATTGGCCGGCAGCTAGTAAACATTCCTTTCAAGCTTTAATTTGATGGTGCACTTGAGTGCTTGTTTAAGTACTCAATGAATTTCTGATATTTATTTTTTAGTGTAATTTAAAAGAATATTTCTAATACTGCATTATTAACGTTTATTTCGTTTTAATGAAGACAACGTAAAGAAAAGGTGTCGTTTAATTAATCATCATTGTTGGAAGTCAAGAAGAGTTATTCTGTACACAAGTGTCGTACCCTGTCATAGCACAAGAGGGTGCAGAAGTTGGTCGTCTTCTGTTCGTGGACCAGCTCGACAAAGCGGGCGCAGTAAATGGCGTCGATGGAAGAGAAGATGCAGCGAGGGAAGAGGCAGAGCTGCAGAAACTTTGTTATGGTCTCGTTCTTTGTGTTTTCTGTCAGATATCATTTAATGTTGTGTTAGTGATGGAGACACATATCAAACAAACATTACACTCAAATATGGATGCTGTGATCAGATTTGTCTTGATGTTAACCTTTACAAGATTAACGGTCATGTTGTGGCTAAATAGAGTTTCTCTCAACAGAAAGAAGAGAGATGCATTAATAATGCCAGTGGCATGAACATCAGGCTACTTACTGGTCACCAACCACTTGTCTTTCTCTAGTTTGAGGCGGTGCCGAACCCTTTGGACATGCTCCACCTGCTTCTTCTCCTCCTCCTGCAATTTTTCCTGCAGGGCGGTGCAGCGTTCCTTCTCCTTCTTTTTCTTATTCAAGGGCTATATTTTAGGAGGAATATTCACATCATAAATACTCACAATGCTGAAAGCTCCTGTAAAATCACTAAGTTTGGGCTCCTTTCCATTAGCTGCTTTTATGAACTTAAAGTACTGGGATTCCACTGCTGCAGTTTCTGAAAGCCCACACTACAAGAATGCTTCAGTTAATTGTAAAAATGGTCACGAATGGTGTTTAACAACAGCTGTGGACCAACTACTCACTATCTCTGGGTTCTCCTCGATGGCCTTGATCTGTGTCTTGAGCTTGTTGACCTCACGCTCGTAGGCAGCATGTGGAACGGCAAGGTCATACATTGTGAGGGACCAGAAGGTAGCATAGAACTGAGGGCGGAGGTCGTCCCAAACCCTGGCCGGATGGAGGGACACCACAGCCTCGTGCACTGACGGCATCACCTGTTCACAGGCCGCCACATATTTGTGTACCTTCTGCAGCTGCTTGTTGCCTTTCTCTGCTTTCTTCAGCTCATCGTACTTCGACTGTGAGTAGAGGGCAGAGAGAAAGTTTTCAGTTTTCTTAAAATCAAAACATTTTATGTGTTACACAAGCAATCATTTGCAAGCATGGTGTGTTTACCAATTACAGATTTATTGTTTGTTAGCCATGCAGTAATATCCTTTATACAATCATGTGTTATACAGGTGGTGAACCTCACTTCATTCTTGCTTGTGATCGGCAGGCCTTTCAAGGATGCTGCTTTCATAACTAATTATGATACTATTACATGTTACCAATTAACCGGTTTACTTGTGCAATATTTCTGAGCATTCCACAACTTTCCCAGTCTTGTGTTGTCCCTAACCCAACTTGTTTGAAACGTGCTGCTAACATCAAAGTCACAATTTTGAAACAAATTCCATTAATGATGTAAACATAGAATAAAAACATAAAATATATTTTCTTTGTATTGTTTTTGTACACAAAATAAAAATCTTATTCTGAGTTAATCTCCTGGCTAAAACATATGTCTGATCATTGTCTTGATTCTGAAGATTAGAATCTCAATGCACACTGAGGCTCTGACAGTAGTCCACTCACCAAAATTTGATGGGCATACATTGGTCGAGATAGGAAGAATGCAGCATCATGTGGCGTGTGGAACTGGTTACAAAGGACGTCAATGGAGGGAACCCGCTTGATGTAGTCCTCTGTACTTAGGTTGGAGGCCAGAAAGCCACCAAACTGCACCAAAGTGTCATGACACTGCAGGAATACAAAACATATCAGATATGCAAGGTCAGGTCCATTCAATTGCTTACTACTAAATTATTTGATGGATGAGTTTAATATAGTGGTAGGGGGGTGCATACCTGGTCATAAAGGTGGCCAACAAGTTTGAGATGTTTCTCCCCACCCTCTAAGAAAACAACCCCATTTCGTTCCTGGGCCAGGAGTAGACACAGTGGCAAGGCCAATTCATGGTCAAGCAGTGCGTCCTTCAGACGCTGTGATGACTTCTTAGTGTTCCTGATCTGGCCAAAGTAGCCACCCTGTTGACACAGTCATACCAGTAATGAAAATGACCCGAGCTCAGGAAGTGATCACATCTTGATCAATAGTCTGCATTCGGGAATGAAAAATGTCCTGGAATCTACATACCTCTGCTTTGAGTTGTTCTCCTCCAGTCATGGCCTCTAACTGCTCTGAGGTCATCTCATCTGTGATCTCAATTCCAGCCATTTTCTGCACCACCTCTTTCAGGATTAAGAGGTCAAAACTGCAGTGAGAGGAGGGATGATTAAAGCGAAGTGCATTTCCTGAGGCGTTAAAAGGCACGCACGGGAGTGAGGCACTGATTTGCAAAAATTCAGAGGCTGTCTCAGTGATAATAAGGTATTAAGTCCCATCGGTGCTTGGACTCAGCATATACTGCAAACTAGTCATCCTGTTCCCGTTTGACCCAACTTACCTCTTCCCTGCTTTTAGCTGATTGGTGACATACTGAAGAAGCCCAGCCAGCTCAATTGGGTATTTCCTGAACACGGCTCCGCACAGACTTGCCAGGCCTTGGTTGACAAGCGGAACAGGTGCATGTTAGATACTCATTAAAACATCAAACAGTTTTTTTTTCCCATTTGCATGCAAATGAATGATGCAATTGCTGTACAGTAACAGGCCAGTTAACTGTGAAACCACATACTTTGAAGCCACGAGGAGATGGTGGTGTCGTCATGTTTCATCTTCTCCTTCTCGGGATTGGCCAAAGCTTCAATGATGCAATCTGAACATTGAGTTAAGAAGTACAGCGCAGAAAAAGGTGAAGACGACCATACTCCGACAATACACTGACTCAAAACCCACATCTTTTGCTAGCTGAATGAATAAAGTGGAAACAGTGTAGGATACAGGCCAAGACATCATAGTTGAGGGATGTGAGGTATTTCAAGGAGTCCACCACTGGAACAATGAGGTTGTCGTACCATTGGATTTGAGATAGCATCTGATATACAACAGGGTAGAGGAGAGATTGAGCATCACCAACTATCAAAGATACAAGTCACCATTATGAGTAATGTATCCACACTTCCATTATCGACAGATCAGTGGAGTGAAATCCAATGTATAAGTGGGAGACGTGTGACATGGACACAGTAAAATACACTTACATATTCAAAGAGGATGGTGGGATTGCTATGGCTAAGTTTGCCAATCTGCCTTCCAGATTGTTTCACATTCTCTTTGGTCAATCGCCTAAGAGGGGGAAAAGAGCACGAGACAGGAAACGGCAGATTAAGAACACAACGCTATGCCAAGAGAGCTGGAAGCAAAGACTGTCACTTCTGAGGGCTTCATATGCTTCAACGCTCTTACGGTTGTCAGCTTGAGGTAAAAGTACTGTCACTGATTTCTTCAAAAGCAGAACAGTGTTAGGGTAACTGCTTGAGCAGCAGAAAAAGCACAGCATTCCAAGTACCATTTTGAATTTTTATGCTCTTCGTGATAAACTGTACATTCATTACAGCTTAACGTGAGATGGCTGTTGAAAAAACTGCATTAATACATCGCTGCATATTTTTACTGTCAAATCTCGTAAATCCTACTGAGTGACATTTTTTATCAAAGAAGGAAATATTCTAAAAAATTGCCAAAAGCTATTTACTTTTTGAAGTCACAGATGCACATGGGAAAACAAAACGACAGTAAAAGCAGTCTTAGACTTTCAATGGACTTTGGTCCTGAAGTCCTGTCAGCAGAGTGAAATAGCAAATCAACAGGGTGCTTCTATGGAGGAGAAGCAGTATATTACAGTCATTTCGTGCTAACTTACCCAGAATTCAAAAGTCCAAGTCCATGAAATAAATCATGTAAAATAAATCTAATAAATTCATGGGACCTTTCAAAATCCTGTAGCTCTAGTTCAAATATTTTTTTTGTCATGAATTTTGACCTGGGGAGCTGAATTTAATAATTTTTGCAATTCTCTGTATGTGTATTCCAAGTCTCGCTAATTGCTGGATTAGGCTGAAATTAGTGATGAACTTTCAATGGAATAAAAGACTGAAAGAAGGTCGAGAAACATCCCAGAAATATTCTTTGCAACTGACAAACTGCATAAGGACGTGACTAGAATGAATGGTAAATGGCTCTCCGTTCATTCAAGGTTTTTCCTATAAAGCAACAGCCTGTAGATGATAACAGTTCTACTGGAGAGATGAATGGCTATACAGTTCAAATAAACACATATACAATGAGAAGCACCCAGTCTATAAAAACACAAGGACTGATTTGGTGTTTGGACAAAAGACACAGCCAAAGTCAACCAAAGGTCTGAAGACACACTGCTGTACAGTTATTGTGCACTGGTTCTGCAACGTGACTTACTTCATTATGTATTTGGCCCTTTCCACCGTGTGAGCTTTGACTTTAACCAACAGTGGATGGCTGGAGTAGGTCTCATTCTTCCATTGTCCATATAACCGGTACCTGAGAGAGCATAAATAGAGGAAGCACAATGACGCTGTGGGTTTAGCTGCTGGTTACATTTGTCCACTGAAAATATTTGAAAGAATACATTAATTACCCTATTTCTAGTATATAGGTTATTTCTTATTTCATTTAAATTGTACTTTCTCCACCTCGTTTTACTCAAAAGATTGTTCAAATTGCTCAATCTTGCTCCCTGCAGTTCTCTTGAGAAAAATACACTCTGCACAATCAAGCATGGTGTGACAGTTCTTACTAGTGTGTGCTACTCTTTCCTTGCCAGTTGGTAAAAACTACACTGCCTGGGGGTTTATTATCCGACAACTTAATTAAACAGTGCCACATGAATGAGTGCGTCTCACCTATGCTGGTAGGGGAAGAGTTTGAAGAGGCCCCACAGTTCCTCAGACATGCAAGCATTACACTCCATGAGAGATAGAGACGGGAGAAGAACCTGGTCTGCAATGCTCAGGAAACAGCTCAGTAGAGTATCCTGCAATGAACATTCAATCAACACGGATGAAGTCCTCACAGTGACATAGTACAGAGATGAACTTGCAGATTAATGAAAGTAGTCTTTTTATCATTTTAGGTATTAACCTACAGGACAGTCCTATGGTCACTAAGAGAACATTACTTTTATACTCACCAATTTGTCTCTGACATCAGCTCTGCCTTCATTCTGGTGCTGAGAAGCAAAGGAAAGCAAATACAAGTCAAAATAAGATTTAAGTTGTGGTGCAGGTTAGAGAGATAGAGAAGGGGAAGAGAGTGGGGGTGGATTTGGGGAATGGTGTCAAGGGGAGGGGGCTAATTATTCCAGGTGTTTTGTGTTAAGAACTGAAAAATACTGTTCCAAATGCCATTCAAAGTGCCGTCACTGAGGAAAACACTCACACACGTTAGTTGAGTTTACTGCTACAAGTTTTATACCTCCTTCATGAAGGCCTTTCCCAGACGAACAATCTTGGCAAAGAGGATAGGGTCATTGGAGAGGTGAGGGCCCAGGTAACTGAGCATGCTGAATGTGTCCCTGCGTAGGTCCTCAAAGGTCTCTGCAGGCCGAGGGGCCCGCTTGTTCTTCAGTGGATGCAGTACACATCCTTTTGCCCCTTTCGGGAGACCAGCACTGTGAGGAACAGACGGGTGTGTCAGAGACTGCATTTGCTTTTGATTTCTGGGTTTAACTTACTTTTGACTTTGCACTGTGTGCATTAAATGTTGATATGAATTATAGTTAAACAAGTCAGTTGCAACTGTGAAATAAGAGGCACTCTACTACGCATTGTGGGCAGTAAGTGAAACATGAAAAAAATAGTACCTTCTGTAAAGAGGCTCCACAGTCAGGTGCACAAGCTGGCAGAGTGCCAGTGCAATGGCCTTGTGTGAAGAAGCATAGAAGGAAGGCATCTGGTCCATAATGCTCTGGGCATGGCGCCAGTCTCCAATTCTAAGTAAGGCTTCCAACAGACCAAGCTTCTGGTTATCGGGTTGCTGTGGATGCAGAACACAACAACCGATTGTCACTGTATTATTATTAAATATGTCAAGTTCAGTAACACTTAAACGAGCAGTTAGAGCTAGGGATGGGTATCGTTAGGATTTTATCGATACTGATACCGCTTGTCGAGACCGATAAAAAAATAAAAATAAAATAAAGGTATGACATGAAAAGATGGGAGTGTGATTGTTGGTAACTGGATTTAAGGGCTCTGGTCATCTCCCTACAGCAGAAAATATTAACAACCTTCAACAATACAAAATTAATTACCTGGCTGTCAGGACAGCTCACACAACGCTCTAACTTTAAACTTCCTAGAGCCATAAATAAATTGAGTTTGGTCAACTTGACTACATTTGGTTCAGAGGCTGCAGAGTCTTTAGCTGCTATATTCAAAAGGCAGAATTCACAAATGAATACACTGTATATTCAAACCAATGACTAGATATAATAATGTCTGTGCGTGACGACTTCTTTTGCAAACATTAGTAAAAAGCCTCCCCTTGTGATAATCGACTACGGACACTCAATGGGATGCCATGTCAGAAAGCAAAACAAAATAGAATCTGTACAGGCATTAAGGTAAATGGACAGAGGTGAAACTCTGTGGATCTGGATCCTACTATGTTGTCAAAGCGGACATCTACATTTATGAGCCTGTCAGTCATGAAAACAAGACCTTTAGTTTGATGTGCATAGCTGACCAAACTCTCTGTCTGTAAGGCTCCGAGGAGGATACGTAGCAATTAATGTAATAAGCTGTTAGCCAACCGATGTTAACAGTGTCCCGAGTTGTTTTACAGACTTACAGATCATGGATTTATTTAGTGTGTGTGAGTGTGATAAGCGCGTGTGAGGGTTACCTTGATAGGAGTGTGATGAGGTCAAGATAAACACGTTTTTAGTTTGGCACACCCCACCCATATCGGAGGCTGCACTGAGGACATAACGCTATGTGCAGCAGACACTTTGCTGAAGAGGTCTTTAGATTTATCGAATGCTGTATTTGCAGGTGTTTAATAGTGTTGGCCCTTTACATGCAACCTTTTTGTATCTATTGCATTTGTAACCTGTCCGATTAGCAACACGAGATTCAAGAATGGAGTTGGAATCAAGATGATGATGAATCCTTACAAACATATATCTGCATGTGAATTCAAATGTATTTTATAAGCGCTAAGAAATAACTACGTCATCAGACTATAGCCCGTGGGTTCTGGCATGGTGTAATATTTTCATTTTTAAATTCTGTTAACATTTTTAACATTGAAAATAATACCATGGCTTCAGATGACACAAAATACGCCTTAAAAAGTGGGCATTTCATCTGTTTTATTCTCCTCAGTCGTCTTGGCTCTCAATATTTATCCAGACGGACAGCCCTCCTCCAGAATAAATTAATTTTTTTTTAACTAAAGCTTTGATACCTTTTCATTCTTCTCCTCCTCCTTTTCTTTGTCCTTTTCTTTGTCTTCACTTTTCTCTGAGGGCAACACAACCATGACTAACTTGCGGGCAATTTGCTTGGCCTCTGAGATATCTCGTTTGTGTTCCTCTACGATGGTGGCATCTAGTGGCATAAGCTGGAAGGACAGAAAGACAACAAAGCAGTTTTCAGTCTAGGGTCACATGACACTACAGATGTTTCATGTATGATGTAGGTGAAATAATACACCATTTTGTAATTATGATATTATAATCTAGTTAATAAAAAAAGGGGAAAAAAAGAAAAAGTAATTCAATCATCCTGAAGACATCACAGGACAGCAGGTCCAAACTAAAGGTCTGCAAAACTCATATCCCCAAATTCTGACTGACAAATGGAAATTGAACGATGATATCTTTTACTAATGTGACAATTCACTGGACTCAAGATTTTCCTTTTCCTTACATGTACGTAGAGATCTTCCAGCTCTATCAGATTATGGTGAAGCAGAGCAGCAGCAATGTGATAAAGTGACTTTGGGGTTTCCTCATTGGGCTCCTGAAGAAAGACACAAAAAAATAAATCAATTATCACTAAAATCAAAGATAAGTGACAAATAAAATATGATTCATTCTATCATCTTGGGTATATAGTTTAGGATTGTTTGGACTGACATCTTCTTCCATTTAAGATATCTGGTAATGGGCTGGGCAGAAAAGCTCTTACAAACACAAACACTATAAAATCTCAAGGAAGTATTTTATAATATACAAACAAGCTACGAACAGAATATTTTCAGCCTTGGATTTCCCTGTTTACAGGTCAGATTAAACTATTTGACACATTCAAGCTTCCATTATCTTTGATTATCCATTTTTGTTATTCTCACCTGGTAGAATTTGAATTTAAAGCCCAGGATATGGCAAAGGGTGAGTGGCTCACACATGTATGACTTTATGAGAGACAAGAAGAACTCGTCTTGGTCAGATCGACTCTCATAAACCTCCAGAATTATGTCCAAAACACGATTCGGGTCCAAGTTGAAACATCCTGTAGCGAGAAAAAATGGTAGAATTAAGCAGGCGTTTGGAGAAAAACCTGATGAATCAATCAACAGCATTTATATCTCACAAAGACGGAGTTACTAGTATTCGGAATTCCCGTACAGCCCCAAATGGTATCGGCCAGTACAAGACTATCCACAGATCTAATATTACGTAATTTATTAGCCTCAAAACCGGAATATCCCGTACACCTGAAGAGATATGATATATATATAATATATTTAACTGCTTAAGTAATCATTATCCATAAATAGCGGGCGACTTCCAGCACAAGTCACCAAATTTACATTTCGTGATATTTGTCATCTTTTTCAATTCTGACTGACTGTCAAACTATAATAATAATAATAATAATAATAATAATAATAATAATAAAATTGACATTCCCTTTCTGTATGGATATGTTCAGGTTTTACATAGGATTTAACCATATCAGATTGCGAAAAAACGGTATCCAAACATTTCTTCACAAAGATAACTTTTAAAGCGTCACAGAGGGATTCTAGAATAAAACGTAAGTTAATTAGGTATGACGCAGTTTTTGATGAGAAGCCCAGTGACACAATCCGCTCCATATATCCTAAGACTCATCCAGAATTATCCATTATTGTTCATTTTTAAAAGAAAAGAAAACAAGCAAAAGATTTTTTTTTTTTTTTTAAATTGGACAATTACCCCACTATGTGAAAAACTTCAATGTGAGCGAACTAACATGAAAATTGCTTCAGTTTAATTGTGCCTAAAAATGTAAAAATAAGCAAACTGAAGAAAGCAACTACGAGATGCACACCTTTAGGGCCCCTAAAGTAAAGTTTCCTTGAATTCTGTTGAGCGGTTTTTGAGATGTGGATAGACAATTCCCTGTTATATACGTACGGATGTAGGTACCGAATACTGATAAGGGAAACCCTAAATGACTCCCTTGGATGGGTTATAAAAGACATAGCAAACACATTAAACAAGAGTATAGATGTAAGTTGTTAAAGTCATAGTCATTAGTCATAATAGCACCATCTTCAGACTTATTTGTTACCTATGAGGGACTTGATGCTCTCCAAGATAACATGGCTGGTGATATTGCCTGAGAGGTCTTGGCCAAGCTCGGTGATTAGTTTGGCATAGCCCTCATTCTCCTCCCTTAGCAAGTTAAACTTCTGTTGCTTGTAACTGAAAAGAAATGAAAAGATTACACATAGACCAGATATATATTATGAAACAGACACAGAAATGCACCTTTTCTATTCATGTGTGTCTAGAGCTCTAGTAAACTGTGTACCCTACTTACAAGAGTTTAGTTTTGATTTTCACAATCTTCTGATTGAACTGATGGGCTTGTTTTATGAGTCCAAGAGATTCAAGGGTTTCTGGATCCAGCCTCTCTTTAAGGATGGCCTCCGGAACAAAAAACTGAAATAAAAATTGTATTAGTTGATTGACTAATTCTAGATTATAACAGACCTGCGAATCAGTATCAGTAATGCATTTACAACACCAAAGGACAGCAAACTTTGGGTTTGAAAACCACACTATCCCACATCCTAGACAAATTTTTTTTTGAGTGTATAACTGTGCTGCAACAATGACAATTACATGAAATACTTTATATAATATAGTATAATATAATATAATATAGTATAATATAATAATATAGTAATACAATCAATGACTTATGGAGAAGGGGTGGGATTGAATAAGTTTGTACTTCTTCTCACTCCTTTTTCGAATATGTAAACAAGTCAAGTGTTTGACAATTTCTTTGCTTTATGCTTTTCACTGTCTGTAGATATTATGTCCACTATCTTTATGTATTCGAAATAAAGATCTCAATCAATCAAATTTTGAGATTACAAAAATCTTTCTTCAGGCAACCACTTTTTTGGTCTGAAGTACATGCAAGACTAGCTTTTTTCCTGTCAGTTATATTTGTATGTCAGATGTTAATGCAGAGTAATATTCCTACCAAACATGCTCCCACCAGCTGTGTGTAATGGTCACGTTTGTTTTTTTCTTCCAGTGCACCAGTCTCTAAATCTGTGAAAATTATCATAAAAAAAACAACAACGTTATGGTAAAAATATGGCAAGTTAGCTAACCACTATAAGCTACTATAATACTAGGCTATATTTGAGTTACTTTTACTGAAATAGCTAAATCTTTACAATAAAAGCCCATATTTACCTAGTATACTGAACACATCTGCTAAAATTGATGGCATGTCATCTTGGAGTTCCTGAAAGCAAAACAAAAGTGAACTGTGAATGTTTAAACTGGGGGGAAAACAGGTCAGCATATTTGCCAGCATAATGACATTCGAATTATAAAACTGTCAAATATGTATCATTTAGTCTTTCGGTGATAAAATGGTCAGTCTGGGTAAACGTTGTAATGTGCTTCTTGGATGTATTTTAAGTTTACAAACTGCGAGCTAAGCCTTGGCATGAAGACTATGACTATATCTGAGCCTTAGCCCTGTTAGTCACACGGACCAAAAATTCTCTCTAATTTAGGCACCAGAAAAAAGTGTGCAGACACCTACCATGATGGAATGAAGGAATGTCTCTGTTTTTAATAAACAGAACATACACTGCTGTGTGTTTACTATTGGTTTAACCATGAAGTAAAGAAATCTTTTCAAAAGGCTCCAATACCATCATGTCTCCAAGGACGCTGGCAGCAAGATCCAACTTCAGGTTTCCCTGCACAACATTCCAGCAGAGTTCATACAGAGCCGCCTGTATATCTGAAGGGGAAAACAGACGGGACATAATTCATCTTAAAACTAAATCGAAAGAAGGAATAGTTTTGAAATACCAAATATGAAAACAAGCAACAGTGACCTGGATATCGTATTATAAACACAATAATCACCACTTCAATAACAATGTACTTAGTAGAGGCACCTTTGGCAACAATTAAAGACTTAAATGCATTTTTTTCTCCATTCATCTTTCTCCGTCTAGCCACAAACTGCACTGAATTTTACCAGACATGCAGAAGGGATCAGATATGCATTGTAGTGCTAAATCCACTATGCAAAGACAAATAGATACTTATGACTAATACTATGTAAAACAACTTAGTTTTCACGCATGTCTGTGTTTTGATAATCATGGTGACATTCATCAATTAGCAAGCACTCTTGCAAATGTCTGCCAAGGTAGCTAAGTTTCCCCATTAAGTCATTGCACTTTTGAGCAATAGTCCTATAATACTTTGACCCCCATAATATGACTCCTTGACCATGACAATCTACCCCTAGAATTTGGAATCGCATTGATATCATTATTAGGTTCATTATTATTCAAGAGAAACAATATTTCACTAATGGTGATTTTCTTCAGGATCTAGCTCAGTAACTTTTGAAGTTAGGTCAAATATCACATCTACTTGAATGAGCACAGTTTCAGCCAATTAATTTTGATCTTAATTGCAGCTCTGTAGCATTATAATGTTATATAACAGTAGTGAATTTTCTGTGCACCCTATAGATTTAAACATTCTGGATCACATGGATGTGAGCAATCACCTAAGATCCAATGTGCCTCAGAATGTAAAAATAAGCTTGTTGAAGAAACCAATTATGAGATGCACACCTTTAGGGACCCTACAAAGCATGTGTGAAATTTCATTGAATCCTGTACAGCAGTTTTGGAGATGTGTATAGACCATACCCCCTGAATGTGAGCAAAATGACATGAAAATCACCCAACATTTCAACTTAAAATTGAAAAAAGGGCATATTTCAACTTGACTGACAAATTTTTATGCTTGTGGTCCATAAAGGATGAGTAGATAACAGAACTGAGGACATTGTCAACTTACCTCCAATGTCACGTCCATGCTCTGTTTTCTCTGTGAGGTCTTTGCAGAGCTGTATACTATGAAATGAAGAGACAAAATTTTGGTCGGTAAGGCTTCTCAAACATGACAATCTATAGCCTGTAAAACTCTATATATCCAACATACCTACAGTTACTCTAATGTAGCCTTAAATGGCCTATTTAATTGATGCCCACCCATGAAAAATAATTCAAACACAGTGGCATTATTGGTACAACTATCTGCACACCAATATTCTTGAAGCATTTGGATTACTTCTCTTCCAGTCAGACAAACCCCTTGTCAGAAATCCAGGGTGCCACTGTTTTGGTTGCACATGCACCCAAAAACCTTTTGGTGCGACTTAACAAAAAAAAGAAAAAAGAAAAAGAGGGCTGAGCCCATTCCACCCGTCACTGGGCCTGAAAGCCGCCCAGACCAGACATCATCAACGGAGGTAAGTCTTTCACTTTTGTCCCCTGTGCACCTAAATAAAAAGGTTATGTACACTAGTTGAGGACCTGGAAATTTTCTGAATGGAGTTTGCATGGTCTCCCAGTGTCTGTGTGGGTTTCCTGGCTTCCTCCCACCACTATAAACATGTAGTGTAGGTAAATTGGTGACTCTGAATTGCCCGTAGGTCTGAATGTGAGTATGAATGGTTGTCTGTCTTTCTATGTGGCCCTGCGATAAACTGGCAACTTGTCCAGGGTGTACCCAGCCTCACGCCCAAAGTCAGCTGGGACAGACTCCAGCCTGTAAAGACACCCCTTTAATCTGAACACCCCCCTGGCTAGATTAGGAAACCTGGGTTGATTTATCACTTTAATATCACCGTTGTGTGATTTTGATTGATGTGCAGCCAGAAAATACAAAGATGTCCTGAATATGTTGAACTTGCATAGTAAAGGCCTTTATCTGACACTGAATAATGCCACTGTTTCACTAACCCAACGGATTGACATCAGACATAGACGGATACAAATGTCTCCAATAATGTCAGATTGCTTGTTGAAGAAAAGACAATATTTGACCTGAAGAATAGCGGTAATCTATTATCAATATGACACTTTAATTACAAGCACAAGGAAATGTCCTTTCACTTGCTGCTGGCCACAGAGATGCCACTGTACAGGATGGCATCCCTGAAGTAACAGTTTGTAGGGCTTGCTGATACTGGGCTTTAAACCCAAGCCCTTTGACTGGCAGTCTTACCACTGCACTGCCAAAAAGGAAACACTATCATCACATATTTTTGCTGTGTTGTGGGAGGGGAAAATGTTTTTATAGTGCCTTATTTGGTTGCTGATTTGACTGAAGCTTTACAGCTTCATCTCAGCTCTGACCAGTAGCTGAGATTGGATTAAAATATGAAATGTCTTACTATCAGTGTGCAGTGGGTGGAATCAGCCTGAGACACCAGAGAAAGGGAATATATGCATCATTTAAATACATATGATTTTTTTCTCTTGATGGGAAGATTTTACTAATTGCCAGTTTGCAAGATCTTGTGCAATTTTCTGTCAAAGCCCTATCACCCACAGACACAAGCTTTGTGTAATTTCACTGCAGGCCGTAACATACTTAAATAAACAAGGCCTATCACGATGGATGAGCCTATTGTGTCTCTGTTCTGTTCGTGATGGCCACGCTCAAGAAAATATGTAAAATAGTTCTCACACGTTTCCCGTTTTGCGAATGATAAAACTGCCCTTCCAAGACCAAGTTGATCTCCAGATGATATTCGGGCGATCCCCTATGGTGCTGTCTAAATTGGTTTTGACAATGATATGGTTAAGTTGTTGGTCGCTTAAAATAATAATATCGCTACGGAAATATCTACTTTAAGAATAGCGTTAGCTAACAAGGTATGGCTCAGCGTGCATTAAGGTTACGACTACGGTCTCTTATCCAAAGGGCTTCGTATTTTTGATTAGTCTTTATCGAACAAAATCACTAACAATTTAATTTTCCATACTATGCAGCAAGACGCGAACGCATAACAAGCAGTCTACATCACGGATGCTGGAGCTAGCGTTACAGCTAATTTGCTATCACGTTATGTAAAGACCCGTCATTTCCTTCCACTTGAATACTACAACTGTCAACGACCTACAATGTCGGTGTAAGGTGTTTTTTTCGCCAATTGGTGATCTGTTGTGTGTTAATAACACCAACCGATTACCTAAACTTTCCCACCAAATCCACTTGAATTTGTAAACTAGAATAATATCGATGCAGCCAGACAGTGAGCTACATGGATGCTAACTAGCTTCAGTTAGCTTTGGTAGCTACTGTTTACAAATGCAGTAGTGGTATAGAGGGAACGTAAGCTAACCAAATTGCTAGCATTCAAGTAGCGTTAGCTAAATATTTAAGTTACGGCTCCGCTACATATATACGAAACGCAGTAAAACGACTGCTTTCATTATCAAATATAATAGAGTGGTGTTAGTTAGCGTTAGCGGGCCACTTGAAATATTTCCTCCCTTGCCGACGTTACCGCTTATGTTAGCCATAGCAAGCACACTTGATAGCTAGGCGCGAAATCGCAATCCTAGCTACGTATTTTTTTATCAACTCATATCAATAAACAAACAGCACAACTTCTGACACTCTGTTGAAATTCAGGATGACTCACAACTCGTGTTTTCCTGATTTATCCCAGTTTTTGATCCATTCGCCAGGGAGGATTAATGTCGCCATCTTCCATACACACAGCCCGGATGTCTATTTCATGGCATGTACAGGGTCAAATGTGGTTAGCTAGCTTCTGCTAAGGCACTGTTGCATGGTGGGACACGGAGTGCACTCACGGGCTTTGTTGTACCTCTTGACTTGCGGGACCATCTGAGTGCACATCAGGGTTCAGTTTGATCCAACTACTTTAACTCAATAATTAGGGAAACTAACAGTCCCTTAAAAACAAGATAATTTCACTAAAAAGCAAACCTTTTGTGCTAAAGAGTTTGCTCAATTTTTCAAATTATAATACAGCCATGGTTTCTGAAATCTCCACAGCACTTTACAACCACATCTCCAGAAAGTTGGGACGCTGTGTAAAATGTAAATAAACACAGATTGTAAATATTGAAACCCCATATTTAACTGAAAATAGCACAAAGACAACATATGTTGAAAATAAGAAATGTCATTGTTTTTTGAAAATAATATGGCCATTTTGAATTTGATGCCAGCAACGCGACTGGAAAAGTTGTGAAATGCTAAATGAAAACACCTGGTGGAACATGTCAAAATTAAATAGGTTACTGGCAACAGGTTAGTAACATGATTGGGTATAAAAAGAGCATCCAGAGAGGCCGAGTCTTCCTGAGGTAAAGATGGGGAGGGGTTCACCACTCTGTGAAAGACTACTTTGGCAAATAGAGCAACAATTTAAGAATAATGTTTCTCAATGTAAAATTACGAAGAATCTGCAAATCATTGCATACTGATTTTATAGACATTTAACACAGCGTCCCAACATTTTTGGAAATGGGTTTATAGTTTAATCAGAACAATGTGTGACTGATGCTGGCAACACTGAATTATACTGTTATAGAGAATGTGTTACACTTTTGAAACAAAGGTAAAATGTCAGTTACATAAAATATTTTAAGATACACAAACTAAGTGAATGTAAATACTGTATTTTGCAAATCCTTCAAATCTGCATCTTGAACACCTAATTTGGAATTATGCATGGACAGTGTTGTTAAAATCATCACAGTCACAAAGTGTTTATTCTGTTCATGTTACATCTCCAGACATAGATACAAACGTCAAGGAATGCAATGGGCACTTCGAAAATAGAATAAAAACACAAATTTAATGTACACAAATATTTAAATGTATAAACATACAGATGAATGCACATTTTCAGGAGATCAATGCAAAACAGAAAAGATCCTAGATAAATGATTATTGTTCTTTACAGGCAATTCTAAGATGCAATTTGCTCATCTGCCTACCATGAGTAGTTAATATGAATATGGTAATCCTTAAGACCAAGTGATCTGTTTCTCTAGTTAATAGAGAAATTCTGAGTAAATTAGGGAGTTGTTAAAATATGAATACACCATTTTCCATAAAATTTTAATGTGTCAACCTGGCGAATACACAGAGGTAAAGAAATATAGCTGCAATCCATTGAAAGGCAAACAAAACAACGTACTGTATATATACTTGCTAATTTGTAGGATAGCTTCAAAGTTACATTCTATGCCATTATTGTTTCCCTAAAATTTCAAGCAAACAAACTGCAAATATAAAATGAACCAATTCACAATATATTACATATCTGTAATTGTATAATATACAGTTCTGATACTATAATAGCTATAAAGAATTCTCAAACTTTGTAATTCAGAATAAGTATATAACTCTTATACACGCAACAGTGGTACACAAAATAAATTGGCGATTTGAAAAAAATCCTCGGCACACTAGCAAAGAGGAAAAAAAGAAAATACACACCCTTCTCAAACATATTAAAATGCTTTCTTCTGAAGGTTGCATTTATGGCATGTCTGTATAATTAGATATGATTAGATATTATATAGTGGAGAAAATATTGAAGATATAGAAGAGATTAAGGTTGAGGCAAAACCTGACAGTGTGACTGATCCGAGTCTTGAAAAATATTTCTATGTAGCCATCGACTTACTTTTCTAATTACTAAATTTGAGCAATGCATTACTTTTGTCCCATTCATTATAGAGAGATGAAAAGAAAATGTAAACAGCTGGCCATATTGATAGTAACATAATAGCTTTCATTAAAAAGGATTATTTCAGCATCTATGTGAAATAACATGATTAGAAACAATTACTTTACATTTGATTGTCATTACAAAATATCTATAAACCAAAGTCATCTATAAAGTATAAAAGCAGGACACATACATTTCTAAAAAATAACATCACAAAGAATCTGAGAATGTCGTATATATCATTTGTGGCAAGGCCTTTGAACAGTATAAGATGTCAGTTCACATTATACTTTACTGTGTAAATATTTTGATATATGGCTACATGCCATGCCAAAGTCTACAGTTAAAAAATACAGCAGGTGAACACAATATCACTGACATCCTTTACAATGTAATGTAATCTTATTCAATAGAACAGCAATAAATTCAATCTTTGTGAATCACTTTTTCTTCAGATTGCGTCAGAGAGGCATTGATTGGTGCCTATGATAATTTCTAAAAATATGGCTGTAAAATTATCATAGAGTTGAATTAACTCCTCTGACAAAGTGCACTGTCATAAGCATTATAAAGGTATTATTATTTTGCAGGGTTTTTATATTTCTGTCAGCTGGTGCTCATGACATTGTGTTCACCCCTTCTGTATATTGGCCACTATGTATTTACATCAGACAAGTTTTGTCTACTGAATGAAAAGATTAAAGGTATATAATATTAAGTTGAATTTCAGTCTGTAATTGTCCCCTCACCATGCACCCGCCACACGTCTGTACTGCTTAAGCTTAGTAAAAACTAACATCAAGTAGTTTTTAGATGAACTACACAAAAGCAGAAACGTTTCTGCTGCAGTGTGACAGAAGTCCAGCATGTGAAAATATATTAAAAAAAATACAATTCAAATTCAAACTCTCCCTTTAAACAAAGTGTTGAAGAGGCAAACATTGGTGTCTCACAAACCATTTATAGAAGTCCATTTCACTCCATTTCGATTTGCACAGAGAACAGTCATCCATCGCATCTTCCAAGGATTTTAATAAAACATCCTCTTTGTTGCATCCAGTTTGTTTTAGAACATTGAAACATTGAGAACCTGAAGAGGTACAAAAAAGTTATTTAGAAATCATACAGTCTTATGAATAGAAAACAAATGTTCGAGCACAATTTTATCGTGGGCATTGTGGGGTTTTTTTATTTAAAAAATGCAGTAATTATATAAATATAGTCTGACTTTATACTAGGTGTTTAAGCTATGAGACAAAAGATGGATTTTTGGTGGAGTTATGCTAGTATGTAATATCTGACTGCATGGATAACAAATGATATCAATAATTATCCTTAAATGATGAGTCATGGTCACGAGTTACCTAAAATAACAGTCCTAAAATGTCTCTACAACCCACAACACACACCCTCCAACAAAAGCAAAATCTTAATACCAAGTATCAAATTTACATATTAAATTTGAAAAAACAAGAAGTGTAAAATCCTTACAGAATCATCCATGATGGATGATGGATCAAAGTAGTCCGGCTTTAGTTCAGTTCTTTCTCTGCGATTCTTTGATGCCGGCTGAAAAATAACAGTAATGGAAATAAGAGACAAAAAGTCTAAGTGAACCTCCTAGTTTGAAAAACATGATAAACACACTGCTTCAACTGTGGCAATCAAATGTTGACAATTATGTTGATGTGCAAATTCTAATATTTGGCACCACAATTTTTAGTTGAACGAAACTTGCTCAGAAAGTTTGCTACCAGTAAAGCATGCCCCAACCATAAATACCATACAGACGATACTTTAACAAGAATGGCAGTCAGTAAAGCGTCTACCTCCACA
Source organism: Chaunax sp. Z400 (assembly GCA_037577475.1). Classification (NCBI taxonomy): domain Eukaryota; kingdom Metazoa; phylum Chordata; class Actinopteri; order Lophiiformes; family Chaunacidae; genus Chaunax; species Chaunax sp. Z400. The sequence goes on along the minus strand of CM075201.1, from coordinate 9,538,742 downwards.
AAGGCCCAACAGTCCCCTTTAATTCAATAACACCTCATCCAAAATCAAACTCAGCCTTTTAAACATAATTTACGGTTACTGGATTTGTTACAGCCAACCACTAAACCAGCAAAACAATGTAGATGAAATAATCTCCATTAGGAAGAATAATAAGGTGTTAAAATTAGGACAAAGTTAAAATAAGGTTGATTTGGATTTTTATTTGGATCTGCACCAAATTCCACACACTCATAGAAACATACCCCCAAATATGCCTGATATATCCGTGCATTATTCACTGAGAGATTAAAGAAAATGTCGAAAAACACCTCATCTCACAATGTTAACGTGAAAAAATAAAAATAAAATCTTGGATCCACCAAGTTGAATGGAAATCCTTTCAGTAGTTTTGTGTAATCTTGCTGACAAACCAACAAATAAATGAACACAGGTGAAAATATAAGCTCCTTGGTGGAGGTAACAACAAAATGAAAACAATGTGACAATGTGAGAGCAGTTGCTCGTAGTGATGAGCCTACAAGGAATTATCACTCCGCTCTGCAACTTCCCTCGGCTTTACAGAGCTTTAAATCCTTGAAGGTCAGGTTTGACTGAGGAGGACTCTTGGATGAGAGGTGAAATGTCTTCAAACCCTAAATGTAAGTCCAGTTGCTTCATATTCACCCTTCGAGGATTACCATGACCTGGATGAATGAGAATCTACACAAGCATACAGAGCTTTATAGTGACTATAGTGATCAGCTAGCTAGTCATCACAGCAACAAACAGCTAGTCACCAACAGTCTCAGTTGGTAGAGACCAAATAGTTTATGTTGGACCACCAAGTGGCCATAAAAACAATTCCGAATAAACTCTAATGTTGCTCCCTAATTGTTGGATGAATAATAATAAATGTGCACCATTTGCTAACAAGTTTATCATATCTACGTAAAAGGTGATATGTCAACATTGCGTTCCAAACTTGCATCCCCTGACCCCAAGTGGCAAAAAACAAAAACATTCCTGCCGGGTTAATTACCAGATCGATGTCCATTGTGTCAAAATCCATGCCCTCATTGATGTCCTCCAATCTGTCCTCTGATGACATCATCACATCCTCCACTATTGGCTCCTCGTCATCTTCCATGAGTCCAGATCCTCGGCGGCTGAGGAGCACACGTGAGCATCTGTTATGACATTGTGCTTTTTCACATGCTATTTGTTGGCCAGATGATGTTTTTAAAACAGTTACAGTCCACAATTCAAACCCATTTAATGTACTCTGATAAGAAGTGCCACCTCACATTGCTTGCTGCATGTGATTCCTCATCTTGGCATAGTGCATGCTAATCCGCTCTTGCTGTTGACGGGCCTCAGCTTGTTGCCTCTGTGTCAACATCCAAGTAACCTGGGTACTGTAGGACAATGTTCCATTAATAACATTACTTCATAATGCCCATAATTTAGCAAAAGCAGTATGAGATGTTGTAAACAGAAACAGGAAAAGAAAAGGTACGGTAAGGAAAAGAAAGGAGGTATGAGGAAACGTTTTCATACTTGTAATCTATGGTAGCCTGGTGGTGTTGGTGTTGCGGCTGCTGGGGAGGCACATGCTGCTGGGGATGCTGATCTGTTGGCATGGTGTATGCAGCAGCGTAGCTGTCCTCTGGCCTCATCTTCTTGGGATCCTTCAGTACAGTGGAGGTGAGGTGGGGAGAATGCATCATCACTGGCGTCTGCACACTCTGCTCACGGTTCAACCAAACTGCATCGGTGCTGCTGCAGCTGTTCTCTTCTGTTACAGAAAGTACTTTCATCAACAAGAAAACTCCTGGTATTTACAGAAGAGGTACCTCAGAAAACCGCTGATACCTACGGACTGTCACACATTTTTGACATACACATGTATGATGCCTGAAAGTCCATAGCATTTCCAACCTTGTGACTGTATTTGGCATTTGGTGACATCTGCCACAGATTTAGTAATGATGTTAAAATTGCTCACCTTCAGGCATTTTCCTTTTGCTAACAGTGGCTTGTTTGGACTTCTTACTCCTGATGGTGGACCCTCGACTGCTGATCCCACTGATGACAGACATAGTGTCATCGTCCCCTCCAACCTGTAGGGAGTTCCTATATGAGATGAGAGGCAGCCAGCAGTCCTCTCGCTGCAGGGCCATCTGAAAGGTCATGAATCGCTCCAGATACACGTGACTGTAGAGGTGTCAGAATGACAGCATTTATAGTTAGGTCCTTTACAAGAGTTCCTCATCAGACCCCATGGTCACTACAAACATAAACCACAGCACACATCTTTTGGCTCAAACTTACACTGTTCTCTTATCCTGCCGGATTAATTTGCTGGAGAACTCACTCAGGATGTCCAAAAAGGGTAGATTGAGAGGTGGACCCCCTTCTCCCTGGGGACTTGGTTCCTTAAAAGCAAACTCAATTCCATTCCTGAAACAAATATGGAGGGAAACAATGAAAAAAAAGAAGCTTTGCCCATTAAAACACAGATGACATTGTAAGAATAAGTTGGATGCAAAGTTTGGTTACTTACTTATGTAACATGGCAATAGCCTCCCGGGTCTTCAACTGATCCAACCCAAAAGTCAATGAGAAGCGCCGGGCTAGCTCTTTTATACCACAGAAGGCTGACGATGAGCGGTCAACATTAAAGCCAAGTTCAGACAACATCTCATTGAATAACTGCAAAAGAAACAAGGGAAGTACATTTTTCTCACATTTCCTAACAGGCGAAGGTCTAAATCCAATACTAAATGCATTTGTTATATGTTGTAAATCAGCTGTTGCCCACTTTACTTTTATTATAATTTAGTCTAACTGGAGCAACCTTTTGTGAAAGGGATGCCTCAGAGACTAAAATAAAGGTTTTCATATTTATATATATATATATATAGTATATATATATATATAATATCCTTGAATCCGTCTGAAAAAAACTGAAATAAGGCAACAATAAATATGATTTCTTTTTACAGAAGATCAGGTCTCCTCCTGGATAAAGAATCTTACCATTTGCAGGCTCAATATGAGGGTCTTTGCACATTGTACTTTGTCGATTTGTCTTGTTTTACTCATTGTTTCCTTGATGATATCTCCATAGTCATTGTAATACTAGGGAGAAAGACAAGGGATGCTGTAAAAAGAGGAGATGGGCAGAAGGAATTCGTCATAACTGATTATAAAAATGGGGTTTGAGCCTACCCTCATGTACTTTTTAAATATGTCTGCTCCGGTGTTCATTTCTACAACATTGTAAATGATTAATTTGCAATAGGCAGCTAGAAGGTTTCTTCGCTTGTGCAGAGCCTCAATTTTACCGGCCTCATCATCTTGCTGTCCGTCTGAAAAGAAAAATTACAAAAGTAAATTCTTAACATTAGCTACATCCTCTTTCAGCTTTTAGTGTGGTTGACTAACACAACGGTGTCCGTCTCTAACCTGTGCTGTTGATGTCGTCATCCTGATCAATGAACACTTGATCCAGAATGAAGTTAAGCAACTCTGCCTGCAAAGTGGAGTCTGGTGTATAGACCAGAGGCTCCAGTTGTTCCCGGCCTGAAGACATAATTTGATGACTGAAGGTCATAAGTAGATCACATAGTATGGTGAAGGCCTGGAATGAACACAACACTTAAGCATTTCTGGAAATACTGGCAAACCAAACTGGAAATTGGTGGTACTGACAAACAGCCTGTAAAAAAGTCCAGGATAAAAGAACAATCGGCGTAGTCCCACCTGTTCCTTAACTGCTGTGTTGATGCTGTTTAGGTAATGCTGACACATTAAGCAGAAAGCTCTCATTTGTTTCCTCAAGGTCACCATATCATTCTGAAAGGAGCAAGTATTCAGTTGGATAAAAAAAATTTAAAAAAAGCTCAAAAGAACAAAAAGTGAAACAAAACAGGAAGTCATCTGTCCCGATAGCCAACATGAAACAGAAGGAAACTATTTTATACAATAACTTTGCAAGGTCTCCCTTAAAAAGTGTTGGACCAACATGTACAATACCTTTAATGAACTGCCATCTGAAACCTTTGCTAGGTGCCACAGGATGATGTAATGTGTGCACTGCATTGCATGAATCACAATCTGAGGGGAAGGAGGCAAACAGACCAGATGAGCCGTAATGTTACACACAGTCTGTGCTCTTATGTACATAAGTAACTAAACAGGCTAAACAGTAATTTGATTACTTAGTTTGTTTAAAAACGCAGCAGAACAATAATCATATATATATTATGCCTACATTTCTTACTAACTGGGTAACTATCCTCGAGGACAAATCCTTGTTGGTTTATTATTATATTATACTAAGTATTCCCATGCTACTGATTTTACTTTCTTTTTTCGGGGAATGGATCTGTGATATCTGTCTTTCTTCTCTATGCCATTTTCTCTGCTGCATGCATATGTGGCGTCCATTGCTGAGTCTGACAGGCAGTCAAGGAGTAATGGAGATGTGCATGTGAGATTCTCTCTTCGTCTGTTTTTTAAAATTAAAAAAACAACCCCCAATAATAAACAAATGTTCACGGTATGATAACAATCAAATTCTACACCATGGTATACTGTGAAACCAGAAATAGCTGCAATCCTGGATAAAACAAACATCCATGTTTACATGAGGTTTACAAAATCATCTTCCTGGAGAAAGCTGAGTGTAACCTGGATATTTAAGTGCATGTACACTAAATCCACTAAAATGACTAGATTAGCATTTTGAGGACTTGGCTGAAAAATTTAGAGCAGAATCTGCTTTTAGGGCTGCGATACCTGTTCAGGCATATCTCCATTCTGCAGACCTGTATTGAGTAGCCTGTAGTTGCTGGTGAAGAGATCCCACTTAGAGAGGTCGTGTGCACTAGAAGCAAAAAGGACAAAATGCTAATTATATACATAATAACATAATTCATGCAAATGCCATTAATTGCATCTTACCTCACAAAAGAAGACCAAAACTCAATTCTCAAATGTCTGAAGTAAGTGTCAGAACTAACGTCATACTGAAATCATAAGCACAAGCGTGTTCACAGCATTACTTGTGGAAGGCACTGATCTTCTTGAGTGTTGATAGAACCTGGTAGGCATCATCCTCATCTGGCTCTTCACCCTGACATTAAATACATCAAACCAGTGAAATCCTAGACAGTCACCTGCGCTTTCAAACAATCCATGCAGTGAAAAGTCTCCCAGCACCAACCTCTTGCAGGAAGTCCTCCAGGAGTCTATTGAATTTGTCTACGAGCTCATCGAGAAGCTGCGAGCGGGTAATGTCCACTCGGTTGAAAATAGTGAACTCGTCATTGCAGAGATAGTGGTAGGTGGTAGAGCAGGCCTCCAGGACCTCAATGTCAGTGTGCTTATCCTGAACCTCCCAGATTTGCCGCAACAAGGCATCCAAATGCTTAGCGAGAAAATGAAAGCACATAACACTGTTACAAAGGATTTTTAATGTTGTGTAAAATAGAATGTTATAAAAATTGACAAACCTTTTCTAACCGGCCAGTTGTGTAGATGTCAAGATCAAAGTACTTTGGTATTTGTAGCAAATTTGTCACCTTATCAATATCGACGCAGTACTATGACGAGAAAAGAGAAGCAGTTAGGTTATAAGGTTAGGAATTATACCTTTTGCCAAAATATACAAGTCACACAGCTGTTGGCCATTGTGCAGAATCACCTTTGCCAGTAAAAGAGGCAACGCAACTGCAAACATCTCTGTGATCCGTGTCCGATCATCCAGTTGTGTTTTCTTCTCCTTTGCAGTCAGGACCTTTTCCATGCACAAAAAAACCCAACCATGATAACAACATGAAATCATTTAAGAAAGTCAATCCTCTCTCCTTTGAGCATGAAAACCGCACTCACCCTCTTTCCTGTGCCTCTGCCTACTGGAGGGTGGCATTCACAAGCCTGTCGAATTGCACAGAGCATGATCTCAACCAGAGCGGTCTCCTGGCGATCAGTCAGGGCTAGAAAGAAATAAAATGAGGACTTTGAGAAAAAAAAAGTTCCTTTTCCTTATCTTGTTCTATATGCTGGTGCTGGAAATCCAGAGCCAGTAATTGTCTGAAAGAATTGGACCATCACCCTCCTCTCCTGGCATGGGCTCATCCAGCAGCAGGCTGATCATAGTTTCCCAGTCCTTTAACAGCTCTGATGCACACTCCCACAAGCTATCCACCAAGTAGGCCCCGTGTTCATGCAGCTATAAAACATCAAATGTTATTGAATCAAATTAAAATGTGAATTGAAAATACGACTTTAAAGGCAATTATCTCATCCAAAACTAAAATGATATAATCAGACCTCTAGATTTACTGCTTAGAATGCACATTTTTATGACAATGAGCATGTGGTTATCATTACTGATTACCTCACTCTCTAAGAAGAAGAAGACCGTAGTCTTGATAAGGCTGCCATTGAGGCTCTGTCTGCCCCTCCTGGGTAATCCCTCCTCCTCAGGACCTCGATGGCTGAAGAGCCTTCAGTCAGAACATAACAAAAGGCTGTTAAAAATACTTGCTAAGGGCAGGTGGAACAAACAACTTCTATGCCTGCGGCCTCTTTAGGAATGCTATGGGGTGGGACAAACATGGAGTATCACAGACATAAAGACCAACACTAAAACATTCCAGGATTTTGTGATTTCATAAGATTTCCCTCTTAGTTTTCGTTTAAATACAGTAACAGAACAGTTTTCCACTATTTGTATGCTTCATGACAATAATGAAGTAATAAAGCACTTACTTCTTAAACAGAAATTCTCCTGCTGAAACAGCGATGGGTCGATATGCTGAGTAAACCAGATGATATACACTCTCACAGTCCTCTGCCGTCAGAACCTCATCACTACTCCTGTTAGATGAAATGCATAAACTCTTTGTGACAAAGGCCAGTTTAATGAGTCAAGGATTGATACATTTGAGGGGAAAGTTTTCAGAGAAGCTTTTAGAATGAGGGAAGAAAGATTCATATAAAATCTTACAAAACATAGTAATATTCTGCTCATTTTAAAAATGACATCTGTGAGCTCTAAGGGACTAAGGTAATGTCTCTGATCTGTGCCACAATATATTCAATCTAGAGCTGTTTGGATATTTTGTTTATCGTGTTAAATTCAACAGCTATGATTTAAGATCATATAATATGGCTTCATTAAACAGGTTCAATGCCTTTCAAGAAGAGGGGAGGTTACTCACTGTAAAACAAGAGTCAGTAGTTTAATGGCCTGCACTGCAACATCATATTCCTTGTCCAGAGTCATAGACACAATGCGGTCCTGTAAATGAGAACAACTTCATGTTTCAAATATCTCAACTAGAAAATCTGCATAACATTAGTTGTCATATAATGAGTGGGTGTAATGAAGTCCAAATTATGTTATTGCTCTTGACTTATGGGCATATAAAGACACAACAAGTGAACAATGTGTAAAATTCCATTATGTTTCAATGGTGCACAAGGAGCCTCTAACTTGTACTCTGAGTGCCGCAGCTGCTGGCTCACCTTGAAGCGACTTGTGAAGAGCTCCAGTCGTATGCCAAGTTCTCTGTTGTAGAACAAGCCTTGCAGAGCAGTCAGGCACTTCAGCCGCACCTCACCTTGCTGGAGTCACAGTAAAAATATTCATCATATTTGATGTAGAAACTCGGGTGTTACTTTACCTTGGACCCAATTAAACGCATTTATTGTTATGCACACCTATAGACAAAATGTAATGGTAAAAAATAGTACCTGTTCTCTTTTACCCTGTTACTTTGGTACAACAAAGAGCTGACGAGATTTTGATACAAAGATCATATCGACCAGATAACATTTAGTCATCCTTCACTCAAATGTCCTGCTAGTCTTATGTTTACATGGATACATTTTTCTCATCATGATTTAGATCATAAAAACTACAAGTCTTCATATTACAAACAAGTTGTCATATTATCCAATACGTGACAGAAAAGACATTTAGAAGAAGAAACAACAACTCAGCACAAATACCGACCAAAGAATGGGACAAGAGAGTGTTCTGCATGCTTTTTATAATAACAATTTTAATCTTCTATTCTGTTTTTAAGGAGACTTTGTAACATCTGTCCAGGGACAACAGACAAAAACTAGCCTCTTGGCTAACTCTGGAGCATTTACAGCAATGTTCATTAATGTGCATTGTCCCTATTAATTAATTGATTGACTGATTGATTGATTGATTGACTGACTGACTGACTGACTGACTGACTGACTAACTAAATAGGGACAGTATGTGATGTTTCTATTGTGTTTAATGAACACTCAACAGTACTAGTGGTTGTTTTGCACGGCAGAAATCTTCCATCTAAGAGGAATATGTATGACTAGTATTAGCAGGAGGTCTTCACCAATAGAATCAGAATTAGTCGAATTAGTTTGATTTAAACTTCATAAGGTTATAAGTTGTTCTAAATTTTTCATTAGTGTTTTTATCACTTCATTAGCTTTTCTTAAGTGAGCATGTTAATTTGTTTATACACAATGCAGATGTTGTTCGTTAGCTTACCTTGTCATGCATTGTCCAGCCAACATACTTCAGGTAACTGTCATTGAGAAAAGCGTCACTGTAGAGCTTCATCCACATTCCAATCTCCTCAATACAAATAGCTCGGATTTCAGCAATGGAATCACTGGTAAACACAAGAACATTGATTCAATTCAGACTTTAGGCCTACTATTAAATGCCCTTGTGTAAAATATTCAGTTTACACATGGGCATGTCATAGGCCTGTAATGTTGAAAACTCATGAGTGTTGTCATTGATTTCACACTAGAGGGCACCAAAAAGGTACAAATGAACTCAGGTCTCTGCTGGTTGTGAGAAGAGTGTGATTAGAGGCAATGCAGTGAAATCTCAAGAGTCAAGTATGTATAAATCAGTGAAGGGCTCACATACCGATATCTGTGAACAAACACTCCTTTAAAAATTGCATTCATCATGTTTTCAATTTCATCTTGATTTTCTTGAAGCTGGAAGATAAACACAACAGAGATAATTTTTATTAAATTATTTGAAGAAAACAAACTTCTTTTGCTCCAACTAAAAAACAACAACAACATATGACTTTCAAGTGTTTTCTGTTAGATGTAATTTTTGTAATGTTAAAAGAAATGTCATGGCCCCATTGCTCCTTTTGAAAAGTAAGTATTTAACAATGACTTGGGTCACAAACACTGTTTGTAGTTTCATTTTAAAAGGCCTAGTACTCTATTTTCCAAAACATAAGGAAATCTACATTTGGTGGTTCTGATTTAAAGCCACAGCTTCATTGTATTGGGTGCAGTGGTGATATTTTACAGCTGCAGGACGGTGTAGAGGGACTCAAAATAAAATGAAATGCCTACACTCATAATAATGAAGGGACATGTCACACAGTGTTTTTAATAGCTTTAGAAAATACTTGCGTAGTGTCATTGTCATTTTGGCGCTTTCATGGGATTTGTCTACATTAAGAAAAATATACATCACTAGCCATAACCTTCAACGAACATGGACATTTTTAATATTTTTTGATTGTACAAATAAGCCAGATTCACCACACTCTCTTAACTAGATAAATCTGGTTCATTAATGTTGACTGGTGCAGATGCACCTTGCTTTTAAAGGGAATGGATAATAACGGGACTAAATACAATCACTTTGCACTCACTTTGTCCCCAGGATACATTCCATTAACATTGCAAAAGAGTTGAACTTGCATTTGCACCATGAACTTTAGACCATGCCAGGTCATTGACTGAGATCTGATATCTCAGTCAAGTGGAAGGCAACGATGATGACTATGCAAAATTATTTTGCATTATGTTTGTCTTAGTTTTATACAGTATTTCATTTTAGAAAATCCCAGTGTCCGATTTAAATGCAAAATTAATTTAGATGAAGTAGTTATGATGTCAAGTCAAATGTGAAATGTTTCTTCCTTGTGGAGAACCACAGACTACCTCTATATGACTTGTATGAGTCCCTCTGGACAACTCAGAGATTTCATTTATACCACAGACAAATATCTAAACCCATGAAAATTGGTGAATGCTACATTTTCTCAAATCGCTCATATGCCCAGGTTAAGAATTAATCTGTGTGCACAAACAGTACTTGCATGAAGCTCAACATATATTTATTAGATTCAGTTTTGTCACCTCACTCAATAAGAACAAGCTCAACAAAATGCAGTTTAACATCTAACCGAGATTTCAAATATGAAATGCGTGTGTGTGTGTGTAGTGAATGCACAGTACAGACAGACTCATGAAAGCCTTTGGAGTGAAATTCAAACTGTAGTTGCTTAAGTGTTAGACAAGTTAATATTCCTCTCACCTCTTTACGCTTCTGTAACAGGAGCTCCAACCGATCGTTGGCCCTTTTTGCAATGACCTTGTTCCTCTCCGCCTCGTACTGTCTCTGGGTGTTGTCCATATTTATGCTCAGATTCAGAGCCACGTTCACCAAAGCTGTCATCAACTTCATGGCTGGCAGAGGCAAAATAGTTCAGATACACGCCTAAAGAAGCTGAAACAGCTTCCACACAATAACACCATGAATGTGCAGACAGACATGAGCTTCGGGATACAACAGTGATACACGCTGATTAAAACTGACCTGCTAGTGTGCTTGTATGTCTAAATGCTCTGACTTGGGAGTCAGACAGGCCGGTGAGCAGGGAGATGACTGTGTCCATCATATACTCGTCGTAGATGATGCTGTACTGACACTGACGCACCAGAACCGCAATGAAATCACAGAAGCTTATCCGGAATTTCTTCCACTGTGGTCCTGACATAGTTAGTGGATAGTCACCGCTGTCCTGTTTGGTGATAGCAGAGACATGATTAAATTCAGTGCAGGAAGATCATACCGTTTCATATTCCACGCTCGCATCTGGTAACTGCACAGATTTACGGTTAGATTCTCCTTTTTTTTTTAAATGAATGTAAAAACACATGTTGATCACCTCATCAAACTCCTCTGTCATTTTTCGAATGATTTCAGAGTTCTGCATATGTCTGAACATCTCTCCGCTCACAGCCCCTGCATGAAGAATCACACAGTGGGAGCAAAGTTCATTGTACAGATTTGCTTTAAGTCGCCCAACCAGCTACGAGTTTTACGCACATCATGTTAGATGCTTACCTTTACAGCCAGAGCACTGAATGAAGAAGTTGATCAAGTCCAAGAGAGCAACGTCCCGGTCGTGTTTATATGCCTCGATCCAGTCATCAACAACTGACTGGAACATACAACATGCCCATTGCAATGAAAAGAAACATATAACAAGACGTGATCTCTTCACCACAGTAGTGTGTACCTACCTGTGTTGCACTCTTCCCCACTTTAACAACATCGAACAGGGTCATATTCTCCATCCCGTTCTCCTGATGATGGCCATTCACCCGGCCAAGACCAGGGACCTTCCCTGCTCCCCCACCTTTGGCCTTGTTTCCAAGCGTCTTCTTCCCTTTCCTGGCTGCCTGTTAAAGAGAAAGACAGTAAATGGAAGATGAAAGAATTTTGTGTTATCATAACTCTGAGCACAGAGCTTCTGCATTAACATCATTGGGAAATAACACCGCTGCTGCATAATATAAGATACGATATCCCTTTATTAGTCCCACAATATCACACTGTTCCTAATCTGTGATAGCCCTGTGATGTACTGGGAACCGGTCCACGGTGTTTCTTCCACCCAAAGTATGCCGGGATTGGCTCAGACTCAAGCCTCCCCGTGACCCTAATCAAACACAAACAGGTATGGAAACTGAATAAATAAAGATGCATATCTTGAACATACCACGCCTTTTCCTGTCTTTGCATTTTTGCCATCAGGATCTTCTAGGTCAGTATCTGAAGACAACTGAGATTCTGCCTCTCTGTGCAGAACACACAAGACATTACAAGCACAAAACAGACATGATTATTCTGAGCGATAACACAAGTACATAGATACAAATTTAAAAAAGAAAAATCATACATGTTTCATTCATACATTCATTTCTTTGATGTAGAACTTACTGAGGATATTGAAAGTCTGTGTGCAAATCCTGCGCTGCTATCATTTCTTTAACATTTTTTGGATCTGCTGGAGTAGGTGGCTTCTACTGATTTGGACCCCTAGCAAGAGGGTATCTTTTCAGTTGCACCTGGAATACAAGACAAATGTGATGAACATTTGTTGTGTGTCGATGAACGAAAACACTGACACTAGCTGGACTAACTCATGAACAAATCACACATGTTCATGTTACATGGGGTTCAGTCCACACATGAAATACTCAAGAACAAAGGATGAGGAAAACCTGCTTCTATCAGGAGGAGAACATCAAGCCTGCAGATTAACCAGCATGCAATGCACCACTCAAACAATGACATGAAACCTGTGTAATTGTCATGGTTTTGATGACCATGTAGAGATATCATGTTTGATAAAAACCAAGAAAAAACAAACACATTTGCTGCAGCTCATTAAAGGTCACCCCAGTAACAACGACACTGATAGCAAAGCAATACAGCTAACTTTGAACCCTGTGCTATTCTTCTCAATGAAACGTATGTTTATTTTTAGGTCCAAAAAGGCATGATGGCTGCTTCTAAAACATTTACAAAATCTGAAAAGCTACAGGGGTAAATCATTAAATTCATGATTACGATTGGTACACAGTCAGTGTCATGACTTCATGACTGTCGTGACATATTGGGACAATTGAACAGAACAGAACACATTCTCTAGGTAAAACAATTACTTGGTTCATCTAAACTTACTAATCGATGAAGACATCCATCATTAGATGCAGCCCTACTATAGCCTATCATCAGAGCTCTCCTCACCAACGCAGCTTTTGTGAGAAGCTTAATGGCAGCGCTTTCCTCACAGTCACTGCGCTGACTCATGTGCACAATTTTACACACTCAGAACTCACCAAAAGTCTGCTCTATCTGCTCCAACTGTGCAGATGATTCTCAGTTATAAATCACTAATCTCTGACTTGACAGCTGCACAGTTGGAAACGCAGGTAATATGTTTTATCATTTTTGTCATTCTCTAAGACAGACAATTTATCATACAATCATACTACCTTTATACTATATACTACCCTTTGCTGAAGTAATGTAAATCAATTGGATCGCCTACCCCTGATGGTTTTTAACAGTGATCAATTTTGAGTCCACAATCTACTTTTCAGGCAAATTAAACTCTTATTTCTGTTTCAAAACTTCACATAAACGCATTGAGTGATGTAGCCAACAAGATGGCAATGCTGATTGGACAAAATATTTCACATGGCCCTTCCATGGGTAACGTAAATAATGCAGCGTTATGGTGGATGAGGGGCTGGTGCAAAAAAAAAAAAAAAAAAAAAAAAAAAAAAAAAAAAGGTCTTAATGTATTTTAATAGTGTAGATGGAGAATTTCATAGACACCAGTAAAGAAGTGGAGTCAGTGTTTAAATAAATGGGCCCGACTATGGTCAAGTGTACCACAACAGAGAAGGTGTAGGACTAGGTAACATAGAAATGAAGTTCAATCGCTGAGTTTGGAATTCAGTACAGCGGTGTTGTTTTTTGCGTAATGAGAGAAAATGTTGAGGAAAATGCCTTTTCTGCAATGTTGAAGTAAATGAGAAAAAAAAAATAAAATTCCTGGATCTCCCCCAAAATTTAATTGGTTCTTTCCTGGCCCATGCCCCAACCCTTCCACTACGTATATGAGGACTGAAGGCTTTGAGGGAGTATTTGCAGCTGGACAGTGGAAATCTTTTGTTCTTCCTCTTGTTGAGCTACATTAAGAATGGAGGATATTAGAATGGTGATACTGTGTAGTGTCAACCTTGATCCCCAGACTCACAAGCAGGTAACGTGTCTTAATCTTCCCCAGACGGTTAGACCTGCATAGACCCAAAATTGAACCCAAATTGTACTGAGCAAGACAGGTAGGTGGTTTTTCTAGAGCGAAATTGTCCATTTAGCATTAGCAAGGTGATTTTCTGACATAGCAGCATGACAGCTGTATTGAGGAACCAACATCTACAACTGAGTTTTACGGAGCCCCCCCAGATCATCTGAGAAAAAATAAGTTGAATCTGCTCTTGGTTTACAAATACGGGCACATGGTTTATAAACCGCAAGGTTTAAATGACTAAACTGTGAAGTTTAGCAATCAATGCACACAGATTAGCAAACTATGCCCACAGTTTAACAATCTGTGGCAGTGTCCTTGATTGCTTTCCCTCCTTCTGTGTCAGTATTTTGATGACGTTGCTGACTCCTGCCCCCATGTCTATACAACCCTTATTTTCCAATAATCCATATTATCATATGGAAATTCTGCTATACTGTGCCTGCTGTACTCCAGTCTATTATTTATAGCATTCCTTTGTGGTATTTTCATCTTATTTAGTTTGACATGTGAATTTGTCCCATCATTATCCCCATACTGTTTGCATCTATATTTATTTCATAGATAGATTTTCTGATTTTTAAAAAAAATAGTAATGCTGCATTCATTTGCTTAAGCAACTTAATATGCTTATAAAATAAAGCCCTGAGGGAATGTGTATTAGACTTGAGTTTTATACCATTTATTTACGGGGAAAATAAAAAGCCCTTAACCAAAATTGGGACATTGTATTTCAAAGAAAAACAGACATGTGAGCGAAACACATGCATCCATATAAACAGATCAGCCATAACATATAACCACCAGCATAATATTGTGTAGGTCCCCTTTTGCCACCACAACAGCTCTGACCCATCGAGGCATGAACTCCACAAGACCTCTGAAGGTGTGCTGTGGTATCTGGTGCCAAGACGTTGGCTTGAACTTTTTTGTTGTGTTCCTCAAAACGTATTGGTAGTGTGGCAGGGCAAGTTCTGTTTGCTCATGGAACACCAGCATACTAATTAAAATCCCACACCGGATCGACGTTGTTCCTCCTTTACATTGTTCAGTGTAAATAAACAAAGGCGTTGTGGTGAAAGGACTTTGTTGCAGCGCTGTTTCGAGTTCTGTGTGAAAAAGACTAAAGTTTAGGTAAGTGATCCACATGAAGGAGCAAAGGATTCCCAGCAGAACAACGCCCAAAGCATCACCCTGACTCCGCCAGCTTTTGTCTTCTTCCCATAGTGCATCCTGGTGCCATCTCCTCCCCAGGCACACAACGCACACGCACCCAGCCGGCCACATGATTACAAAAAAACAAAAAACAAACATGATTTATCAGACCAGGCCACCTTCTTCCATTGCTTCATGGTCCAGTTCTGATGACCATGAAGACCTGCAGTTTTGGAGAAGCCCAGTTGTATAGCCATCACAATTTGGCTCTTGTCAAAATTGCTCAGATTCTTACGCTTGCTAATTTTTCCTCCTTCCCACACATCAACTTCGAGGCCAACATTTTGACTTGCTGCTGATTATATCCCACCCACTTACAGGTGCCCTTGTAATGAGATGGTCGCTGTTCACTTCACCTGTCAATGATTATAATATTTTGGCTGATCACTGAATATTTTTAAGTTATATTTTCCTAGTTTTGATAGTACAATGTATTAATAGTATAAAGTTGTCTGTAAACAACTTTACAGGCTACAGGGCCAAAATGTATAAGTAATGGATTTAAGTACAGCAGTCACATTACAGCAGAATCTCTACATCAATGTTGTAATGATATGGATAATTATGGTCAAAATAAATATACTTTAACCAGAATTAGGTCTTTGTATTCAAAAGTAACATATACACATCGATGATATCACCTAAACTGTGAGACAGGGTGAGGGAAAGTAGCTGAGTTTTCCAACCCATGGTCATATATTCCGAAACCGTGCTGTCCTTGTTCTCCTATTGACTGACATGAAGCTAAAGACACGATTGATTAAGGTTCTGGGCCCAACACACTAAATAAATAGCACGTTTTAATGACACATTGCTAAAACGTTTGTATGCTTGAGTTTTTATTTACAGCCTCACCTAAACGAATGAGAAGGTGATATTTCAAAAACTTTGAGAATATCCGTGTGTTAAAATTATATAGGAATTTGTATTAAATAAAAAAATAAAAAAAGTCAAATATACAAATAATGTAAATGATGTAGGCGCCAGTAATTCACAGCTTTATCAGGAACTCAATGCTACAGCAGAAGAGCAGCCAGACAGGGGAAATCGGTGGAGGCGTGTTTACATAATACTCGCACACGTCGGGCAATCCCAATATACAACGTAAACATGACACGGTTGTTCTGACCTCAGACTCCAAGCACCATAAATGGACATGTATGCTATGTTTGAGTGCTGCAATGTCACCGCTCGTTCCTTTCTTGAACAAGTTACATAGGAAACATTTTCAAGTATTTCTGACAGGTCGTTGTGACAATATCGACAATGTTACTTCGAATTTAAGAGAAGCTGATTGTAAAATGATTCTGACACGCGCAGTTTTACACTTCCGAACTACAAACGCAACTGCAGATGTTTACGAAGGTGGTGATTCCGATTCTCCCTCATCTCTTCCTGACGTGCTTTCTTTGCTACGACGGCCAAACAGTTCTCTGGCTAATCTAAATGAAACGAAGTGTTAGCCGAAACATGATCGTGCCAGCTAGCTTTAGACACTGTTCTATTCGTGCGGAGCTACGAATATCGGGATTAAGATTCACTTCAGGCTCTTAATACATTCTCAGCAGCAGATTAATTGCGATCTTGGCTAGTAATACTGTTAGATGTAGCAGGCTAACGGCAACATTAGCTGCTTAACACCAGCTGGTATTCATCATTAATGACCTTAATTATAATTTATTTTAATAAAGACACATTTCTATGCATGGGACTCTAATTAGTAATACAGTCAAGTGTTTGGCCAGCTAACGTTGCTCAATATCGCAGCATCGATGACAAACTCCCTGGATGTTAACGTGAGCTATCCGCCATTTTACAACTTACCTCGTTTTAAATAAAAGACGGACTGAAACAAAATAATCCAAACGTTGCGTACTTTGCAAAGAGGATGTTTTCGTTAATTTCCTGCACAAAATGTCATTTTCCAAATCTGAAAAATAATCTTTATTTACTAGCTAACGTTATGAAGCTCCTAGGTGGCTAGCAAGGCTCAGTTTGTATTTTCGTTGTTATGCATGTAGCACACACGCCACCTGTTGGTAGTGCCGTAAACTGCTGGTAAAAGGGGTCATGTCGTGTGTCGGTGCTCTCAGTCTGACTTCTGTTGTGTGGTCAGTTTTAAGTGATTTTTTAAAATTCATTTACATGTGTTTGGTATTTTAACTGCATAGATTTCAATGCATCATCACAAATGCATTTTTTATGTTGCAATTACAAATATATAAATATGTCAATTGGCAGATTACTGAAAAAAGATGTGACATGCTGACTAATAAAAAGACTCATTATTTAAATTTGACAAACATTAACCTGTCTTAGCCCACATTCTGCTCAATTGGCTGGTGGGGATTTTTTTTGAGGTGTAGATTTGATTACATACAACATATAAGTTAGTAACACTTTAGTGACATAGCACCTTTCTAAACACAGATTACAAATTGCTTTGAAATGAGGAAAAACTTTGTCCTTTACAAGAAATCATTATACAGACAAAGAGCACCACCACAACATAATCAAAATATTCACAACCACAGCTGCATACACTACTTATAGTAATCAATCAAATGATTTTTTTAAAAAAGCCAAATTTAAAAGGTGGGTTTTTAAGAGTGTTGTTTTGAACAGTCAACAGACTCGGTTGATGTCATGGGAGAAGGGAGATTGTTCCAGAATAAGGTGCTAAGGCAGTAAATGAGCAGTCACCTTTGGTTTTAAGTTTGCTTCATGTTATGTAAAATTATGATTGGATAATTTAAGGGGTCAGTCAGTGGTGTAGACTAGAGGGTCAGTTGCTCAGAGATGTAAACAGGAGCCATGCAAGCCAATGCAGTAAGGCTAAATTGGAACTAATATGAGATCTCTGGTTACTCTCAGTTCAAAGTCTGGACCAATTGACGTCATGCCAGGACAGTTTGACTCAGGCAGGTAAAAAGAGAACTGGAAGGCAAGGTAGGAGAAAATAAAGGTGTGAATGAAACATTGTGTGTTCGTTTATCACTAGATGATAATGACTAAATTCCCAGATCATTTCTTAATGTTTTTCTTTTTTTCATTGTTATATTCTGGTTGCGTCTTATCATGACTGTCTCGATGCTGGTATGCACATATATCATAGACCGGCCTTTAGACAAAAAAACTACAAGGGGAAAAAAAGTATAAATACTGTTACTAATATGTTCATTTTGGTATTTGTAATAGTCACAGTGACATAAATAAAGATACTGATATTAATAACCATATTTAGATTAACACTGTTAAACTTGAAGATGATAATTTCAGACCAGTTTTAAACTTGGCCCAGCTAATATTATGTTGAGTTATATATTCTCAAAAACAAATGACCAAAAACAAACTTCGGTAATCAGTAATTCTTGCGTAGTCTACACTTTTACTTGATGAGTATTTCTAGGTGACAGGAGCACAGGGAGTAAAAGGAACTGGGGTCAATTGTGATACAACCCATTCTTTTGTCCAAGACTCCCCTAGAGGATAAATCACAGCAATACCTCATCTAATAGTTGTACAACAGCAAGTCCAAAATAACATAATCTTAGATTTAAAAAAAAATCTCTTCACACCTTTGATAGCTTTGACATTTTATTGTTCCATTAATCACATCTTACAGGTTTTGTAAGCAGTACCATCTTGAAAAACCACCAACTGTTAGTAATTATGACTACTTCTATAATACGTGTCGTATCACTTTCTTTTATATCAAAATGTATGTTTACAGTGTGATCCATTCAAAGCCATATCTTCACAGGGGAGTGGAAGTTGTGATCGAAGCAGGAGTTATGTAGTGGAGTCTCACAGGAAGAACTCGAGTCACACATGAAAAGGAGAGAAAAGTCTAAAGTTCTGGTAGGCCATGTTGGACAGGGGTTTGATTTCCTGCTGGAGAAGCTTCATCTACATGAATTCATTCAGGAAACTGTTTACTGTCCCTTCAGGTGTCTGCTCCACAGGCTGCCCCAGACAAAAGGAAGGCACCACAAGGAGATCGGGATCCTTGATCTCCAGTTCAACATTCCCAATGCTGTGAGAAAGTGATACAAAAATTGCATTGACATTCATTATAGCCGTTGCCCCCAACAGATACTAGAAAGCTCCATGAATATCTCTGGAGTGTTAATTGACTTATTAAAAATCATTATGAAACACCAACCTGACTATGAATGATGTGGACTCACTGAAGTACATTGTGCTGAGAGGCAGACATCCCATGGATACAGACATGAAGTAATGGCCTGAAAAAAAAGATTTAAAAATGCTCATGTCATAAGTAATGTAAAAAAAAAAGGTAAAATATACATAATTTTATAGCAGCTCTCTTACCTTTCACTCCTCGCATTGGTCCTGTCCATCCATTGACTTTTAATCCCTCCCCTTCAATGGAGGGATTCCCAACATTCATTATCCCATAGGATGTTGCATCATCAGGGATATCCAGAGGGTGCATGTTGGATTGCAAAGCTTTTTTCTCACAGCTCTGATTTTTGCTGTCAATCTCATAGAATATCCCCTGCCAGATATAGTTATAGAATCAGATGTCAAGGCGCAAAAAACAGCATCATGGGAATGGTGACATTTTTTTCTGAGAAAAGAAATCAGTTACCTCATTAAAAAACATCAGTAGATCAACATCTATTGTTGTGTTGAATGGATGGGTCTCGTTTGATTTGAACCGTAGTTTGTTGCCCATTGAATCATAAGTGAAAACACCGTACCCTTTCAATTCTCCCTTTAGGTTCAACTAATGAAATATATTTAGAGGGAAATAGACAATGTTTAATATGATATTTATGCTTTTAAAAAGTGCCAGAATAATGGTCTATTGATGCTGAAAGACATTAAAAAAAACTCACCACATTCATGGATCCTGTCATATTGGGTGCATCTGAAAGTCAACAATGTTAGTTAATAACAAAATATTAGGCATCACACACATTTAATAATATAAACATTGACTTCTTTACTGTAATGTAATCATTTTTGAATGATGCCTTACAAATGGACAACCCAAAAGCAAACAAAAAGTATGACTGGAACTACAAATTCTTACGGCATGGGCGATGGTGATGTGCATGGGTGGTGGCAGTCAAGCACATGAAGACAAAGAGTGAAACAGCGGCATACATTTTCCTGGTCCAGAGAGAGAGTCACAAATTAAGTTAGAGATGTCAAAAACAATCCAAAGCATTCAGGGAAGGTAATGCCGCTTTTATAGGGAAAAGGAACGATTTTAGTTACTAAGTGCTGCATAGAAAGACCCAGGAGGCTGGACTTCAAACATCAAGCTGTCTAAACAAATAAGATCCCTGTCCCAGCTGGTATTGACCCCTAGGTTTTTTGGTTCACGCAACTATCCTCAGATGTTTTTTGAGCGAAGTTTACCTCTGCCTTTGAAGCGGCTTCAATCAAGTGGCAAAGATTATGGACAATCATCAATGGTCACATTTCAAGAAATGGAGCTACACAATGAAATATAATGATAACATGGTTTAGAAGTACCTTAGTACTGTACTGACCTATACATACATTTGGAAAAAAGATTGATTTTAGGTCCATACCTGACCTAGATTGGGTCAAAAACAAAAACACTACATTCATACCTGACCTAGATTGGGTCAGGTATGAATGTAGTGTTTTTGTCAGAAACTTTCCTATCTCTAGTTTCTCCTTACTCAAAGTCAGTTGTTGCTGGATGCAGAATAGCTATGGGTTCCTAAAAACATTAATGATCTGCTGCAGACACCAAGAGGGGCCTTTTTTTAAATTAAATTTTAAATTCTCAGTCTTAATTTTCGTGAACACGTTATTTCATTGCATGTAATTTTCGTTTATGTTCAAAGTAATGGATAAAGTAGGAATGGAACCAAAGCCAAAGGACTTAAACTACAGCAAAGTGCAAAAATATGGCTTAATTTTCAATATATGATCACCGTTTGGTATTCAAAAATACAATAGACACAGATAATTAAAACAATAGTCATGTAATGTCTCATAATATAGTGCACAAACATAAAAGCCCCATTATGAAGCTGTACTGTGCAACAGGCAGAAGAGTCTTGGCCAGCAGTGAACTAGGCTGGCCTCTTAGAACACCCTTATCCTTTCTTTTATAAAAGTGATCCAAACTAAATAGAAGGCCTGGTTTGTTTATATCGGGTCAACAAGTCAGGCCAGAAATGTGTTGTTGTCACAACTACACTTTGTGCAGCTGTCTTTTGTTCTTCTGCACATTAAAAATGACCGTGTTGCGTCATTGCTTTCAAGCAACCAACTCAGTGCACTCAGGTGAGAAGCAGCAGTAACTTGTAATCTTGTATGTGCTGCATCCCTGTCAGTTATGACATATTTATCACGGTCTATATATTAGGTGTTTTAAAATGAAAACATACTAGTGTGAATGTATGCTTATTCTATTTGACTGACAAAAATACTTGTAGACCATATTCTATTATGCAAGTGATCAGGGTCTGCACTGAAAGAAAAATACTACATTTATATGCTTTTTGTAACTACAAAAATGCAAAAATTAAGGTTTCATTGCACAGAATTTGTCTTTTTGAATGAGATATTTTACTTATTTGGAATTTATGTGTAAAAATAGTATTAATCAGTGAATATATATTAGAGTAACATGTTAGTTTGGATCCTACACTTTAAAACACCAAAATCACACAATAATATAGATAAACTACCCAACTGAGGTGGAAATAGACCAGCAACTCCTGTGTTCTGATAGGTCAAATGTTTTTGTCACAGGAGTAGGTAAATAAGTGAAAATATTCTAAATATAACTTACATTTGGACTTTTCTTGATTTTGTGACATGATTCTTCTTTTTGTTGGGTAAAATACATTATGCTGCTGCTGCCCTAGTGCATTGCTTATTACTTAATTTGGGCGAGCAGCAACAGAGGGGCAAGAAATGTATTGTTTTTGTAAAGTAAAGCTTTTTGAATGCATGTTTAGAAGGTTTTGATTCTCAAAAACTGATGAAACTTGGCACACTTCAGAGGGAATGCAATCTGACGTAGGTTTCAGGATTGGATGTGGTGGAATACCTCTGTAAAAGGTCTGTTTCTGTAAAACTTCAAAAGTGTTGCCATCGCTGCTGTGTGAATTTTGATGTCTCACCATGAAACAGGAATTTGTAAGAAGTCAACTTTCCATGGTCCACAAGCTTCACATATTGGGTAAGAATGTCGTATCTGAAGACATTTGATATTCACTTATAGTGATAGCTACTTCTGTTGGCAAGTGTGCATAAAACACAAAAAATTAAGGACTACGTGTATTGACTTACAGGTGTCCAGTAGCTATAGTGTCTCTATAGCTCTTTAAATACCTATTTAAAATACCCAGAGTAAGGGCTCAGAACCAACTTAGTCAGAAACATATGGTTAACACATACTTCATTTAATCTGAATAAGAGAATTGGGCCTCTATAACATTAGATGCTGTTTATTGAAGAAGTCTCAAAAGGGGAAGGAAATGCATAGCAAAACTAAAAGGGATGCCTGTTGGGGATGCCTGAAACCACAATGGAAGAAGACTGAAAATAGACTAAAAACTGTGCATGTCATAAGGGAAATTTATCATTACTCTATGAAAGGAACATTGTGTGTGGCCGGGGTAATGAAAATGAGGAAAACCCTCTTCACGCATCCGTTCTACTGACGACATAATGACAAGACGAGCCAAGCATTTTCTTTTTCTGAGAGGCAGTTGGCTTGTTTTGAACTATGACTCACCTAACGGAGCATATATTATAATCTCATAGTTTGTGTAAGTGTGTATTGTCTGATATTCTCATTCTCAAGTTTCAATTATTTTGATGTCACCCCCCATTTTTGCCATAAACATTTCTTAGTAGTCAGATATTTATTGCTCTTATTTATTGCTCTTCCACAGCAAGGATTTCCAAAGAAACTTGATTAAAACCTTTGGGGAAATACATTTTTAATGACTGATTCTTACAAGCACATAAACTAGAGAGTTGTACCCATCAGGAAAGAATATGTGATGCAGGTTAATCAGATTCTTTGGATCATGAATATCTCGGGGGATAGAGCAGGGTAACTGCAATGAGAACGTGATAAACTTAAGTCCCACGTGGTATGACTTACAGTTTGTAGTTGCAGACAGGTGAGCTTTGAACCCTCTTGAACACTAAAAGTGTCACCTACCATCGATGAGCTCAGCTGTGCAAAAGTACAGCACAAAGAAGCCTTCTAGATTTTCCTGCTGTAGTGCAAAAACCCAACACTGGTATGCAAAAGCTAAAGAGGTAGGTTGAAAACGTAATTGTGTAGTGTTCCTATTGAAGAGGAATGTCATTTAGATTTTTCAATATTTTGAAACTGATTGCATTGGGCTTATCTCAGGGGAAATTTCATAAAAGTTCCTATTATTGCCCTCACCAACTTGGAATCACAGTGTGTAACAGTCTTTTACAGTACTATGAGATGTCTGTTTTTATGTTTGTCATTAAATTGAAGTGTAATCATTGAATAAGCGTCTCATTTTAACTTTTTACTTTCACTATTGTCATGTGAAAATATAAAAAGTCCTCCAGTATACAAAAAATACAACCAAAGTATTTTTTTAACAGCTGTTTTTTAATAACAGAAGTGCTATTCTATTAAAATATTAGAATAACATTAAACAGTAACTTTGTCAAATGTATAAATAAGTAATTTACATTCATATGTTTCATACAGTATCTTGAATACACAGTATTTTCAATATAAGTAATAACATATAACAAAAATAAGGTATAGCAGAATACCATCCCCCAGTTGTAATTCCTTTGAAAGTTGGATAACTTGTCATTATATACAGATTGGATTTATATATCAATATGCAAAGAATTATCAACAAATTCGTGGTTGTACAAATGTTTGGAAGAGAGAGGTGCTCCCTTAGCCATGAGAAAAAACAAAAATACAGTATATACTCATTCAACTTTAAGTTATACTATGAAGAATTCCAAGAGCACAGCAGACTCCGAACAAACATACAATTTAAAGGCGTGACCGAAGGCCATATGGAAACCTATAGTCAATGGACTGTAAATGGCATGCAGAAGTTATGACAAGGTGTGTCTTTCAGGATTTTTATCTTCCTCAAGCAGCAATGACGCAATGATGCCTCAATGGAATTCTATATCAGATATGGTTTTTGTGTGTCCCAGGGAAACACACATATTACATATGGTAACAACAGCAACACAGCAACAATGCTACTACTACTACTACTACTACTACTACTACTATATATAAAATAATAATAATATTTGCCTCACACGAGCACATCAAAAACCAACAATGATAGCAAATAGATACATAAATAAAAGCAAATAGAACAAACAAATAAAGATATTTGAAACAAATTTCAGTGAAATTAAAGACATTTTAAAAAAAAAGATTCAGACAGATAACATACAAAGGTCTAATGAGGCTATAAGCTGCATGCGGTGCAATTAAATAGATGTAAATGGAGATAGAAAAATACAGTGGAATAGAAATTGGCATGATATAGTCACTTTATTCATATTCACATAAATCTCTTGTTTTCAATGATGGCTGTCAGGATTATAGGGGCCTTTTTTGAGAGTTCCATTGTTATGTTTTTGTGAGATTCACTGAAATTGAGTCATTAAGTACTCATCCACATCATGAAACTCCTGAAACATTCCCTGAAGACATTCCCCTGTGATACAGATATAGATACAGATACAGTCAAGACTGAATTTTGCTGCTGCTGAAAAAAAAAGCCGCAGTCTTGTTGTCACTTTCACTACCATAAATGAGAATGTGTTGAAACTGCCAGTATATACAGTATCAGTTTGTTTATTTGATTTAACAGTGACAGTACACATTAATACACACCTCTGTAAATTTATCTGAGAACATTACCATTTAAAAAATTTTAAAACAGAACTGGAGCATACGGAGAAATCATAAAATTGTACAACATAGTTCACACTGATGATGATTTTACCTATTTTGTTTTCCTTACATCTGTGGGTTTGTGTGTGTTACATTTAGAAAATAAAATCTAACTTGAAATTAAAATATAAGTAAGTATAAATATCCTGCTTAAAATGTGATGCGTCCTGAATACACAAGCATACTGTGTGCATAAAACCACTTATCATAATCAAACAATATGAGTAAAAACTGTTGAATGTTGAAGAAAGAATGAAAAAAAGAAAGGCTATTGGGCTTCTTATTGAATGGCTTACTCACTTTTGCATGAATATTACTGTTGACCACAAGATACTGAGAGAGCAAGGGAGAGAGAGAGAAGAGAAAAATAAAATTTAAAAAACCCCCCAGCTCTGTCAGAAACGAAACCAAGAACATGACAAATATATAAACTGTACATGAGCCTCACTATACCATGATCGCATCTCATTCCTGCTGCTTCAAGGTAGGCTCATCTTAAAAATAATGCATACTTTAAATATGTGTTTGATGATTTGAACATGTGCCATCCTGGGAAAGATCTGACAAGATTTTTTATTTATATTTTTATATCTATATAAATATAAATATTAATTTGTATTTTATTTTTGGAATCATTTACCATTTCACCATGTGAGCATCTCTTAAAGAACACAGCATGCACAGGCGCAGGTGCAAGTGTGTACCAGTGAATGAAAATGCAATAGGTTTATATTTGTTTTCCTTTATTTGATACTCTTAGTCTCCACGTTGTCAAAGACGTCCAATATATCTGTATGATTGATAATGTTTTTTATTCACTTTACCTCCAACAACTTTTCTGCTGTTTGTATGTGTTGAGCTGGGTGTGCTTTTGATAACAGTAATTTGGAAACTTCATTGGCGAACATCGTCATGGTTTCATGTTGACTCACCAAGAAGTCTGTGTTGCATCATCAACACATGATGTAATCAAATGATGATCAACTTACCTCTTTTAGTTCTGGGATTCGGCAACTTGCAACAGACAGGTGATGTGGTGTGCTGGCAAAATTTGTAATCTCTAGTCTGCTGGGTAGGATTCAGGATTCAATTACTTCCCTCCTCACTGAACTCATTTTGAGGAATCGTGACCCTTTTTTTCCTATACATGTGCACTCAGACCAGCTGATTTTACTGAATTACATAAGACAGAGAGCGTGTATGGGGATGCCGTGTGTTGGAGGATGTGTGAGGGATTTTCTTTCAGAAGTATTAATAGACTTCCTTTCAGATACTAATACTGGGAAACTGAGAGTTTAGTTCCCCAAAAAGAGAACACTGTCCTTTGGAAGTGATAGTTATTGTTTTAACAGTATTGCACACAGCAGTTATACATCTTAGCCAGTTTATACTTGAAAAGCAGCAAATTGACATTTTAATAGCACTGGTTTTAGCAATAGATTTTATATAACCCATATCTCTGGTCATTTTTCTGTTTCAGATGGCTGTTTGGTGGCAGTTTCTCATCCTCTTTTGCTGTATATTGAACTATGTGGAGTCCTCTGCTCCATCGCCGCTCCTCCAGAGGAATAAATATAACAACTCCTTTGGTCTCACGAGGTCCACTCGAACCCGTGTCCAGCAGCTGAAGAAGAAATATGTGAGTACTGAAAACTACTCTCTGTTCTTCTGACTGTCTAGCTCATTTCTGTGAGCTCTGTAAATATCCAATGTAAGCTTTCGTTAACGATTAAGTTTGAATTGTTACTGTCTTTACCTTAGAAAGAGCTTCATTTGGGAAGTAAACATTTTGAGGACAGAAGCCGGCAGTTGAACGACCTGCCATTACTTTCTACAGATTTCTACAGCTGGCTAATGCTGACGGTTAGTATCTGCTTGACTGTTTCAGGTCTTTATTTGGCAAAAAAAAAAAAATTCTTAAAGCTTTATGGGATTTTCTTCCTTTCTTACAGATTGTAGAACTTATGAAAGTATGAGAGGAATTCCCCCATTAAAACTTCAAGCATAAAGGGGATTGTGCAACATTTTCATTTTGTGATCATGTGCTTGTCTGTTGTTGTGCATTCAGGACTGGGAACGACTGCATGCTGCTTTCTGGGACTTGCAAACCTACTGGAATATGCTGGAGCGGAAGAGAAAACAGCTGGAGAGGGAGGAGAGACAGCAAATGGCAGGAAAGGTGGTCCATAGCACTTTAGCTCAGAGCTTCAAACTCATTCAGCTGGACCTGAGGGACCTGATAAGCCAAGTCAACATTCAGGTAAACATAGTCTTCTTACTGAAATCCACCCACGTTTTGTCCAGTTTTTAGTCCTTAAAGACTTTGACAGAAGTGCCACCAATGTCTGATGAAAATTATTTCTCTACTTTCTTCCCTAGATGAGTTACATCCGGAGCTCCTGGATGAAGCCAACCTTTCCTGCAGCGCGGGCACCCTTCGACCCGGAATCCAGCTCTGAAACAGTATGGGACAGCCGAGTGGAGGGTTACATCATTCTGAAAGATTTAGACCTTTTCCTCATCAAGCTGGCAAGAGACTTCCTCTTACTGGCTTCAAAAACTCACCCGACTCAGCACTGAAACTAGAACTCTGTCAAGTGCTGTGCTGACAGCACTTGACAGAAAATTAGAGTAAAAGTTGCGATAACTTCAATCAACACTTTACATGGTGCTCTTGTATACGTTTTTTTTGTTTTTTACTTGATGTTTTACTTTGTATTTCTGGGCTTACTTGGGTACTTCCCAGAGTTTCTGTCTTGTAAATTAGCAATAAGCTGCAAGAACAGACAAAACATCCCCCCCCCCCCAACCACTCAGTCTACTGGACTTTCCAAAGTTATATTTACTATTTATCAATGTATTTATTAACATGTAATTTATCTTACATTATAAAGAAGTGTTTACATTAAAAGACATTTTATATTTGATGTATAAATATATTTATGTATGATTTGTATGACTGACAATACAAAGATGAAGCATTTGGAACAGTGATGACTTCATGTTATGATTTTTAGAGAATAGCAGTAATTATTGCAATATTGAAGACATTCTTGTAATAATGATAACGTAAATGAATTAATAAAGGATCTTCCTTCTGTTGATTACTGTGTTTGCTTGTGGTATCATCCTGTTGGCTGTAAAATAACAAATAATTTGAAAGGCGATCCTCCACTTAGCTAAGAGGATTACTGTTTGCCTCGTTGCTGTTTCTTCATGTGGTGCTGATCTGAGGTGCAGTCTGTGGAGTGAAATGAGATTGAACACAATCAGATGGCTGAAATGATAAATAAAATAATAATAATAAAAAACAAAACACAAAAAACAACTTTATGCAGGCTCCACACGACATCAGAGGAGCCTCTGACTCACCACCAGCAGATGTCCTCGCTTGCCTTTGGCAACCTTCAGCTCTGAACCCCTGACAAAATCAATGATCCCCTCCTTGCCACGAGCCACAGCAAACTTTATGCTGCACACCACACAGGAAGTAACAAATAATGACAGGATGTAGAGATGAGCACTGATGGGTTGGCAATAACTACCATAGAGAAGCAGTGGCACAAGCCTCACCTGCCCGGGCTGATGTTGACGTAGTTGACTTTGCTAGCCATCATGGCTAGTTTTGTTACCAGCTCAATCACATGGCTGCAGTGCAGCACCACATCGCCCTGAGGGAGACAGCTGCACTTAGAGTGGTTGCATAGTTGTGCAGTAGTAACTAGTCACGACTGCTTTGTCTTAACTTACCTTCTGCTTATTGCCCTC
Source organism: Chaunax sp. Z400 (assembly GCA_037577475.1). NCBI lineage: Eukaryota > Metazoa > Chordata > Actinopteri > Lophiiformes > Chaunacidae > Chaunax > Chaunax sp. Z400. The sequence continues at coordinate 9,509,876 of CM075201.1, read as the reverse complement.
ACTGGGCATGTGCAGAACAACCATACCATCGCTGAGCGAGCTCAAAGAGATTCCTGCGCGCAAGAGAAAACCATCCTTAAAGTCATTTAAGTACAGAACACTCAGTGAACCTGTAAAAATCAATCAAAAAAGAGATCATTATCATAATGCAATGTGCCCATCTCCTGATTTGGTTTCATTACAGATGCTCATCCTCTAAGTTAAGAGAGCCTTTCTTTGAGAGAAGATGCAGTAACTGAGAAAATCTGATTGCTTAAGGTAAAAGAAAAGCAAACTTGATTCAAAAACTGTAACAATGGTCAAAACGGCTTGGCAACAGGAAATGAATATGAGCTCAGGGGCGATGTGGAATTCAAGGACACTACTCAATCAGGGCTAGTTTTTTTTACCGCTCAGAGCTGCGTAGTCAATCTTCTGTTTGATCTTGGTCCTGTCAACCAGTACAGCGAAGGTGTTAGTGAGGAGCAGCTGGCGTGGGCGAGGCTTGAAACCCCTCCTGTCATACTTGATGACTGAAACACCATACTGAGAAGCACGAGGAGACACATTACTGTGAGGCAGCTGCAAGGTTTTACAAAACTTTTACTACAATAAACACATGAAAAAAAGGATAAGAATAAGAATCCCACCTGCACTTTGTCATTTCCGAGGGTCTGGATCACTTTGAGACTGATTTGCTCTTGTTCTATATAGATGAATTAGAAAGCCTCTGTAATTCTTAGGCATTTTTTTGACATCTTTTGCATGGTGTTAAATATGTGCGATGGTAATGAATGCGTGTATCAACATGTACCAAGCCTGGAGTCCAAAAACAGCCTTCCCACACTCTGAGGGTAGCTGTCTTTCTGATCCTTGAAGACCTCACTTGCTTCAACTTTCTGCTTCATCTAGAAAGAAAAAGCAGAACACGCAGGATGAAAAGTTAGCAGACTTATCTTTTTTTTACAGTTTAAGGTCATGCTTTTTGTTGTTAGCGTACCTGCTTCTTCCACTCAGGCTGAACCCTCTTGCAATACTTCCTCACCATGTTTCTCATGTGCAGCCTCCGCAGGTGCTCGGAGGCCTGTAGGGCATCATGGAATTGACAGAGTAGAATTTGCATTAATAACTCTACATATTCTGACTTGCATTCCTGTGTGCACAGGCTGTTTGTACCTCAACAAGGGAGGGAGGAGGTGTCGGCCAGCTTTTGTCCAAAACGCTCTCGGGCAGGTTTTTACGTAGGTTCTTCAGGAAGGAGTAGCGCACGTGATCAAGGAAATACTCATTCTCAGCACAGTATTCCTCGTGACGGTAGATGAAGCCTTTAATGAACCTGAAAAGCAAAGACAGATAAGAGGGAGGATGAAATATGCAGCTGTAAAAATACATTCATATAAAAAAACTTCATGAAGTATGGATAAAAGCACCTGCGTATTAACTCAGCAGCCTGTCGACGCCTCTTAGCCCTCCTGCGTGCTTTCATCCCTCGCCACCCAGACTGGATCACTATCACTATACATACACATACATGTACATATTAACATGGGAAACATGGAGATGAAAATGAGAGACATGGAATGAGAACTATGTGGGGCATTTGTTCAGTGAAATAGGAAACTCTAATGGCATTCAAAACTCTTTTTATGTGCATTTACATACATATATCAAAGCAGATATCCCCAATATATCAATGGAAAAAAAATCAAAAATCAAGATTTAGAGTTTAAAGTCTATATTAAGTAGTTATGCCTGTATTTAATACAGCTTTAGAGCCACAGTGAGACTGTTCTATAAACTGAAGGGGTTAACAGTGGGAGGTGCTGTGACCTGCGTGTCGGATACGTCTGTACTTGGCTCTCTCCCTGTAGCCTCTCCATGACGTCTGCAGGGTCAAGGCTGGAACGCAACAAAGAAAAGATAAGTTTTGATTCATAGATTGTTGTGGGATTACAAAGGTAATGTTTAACCAATATTTACAATCCCTTCCACTGTTACTTACCTATCTCAGGCTTTTTTGCCTCCAGTGCATCCTCAGTGATGAAGAGTGTTTTGGGGAAACGGATGAAGATTTTTGACCTGCAGAAAGTAGTAAAAGAGGTCTGAGACCACAGTGAAGGAACACACCATTTAATAAAATCCAGACATCGTTTAAGTAGGAGTATTCGCCCCCATGCATTTATTCTAGGTAGCCCCGTAAATGCTGCACCAAGTGAGCCATTACTAAACACTCCTCCCACTCTGGAGTCTCCCTCTCCCTTCAATAATACATTACCTTCCCAGTTTATACTCCTCTGCTTTGTAGCCTAAGTGGTTGACCAGTGTTGAGACGCCATCTTCCAGCCTGCCGTGCCAGTTAGGCCATGTTTCAGGACACAGGGGCTTATACCTAAGGCCATTTGTGCATAATTATTATGACAGAAGATTGAACATTGAGTAAACAAACAGGATAAGTCCTTGGAGAGAAGGTCAGTCACCTCTGCAGGAAGGCATCAAAGCGACGTCGATAGGCAAAGCCAGCTCTCCTAACCCTCAGGTTTTCCATCAGGCCCAGGTACTTCACCTGGTGTCTCACCAGAACTTCATCAAACCTTCCTGCAGGGAGAGATCATATTCTCTAGTGACAATAAATGACATGGTTCTGGGTTTTGAGTTTGTCATTTCCTGTTTTATTTTGAAAGTTTATTCCCAGTATCACCTTTTACTTGACACTTTTTGTCATTGCTTCTCCCATGATCTGTTTTGCCCTTTTATTCCCTCTGTCCCTATTTGATGTTCTGTTTTTGCACATTTTGTACTTTCTCTAACCTTTCATTTCTGAGGATTCCTTTTTTCCTGTTTCTTGTTCTTTGTGTTCTTCTCATTGTCTCCTGTTCCCTGTGCCACCTTCTATTGTCTCTCGTTATCTCTGCTTAGGTCTGTGTGTTTCTGTCCTCCTTTGCCGGTTCATCGCGTTGATGTTTTTCACCCACGTTCCAGCCGTCCCTCCTTGAGTTATCTATTTATTTTCTCTTGTATATTCTACTTTTGGGACTTTGCCTGTTCACTTGAATTTTAGAAATATTATGGCACACATACCACAATGTACTAGAGTATATTCTATATATTATACTACATATGGTAAGTTTGCAAGATGCCTTTCTTTACCTCAAATGAATACCTGGCTGTATTTCTCATTAAAATGTTCTTTTTATATTTTGGTTATAAACCTTTTTCTGAGCTTATCCCTTCTGTTAATATGTTGATGATGCAAACTCTTCACTTCCTCAGTCTCTTTCACATTAAATAAATTCTGCTTTAGAGGACAGGATTTATTCTCTGGAAGGCTTTTATTGTGAAACGTCTGCAGGTACTGTTGGGTTTTATTAACAGCAACATTAACCCCTGAAATGAATGACAGAGTAGAATGCATTCAATTGAATTAATCAGGTGGAGAGTGACATGACTATGTTGTGCTGATAACTGCACAATTATTTCATAATTTATTTGAAAATAACAGTATTTTAATAAACAAAATAAATCATATTTCAAAATGTAAACATGTACCTGACTGCTTGGCATCATTAGGTTTGATACATCGCACATAGGATGGCTCTTTAGACATGAGGATCTCCACAAGTTTCATCAGGCTGTTTTTAAACTGAGTGGCAGCCTGAGGTACAAGTAAAAAAAAAGAAGGAAATTCTATATGTATTTGTGTGTCTCCATTTTTGAAAGAGAAAGAAAGCATTCAAAAGTAGGGAGGGACAAAGAGATATTTTGATTCACCATCTCTGGCCGTTTTTGGTCTATCACTTCTTCTCTGCGAAAGCTGTGTCTTAGGATCTGGTTGTCTGACAAGCACATGACCTGACCGGAGAACAAACCACACAACCCCATGTCAACACAACATGCCTTCCTCCTCTTCCTCCTCACTCAGCAATGGAAAGAGACACAGAGGTTGTGGTGAGGCTCTACCTTGAAAAATGTCATTATTCTCACCTCTTTGAGGTTCCTGTTCAGCAAATCGTTGTTCCTGTCGAGGAAACCTGAATGATAGAATCAAAAACACTAAAGATTGTCATCAAACTGGTAAGTGGGGTGGAATCATGGGAATTCTTGAAAATGTATCTGTTTCAGACAAAAATCTTCCTGGATGATGTCATGTTTTGAGGCTTTATCACATTTACATTCACATTCGCTTCCATCCTCATTTCCTGATTCTCACAGGGAAGTTATAGGAAACCAGGAAACCCAATGTAAATGCAACTTGATTAAAACCAGGTCTGAATGTTGTTGGAAACATATGAGATAAACTAAGTATACAATTCCACAAAATATATTACAAAAGTCTATTCATCTATAGGCATTTTAATGCAGAAGTGTTACACATTAAAGAATCAGCAGGCTGTGAGACACATCCTGAAATAAATGTCACCTCTTACAAGCAAATGAGCGCATTAAAAAATTCCGTCTTACCGTTGACATTGTAATTGACCTCTCCAGCATAATGCAGCAGCCTGAACTCCTCCCTACTCATCACCCTACGTGTTTTTCCATTTGCCAACTTGTGACTGAAAGACATACACAGACGGATATGTACATAAATATATTTCCCTGCTAAAATAAGAAGCTGTAATTAGAAGAGTGTTTTTACTGGATGTCAAAATTATGTCTGATATAAGAAGACGCTTACGTGACAAAATGGGGATGGCCGGCCAGTGTGTCCTCCAATTTCTCTAAAAAGGTGACATCACAGGTCTCTCCAGGTCTCAGACACTCCTCATCCTGAAAAGAAAACAAAACCAGTGACACTTTTGACTTTACTTAGAGAGATGAGGATGAAAACTAGGAAACTAGGAAACAAGGAGCTGTTGTGCACACCAGAATGGAGATGATGCCTTTGTGCTTCTCCTCTATCAGGTCACAAATGATCTTGTTGTCGAAGTACTTGACCGTCTCCCACTGAAATCAGAGGGAAACATTTGAAGAACAATGCTATGTTAGCATGGGATTATAAATATTAATAAACATATATGATTTATTTGTTTCAACTACCAAACCAACAAATGACTTACTGTAATTCCCTCTGTCTCATACTCCTCCTGCTCAGACCTCAGAGTGAGCTCAATAAAGAGCTGCTGGAGCTTCTCATTGCAGTAGTTGATGCAGAACTGCTCAAAACTGTGGGCAAAAGGTAGAAGAGAAATTAGGTCAAATGCATGTTTACTGTAAGTTATGTGTAAAAGTGAGGGGTATTAGAGACAACTACTAAAAAAGAATTTGGTTTACAGACTTTGCTGACAAGCAGATTGAGACATGGCAGAAATAAAGGGAAATGAATGTAAACCATACCTATTGTGCTGTAAGACTTCAAAGCCATAGATATCTAGAAGCCCAATAACTGAGGAGCTCTTACTGTTGTAGTTGAGGTCATCCTGCAGCATCAAGCAAACAATGGTAAAACAATGCAATAGCTCCACAACATGATGATAGAATTTCCACTGTTGCCTTTAAGTTGTTATTAATAGTGTTACTGCACCTTCAGGGCCAGCGACTGGTTGATCTTCTCCACCAACCAAGTGAAGGTGCGGCCATACACAGCCTTAGCCAAGGCGTCACGGGCAGATACCGCCTGCTCAAAATTTAATGGACTAATCATCTGTAACACACGAACGCAAGTAAGACACGATATTACAAAATCACACAGTACGCACCAGCCAGCGGAAAACATGAGGAACAGAGGCAAAAAGAGCGTCACCTCCTCTCCTTTGGCAGTGAGTTTCTTATGAGTGAGTGCCTCTCCGAGGGCCGAGACATCAACACCCAGCAGCTGGAAAACAACAACACATCTGCTCTCAGCTGTGCCTTCTTGCAAGATTTTGTGCATATTTGAACATCCAGTTATACAATCGGGAATGTTCTGACCTTTGCCAGATTGCTTATATGAGTCTCAGGGGTGATGTGAGTTTCTCCTTCCTCCCCTTCCCCAAACTGTGTGTTCCCCAGATGGAGAACACTGGCAATGATGTTCAGCAAGTTCTGAGGTCCAACACATTTAAGTTAAATCACAGTTAACAAAAACAAGCCCATAGATTAACTAGAGTCACTGAGGATATGATCATTTCTATACACTTCCAACCAGAGATATTGTATTTTTTAAGTAAAATGTTTTATCATGTGTTTGTATGTTTTACCAGATGTTAAGTTTTTTTTAATTGAATAAAACTGATATTAAAATTGCCAAGCCTTAAGGACACAAAGAATGTTTTCTTTTTTGGTGAATTATGAAAACTACACTGTGGTCTAAACTTGTAAGAATATTTTCATGTCACACAAAATAAATGTTATTTTTGGCCACTGAAGCAAAACATTGGCAAATAAATAGTGGACATATTCATAGTAAACAATACTCCCAGCCTTTTGGACATTGTATAAAAATGATTGTCAGTTTAGAATCCACATTTGGTCCACCTAAATGTGCGAATCAACCAGAAAACATGAATGACAAACAGTAATGTTGTCTACATTTAATGCTGTAGCAATAATGCTGACCTGCACTTCTTCCTCAGTGAAGCCAATAACAGACAGGGCCTTCATCACAACTTTCCAGTTATTCTTGTCACTGACAGAGCTGAGTCTGGGACAATTCCCCTGAACAAGACAATTAAATATGACACCTTAATAATACAATAACTGTAAAGACCTCATTTTGAAAACAAATAACATCTGAAATGTCTGCACCTCACACACCTTGACCAGATATTGGTAGTTCTGAGCGTTTCTTTGCAGGTCTAGTGTATTAAGCAGGTTGTCATCCCCTCCATCCAGAAGCTGATAAAAGATGTGGAAGTTCCTCTCACCATGGTTCTGGTGCACTACACGTGATTTCTCCAACAGGTAGTTTAGGATGTGAGCACCTACTGGTGCTCCCTAAGAGAAGTTATAGAAAAAGATGGGAGCAGACGGTGACTATTACAAAGCAGGTTTAGCGCTCTAGAGGATGTTTAAGCTTCCATCACTGATATAAATACACTAAGAGCTGTTATCATGGTTTAATTACATAAGATTCCTATAAAGAGTGAGAAAGCCAAGGAGCTAGCTTTACCCTAAAGTCAAACTGGACATCCATGTATTTTCCAAAGCGGCTGGAGTTGTCATTCCTCACTGTTTTGGCGTTGCCAAATGCCTGCACAAAGCAAAATAACCAGACAAGTAGAGGAAAGACGTGAAGAGTAACAATAGAATAACAAAATCAAACAGGGAAAAAAGCATTAAAATGTAGTTGTAAAATCAGATTTTAAATGCAAACTGTTAAATACCTCCAGAACAGGGTTAGACTGCAGTAGGCGGTCACCTAAGGCCGCCATGCGATCATTAGTGGGGCAGGTGACAGTGTAGTAGAGGAGGATCTTCTTGGAGGCCTCTGTTTTACCTGCACCACTCTCACCCGATATGAGAATACACTGGTCCTTCCTCTGGGTCCGCATGGCCCGGTAAGTGTTGTCTGACAAGGCGTAGCTAAGAAAAAAACATAAAGAAAAGCACCTTCAGCTGCAAATGAAATGATGTTGAAACATGGTGGTGGAATAAAGTCACATGAACACGTGAACACTTCAGTGAAATGAAAGCAAAATTTTAGTTTTTCTGTCAGGAATAAAGTCAACCTGGAAAGTCAGGTTGGTTTTTTTTTGCATTCGCTCACTGTGTTGAAAATTACATTTCCCAGGTTAACATTTTATGGAGATCATATGGTTGATTTATAAATTATATCAAGTAAAATTACTACAGACAGCATATTAGATTACGTAGAGCTGAAAATGCTGGTAGATTAGAAAATAAATCATGAGTCAGCAACAAAGGCAGGTAGATGACTTGATAAAGAAGATCCTGTTTGATCATGGAGACTACATGACACATGGCTCTCAACAGGCCATGTGATTATTAGCAGTTGACGGTGGAGGAGAGAGGAGGAGGGACTCACATGTGAGGCGATATCTCATAGAAGCTGACCCCTCTGTAGCGTTCCATCTGCTGTTTGGAGTAAATCTCCAGCTCTTTGTAAGGGTTCACCGACACCAACACTGAACCAATATACGTCTGGGCCAAAACATAAGAACATTTTCAAATATGTTTCACCACACCAACTGAACTGTTTTGGAACATATGAAGAACATTAGTTTTATTACATAGACGAGGTTCTCTCCGAAGCGTCTCCTGAGGTTCTCTATGAAGGCTGCCTCACTGTTGTAGTTTTCCAGCAAGACAAAGTCCTGCACCCCGACCCTGTCCCGGGCGGTCAGAGCGCTCTCCATCACCAGCCGCACTCTTCCTTCAATATCCACCTCCTGCAGAAAGAGAGAGGAGGAGATAAATGACAGAAAGGTTCAACGGCACTCCAGAGAGAAGACTTCAGTTCATGCTCATAACCTCCAATAGTTGTAATGTAGATGTAATTACACACTGTGAACAGCAGGGGATACAAAAAGCCTGTTAGAAATTTCTGTACTGTATTTTAGAACTATCTTCAAACTGTCAAGGCAAGCACGTCGCCGAAACAATACTCACAAGACACAGGACTTGCCAAGATTAAACATTGAAGACATTTAAGGAATCCAAATGATAAACACCCAGGATAGACTTTACTATTATGCGATATTGAGGGAGTGTATTATGGCGTATGTACAGTACACACACCTCTATTTTACCAGACACAATTTGACCAATGCCACCGTGAAAGTGTGTGTACATGTCAACCTCACTGTGATGGCAAACTTCGTGGTGCAGACAGGATCTAATCACCTGCTGGCAGATACACCCTGAAGATATTATTACTACATGTAACCATATGCACAAGCATGCAGACATACAAAGATGAAAATATCAGCGGTCGATACTTACAGATGATGAATATCCAGAAATACAATTCAGTGTGTAGTCAATGCACTATACCCCAGTCAAACCAGCTACACTCTGTCTTCAGTATCGCAGATACATTTATGAGAGAAGCCCTGCTGGTTTTCTTTAAACATTCATTAGATTAAAAAAAACAAGCAGAAAGTGGAACAAAGGGGCGAGACTTCTGACGACTTCTGTTTTTCTTGAATGCAACTGCCTCCCAAGGGTCCCATTTAGTCGGTTAACGCCGGTAAAAGGTCGTTATCTCTGAACACTGGATGCAGGAAAATTCTTTTTTTTTTAAAACAAGAAGACAACAGTGGAAGACAGCCAAGAAGTGAGAGCAGAGGAAAGTCACTGGACGCTTCCACTGCAGCCCCTCCTCGCTGCTTCACCTTAGAGTATTGTTCTCCCACTCCAGCAGGTGGGCTTCCTACAGATAGTGCTTGTAGTTCCCGGTCAGTTTTTCCAGAGGATGTACGTAAGGAATGTTAGGGTCAAGTTTAGGGCAGTGGTTCAGTGGGTGCCACCAAATGTTTCTGTGAGGGCGACGGCAGCATGCTTTTATACTGTCAACAAGAGATTTGCACTTGGGCTCGTGATATTTGCATCTGGCAAAAGTGGAGCAGTAAGCAATGCACACCAAAAATGATCCTTACATCGCATTAGGTTGTCAGGGATATTATTATTTACTTGCTTTAGTTTGTCTTTTATCAGTGCAATTTATAACATATCATGTCACATGGCGAAAGCTGGGCTTGAAGATTATTATGAAGCTTACAAGTCACCTCCATGTGTTCAGCATACACACCAATCTGTCACGGTAGATGATCCTGACCAGACCTACCTGGATTTTTCATTCCATCTTCCTCAGATCTGATACCTTTTATGTTCAACTGTGATGTTACTAAGATGCACAGATGCTGCTGTGCTGACAACATCTGCTGAAAAGCGGTCACCTCTCCAGTGGCGGACACATCCACATTTCTGTGATAATCTTGTCCAGATTTTTTTTTTTCAAGACAGCATTAAATGTGCTTTGATACACCAGATGTCCCAATGAATAAATCACAAGCTCAAAAACACAGCAAACATTGTTTTCTGTCAGCAGACATGAGCACTTTTTTTTTTTTTTTACTTTCATACCAGGAGTCACCATAACATGGGGGGGGGATCACTTTTCTCATCTCACTCATCTAAAACACTTTTTTGCTTTTGGTTCTTTGCAGCCAATGAACCCAGCTGCTGCTGTGGTTGAGGAAAACATTTTTGTGGAGACACTGACTAAGACCCGTTATGGGCTGCAGGCCAGGGATGGAGATATAACCAGAATACAATGTAATCCTTGCAGCTTTGCTGAAAGTGAACTGACCTGAGGCTTGGTTGTTACAGCAGTAAGAGTGCTTGAGTGCCTTGTGTGGGATTGCACTCTAAGCAGCTGGGAGTGTTAGTGAAAATCTGCAGATTTGTAGGTGCAGCAGCAGCGACAACCACTGAAGAGGCTAACTTGACAGTGGGACTTGGCTCCAGGCCCCATGACTAAGCTCTGCTGGGCCGACTACATTCAGATTGTCTTCCTTATAAGGTATGCCCCACCACTCTATCCCAGGGCGAGCTGCTCTGGTACCACAGCTGCCTCTCCACCACTGACAGGCCGGTAATGAGTATGGTGGAAAAATACAAAGTTTCTGTTTGGATTGCATGATTTAAACTTCATACAAAAACCAAAATACACAGTAACTAACACACGGGCAAAAAAGTGACTCATTGTATGGTTTTGCTGTTTTCCCTCCATGAGTGAAAACAGTGAATTGGAGGATCAGGTCTTATGCTCCACTGTGCAGATAATACAGACTCACACACACACACGATGTCGGAGAAAAACACAACAAGGGGCATCATGGTAGTCAGGATCTTACCCTGCCTTGGTACCTCATCCTGTCCTGTTGTTTCTGAAAGAAGGCCGAACTGGTGGTCCCCCACCCAGGTTGGTGCTCCTCCTCCCGTGTCTGACAGACTCCTTAACTGTAACTTGTCATCCACCTTTCATACAGGCGACAGAATTAGGTAACTTATCCTCTTCGGTCCCCCTCCACGTCAGTCACTTTATCACTTTCTCTCTGCCTTAGCCTTTCTCCTCCTTGTCTGCGTCCCCTGTGAGGACAAAGCATACGTACTCAGGCCAAAATACCAACAGCCTCACTTGCTTGTACCTTCAGTTCATCTTCCCTTTTACAGGTCAAGTAAATGTCCGCCTCTCTGCGAGCCCTTCTCCTTCCCTTTAAGTTATACTGCATCAAACAAGGGCAGGAACTCCTCTCACACGTCACACAATTGGACAAAAAAAAAAAAAAAAAGTCAAGGGAAAGTAAGCCGTGGATAATGAAAGAAAAAAAAAAGAGCTAGAGAAACAGAGAACAGACAGGGTTTGGAAAAAATTGCTAAGAGCCCCAAAGTACAAACATGTAATCACTGTGCAGCTATATGAAAAGGAGGGAAAAAACAGATCTCACATGATGAGATCTCAGTACATTCTTTCTTTCCTTCCCTCCCTGTTTAGTTTGCTCCCTCCCTTTTCTTCCACAAGCTGAGACAGCTTCACATGGGATGTGAGTTATTTTACCAGCAAGACTGTCTGTCTCCTCATGGCTGTCTCCCACTGTTGATGAAATTAATTGCATCATGATATCACAGTGCAGACATCAAATAAGTGCATGGACCATAAGATTCCTCGTAGCTTTCGTTCACTCCTGTTCTAGGCATTTTTAAGGAGTGCAGCCAAGGCCACACAGTCTCTGTCACAGAACAGCGCCCTCGTTTGGTTGGCTACACATATTTTTCCTATCACCCCATTTACCCTCGCTCTGTCTCCTCGACTGACTCTTTCCTTTGCCAGCATTATAAAACAGCCAACACTGTGGAATCTGAATAATGTTACCAGTCTCTGGCCGTTTCAATAGTTCTTAAAGAAAGGAGCTAAAAATCTTCATGCTACTCCTTCCCTATCACTCTGTAGTGATAGGGAGGGGGAAAATTTGCACATGGATTAAAAATATTTGTTCCAACTGGTGTCACTCAAAACCTCATTTTGGTGCCCTGCCTCTTTTACTATATATGGTAAGGAGTCCTTGCAGGTCACAGTTACCTCATTCCATTTCAATTGTATGTGCTCTATTCATACCAACATCACAAAAAATGATCAATAATGCTGGTCAATTTTGTATAGAGCGCAAAAATCAAAAGAAACATGCTCAATGAGGTGATAGTCGATCATTTAGTTGGTACAGAGGGGCTGACTACAGCAGAATGGTGGGTACTGTTGTGTTCCCCTATCAAAGTCAAGCAGCTCTCAGTGGAAGATTTTTGAAATATGAGTACAGCATGTTCAATAAACTATAGAGCCCCTTTTCATGCACACATTATTAACCCAGGTCTATATGTTTCACACTGCACTTCTACAAGCCCTGGATTATATGTCTGTTGGTACATGCACATAATTTTCACATTCTACGAGAGAGCAGTCACTGAGTGCAAACCTCCGCCAAGGCAGCTCAGTTTCCCCATTATGTCATTGCACCTAAAAGCAATAGTCCCATGAAAGTAGGACTCCTTGGCCATGCAAACCTACCCCTAGAATCTGAAATCACATTGGTGTAAGTATTAGTTCCACAGCAGCTACTGCCTTTAAAAAAAACAGCTTTCAAGCTCACATCTTTAACCACTGTAAGGTAAAGATCACTAGGAGGGGCCATAAATCATTCCAAATGCAGGAATTGTGCACAGTATATCGATAAAATATGTAACAAAACATGATTGTGAAATACACTACACGATTTTGGTAGCTGTTATAGTCTTTTAAGAAATTCACAGTTGGGTATGTTATTGTGGAGTCATCAGAGAAGTCAACTTGAAATGGTCTGAATTCGAAACCATGCCCAAGTGTCTATGACCGATTATAGTGTTGATAGCTGGCAGCATTTTTTTTTCTAAACTTTGAAGGCATTCAAGACACATGCATGTGGAATACATAGGAATGTTCTCCTATCACATCTGGTTTCTCTACTCTGCACTCATAACAGCATCTGACACAATTTTGCTACCAATGAAATCAAAAAGGGTCTAAAGCAGGTCTTCACCACCTGAGCTGATCTGTGTCCTCCTGCTTTATTTTTTCCAGCTGAGTTGTTCCTACCTTTGTTTAGCAGTTCCTGTAAGAAGGATTTCCTTCCTAGCTGCTTCCTGGTGCTCAGGGTCTTCCTTCATGACCATTTGTTTGTGCTCAGTTCTGATGTAAATTTGACCATCCTAAATTTTACCTACATTATTTCTTTCCTAAATAAGTTTAAAATAGAGAAAACCCAATATCTTTTTTCCAGAGACAGCCCTCCGCGTGACTTGAATTTTACATAATTACATTAAAAACTCAAAGTTTAATTCTTAACATCTGACACATTACGTAAGAAATCCAAAGATTCCTCACATAACCTTCCTGTCGTTTACTGACAGCCTGTTTGTGCAGTGTTTGATTCCGTGTTATTATAAATCTCCCTTTTCCTCATTCTGCACTTTCAATTGCTAAGGTTTTCCAATTCATTAGCACGATGAATAACAGAGGAATGACTTATTCAGGCGAAGTGGAAAATGGGTTGAGCCTCCTCTCTTCTCTTTCTTCCAATTCTCTCTCTCTCCCTCTGTCATCACAAAGACAACTTATGTGACAGAATAACTGAGATAGTGGGCATCAGATATAATTTTAGCACATATGTAACTCATCTAAATCTCACTATACTAAATTTTTCATTGTAAAATTGTCTAATTCTCTCTTTCTTCATTCCTTGCCATCTTTGATCTTTTGTGCTTCATTATTCATTCTATTATTAAGTTAACTAAAAAGATTTAAAAATATGTTTGAATCTTGTTTGGGTTACCCTAACCTAGCATTTTCATTATAGCCTAGAGATCCCATTTCCCATCTAGCATTTATTTGTGCTGAGGTAAAATTCTAATTTTACTGACTACTGCACACTCACAATTATCCAACCACCTGAATAGCATCCCCCAGAAAGACTCTTTTTTTTCTGTTAAGGCCTAAATTTATATAAGGTCTCCATGCCCGAACTCCAACACATACACCACCGCTGACCCAAAAGCACAAGAAAAGTAGCTCCCGTAGCTCAAAACCCTCTAAATGAGACACGGACGTTTTGGGATGCTGCTACGAAGAATGAATCATATACTGAAAAGAGCTTTGCTTACTTTGGCACTGGAAACCTGCAGTATGTAGAGGGTAAGACAGATTCCATCAAGCATCAGGAACTCCTATAAATTGTCTCACCATCAGTGAGGAATCTGAAGCTTGAGCGTCAATGGACAGGACAATGATTGCAAGCATACCTCAAAGTCCACCGAGGCTTGGTGTCAGATTAAGTCCTGTGTCATTGGCTGTCACAGTTGCCTGACTTGAATCCCATAGAAAGTCTCTGGTGGGATTTGAAGAAGGCCTCGACAGTATGCAAACCCAGGTATATTACAGAACTTAAGACCTTTGCCCATGAGGAATTGGGCTACGATTCCTCAGGAACGCTGCCAGACGCTGGAGTCTCGCTATGCATCACATTTGCTGCAGGTCATAGCGGCAAAAGGATCTCTCCAAAGTACTTAAAACACTTGTCATTAAGGGGTTGAATAATTTTGAGACTGCAGTAGTCAGTAAAAGTTGCATTTTGTGTCATATTTGGGGAAAACACTTGTAATATCTGTTGTATTGAACTATTTAAAATGTTCTTGTGTGATCTGGTTATTGTGAACAGCTGATAAAGAGTATATTTTGCCAATAAATCTAATATACGATGGGGGTTGAATAATTTTGCTTTCAATTTTATATGTTGCAGGAATTTAGACACAAATATCTATTGTGGGTGGTAATCTTACATCTGTTATGTCATGATAATAAGGATGATAATCAACATGAGTATGAGGACATGGTTTTAGATCAATAATATAACGACCCTTGCATTATAACTGGGACAATAATAAGTATGAGTTTATCATTAGATCAACTCCTATTGATATTCTGAAATTTAAGAGGGCTTAGGGCTCTGCCTAGTGGTAATAATATCAACTACACTGAACTGGCTCCTGTGGTTCTATTTCTTGTGAAAGGGGCGGATTTTGCTTCCTAAAAAATGAATCCTAATGACTTTAATGACTGCCTCAGTTTTCAAAGCACCACAAAAAAATCCATTGTCTAAGACTTCCGCAGTTTAACAGGAGAGAAAACGCACGATTTTTCGTGCGTATGCATGATTTTCCTCATAAAGTATCTTCATATGATCGTAGTTCTATTTCTATTTAAGTACTGTAGAGCGTCTCCACATCTCTTCAATGCAAGTAGAATTAATTTACCTGACCATTGTCATACTTGGACATCACAGAAATATACACACACGAATACCCGCATACTGTAAAACACATGCATATCCGTAATATACCATAAATACATACAAATAAACCAACCTGGTCTTGGTTAATGCGCAGAGCGCATGAACCGTCTCAGTGGAATTACAGTGAATACTTCCTCCATATCTTTCTCCTGTAGCTCTCTGCTGGTGGACACAACTTCGGCTACTTGTCCAACAACACAATCCTTGAAAAAGCTGAATCCAGGTGGATAAAATTACAACACAGCTAACATACTTTAATGAAGAAAAAAAAGCTTGTAATCTTCAGTGAAATTAAAAAGTTATCGATGTTTTACGTCTGTGCTAAAAACCACGACCGCCTCCGTTTCAGGGTGTTTATAGTCTGTAAATACGGCAGGAGGCGGCACCTCTGAAGCTGATGGTAAAAAGCGTAATCAGATATGATGCTGATGATGCCAGCCTCTGTTGTCGGTGGAGATGAATAGTGGAGCTTGTGAATAGAAGTCTCTTTCTACATGTTTTGAATTTCTTTTCGGGTAATATTCTTTTTTCTCTTTGGACCTTTGTGAAACTCAAGGGTCTCTTAAGGTCCCTGTGTATAGTACCATCTTATTTCCCTGTGGGTTTTTTTCTTTCTTTTTTTGCATTATAAAGTTTGCATGGTGGAATATAAGTATTACTTAATTACAGAAGCCCTCTGTTCAACTCAGGGAAGCATACAACAATTTAGAAGGAAATATTATAATTTTACTGTACTGAATTTATTCCACAACCATGGACTGGTTTCTAATTTCTCTTTACATGAAAGTGTTACATTGAAGACCAAATTAAAAATGCATTTCAAATGTCTAAATAAGAAGTCCTCAATCTTTTTCGTTTGTGACCTCTTACAAGAAACATGTGACTCCTTGTCATGTTTCAGACGACTACGAGTTGTAAGCAGGTCCACCAAACAGTGAGACATGGTTTCATATTATTTGATTAACTGTTCAGACACTAAAGAGGTTAAATCATCCAATAATTCACAAATTCCAAAAAACAAAAATAGATGTATCAAAAGTTATTTTTCTTCTTCTTTCATCTTCCATCTCACGACACCTCAGATTCAAGCTGTGACCCTTTGGCAGTGCTGGACCCCAGAGGGGTGGCTAGATGAATATCTCGGGGTGCCACACAGTGAGTGGTTTGGTGGTGGTGGGGCGTATCATAAAGACATAGCCTCAATTGCATATGCATCTAGTGAGAGATGGCAGAGACTATATTTTCCTAAGTAGGCTATGTTTTAACATGTGTCTGTTTGTTAGTTGGTTTGCAGCAAGGTTACACAAAAACTACTGACCAGATTTCCATGAAACTTGGTGGGAGGATGGGTATTGGGCCAGAATAGACCAGATTCATTTTTGGTGCTGATAAGGACAAAGGGGCCTTGGCAGAAGCATGCCCTCTACTGAGTGTCATTTTAGTATAGAACTGGTTATAATAGAGCCAGTCAACTTTGCTAACAGTTACCCCATGGCCATACCCCATGGCCACTTGCAGTATTTATTTAACTATTATATAAAAGTAATAGCAATAATTTTCTCCATGAACCACATTATGAAAGAAACCTCAAATAGCAAACAAATCAATTATGATTCTTCTTATCATAACATTTTGATCCATGGATGGGTTTTTTTTCTATAAAGTTTGTAAAATGTTTATTGAGCCAAGAAAATTGATTTAGAAATCTGTGATGCCATCTAAATCCAAAGTCTTTGGGCCGAGCAGGGACTCACAGGCAGTGCCAGCTGGAGAAACACTTCCATGCATATAAAGTGGGCTGCAAAACCTAGAAGTAAAGCCAGAGACCATAAACCAACTCTCATTGGACTGAGTAGGCATCATCTTTGGGTCTGAAATAATGTTTTTAGTTATAGTACGTAACAACATCAGACATATTTATTCTCCACCATAACAGCTTACCGGTTTGTCTGTTTGACAATGATCTAACCACCTTATCAGGTCAAAATTTAATTTGTCATCTTCTCCAACAATTCAGCCAAATCAGTTCACTTCATACATCTTCTGGTGCACAGTAAGAGTTGTGTGAGATAAAACCAGAAAGCACTCAGAGAGCTCCTACCTCCACCAACACCACTGTCACAAATACCTGAACAGTCCAGGCGAGGTCAGAAAAAAAATCCTGCAACAATTTTTTTTTTTATCAGAGGTGCATCACCAATGAAGAAAACAAACAAACAAAAAACCCTATTTCCTTTACCCCATAAACCTACTAGCATTTGGAATCATGTGTTTATCATCAGTAGTTTCTAGGTTATCAATAAAAATATGATGTATAATTTTGTTTAGATATAACTTCAATGTCTTTTTTTTGATATTTTGGAGATTTTGTTTCTTATTTATTTATTTAATTTCCAGCATTTAACTTTGTCCGTAGAAATGGCCAAGAATTGCAATTAACAGAGAAAACTTGAATAACTTCTTTCCAGCTGCCTTTCTTCAATGAAATGCACCCGTGGCGGGGGATCCGGAGCATTTCACGCTTGCTGACTGGCAAGAAATCGATTACTTTTGAGTAACGAGCCCCGCAAATGCAGTACATTGGTGAGGTAGCGGCAGAGGAGCGACCTGCTGCAGTTGTGTGAGGGCGCCGCTGGGTGAGTCCCTCTCTCCGCTGCTTCTGTCTCCACAGCTCCCTTTTCCCAAAGAAAAGAAGAGGAGAACTAGGTCCGGGGAGGAGGGCCGCCGCCATTATCGGAAAGCTGGTAGAAATACCACTTTCACACGCGCAATCTGCTCATAAATTGAATAGGACATGAACAAATTTTGTTGCAGTAGAAGCGTATTTCAGACGAAGCACCACGGCGATTGCAACAAACTCACCGTTGTCTCGTGTGAGCGACTGGCCCAGCATTATGTGGGCACAACAATGGACAGAATAATTATTGAAAAAGCAACGTGGTGAACAGAGGAGAAGGACGACCGAGCAGTGCTTTGCACGCCTGAATTTCTCACCAGGAAAAACCCCCTTTGCATGAACAGAACTGGATTATTCTAACACTTGGGATATTAATTTCGTCCTTCCCTGTGGTTAATTGCAACGGAAACACTGATGCTAAATAAGAGAATCCAGGCATGGGTAATGTAAATCAAATTACCCCCGTTGCAGAGGTTGCAGCATTATCAGTATAATCTGTGAATTGAGACGACATATATTGTATTCTGCGGCTTTACGCGTATGCACATCAGGCGGCGAGGGCTGCGGCAAGCGCTGGCCTGACAGATGCAAGAGGAGAAAGGGAGAAACGCGATGGTATGTACCCTTCATGCTCTCTCCGTCTTTATGGGCTATTTCCTGATGAAACTGCCGAGTGCTACACCCTAGACAGCTGGGTAAATAAATCCCCTTTTAAACATTGTCTGCCTGTGTGGAGAAGGTAGGCTATCCCAGGTCTCTCCTTTGCAATTTCATTATTAGACAGCATTCAGGCCTGGCGTGGTCAGCCCCTCTATGTGCACCCGGGAGCCCATGTTAACTGTTAATCCTTTGCAAAACATATAACATCACTACATCTTGTCTAAGTAAGTAGGTCATGCAAGTGAAATAGCTTGAAGATGCTTTTAGTGAACTGTGCCATTTGTTGTTTTTTTTATTTGCCAAGAACATGTCTGTTATTTTGGGGATCAGGCCTAGCTCAGCTGTGTGGACTGCCCATGGTTGTTTTTGACCCTGCCAGAGCTGTTTGTTTCTGTTTGTGTGGTCACTTCATGTGACAGGATGGACTGTGATTGTCCTCATGTTTGACTCAAGTTTGAATCACGTCCCACATATGTGAAATTCAGCAGTTCAGGTGGTCATTTTGAAATTATGTGCTGACAATTCAGAATTGCGTCAGTGGCATTAATCACTGCTGAAATAATGGGTGCATGACACAGGATGTTTAAAAGCTGTGAGAAAGTGGAGCGTCCTTTGGCATAGATTTTACATGTGTATGAATCTCTGTGAATAAGTTGTTCATTCATTCAGCACCACTTCCAGCATTTCTCATTTTTAGTAATGCGATCATATTGATACTGGTTTGATGTGAGAATGTATCATTAGATGATAGAACCAGAGCTTAAAATGAGTTGACAAATTAATCAGACGATTGATGCTGGATGGCAACACCGACAATTAAAATAATATCTTATAGTGAAGTACTATTTTTTTTAAATGCCACAGACTGGTCCAGGTTGTTACATGTGAATATTTACTCGTCTTTTAATTTTCTATCACACTGAATATAGTACCTCTGGCTTTAAGACTGGTGATCAGTAGAAACAAGCAATTTGAAGATGTCATCAGAAGACTAGGGAAAATGTGATGGGCTTTCCAAAATAATTTGAGAAAATAATCAGCAGATTAATTCAACAATGAAAACAATAGTTGTTGACCTACAATGAGGAATACATATGGATGAAATTAGCAAAGATGTGTCTGCTTCTTCATTTTTAATTATTTAGTTTGGCCATTACTTGTAATTTAAAGTCGTGTCAGGAGATATTGTGAATAGTTAGTTTTACAGAACCAGCAATGCTATCTCATTATGCTCATTGCTAGATATGATGCCAAATATTATAGCAGTTTTTGATATGAACTTGGTTTCTGTACAGTATTAATACTAATGCAGTGATTTGAGACATACTACAGTTATTGGTTTTGACAAATGATCAGACTTCATACATGATCATTAGTTCAATAGTTAGAGCCTCATAACCAGTTTTATTCAGAATCAAAGAGCAATCATTGATTGTTCTTAAACATTACACCCGACCTTTGCCAATGAGAGGGTTCATACAGTCAGTGTCATTCGTTATACAAAGGAAATGGGCACAGAAATGGTCCTCTTGACGTTCTTTATATTGTGTTATTATTAGTAGACATCATCTATTAAGAAGGATAGAAATGTAAATGCAAGTTGACAGATATTTGAAAATGCTTGAACATTTTTTAGCAAAATAAAGCATAGTAAAAAGTTCAGTACCACATTTAGTATGTTTTAATATGTTACTGCTTTTTTGTCTTAAGGGTTAAAGGTCTGATTTGCTCCCTGGTAGATTTAAAATTTAAAATTTTTCCCAGTTTTAATTCAAAATGTATTTTTCTTGATTGCCCAGTTTGTCTGATTGTTCTTCTTTCTTTTTTTCTTTGACAGGATCTAATTCCGAAGGAATGAATGAATGAACCCTCTGCTCATATCACTGCACTGCTATTTATTAAATTTGAAGCTCCGTACAAGAAGGTCAAATCTGATATCCACTGGGGATCAGGAACTGTATGGACAAACATTCAAGTGACCTCGTTTATACAGTGCCTGTTTATGGCAGGATGAGCGTCAGCAGGCTATGATGGCGAAAAAGCAAGATGCCCGATCGCCCATTTACAACCTTATTGTGGTGGGATTGTCAGGAACAGAGAAAGAGAAGGGACAATGTGGGATTGGCAAGTCCTGCTTGTGTAATAGATTTGTGCGGCCTAGTGCTGATGACTTCTACCTTGACCACACTTCAGTTTTAAGCACCAGTGACTTTGGGGGTCGAGTGGTTAATAATGACCACTTTCTGTTTTGGGGGGAGGTGTCCCGGGTTCTGGAGGAGGGGCCTGAGTGCAGGATGCATGTCGTAGAGCAAACAGAATTCATTGATGACCAGACATTTCAGCCGCACCGTAGCACTGCTATGCAGCCCTATATCAAAAGGGCAGCTGCAACCAAGCTGGCCTCAGCAGAGAAGCTCATGTACTTCTGTACAGACCAGCTTGGCCTGGAGCAAGACTTTGAGCAAAAACAAATGCCTGAGGGCAAGCTGCAGGTAGATGGCTTCCTTCTATGTGTTGATGTCAGCCGTGGCATGAATCGCAACTTTGATGACCAGCTGAAATTTGTCTCAAACCTGTACAGTCAGCTTAGCAAGACCAAGAAGCCCATTGTGCTGGTCCTTTCCAAATGTGATGAAGGAGTTGAACGCTACATCAAAGATGCACATACCTTTGCTATCACAAAAAAGAGTCTACCAGTAGTTGAGACATCTGCACGCTCAAATATAAATGTTGATCTTGCCTTCCTCACTTTGGCTCAACTTATTGACAAGAGCAGGGGCAAGCCCAAGATCATTCCCTATTTTGAGGCCCTAAAGCTCCAGAGTCAGCAGATAGCGTCTGCTAAGGATCGTTATGAATGGCTAATCAATCGCATAGTAAAGAATCACAATGAAACCTGGTTAAACACCAGTCAACGCATGAACACCTCCCCAGAGTACAAAGAATATGTCTTCTTGGAGGGAACGGCTAAATGCAAGAAGCTTTTTCAACAGCATGTATACCGTCTGAAGCAGGAACATATTGAGAGGCGTCGCAAAATATACTTAAGCACTCTTCCTTTAGCACTTAGTTCATTGGTGCCTGACCTGGATGAGATAGATCAACTGAGCTGGTCTGGGGTACAGAAAGTCCTAGAGTCCAAGCAGCACTTTGCTCACTGGTTTGTTGTTCTGGAGGACTCACCATGGGAGGATACATCTCACATTGATAACATGGAAGATGAGCGAATCCCTTCAGACCTACTGGAGACTGCTGAAGCAGAGGACATATTTAATGCCCACCTAGAACATCTGCGGAATGAGTGCAGACGAGCAGAGATAAGGCTGGAGTTTAAACAGAAGTTAGCTTCCTCTCCCTTTGTCACACCTGGTAAACCTTGGGAGGAGGCACGCAGCTTTATCATGAATGAAGAGTTCTACCAGTGGCTTGAGGAGCCAGAGTACTTAGATCTGTACAACCGTCATCAGAAGGAGATCATTGACCGGGCTAAAGAAGACTTCCAGGAGCTCTTGCTGGAGTACTCTGAGCTTTTTTATGAGCTTGAGGTGGATGCCAAGCCAAGCAAGGAGAAGATGGGAGCAATTCAGGAGGTTTTGGGAGAGGAACAGAGGTTTAAGGCATTACAAAAGCTTCCTGCTGAAAGAGATGCCCTGGTATTGAAGCATATCCACTTTGTCTATCACCCTACCAAGGAGACCTGTCCTAGCAGTCCTCACTGTGGAGATTCTAAGATTGAACAAATCCTAGTTTCCCGTTTCCCCATGTGTTACCCCTTTTTAGATGTGAAAGCTCATTTTGGGGATACCAAGGCTGACAGAATTAACCTTGTCATACTAGGGAAGGATGGACTGGCCAGAGAATTTGCCAATGAGATTAGGACTCTCTGCACAAATGATGACTGGTATGTGTTAGACGGGAAGATGTATGAATTGACACTACGGCCTATTGAGGGAAATGTACGTCTTCCAGTAAATTCCTTCCATACCCCCACTTTCACCCCCCACGGTTGTCTGTGTCTCTATAATTCAAAAGAGTCCCTCTCCTATGTGGTTGAAAGCCTTGAGCGACTTCGGGAATCTACTCTAGGTCGAAGGGATAGCCAGCTGGCACAACTGCCAACATCACTGCTTTTAGTCACTAAAAGAGGCGTGGGATCATACGTGGATATAGGAGGAGAAACTGCCTTAAACCTAATCACACAGGGACAGCAGGTTGCAAGGAGACTGCAGTGTAGCTTTTTAGACCCTGCTTCCCCAGGTGTGGGTTATGGCCATAATGTCAATGAGACCCAAATAAACCAGGTGCTGAGGGGCCTTCTGGATATTAGGAGGAGTACATCCTTTAGTAGCAGCTCCCCACCCCTCCTCCCTGAGCCCCCTGGTCTCAGAGACTCTCCTCATCAGCCGGTTCCAGAGGCAGACCTTCGCATTGTCATGTGCTTAATGTGTGGAGACTCCTATGATATTGAGCAACTCCTGTCCCCTTTCCTTATGCGTCAGCACTGCAGGCCCATGCCTAATAGTGGCACTTCTGTATTGCTGGAGCAGACTGTCGGTGGACATAAGTTGGCTATAGAGCTCTCTCTGCTCTCATACCACGCCTCATTCACTTTGCGGAAGAGCAGGTTAGTACACGGCTATATCGCAGTGTACTCGGTCTCCCGAAAAGCCTCCTTGGAGACCCTGTGTGCCTTCTTGTGTGAGGTTCAGGACATCATCCCAGTTCAGCTGTTGGCAGTGGGAGATAGCCAGGCAGAGCTGACCGACAGCGACTATGCCTGTGAACAGCTGATTCAGGGGGAGGAGCTGGCCCATGAGATTGAGGGTCGCTTCAATACTCTGATTTGTGGCTCCGGGGGCGTGGTAGGAGGCTTGCACAGGATAGAGATGTTCCATTCTTTTCTGATGGAGGTGGTAGAGAAGCGTAACATTGTGGAGGCCACACACATGTATGATAATGTTGCTGAAGCATGCACAAATGAAAATGTGTACTCCCCACGCTGTAGTTCTCCCAGTCCTGTCACCATGTTCCTGGATTCAGAGGATGATGTAGAGCCGTCACCACCATACTATGATGGCACACTCACTTCTCACAGTGGGGGCCTCAACCTGCCTGACTTAGATTCCAGTGATATCTCTGTCATATCTGATATCAGGGACTTTGAGAACAAACTCAACAACAAAATACCTCCCCAAGTGAGAGTTAAACCTGGTGTCACTTTTGACTTCCGGAAAGTGAGCCGCAACCCATATATCGATACACTAGGTCATCGTCGCTCCCTACCATCTGCTGTTACCTGGGTTCCTAGTGGTGATGTAGGCTACGATCCTTCAGACTATGCTGAACCCATTGATGCTGTTACAAAACCCCGCCCTAGCAATGAAGAGATCATCTACTCAGTGCCACATGACAGCACACAAGGCAAAATCATCACTATACGCAACTCCAACAGGATGCACTCCAACGGAAATGGCTCAGACAGTGAAGCAGACAGCAGCTCTCTGGAACGAAGGAGGAAGTTCTCCGCAGTGGGGGTGAAGCCACGTCTTTACCGTGACCGCTCCAAGCGACTTGGCAAGTTCAGCAGCTTTCGAACAAGCTTCATAGGCAGCGATGATGAGATGGGAGCTCTTCCAAAGTCTAAAGAAGATGACTTTGGGACGCTGAAAGGTGAAAGTCTTGTTAATGAGGAGAGTGAGGACCCAAAAAAGAGGAACATTCTGAAGAGCCTGCGGCGAACTGCCAAGGTGTGTATTATACTACCTTTTCCTGTTTTAATCCAGAAAGAGACGCTCAATTCAAGTGTTTTCATAGAAAATACCCTTACCTCTGAAGGTATAATAGCGCTATAAAATATATTGAGGTCCCTGTTGTGTGAGCATGTTTGAAATGTGTCAATGTCTTAGTGAGGGTCTAGACATGAAGCTTGTGACTGAATATGAGGAATACTTGATTTGCTGCTGATGGAGAAATACACATTTTGTTAGTGCCCAATGAGTATCAACTGAATTAACCCAGTTTGTGACACTCAAGTGTCCTCTGTCTGTCTTTCTTCATAGAAAACAAGACCAAAGGCCCGTCCAGCTATTCCCAAACCTCCAGAGAGCATTTACTTTGGAGTCCCTCTCGTGAATGTGGTATCCCCAGACAGACCTATCCCACTCTTCATCGAGAAGTGTGTCCGCTTCATTGAAACAACAGGTAAGTTGTTTTTTTTAACCTCTTTTGAACTATAAAATGTGCAAGTGATGTATACAAACACCATTTAAAGTTTTATTGTGAGAAATGCAGACAAGTTTCATTCATCACTATTTATTCTTCACTAATAGGTAAATATTTTTTGATAAAATGAGCATTATTGATTGATTACCTAAACATACTTATTGTTCAATCAACTGTTCATGACCACAAGTGATGTGAAACTAATACAAGGGTATACTGAGTACTATTCTAGTACTATTCTTGACACTGCCAGCATCTGTACTTTAATACTTCAAAACAGGGCACTGTCTCAAAAATTGTTGAATATTTTTTTGCACAAATCTTTAGTATACATTTCCCATGTAATGGAGACGTACTTTTGCATTTCAGTGGCCAGTCGTATATCTTGGCCACCATAGAGTTGGTGCTCTTCTCCCTTAAGTGCCTAAGGACTGGTTGCTTCTAATGCACTTGGACCAATGACTTGCAAAACTGGGGAAACAACTGAGACAGTGCTGATACCAGTACACTACTGACATCCTCGGATGAGAGATGCTCTCTTACTTCTCTAATTTGTCTGATATGACTATGATATAACTATGAGCAATATTAGATGAGACAGTCATTAATCTCCATTTTTATTTGCTATGTAACATATAAGTAATAACCTGTTACCTAAAACTAAATTTGTCTTTCGACTAATGTGGCACGGTGGCACAGTGGGTAGCGATGTTGCCACACAGCAAGAAGATCCTGGGTTCAAATCCACCTGAGGACCTGAGACCTTTTTGTGTGGAGTTTGCACCCCGTGTCTGTGTGGGTTCCCTCTGGGTTCTCCGGCTTCCTCCCACCACCAAAAACATGCAGTAGAGCCGAACTGGACTGACTGGATCATAGCTGTGTCCTCAGTCATTATCAGTTCAGCTATATGATTTTGTCTTTCTTCAGTGAAATGCATCTGTGGAAGGGCATCCTGAGTATTTTATGCTTGTTTCCTCAGGCCTGAACACTGAGGGTTTGTACCGTGTAAGCGGCAACAAGTCCGAGATGGAAAGCATGCAGAGGCAGTTTGAACAGGGTGAGTAGCTCATCAGACTTGTTTGAGCCAGCTGTTTGACATTTTATGTTGCTGTCTAATCAAAACATAGAGTTAACAAGAGATAATGACATGCAACCGATTGTTCAGTCCTGATGACAGCAGTTACTGGTGTGCTTGTTTTGTCTTATTTGTTAAATCCTCTCATTCTCATGTGTGTAGACCACGGATTAGACCTCGTGGAGAAAGACTTCTCCATAAACACTGTGGCTGGAGGTCTCAAAAGCTTCTTCTCTGAGCTGCCTGAGCCCCTGGTGCCTTGTGCTCTGCAGGTGGACCTATTGGATGCTTTCAGTAAGCAAACACCACTGGGCTGGGAGGGTCTTCACGAGAACATAAAAAGATTTTTTACTGTAGGAGGGAAGAGGGTAGGGTAGGTTTTGGGAGACCTGAATAGGGCTAGAATAATTTTGCTGGTAGTGTAGAGAGAGATTCGTTCCAAATTATTTTGTGCAATGATGACGTCTCTGTTTTAATGATAACTTCTCTCTGCGTGTGCAGAAATCACTGACAGAGAACAGAGACTATACACAATGAAGGATGTCCTGAGGAAATTCCCCAGGGAGAATTATGATGTGTTCAAATATGTGCTGAGCCACTTACACAAGTAAGTTCCCTGTCTACCCTTTAAAGCACTTTCATGCATTTGATCGTCTGGACACCTTTCTGTTTTTCTGCACTGTGTGAATAAATTGGTTCCTGTTTGTGTGCTTTCCCCAGGGTGAGCCAACTGAACAGGGTGAATTTGATGACCAGTGAAAACTTGTCCATCTGTTTCTGGCCCACCCTCATGAGGCCTGACTTCACCACGATGGATGCCCTCACTGCCACACGCACCTACCAGACAATCATCGAGACCTTCATCCACCAGTGTGCATTCTTCTTTTACAACCAGCCCCTCCTCGACTCCCCCACTGGCCTAGCAGGCCTCCCTGCCTCGCCCACCACCACCCTCAGCGGGAGCTCTGCCTACTCTTGTTACCGCTCCTCTCCTCCCCACACCGCCACACACTTCAGCCCCCTGCAGCAATCCCCGCCCACCACTCCCCAGTCTCCCCTGCAGTCTCTGCTTCCTCCCCTCCACCAGCACCCCCACTCCCACCACTCTCCTGCTGAACAAGAGACACTGTGAGAGACAGTGAAACCACGTGTGCCCATGACGATGCTGGACCTTATCACCAACACACACACAGAAAAAAAAAAAAACATGTGCACTTGCACACTACATTTTTGATCATGGACAACCTTGGTAACGAAGAGAGGAGGTGGAAAGTGTCTGAGAAACTACCCAACCTGTTGTTTGTATCTATACTTGTGTGCATCAGGGCAGGCTACCGTTATCAGTGACTTCCTCTGCCCTCTGAATCCCTGAATGCCTGGAATCTGACATTAGATCAGAACAAGAGGACAGAGGTCACTGTCACAACAGGCCTCTCTTCTGTCAACAGCCACCACTTATCCTACACTATCAAAGATATAGAAACCTCTATGACAAGCTGGAAGAATCGATTTGTGGTCACCATGTTTTTATCAATGTAGAACTCTTAGTGTTTTTTTCCTCATGAAAGTACTGCCACTGGATTTTTAGACTGTTCCTCTGTAGGTCCTTTGGGCAGCAGTTGGCTCCAAATAGCAGAGGTTCATCTGCTTGCCTTTGGGGTTTCTCTCATTGGCTCTACTTGAGGGGTCAGCATGGGGGAGGGAAGGAAGGGGAGGGGGCGGGGGGTTCACATCCAGGGATGCACTTTAATGATCACTGTTGTTTTATCCTTGAAAGGGTTTCTGTTTGTTGACATACTGTTTTCATGAGTGTTTTTAATTTCACAGCTCAAACAGCCATACCCATTGACTCTACAGAGCTCTGGCAGATCAAACCTTGTTTACATAAAACTTTTTTTCTTTTTTTTAATCCACAAACTTACCTGAAGCACTTTTTGATAGTGTAGTGTTACATTAGAAGAAAAGCCACATTGATGAATTGTTCATGTTTGTTTCGTGGTTGAGTGTGGCATTAGTGCAGGCTTGTGAAACAAGATCCTTTGTAAAAACTTGCGTTGTTTTCAGTTGATCCAGAGTTCCCATTTTAGGTTGATAGGAAATCTGAATCCACACATATTCCTCGTTCATCCAGCCATGTGAATACTTTTCTTTTAGAGTTCGTCCTCTTTATAGCTGTTGGTCCATCAGAGTGGACGTTTAGGAAAGCTTGGATCAATAAGACCATTATAATATCAGAGAGGAGTTTGCCTGCTGTCAGTCAAGTGAAGGAGGAGTTTTGCTGTTCTTGAATTTGTAACCTAGTCATACCTGATCACAACTCCACATTGCCATCTGGTGACCATGGAAGTTTGGTTTGCTGGGTGTGTTGCTGTCAAACTCTTTGTATTCATCCAACATGAAGGACTTCTCAGTCCGAAGGTTTAATATTCTCAACACACTGTTACCGCTAGTCCTGCTATACAATACAATGATCAGTAGAAGTTAAATGTTTGTTAATGCGACACTTTGAGGAAGCAACGCCGGCCATTTACCTGCTCTAGTGAATTAGTTTTGTGCTGTCATAATGTCCTCACCTGTCATTGAAAAGAAACAGCACCGTTTCAGTGGTAGTGAAGACCTGGTGATTCCTATGAGAGGAGGCACTCTTTTCAAAGGGGACAAGTAAAAATGGACCCCCAGACATATGAGTTCTGGATGATTGTGGGTCTCTTAGTAACTGAGATCATCACTTACTGGTACTTATGGAATCACAATGTTGTTGAAAGTCAGTCATTTTATGTGTTCATCGGACTAACCTGAGGATTCCCCTCAACCTGATCAGAGCTGTAACCTGTAACATTAGGATGGGCACAGAACCAACCAAACAACTGTCCCACAGGATTCGTGGGAGTTTATTAAACCTACTGTATCACTTCTGGTTACAACCTTGGCAAATCTGCCGTTCAGTAAGCAAAAAGTGAGTGCATACTACTCTATAATGGTTGTTTATTTGTATGTTGGGGAACGCCACCCTTTAGTCAATGGTAGAAAACATTTCTAGTGTGTATTTCAATGATTGAAAATCCATTTTTACAATTTTTGTGAATGGTTCAAGGCCACTTAAGTTTAGTGCATGATTTAAATAAAAAAAAAACACACCAAGGGAGAAGGATGAAAGCCTCTACCTGTTTTAAAACATTAAATTAGTATGAGAAGAAAACAAATACTAAAGTGAAATAGCTGAAACGTGAAACTTTATGTACTGTGCACCAAGAGCAACCCATGAAATTTGTCTGACTGAGAAAAGTGAAGATGAAGGCCTTATGTGAACTGTATAATAGTTAATAAATTAAATCTTGTAAAATTGTCCTCAGCTTTCTTGTGGTGCATGTCTTTGTGTCTTTCATTTAGTCTTTAACCATTTGAGAGGTTGAATCTGAACTGGACTTCTGTTTAGCATTTGAGAGGAACCTCCATATATTAATTTCACAATGTGTAATACTCGAGTTTAAAATAAGAGTGGAACATAACTTTTATAAATGGAATTTCTGATCATAATTTATGAATCCACACAATAGCAGCTAGACTAATATCACAGTGGGGTCCAGAGGCATAAATAGGACTTATTCTACTCAGAGATCATCTCAGCCTAACCTCAACCTGTGCAAAGAACGCTTTAAGTCAGCTATCTACAATGCATCCTTTATATAACCATTTAATTCTACACACATTACATACTGAAAGGCAGCTGTAGTATTTAAGGCACTGGTGGAGGTGACTACATAACATCAATTATTCACAGCACACCCGTCATGACCGACTGCACTCTTTTGATAGAATACTTCAGCATAGTATCTGTTATCCTGTGTGGATGGATCGGACATCCTAATATTATAATGCCATCTTGTGGTTGCATAGCTATAGAGCTAAGCAGGGTAGTTCAGATGTCCCTCTCCCCAAAAACAAATTCCAGCTCCTTTTAGGGGATCCTGAGGTGTTTCCCAGACTCAGAATCTCCCTGCGGGGATTCTGAGTCGACTTCTGGACTGATGCGTGTGGACTCAGACGCATATGGATGATTTAGAGTCACCTATATCACGTCTTTGGACTGTGGGAGGAAATCAGAGGATACGAAGCGAACCCACGCATCTTACATTTCATTTCCTGAAATGTAACATGCAGTTGTGTATACCTCCAACACGCAATATTTGATGACCATCTGGGAGGAGCATACTCTTGAGTGAAATGTCTTATTACTGTGCCCTTGAAAAATAAAATGAGACAATGAGGAGCTGCTTTAATATCTGGAGAGGGCAGACGAGAGGTTCTTACAGCAGCCAGGACATGTCGGACGCTGTCCTGCAGAAGATGAAAGTGGACACCAGCACTTTGCTTGGACTGATGGTGGCAGTGATGGAGGCCCAATCCCAAAGATGGCATTAATACTGAAGTGTCGAGATTTAAAAAAAATTTTTTTTATTGAAAACCTTTGGATAGCACTCATAGTACACTTTTACATTTTTTGTGACTTGTGTATTTTTGTACTTTGTCCTTAAATTCACAGTTTTTTCTTTGTCATGTTGAATTTGTTTCTCCACAGGATCAGATAACTATTACTGGGTATGAGCAAAAAAAAAACACAGCAGCACGAGATGCCATCCAGGCCATTGTAGATGAGCTTCAAGACACAATCTCAGAAGTCATCACCCTGGACAGCCGGGTCCATTCCCGTATAATAGCAGCCCATGGCAATGGAATCCGCAAAATCATGAATACGTTTAAGGTGAGTCTGCAGACAGGAAGGGAGATGTTCCTGTCAGTGTAGCAAAATAATAATTTTCTTGCATCGTGTTTTTGAGCTTTCACTGTATCACCACTTGTACCTTGTTAGCCCATTCTTATCTGGCTAAAATCCTCACTTGCAACTTTTAAAGATCACCTCTGCACTTGGCAACATAAATAAATGTTTAGTTTTGGTAATACAATTTATTGACCTTTAAGTATGGATATTGTTCCCAACTATAATGCCATTCATTAGAGAACATACTTCCACCAAGGCTGAACAATCCTCATACATGTCTGTTTAGCTTGCCTGGCCCAACATCCATATGAGTCTTTTTGTGTATTAAATCACTTAAAAAAGTATCCAGTCCTTCATGTGGCTATGTGGTTTTATATTTTTTATGTTTTGTTTTTAGGTTGATATCAGCTTACCCCGGCATGGAGCTGCAGATCCGAACCGTGTGAGGGTCACAGGTCGCACCAAGCTTGTGGATGAAGCCATTGACCACCTCCTTAACCTGGAAGACAAATATGTAAGTTGCACCCCATGACAAGTGTTAATATTCGCTGGAGGTACTACAAATTCTTTCTGTAATGTTTCCAGTTTGCTCATTAGATCTGATATACTGTATGTTCACTTCTTGCAGATGGAGGATGATGAGCTAAAGAATTACCTGAGGCCTCCTAGGCGTAGCGCTGCTGTGATGTATGAACAATATGACTCATCCAATGGCTTTGTGGTGAGGCAGGCTCCCTGGACCACTACCAATGAGAAGGCGACGATTTCCAACAAGCCTGACACTGTTTGAAATTAGAATTGGTCGCATCTTATTTTGTTAATCACCTTTTTTTTTCTACTTATAGGTCCCTGATATGAGTTGCTCTGAGAATTTCCCCAGCATTGGAGCCTCGGTGGCATCCAAAACCACTCCCAGGGGACCCAAGCATTAAGCTGTGCTACTACAGAAGGGCCTCACCTTAACTGGACACAATCATCATCATCCCCTTCTTGCCCTGGACTTTTAGGGTCAGCAGTCGCTGACCCTAAAAGTCAAAAAATTTAAATGAATAAAAAAGCATAAACTTTTAAGATTGGTCACTCTCAGAATTCTGACTTTATTCTCAGAATTCATGCATTATCATTAATGGCATGCTGAATTCAAGCCAGGACTCACTTCCTTTATATTTTTTCAAGCATTTATTTAGCCAGCCAGAGCCAATGGGTCAAAGCACTTCAGGTTGTCGAGCAAAGGACACAAAATGTGATTATACTGCCAGACGTGTGTACTTGGTAACCTGTTTGAACTAGTTCACTCTGTAAAAATACACCTCTAAAGAATTTATTGGTTTCATTCTCATAAGTTGTCTGATGACTAGCATTCAAACACACGACAGGTGATTTCCTCTCACAGTCTGTGGTTTCCCAGACCAAACTTCTTCCAGTATGTCCTCTATTTCAGTTTTGCTTGGCATCATAACTGAAAGATAAACATGTATAAGCAGGTGAATAGATGATCCAACTTTCAAAGAAATGTTATAATACATTCTAAAACTAAGAAACTATAATGGTCAAAACAGCAAATCTAGCCTTGCGATAATAATAATAATGTTTAAAAAGTCCTTAATAATTACAGCCATACTACAATGTTGCTTCTGGTCAGTCATGTTTCTGGCATATTTTACATTTCAGCTGCTAAAATAAATTAAATTCCCCCAGTAGATGTCACTGCTGTACCCTGTGGTAAAAGAGACCTTGACTAATACTCAAGTTATAATAAATAGCATATAATAAATACACCACATAAGCAGGTGATGTTTACCTGGCTGCAGCAAAATCCATTTTGATGAATGACGTCTCCACCCTTTGTCCCTGCAGACCTTCACTGAGAAACAAATGGCATTCATTTTGTGCACACTTTGGGCAACTGTGGCTTGTGTAAAGTGAATTTACGTGACGCTAACATAAATTCACTTACATTCGCAGTTCTTGGCAGCTCTGATTTTCTCTATGCAGTGGAAATGCAGTGAAGGAGATCTTTTTTTTTCAGTTAAGGTGACCCTATAAAATAAAGGCCAGCCTTCACCTGAGAAAAACAGCATCAAGAGCGCAGACTGACACAGAAATCCACACCCATACTAAATGAACTGTTAACAAATATAGTATTTTTATAGATTATTCAGCCAGCCATGCATCAAACCATAGCCACTACTGAAGAAAGGTTAAATAGATAAATATGGTGCTGCATGTTGACAAGGCTCCAGGGCAAGACGTTACTTGGGGTGTCACCAGCCTTGCCAGACACAAAGGCTAGGCCTAAAAGACAGATTATTCATCAGGTGAGTTGAAGACTCCTTACAAGGTCACCAGTAGCCATCATGCAAATCAAATATTTCCCTCTGCTTATTGCCTCACTAAAGGGAAAGACACATTTTTAGCAGTGCAAATGGTGGCAAAGCAGCACAAAGCCTGCAGGTCCTCCAGGAAATGCTGATAGCACATATCATATGAGAACAGGTAACACCTGATTCATACTATGTGTTAAAATCACACTCTCATGTGATTTGCTGCCGGATGGAGGCTGCTGCTGCTCTGATGCCGGCAGATGTCCTTCCATGGGGCGTCACTTCCCTTATTGTCTCTCTCTCAGAGTAACAAAGGTCTGAAATTATTTATCCATCTATAATGTAGTCAGTCACTCTCCACCAGTTATCCAGTTCTTGTCCTTAAGTGGACTTTACAGTGCGGACATGGTTCCCTGGGTCTGCTCTCAGGGCTGCAGGGTCTGTCCTCTCAGGATGGAACAATTAAGTGTGAGAGGCAGCGATCCGGCTGGGACAGACGTAAGACCTGCGGGCTCTTTGGTGAGTGGAGTGGAATCAATATTCTCACTGCTCTTTGGCCGAGGATAGACAAAGGTCTGTGAAATGAAATGACGATGTCATCTGTGTTAGTTTTGTTTTGAGCCTCAAATTTATAAGAGAAAGCCTGTACTGCAAATTGGCGGTGTGCTGTCAGCTTCAATTTTGCCCATTCTCTAATCAATTAGTATTAACGGCAAATGCTTTCTTCATACTTTTATACTGAATTCTTTTGTTTAGGCCTAAATTTAAATGTTGGTTTTGGTGTAATTTCAAAAACATTTCCAATAATGTGTTTCAACGCTGCTTTGGCTGTTTATCTGTTAATTCAATAGGAATGTGAAAAATGTTCAGATTATATGCAAACAAACCTGTTGAGAATGACAGAGGCTGTGACATATGAAAGATAGCTTTATTGCACAAGGTGTTAGAATGTTCTTTTTAGTTTTTCTTTTCTTTTCATAGAAAATGTACTTTTGAACACAAGCATTTGCTGTAACAAGCAACTCAAACAAATGTTTTGGATACCCTCAACATTTTTTTGTTTGTTTTTGATTTTCATACATTTTTTCCTTCAATTTTTCCCTTTTAACAAGCATGCAATATTTTTTTTTTTTTATCTTTGAGGATGAACAAAATACAAAATAATAATTGATTTAAAAAAAAGTAAACAGGACAAATGACAACATCAAAAGACCTTCAAAAAATAATAACAATTCAACAAATTAGTATCAAAAACATAAAGGGAAAGAAAAATGTTTTTGCCCATTTCAGAAGTAAAATATTTTAGTTATGATACTATTTCAATTTTGAAATTGGGGCATTCAACCCTGATGTGTCCCCTGATTTATTCTGACGAAAATAGCTCTTCATACAAAACTGTGTTTATGTACAAGACTTAATCTATAAACAACACTGACAAAGGTAGAGATGATGGATCTGGTATGTTTAGGGTGGTGAAGTTTTAATTTAATTCATCTAAAAAGAACGGGAGTCTGAATGTTTTAGGTTTACAGACTGACTCCAGTCCAGTATATATACAATTATAGTTTATGTGACCAAAAGAGCTACGAGTCCCTGATTTTCACTTGTCTGAACAGGTTTTTGCAACAGACACATACTTTAGTGGTGTTTTGTGGGAATTTTTTTTGTCAAAAAACCTCAATCAAATGAAAATGGATATTAAATCAAAAATCAGCCGACCAACGGATACCACCTCCCCTAAACAAACAAACAAACAAAACAAATGGATAAATAAATATAAACCACAAAACACTATCATGGAGATGCTTCAGAAAGACATTCCAATAGGTTCTTGTGTGAATGCACATTAGAGCAAAATGGAGAGGTGTGGAGATAAAGCAAGAGGGACATATACAGTACTTCAGACAGGGGAACAACACGTATCAATTGAGTGAACATTATATCATTTTCAAAACTGAGCTCCCTGATATATAACATCGCTCAACATTATAGTCAATTACTTCATTCACATCATGACTGGGATTTCGCCAAAGAGCAAAGATCAGCTGAGTGACACCAAGGCTGGTTTAGAGGTTGATTGGATAAGTTACTGTGACTGAAGCCTTCGTCCATCATTCAAACAGAAACATATTAGTGGATCCTCTGTGGCAATGATTTGGTTTGTGAATGTTACTGTATTTGCCAACCACTCAGGCTTACAACAAGCTTAATAGAGCCATGAAGCCTGTCCTCATGAGTAGACTAAAATACTGTTACAGAATTCTTACTATGATTGTTTCGCTGTACAAATTCAGCAAATTAGGTGCTGCAAAACAAATAGGTTATTATCTGTATGCCAGCCAGCCTCCCTTTTCAAGAACTCAAAGTAAAACGAAGAGGCCTATCTTGCTTTTCCCATCTCAACATGGAGCTTGGAAAGAGCCACTCTCTGTCCATACAGAAGCCAAACACTCTGAGTTGGTCTACATACAGAAACATATAGAGCATCCTGTATATATACTATACTTTTTCTTTCTTTATTCCAACTTTTTTAAAATGTCTCTTTTTTTTAATTGCATGATTGAGAGATTGTCTCATTCTTAAATTTGACATTAACATTAAATGGTTGTATATACTACCACAATATTGTAGTATATACAATTTATACTTTGTCATAATTTCACTTAAATGTCAATAATATACCTACATAGAAATATATATGTAAATTCTTTATAATACCAAATATTCTTTATTTGCAATGTGAGAAATTATAGCTGGTTTATTTGGGTTGTCATGATTTCATTAAAAAGTTAGATACTGTTCAGCTGAAGGGAGATGTGTGGAGAACATTAATGTGATGTAAATTTTTTATCATTGGAAGCCTGAATCATTTATTTTGGAAATCTGCCAATACCTTTTTGGGATTTTACGAGACACATAGAGGGTAAAGAAAATACACTAAGAATAGGGGAACGTAATTCAAACCTCTGTAAATTGACAATAATACTCAAACTAGGGAGGAATGTATGTGTGTGCACATGAGAGACAGGATGGCCACACAGCTTCATACTGGCTATCGTAGTGTTAATCATCATAAACACAGAGCTTTTAACTTCCCAATTATAGTCAATATTTTCAAATAACCACAGAATAATTTCCATGTTTTTTGCTGTGCAAGTCCCGCAAGAACTGAGCGGAGCCGAGCACCAGCCGGCTGGAACTGTTAGTTGGAGTTAGTAATTCTTTTATTGAGTCCCAGGTGAACATGAAAAGTCGGGTTAGCTGGGTCTCTGTCTGGGAGAACACCTATCCCAAGGAAAAATTAGACAGAACGCTGTGCAGTTCGCGATTAGTTTGGTTGAAAGAAAAAGATGGTTGCATGTCCTTTCTGGCCCAGACGGAAGAGTACCAGAGTGGGGCTGGCTGAGGAATGGGACAGCAATGTAAGTCTGTGCATGAGAGCAGATTACACCAGTGTGTATGACTTGGAGTAGGCCCCCACGCTCTGTTTCTGCAGTCTCCCCAGTGCTGAGGAGCTGCTCTCTAGCAGTGAGTCTCTGGAGCCCCCAACCTTGTTACTGTTGGTGGGGTTGCTGCTCGTGCTGGAAGTAGAAGCTGTTGCTGCAGTGTTGGAGCTGGGCATGGTGAGAGTTCTTTGGGGCAAGGTAGCAGTGCCCGAGCTCGCACTCAAACTGCTCAGCCCAGAATGGCCCAGCGTCAGGGCCTGCTGCTTGGCAGGGTCTAGAGTCTTGTGTCGGCCCTGGGTGTGATACGCCCGCTGCGTGAGGCTGCGGATTGAGGCTTCCCGCGGTGGCACAGCTGGACAAGGG
This sequence comes from Chaunax sp. Z400, assembly GCA_037577475.1. Lineage (NCBI taxonomy): Eukaryota > Metazoa > Chordata > Actinopteri > Lophiiformes > Chaunacidae > Chaunax > Chaunax sp. Z400. Next base: position 9,473,030 of record CM075201.1, on the reverse strand, counting down.
TCATGCAGCTCCCCTTGCTTGCGGAAGAATGGGTCTGTCTTCATGTAGAGGGGTAGATTGCAGAATTCACCTGAGAGAAGCAAGAGAAGAGTCAGGGGATTTTGAATTAAAGCAAGTTGTCATTTCAATAGTTTGGATTCATTATTTCCAAATGCATATAAGTATGGCTTATGCTATTCTTTAGATATTATAACACATGACATGGTGGTTTTGATTTGATTCATCATGTAGAGAGAAATTAAGCCTTGGAGTGATTGGTTAGACATGTCAGCCAAGAAGGATGATGCCTTGATTCCTTGTGGAGCGTTACTCATCATAGTCAACTGTCTGCAGGTAACTAAATGGTTTTAAATGACATAACTAATTATGAATTATTCATAGCGACAGTGTCGTTCCCTGGCATTATATGGGATTGACCAAAACAAGTTTAACAGGTGAACAATAACCTAAATGCGCATTTAATGAAAGTAAAGCTGCAGTAATGGCAAGTGGAATCATTAAACCTGTTACACTAGGTCACAATAAAAAGAAACAATAAAAACAAGCAAGAATCTGCATTATGTATTGAGTTTCATCACTGTATGTGTCACACTCCATGTGAGTCGAGTGTAAAATGTATTATCAAAAGCACTAAATGAAGAAAAATCACATTCATGCAGAATTGTCTCTGCACGGCTCCCATCTGTTCATACTTACTTTTGTTAGCGCGGTGGGGAATGGGCACAGCTACATTTTTACCGCGGTCGTAGTCCTGCGGTTTGGGTGGTGAGGCAGTGAAGCGGCAGATGCCTGGTTCAGACGGCGTGCTGAGGGATGTCATACTGTCTGCCGGGTCGTTGGTACCTGTAGTCATCTGGTCAGATGAACTGTCTGAGATGAAACACTCTGTAATGGTGAACTTTGCGTGCTGCAGGTGCTCCTCCAGCTTGGCGTGCTCGTAGGCCCTCGCCAGCTCCTCGTACGTGGAGGAGGCGCTCTCTGTCGACACCATGCTGTTACGACCTTTATCTAAAAAGAAATAAAATAAATCCTGAGTCAGGCAAGAGCTCATATGTCACTCATATTTAGTTCACTTGCATTAGCTTCCAGACGGTTTGATTTATTTGATATATTCTATATCCATTCATCATCCATTTTCTTCACTGTCTTTGCGGGGTTGCAAGGGATAATAGCGTGTTTTGGACTGTGGGAGGAAGCCGGAGAGCCAGGAGGAAACCTGTGCAGGAGAACATGCAAACTCCACACAGAAAGGCCCCAGGTCTCTTTTCAGGGGCTTAACCAGGACACAAAATACTAAAGTCAAGAGATTTGGATGTGGAGGTTAAAGGTGGAATATATTCTCTCCATTCTCTGGTAACTTAAGAATCTCTAGTTGAAAGAAAACTGAAGATTTGTCATTACTTTTATAAAAGGACTGCTTCTTAGCACAAAGAGCAAAGCTGCATCAGTGGTACAGGCTAGGATCGACTCACCAGTGTCTTGTGAGAGGCTGGCGCTGTAACTGTCACTCTCTGTGGCAGTGATGCCATGAGAGCCCATCGTCCGCCAGTCTGAGGTCAGAGTTCGAGCCGAGGCCGTCGACTGGCTCTGACTCGGCCGGCTTAGCGTCCACTGGCTGGAATATCTGTTCCTAGAGCTGTGGGCTGATTTTATACTCTTCCTGGACACAGGATCTGAGAGAGATCACAGCGATCAGAGTACAGCTTGGCGGTACAAAGACTGTATGTGTCCATATATTGACTGTCAGGAAGACGACACTGTCTCATCATTAGGAACTTCACTGGATGTGCGTGGCAGTGCAATTCAAAAAGAAATGAAATGCTAATTTTATGTTTTACAAATTAAAGAGCTGTGAAATTTATTGCAAAAATGTTCATTTAAAGAGGAAAAACTCACTTGTGCCTGGGCGGATGTCTGACATGTCAATCAAAGGCCCTGAATTCTGTATAAGGGCTTGGTGGTGCAGAGACACGCCTGTACAGAAGTTCTGTGGATTCACTGATTGGCTAAACTCTGTGTCTGTCACCGGCACCGCCGCCTTGTCCTCCCCTGTTACAGGATATGAGCAAATACAACAATTTTACAAAAGATGCTACTTATCTAATTGAAGCAACCAGTAAATGACACTGATTAATGATATTTGTGTTGCTGTTAGTGAGTGTAGCCACATGCCTATCTGTTTGATGCCTTCCTTGTCCTCGATGAGTAGCTGAACACGCGGGATATCAATGTGGAGCCTTGGTCCTTGAGGAGGGCCCTTAACTGGAGTGTCTATACTGCGGTTGTTCTTGCTGCACACACACATAGAAGTGACACATATAGTCAGACTGGTGTCTCTGGTCAGACTAGTGTTCCAAAAAAGTGAGGTTGACCTATGTGAGATATTTCTTCCTCTACACGGTGACCATAAAAACATGGTTATAAAAACTGGCTCTCACCTGATAAGCATCTCAGCGAGGCTCTTAGCATCTATAAGAAGACAATATCTTAATTAGCTTACAGTTGGCCGTGAAGATAATCATTTCAGTGTTACCCTCTCTGTTACTTTAATCCAATACACACAATAACAATAATGATCTCTCTCTGAAGTCTCTTTCTTTCTCTCACCTCTAAGCCGTTTAAGCCTCTTCTCTTTGCGTTTCTTGCGAATAATGAAGAGCAAAGCAACGCCCAGAGTAACCAGGATGACAGGAGAGCCAATGGAGAACAGCTTTTTCACATCATCCCCTTCTCCACGGGCCGATTTAATGGGAGGGATTGTACCTGCAGAGAGAAGGAGGAAGGAAGACACTATTTAACTACAGAAAATTCAGTGCAGAGAGGTATAGATGACGGAAAAGTGATGGACAGACGGAGAGGTAGGATGCACTTACTGCCATCGTAGTCAGTGGTGGCAAACTGGGAGCTCTGGTTGCCGCAACCAGCGCTGTTGCAGGCTTTCATTTTCAGCTCGTACCAGGTGGCCTCGCGCAGCTCACTGAGGAAGAGCTGAGTGGTAGAGTTGGCCTTGAGGCTCTGCCAGGCCCAAGTACCTTTGGGCCTGAAGTCCAGCATCAGGTCAGTGATGGGGCAGCCGCCACTGGTCCAGCCCTGCAGGTTGAGCCCTGCATGAGTGGAGTTGATGTGGGTGAGCAGCGGCTGATCCTTATTGAACACTGGTTCTGTAAGAGGCAGAGACACAGAGCAACAGGAGGTTAGAAAGATAACGTGGTTATGCTAACAAAGCAATGTAATATGTCTGTATTTATTTGTGAGCTATTCATGACTAAAATCTGTGAAGGATACTCATAATTTTTTGAAGGTATACGGATTTTGTATATTTCAAACTTTATGTTGTATCAATATTATTTTGGAGATTTTCTTTAATCTAATTTGGATTAAGTAAATAAAATATACAACCAACAGATTCCCTCCACATTAATGATTTGTTTGGCAATGCAACACATTCAGATGCTTTCAATACTCATGATCTGAAAGAACAACATTAAACAGGATGGAAAAGCAAATTAGCCAAGCTAGATGTAAGATTTGTCAAACTCAGCAGAGAAAGGCCAAACTTAATTTAGATTTTTTTTTCCCCCTGACACATCAGAAATGAGAAGTTATCAAATACAATTTTATTTTGTTTTGACGCCCCTGGTTTATAGTCTCTTTAATCCCCTTTCGTCACGCCTCAAATGCTTTGGCATCCTCACCTCTTCCATGTGTCTTAGCCTCAATGATCTCACTGATACGCCCTGAGCCCACGCTGTTCTTCGCAGCCAACTTGACCTTGTACCAGGTGCCACAGCGCAGATTGTCCAACCTGAAGGATCGTTCACTGGAGCTGATGAACACATCTCTCCATTCCTCTGTGTTGTCCACAGAATACTGCAGTACAAATCCTGCAGAATCACGCACCACAGCGTCATGTCAAGCACGGGAAATTTAGGATAACTACTGTAAATCCAAGAAATTAAAGATTGTTGAGGATCTTAGCTGCTCCTACATGAGTTGAACACCAGGGGGCGACAATCAACCACAACCTGGTCTGTTTAGACTACTTCTTAACCAAAAACATTGTTCAGACTGTTGTGAGCAACATAAAAAGACCTGTTACAAAAACAGCTTGAAGATATTTTTTTCATGAGACAGCTGCATATGTTGGGCAGGTATCTTTCTGGTCACAGAAAGTCCAGGAGCATACCTCTGATGGAGCTTCCACCATTGTCCCCAGGGATCCAGGTCAGGGTGATGGAGGAGGTGGAGGTAGTGGAAACGGTCAGACGAGGCTGATCAGGAGGAACTGGATGTGCACACACAGACATTGACTCGAGACATCTCAGAATAAACACAACCTTCACTGGTCAGCTACACTCAAATAGTTTCAACACAGTATCAGGACAATTTGGGAAATAGTGGCAAAATGTAATCTATAGGATTATTGTACATGTGTATGGATTGTCCATTTTTTGTGACAGTCGGCACATGTGGTGTTTAAAGGCTGTCAGTATTTCATGAACCAGTGATCTTTCCTTGACCTTAACCGACGTTAAGCACTGGAATAAACTTTGTGAATTCCGTCTTTTCCTAACTTTGACAATAGTGCTTTGGTGGGTTTATTTATGCTGCTGTTTTGCTAACCACAGACAGGACGCACACCCTGGGCTCTGGTGTGAAAGTCCTTGACTTTGTGTTCCAATCTTCCTCCTCAACCGCCTCCCTGTGATTCCAACGTGGTTTATAAATGTAGCGTTTCATTCAATCAACAGATATCCGTGCAGAGAGTCACTAAAAACTGGGCATTTTTCTACATTCACACGAATCCTATACAATATATGTCATGACTATTTGACAAACAGCCCTGATACGACGCTGTCAGATTTGTCTTACCTTGTACCACCAGATTGACGATGATGGTGTCAAAGCCCAGTGTGTTAGTAGCCGTACAGGTGTAGTACCCAGAATCCTCTGCTTTGACTGAACGTAGCACCAGTGTGCCATTGGATAGGATCTGCCGTTGGCTGTCAGCTGTCACTGGAACAGCAGAGTCCTCACTGACAATGTATAGATGGGTTAAAGATGTAAATCTCAGACTAAGATGACTTATTTTTCTCTCAACAGCAGCAGGATCTATCTTGGTGAGTCATGATGTTGACATATAAGCTTGTATGATGATGAGCTCTGACCTGTCTTTGCTCCATTTAATTGTGGGGGTGGGTTCTCCCACTGAGCTGCATGGCAGACGCACTTCCTTCATCCAGGGTGTGGTCACTTTGCCCCCAAAGGACAGGATTTTAGCCGGGACTGCATACATTTAAAAAAAAAGAAAGATATTCAGTTGAATCTTTGGACCATAGACGTTGACAGATACAGAAAGATAAAGATACAAAAAGCTGCATCTCTTTTACAAAGATGTCTTTCTTCAGATAGTCAGATTCTTTTCTCTCGGTTGTTCGCTGAATGAGCGGCCTGGTTTGCCTAAGGGGAAAGCCCTTTACTCACTGCTTAGGGGGGAAAAAAAGCTTTATCATAGTGTTTTAGTGTAGCCCCTCCTCTGACCTCTTAGTTTCAATCTTTTCTCCATAGATCCTGCCCTCTATTGATTCTCGCCTACTACCTCACTCCCCAAGGGTCATTTTACTGGATAGGCCCTGTTCATCACCACATAATTAACAACAGCATTTCTTGCAACACAGCCGCTACTCAATCAATACTACGGCTGTCAGTCAATAACAGAGAGAGCAGACAGAGCGAGAGGGAGAGTGATGGAAGCGATGGAAGTGATCCTTGTACAGGAGATCATGTTGCCGTTTCATAGCCATCTTTCGAATGCTCTCCCTCGTAACCTTAACAGGAATCCCTTTACCCTCCTCCTCTACTACAGGCTCGCCTGGAGGACCTACCTTTCCCAGCAGGCTCCACTGTGACCTTTGAGCTGATGTTGCCTCGACCCGCAGTTGTCACAGCTGCAGCCCAGATGTGGTATTGTTTACCACGGGAAAGGTGCGTGATACGGTAGAACAGCATCTCTGGGTTGGCTTCATACTCACTGGGCGCCTGGGACAGAGGGCACACAACATCATTGTCAGCAAACTATGATGAAACACTCGTATGATAGGCTTGGTGGAAGCTCTTTAACTAGAATTTAGTAGATTCTGCAAATCTCAAAGAAATTGTATTGACTTGTCCTTGTAGCTAAAGCACAGGTTTTTTAAAGATTAAAGATGGCTCTGTTATATTCCAGAGTCCCAGGAAGCCGAGACAGTGTAACAGTGAGCCAACATGCCCAATACCAGGATCCTTAACCTAAAGCAGTTAAATGGAAAGCAGCCATCATTAGTGTAACTATTTACACCTGTGCTTTTTCCACTGTGACGTGTCAAAATTTCCACAGTGAAAACGGCAAAAAGATTTTATTTTTTTGGAAATAATGTGGAACTAAAAAACAAATTTTTATTTTACAAATGCATGTAAAATTTCTACAAATTCTACTGAGGGGATCAATTATTCTATTTGTCATCATTGATATTGTATATTTATTCATTTTTCTTTGCACATCGAGATGTTTTTAGAATGCATTCTGCTGTTGTTGCTTGACCTGAAACAGTGCATGTTATGCTATATGCATTCATATTCTATTGTAGTCTTATTGCTTCATTTGAAGTGAAATGTGCAATACACTATTCTGGTTGAAGTCTCATTCACAGATCGTAAAATATGGTGCGGGCCACCAACCAAAAGTGTTGGTAAACATAATTGCTTATTCCACTTCGAAGCGTTTTTCTAGATTGTTATTTACACTCAGCTTTTCTTGCTTGCATTTGCTGGATCCTGCAGTAGAGACATGATGATACGAGGGGTATTAATTTTAGTCACAATTAAATGATGGATTTGGATTTGCTTTTTATACGGTTTTGCAGGACACATTAATTGTTGTGCTACACAGTATAAATGAATGTCATAACTGAATTTTAATTCGTGACAATTGTAACTTTTTTTCAAATCTGTTAAAATTAAGCATGAAGCAGGAAAACATTTGAGAAATAAACTATATTTTAAACTGTACCAAGAGTGAGTGTGTGAATTTCTCAGTTTTTTTGCATTAATGTTTTGCTTTTTGGAAAAATGGCAAATTACATTTTAGGCCTCAACAGTGGATTTTTAAGAAGATATTCACACATAAACCTGCAGCCACACACACACACACACACACACACACACACACACACACACACACACACACACACACACACACACACACACACACACACACACACAAACACACACACACACACACAAACACACACACACACACACACACACACACACATATGCCAACGTGAATGCAAAAAACATTGTTTTCTCTCAAGTCGCTCCTCTGTTCTATCTCTTCAATCTGCTCATCTCAGTGTTCATCTTCAGTTCCTTCAGCTTTCCTCTCTTTTCCTCTCTCCCTCTCTGTCGAGCTCAGTGAAGAGGAGAGGATGGAGGGACAGAGGGAGGGAGGAGGGAGGGTGTGTGTATGTGTGTGTGTAGGGGGTGCGTTCGAAAATTCCTCCAGCATAGCGGTGGTGTTGTGGTGATCGAGGGAGTGATACAGGGAGATAATGAAAAGACGGACAAAAGCACTCTCATCTCGATGTGACTGATACCCTCCTCTACTCCTCCCTTCTTCTCAGCCTGCCTCTTGCTCTCTCCCCCTCTTCCGTTCCCCTCATCTCTCTCTTTTTCTCTCATTTCCCCTCGGTCTCTCCCCACCTCTAATGGTGTTTCTCTTCCTCCCTCTCAACCTCCTTTCCCCCTCCCTTCCTCCCTCTCTCCTCTCTGCTCGTGCTCATTTACATGGCACTCATGCACAGAGAGGGAGGAGTATTTGTGAATAATAAGAAAGTGAGATTCTAGCCTGATATCAGATTTCAATGTGTGCTGGTGTTTGTGTGCACATGACCTAACCACAACTGAAATGCCACACATGCATGTATAAATAGAAAATGTTGAAATGTGATGTCTGTGTGTTTGTGTGTGTGTGTGTGTCTGTGTGTTTCTTATGCGGCAGTGTGCATGTGTGAGCTTGTTCTCTGCTTCATTTGCATATCTACGTCTCATCACGTTGCCAAGACAACCTCATCTGTTCATCTGGGAGGGCAGGAAATAAAGCGATGGTGCAAATGCAGTGAAAGAGAGACACATCACACACACACACACGCACGCACACACACACACACGTACACGTACAGGTTCAATTAATAACAGATAACAAATGACAAACAAACAAATAACAATTGAAATTAAACAAAATCAAAATTCCCAGCTTCTAAACCAATCACTTTTTCTACTGGCCACTTATGAGTCACAGCCACATAGGCATGACCTACCGGCTGTCCAGACCCTGGACTGGAGCAGTAGATGGTGTACTTGCGGATGACACCGTTTGGTTTGTGAGGAGGCAACCAGGACACAACCACACTATTCGGAGAGGATGGAACTGCCTTGATGCCCGCTGGTGGACCAGGAACTATAGGAAACACATAGGGACATCAGCAAAGCGTCAAATGCGTGTGCTTCCACTCTTGTTTTTGTGTGTGTGCACACACAAGCTGAGTGTCGGATGCCCATTAAAGTGAGCAAGCTTGTTTGCAGCTTGCTAGACTTATCCTGCACTAAGCTGCTCTTGGAGGACTTTGAACAACTCCCTGTTGGGTGGATAGTGGTGACATATGTTCAGTTAGACATTGGTCAGCAGTTCTGACTCTGTGACAAACAACATTCTCTTAACTCTCATACCCACAAACAGATTAGACTAGTGTCTGATCCTCTGTTGGCCACTTCAGTTCAACACTACAGCACTTAATACTCGCATTACCATTCTAAGGCGTAAGACGGGATTTAGATGGAGGCACCATGCACAAAAACACATCAGGACACTGGATACTGAAAAGGTGAACAACAATTCTTTTGTCACATTGGCCTTAGTGTAGAACTCACAGTGTCAGGCCTATTCAGTCCCAGCCATAAACATAACTTGTGCTTGACAGTGGGCCTCTTCTGACGTCTACAGAAGGTGGCTACTGCAGTTAAAGGCCCTACTCTCTATATCCAACCCCCAATTCTTCTTCCCCTTTTTATTTGAGGCCCCCCGATCCAGTCATTCAACCAGGCCACGCCCTTGGACTCCTTCATCCTGCACATTACATGAGGACGGACAAAAAACGATTAAAAAAGTAGAGATGCAGTGAGGGAGGTTTCAAAAGAGGGAGGTGGGGATGAAAGAATGGCAAGAATGATAGGTGCAGTTTATATAGGAGTCCCTATGGCGGTGTTGGTGTTGGATAGGGGCATTATTATCGTAGGGAAGGAATGAAGCAAAACTCAATGGTGCTGGGTGAACATCCCAACCTACATGAAAACATTATGCACCACTGTGCCAATCAGGATGTCATAGAAAAGGGCTAAGACACGCAGAGTGCACGTCAAGCTGCCTACTTAATAGATTTCTATTATGTCTATATGGCCTGTGTGATCACTTTACTATCTTCCCATCTTCAGCCCACAGGCCCCTCCTCCCTGCCTCCTCTATAAAGAGACATGGATCTGGCTGTAATCCCGCCTCCAATGGTGTAAGCACAAAATTAATTCTTTCTAATCCAAGAGGAGTTAATCCCTATACGCCTATGGCAAGGGAATAGTGCAGAGGATGCAGGCCCAGGCTGATGTCTGACTCCAGAATGCTACAGTATATGCTCCCAGAGAGCGCCCCTCCTCTCCCCCAGTGTCTCCCGCCAGCCCTCCCTCAGCCCTGAGCTATGGACCCAAAGCCTCTTAATTCTCATTAGCACTGCTAATGGAGCTTCCCAGCATAAATGAGCTTTTGTCATGGGTTTTGAGATAAAGCCCAGGACTTTTATTTATATATATATATATATATATATATATATATATATACACACACACACATATGTCCTATCTTCCTACCCTCTTTAACTTCAGCCCATACACTGTACATAGTTCATGCTTCCCCTATTTTTTTTAACAAAAAGAAGCTGACAACTTTTTGTTTTGAGTTCCTTTTTGTCTGCATACTCACGGTCCTCGCGGGTCTGGATATACAGGACGTTGCTGCGGACCCCATCTCCAGCTTGAGTGTAGGCCAGCACCTGAACACTGTAGTTGGTGAACTTCTCCAGCCCTCGCAGCTCCACCTGCTCACGTGTGGTAGTGATATTCTGCATCTCTCCCCACTCTGAGGAGGGTCGGAGGGGAAAACTGCTTTAGAAAGTACAAAATGTAATCTGGTGGACAGAAAACACAGACTCTCCATCTTCCATCACATACATTTCTATACTACTCATTTGCATTGCTAAATATGTTTTGGAGATTAATTAATTAATTAATTAATTTTTGCCAAATGCAAAGCAGCTGTTTTAGGGAGGATATCGGATTTGATGGTTGGTTATAGAAAATACAAAATCTTGCACAAGGACTGCGGTTTGCATGCTGTGTTTGTGGTTTTGGTTTAGTATTGAAAAGTTAATGCATCCTTTCTCACTCAACTGTCTTCACTAACCTTGACACAGTCCTTTAGTGGCCTAAATAAAACCATAAACATATTTGGACATCCTTTACTACAAAACATATTTGCTAATGCAAATTTTGGAAACAGGTTGGAACAGACATTGGAGCACACACAAACTCGACCACTGTAATGCAATCTCATCAACCATCAACAGTGATATTAAGACTCAAAGACACATAGAAACAAGGTCAAACATGGACAAATCCAAAAACACACAGGAACAGGAAGTGCTTCATGAAAAACATGCAGACACATATCAACACATTCTGACAGAGAGGTGGGTGGGTGGGAAGATGGGTTGGTCATTTGGTGAAGTTTATAATGAGATAGGTGATAATTACTCTGCATCGGCCACTGGGCCTGGCCCCCACAGCACCCACCTCCGTCAGGGAAGAGGGACCAAAACACAACCCGGTAGCCTTTCAGCACACCGTGCAGTGTCAGCCGTGGAGGCTCTGCCCATGTGATCACCGCCTCGTCTGATGTCACAGAGATCGCTCGCACATTCTGCGGAGGCTCACTGGGCACTGGAGAGAGCAGGGGTAAGTGTTAGTGCTGGATGGTTGAAATATATGCTTTCTACTTGTCAACAGTCCATGGTTATTGCTGTTGCTAAGAGGACCTGACTGAGCTAGGAAGAGAATCAATCAACACCAACAACCCACATGCAATCTCTGCTGAAACAAATCAGTCAAATAAGCTCAAATTAGCTCTCAATAGCGTCTTGTTCAGTGCTAGCTTTTAGAGCACAGAGGAGAGAAAAAGAGGAGGTGTAGAGGGGGGTCATCGGAGGGGAGGAAGAACACTGAGAGAGAGCAGCATGAATAGCAAATCAGCTACACCTTGTGGGGTTCAAATGCAGATGAGGAGGGTGGTGTGAGATGTTGAGCATGGAATGTGTGGGAAGACGACGTTCATCTTTAAGGTAACTACAGCCGTCAGAGCATCTTGAGGCTATCAATCTGATCAGATCAATCATTACTAGTACTCTTGATCAGGGTGTCAATCATTCCTGTCCACACAGACAGAGCAGGTCCATATATTTATGTCTATAAGGGAGGATCATATAAGAAATGAAAACTGTAAAATAGACAGAGGAGGGGTGAGGAGGAAGAGAAGGGAGCCAATGGGAAGAAGATGAAGATAAAGGAGAGGAGGAGAAAAAGAAGGCAGATTGGGCAGACATGTAGAGAGTAATGGGGTTCCCTGTTCGTTTCCTGCACTCTACCAGCCTAATAAGGGTGCTAATTAAAGGCAAAGAAGAATGAGGATGGGGGATGTGCTGCACATTCATGTCTACCCTTGCATGTATGTCTACATATGTATGTCATCTACATTTATCTGTGTGTCTGCCATCCTACCAATGCATTTGGCTCTCTATTATATTCTTTCCTGCCACATTATCTCCTGGACCAGCAGCTCTCTCTTTCAGTTGATGTGTACACTCTCCTTTTCATTCATCTTGTCATCTACATTTTGTTCTATCCTTCTCTCCTGACTTTCCTACCATCTTCCAATGTGGTAGCGTTGATCTCAGTACTGGATGGACCCGTCCCAGCTCTGTTGAAGGCCTGGACCACTACCCCATACTGGGCAAACTTCTTTAGATTGTCCAAGGTGTACACTTCACTGTCCCCTGTAGCTTTCATCTCCACAATGCTGTACTGGCCGTTGCTGCCAGGACCATTCTCTCTGTAACCGATCTGGTAGCCTCGGATCACCCCGTTCTGTAGCTCCTTCTTAGGAGCCTACAAAAAAGGGATGACAGCGGTTGATTTTAATGTGCATGTCAAACTTAAACCTGGTTTAGCTGCATTAAAACCACTGTATAATAATTCAACTGGAAGTAATATGTACAGTAATACTGTAACTATAGAAATAAAAAGAATATAATGAGACAATCAATAGCTCATAAGTCTTGGCATTTTTTCCCTTCCTCATATAATCTTTGTCAGGTTATATGAGGAAGTTGCTCAAATTCTTGCTTAAGAATACAACGTTAAATATTAAGTTGTTATATGCATTGTATTAATAAATTAAATGTTTTATGAAAATGATTTGTACTTTAACTCTGGAGGAAATAATCACTGTAATACACAGAGTGTTTATTTTACCCTCCATGTAACCCGTATGCTCTGCGATGTCATCGGTTGGAGGATTACATCCATCGGCGGCCCATCAGGCGCTGTTGATGAAGATGTCACATAAAGTGTTACTGTCAATATTCAGAGAATCTTCCATACAGAGCAAAAATAGAAGAATTTATAGAGACAAGTGTGACGTGTAGAGGAGAGAAGAATCACTTACGTGCTTCCTCAGTACTGATTGTGAGCTCTTTGCTGGGAAGGCTGCGGCCGATCTTGTTGTAGGAGTACATGCGGATGCTGTAAACACAGGCCGGGTGCAGCTCCACAATGTTAGCCTGGTTGTTGGTGGGAGAGATGTTCCTTGTTGTGTACATGTGATCCCAGGAGTCTGTAAAATGCGAAAAGGTTTAATATTTTTAAGGCATGGATCTTAAAAAACCATCTGACAGGTATTTTAAATGTAGGATACCTACCTGACTTGTTCTTGTACTCTATGTCATAGCTGGTGATGATACTGTTGCCATCAAACCTTTGGATCCAGCGCAGGTTCATGCTCCTGTCCTTCACCTCCCTCACTTCCAGTTCAGGGGGATCTGGTGGTTCTGAGTGTGAGAGGGAGACATTTTCACCACACATGCTGTATTATGTGGCTTAATGTTTCAGTAAATTAGTTAATGAAAGGTGTGCAGTATGTAGGTAGGAATACCTTGCACAGTGAGCTGGATGAGCCCCCGACCCTCTCCGTAGGAATTGATGGCATGGCAGGAGAAGAAGACAGAATCCCCTCGCTCGGCTGGGTTGAGCTGTGAGCATCAACACAAACAGAAAATGAGGGATGATCGATGCCACTGTCAGGTCCGTATGCTAATATGAAGCTACAAGATAGCTTAGCATAGCATAAAGACTGGAAACAGGAGTAAACAGTTATATTTGTCTGAAGAAAAAAAAAAATCCTGCAATCTTGCAAGCAGATTTTGTTACCTACTGACAGAACCAGACTGGCTGTTTCCCTGATCCCACTTTCTCTGCTAAGATAAGCTAAGTGACTCTTTTCTGCAGCCTTATGCTGCATATACAGGCCAGATATGACAGGGGTATTAATCTTCTTTAACTCTACAATGCAAAGACGTGTGAGAGCTGAGACATCTGCCTTATGTGGGCTTGTTTTAAAAATAAAAATAACAAATTTTCACAAGAAATTCCTCAAACAATCGAAAAAAATGTTGTTTAACGAAATAAAATTTGGGATGATTTACGGGGCAAAATGACTGAACATTTTGCCAAGTAATTCTTTGCTCTATATTCAATTTGTTGGGTGTTGTATTCTGTATCTGACCTTAAGGGTAGAGATGACTTCATCCCCCTTCTTGTTGATGGTGATGGAGTAACGGGGGTTCCTCTCTGCGTCGATGACGGTGTCTCCTCTCTCCCAGCGGATAATGATGGGCTGCTCGCCCCGCGCAGTACAGTTCAGCTCCTTGGTTTGGCCCTTCCTCGCCATGGTGGTGTTGGGGTGGCTGGTGATCATGGCAGGAACTGAGCAGAAATACAAACACATGTCAGTGTGATGAATAGCATGATATGGAGAAATGAGACAGGGGTACAGGAATGTGATATTGGAAACCGAGGATATAGTACAGATGTACAGCATAGACATCTCAATTTCTGCACTTCGTTCTCCAATTTCATTTCACGCCTCAAGTCCCACTGGCCTTCTTACACTACCTCCTCCCTGTGTGCCCTCTTCTTCTTCTCCTGTTTCTTTTCCACCTTCATTCCTAAGACATAGATTACTGATTTAAGGGGATCCTGCGGTTTTGTTTTCATCACTAATTCATCAGCCCTTTTCCCCTCAAACATTCAGGAGCACACAGAGTGGCAGCCGAATCGCATCAATCAATAGCAAAGATACCCCCAGCTAAGGACGTGGAGGACGGAGACAAGGTTTTGTTCAGTTCAGCGCAGGCCCCACTAGCCTGAGGCAAAAGTGCATCTTAGAAAAGCTGACTCCCCTTCTAAAGGCCAAGGCTTGTCTCTGTATATAGTATAAGCACAATACAGTGATGTAGTTATGAAAGGAAGTGTGTTCAAGCTAAAGAGAATATGATTGACACTTACTCTTGACTGTGAGGATCATGCTTTTACTGATGTCTGATCCCACCCCGTTGGAGGCCTGACAGAGGTAATACCCACGGTCATCTTCGAGCACATGCCGAATGAGCAGAGAGCCATTTGACATGATCTGAATACGACCAGTTAGAGGGACTGGGTGGTACTGCTGAGGGTTTCCCACCCCTGCACAACACAACACAAAGTAAATGCATGTTAGTGCATCCATTATTTCTTGTTCATATAATGTTGGTATGTTGATGCTGTAAAGGTTGTTGAGATGATGTGCAGATTTGACCTTTAGCATGTTTCCACATGACTTTTGGAGGTGGGTAACCCTCCACAGAGCAGTTGAGAACTCCAGCTTTGCCGTAGATACAATCTTGATTGTTGGGCTGCACCACAAACCGCGGTGGCACTGAGAAAAAGAAATATGTCATTAACCTTAAAGTATGGTCACAAGAAAGTCTTACATTAAAATGGGAGTGTACCTTAAATAATGTGCAATTCTAATCTCCCTTTATCACATCTGATCTGACCTAATTCATCATCATTCTCCATTTTCTCAGTCCCTCACCAGTAACTATCAACTGTCTTTCCCAGCTGACAGTGGCTGCGGCGTTGCTGGCGATGCAGGTGTAGTTTCCATTGTGCTTCAGTGTCACCTTGGAAATCTGAAGGGAGCTCATAAACTCTTTGGTCTCTATTCCGACGCCCGAAGCAGAGCCTGGCACGATGAGCTGGCCGTCTTTGTGCCAGGTGATGCGTATTGGCATGTCCCCAGATGACACCACACAGGCAATGTACATGAGCTTCCCCACTGAGGTAGAGGGGATATCGAAGGGCTGGATGAGGGGTGGCACTGGGGGAGAGAGGACGAGGGCAGAGAATCAGTGGAATAAAGGCAGTGGAAGAGTGGCAGTGTGGCCATCTGGAGCAATGCTGAGAGAGAGAAGGTCATTGGCCAGTGGGCCCCCCTTCTCTTCCCCCTCTGCAGCCCATAATAGCTGCTCTGGTTAGAGTCCAATTGGCAGGAGGAAGTCGTTCTGTTGCCATAGTAATGGAGATTGGGGTGGGGGTACTACAGCTGAGACATCTGGGGGATTTAATCTAGGCTTCATTATTATTCATCTAATTAAATCAGAGACACTCTCACAAGCAGGCACATGCACACACCCTCAAACACCTCTGCAGCTGCCCTGCTACCATCGTTAGCCCACTCACAGACGAAACAAAATGCAGACAATGAAACATAAATAAATATATCAATAAACATAAATATAACATCACGTACCTAAAGCATTGCAGCAATCTGCAATTCACAACCTTGAACAGCGGCGCCTCCAATTGGTAGGTACTCTGATATACTAATCTCTAAACTGCACAAATGTGCGGTTAGTATTTTTGTCACCAACCAGACCGTCTGTGGTTGCTTTATTATAAAGGGTAAAGACAGGTATAAATAGGTGATGAAATTTATTTGGGCATGTTGCTTTGTCAGTATTTATATTTTATATTTAAAGTGATGTGAGCAAAGAAATGCCCAGGAATACCTCTTTTGTGGAAAATATGGAGAGGAAACCATGCATACCAATGAGGCAACTAGGTCACTCCTTCTCTCTTGCACCCTCACTTAGTGATTTGCATTGATAAATCTGGTGTATTTTTACCCAAAAACATTGCCCCGTATAATTTTATTGCTCTGAATCCATTCTTCTCTTCAAGCTTACCTTTGACGGTGACATGAACGGTCTGGTTTATTGACACCTGGGGTTGGATCAGAACGCTACACAAGTAGGTGCCCTCATCTGCGCCCTTCTGCACGTCCGTCAGCCTCAGGGTGCCATTCTCAAACACCACTTGACGATGATTATCAGGCAGCTGCATGCCGTCCTTCAGCCACTTGATGGAGTAATATGGGTAGCCAATCACACGGCACGTAATGTAGGTGTTCCTGCCTGCCACTGCGGTGATGTCCCGCATGGGTCTGATTCGAGGTGGACCTGGAGACACAGGGAAGAGAGGGAGGGGATGGAGGGAGAGGACAGAGAGAGAGAGAGAGGTTGGAGAGAGAGGCAGATGAGGTGAGAGAGGTCATGACAGAGTAAGGGAGCAGCCACGGAGACAGGAGGTGAAGAGATAAAGGTTGAGGGATAGAGTGATTGGGGTAAGTTGACAGGTGGACAGGGAGGTTAGTTATGCTCCCTTTACGAAAATCTGACTGAGGATATTGTTGATTTTAGACTAATCAGATCTTCTGTGTATCTAAGTGATATTGTGTTCCAGATAGATAGATAGACAGACAGACAGATAGATAGATAGACAGACAGACAGACAGACAGACACACAGACACACAGACAGAGACAGACACACAGACAGACAGACAGATAGATAGATAGATAGATAGATAGATAGATAGATGATAGATAGATAGATAGATAGATAGATAGACAGACAGACAGACAGATAGATAGACAGACAGACAGACAGACACAGACAGACAGATAGATAGATAATTAGATAGACAGACAGATAGATAGATAGATAGATAGATAGATAGATGGATAGACAGACAGACAGACAGACAGATAGATAGATAGATAAATAGATAGATAGATAGACAGACAGACAGATAGATAGATAGACAGATAGACAGACAGACAGACAGATAGATAGATAGATAAATAGATAGACAGATAGATAGACAGACAGACAGACAGATAGATAGATAGATAGATAGATAGACAGATAGATAGATAGATAGATAGATAGATAGACAGATAGATAGACGATAGATAGACAGACAGACAGACAGACAGACAGACAGATAGACAGATAGATAGATAGATAGATAGACAGACAGACAGACAGACAGACAGACAGACAGATAGATAGATAGACAGACAGACAGACAGACAAACAGACAGATAGATAGATAGATAGATAGATGATAGATAGATAGACAGATAGATAGATAGATAGACAGATAGATAGATAGACAGATAGATAGATAGATAGACAGATAGATAGATAGACAGAAAGATAGATAGATAGATGGATAGATAGATAGATAGATAGATGCGACTATGTGTGATTGCAGTCTGATGTATGCCACTCACTAGCTCTGTGTTTGTATAGAGTCAGGTGTAGAGTGCATTTATATTGAAAAGCAGACAGGCACCTCTTACGTTTATGCGCGCTTGGTACTCGGCGCTACCGGCCGAGTTGCGTGCGACGCAACGATACACTCCCCCATCCCGAATGAGCGGGCTGCTGACGTTGACGTGTGACACGGTCAGGCCGTCTGACAGGGTGTACTGGCTGGTCTTGTAGGTGGAGTCTCGCACCACGGGCTCGTCGTCCAGCGTCCAGGTAATGGAAGGCGGCGGGGCTCCTTTGGCAGCACACATGAGGGAGAAAGGCTCACCGGGGTTCACCACTCGTTCGCTGAAGGAAGACACAATACGAGGAGTACCATCTGCGAGGAGACAGAGGATGGAGAAAGATGAAAAATAGAGAGATTTGTGCAGACAGAGTGGTGAGAAGTATCTCTGGTTCTTGGCTTAGGTTGTTGGATGTTTATGCCACCATCCCTGCTGTATTTTTTAAAGCGGAATGTTTTTGTGTTATTGTTCAATTTATGCACCGGCACTGAGATAAAGAAACAGTCAAGTTACAGCACTGTAATAAAGTACCTGCTGACAATCCACATACCCTCTAGCAGAATGATGGAAAAGTCCTGAGCAGTGTGGCCCTTCCGGGAGGCGAAGCACTGGTAGGCCCCGGAGTGGAACTTCTGTGCTGCAGTGATCTGCAGGGTGTCGTTGTGTTGTCCCTGGATGGAGATGTGCTGGTCGGGGACGATGGGCTCTGTGTTGCTGAACCAGGTGATGGTGTATTCTGGAGAGCCCTCCACGGTGCAGGTGAAGAACAGTGTGCTGCTGATGCCAGTTTTCAGATTCTTAGGGGATAAGGTCACTCGTAGTGGATCTGAGAGATGGACACAAGTTGTCTATTAAAAAAAAAACTCACAAAGATACATTTTCTCCCTGTTTTGTTTTGATGTGGCTGTGTTGTTGTTGTGTGAAATGAAATGTTTAGATAATTTAAGTATATATTGCTATTGCCTGACTGCTATTTATTTTCTATAATATTACTTAATAACCTTGACTTTTTGAATTTTACACAGTATTTTAGAGTATTATTCATTTGTGAAACATAAATAATGATGAATGAATTGATATATGAACACATGTTAAATCCCTTCTAAGTATGTCTTATTGTAAAGTGATACCAATTTTTTTTTTAAGTGACTCAAATAATTCAACTGTGACACGAGAATTCATACATGCAGTCGGCGCCTCTATTCACAGAGATGGAGAGAGAGAGAGAGAGAGAGAGAGAGCACAATCAGCGGCGGTGACTCAATCAGTCCGACGCACTCATTAAAAAAGCAGCTGGAGATATCTCTTCACATCTCTGTCCACTTGTGTGTGTAAGTGTGTCTGTCTGTTCCTGTGTGCGTGAGAGACGGAGTGTATGCGCACATGTGTGTGCAAAAATGTCAGTGAGCAATAAGGCAGCTGGTGGTGTGTGCTGGGGGGCATCTCTGTGCCTCCCAACCCCCCCCTCACCCTGTCAGAGTCACAGAGTGGGCTGCCATGATGTGCCCATTGGCAAAGCCCACCGCCTCTCTATTCTCTCTCTCTCTCTGTCTCATCCTCTCCTGCTCTTTGTTTCTTTGTATACATTACACCACGTACGTTTATCTCCGCCTCTCCTACTATCTTGTTATCACATCGTAGATAATGTCATTCCAGCACTGTCTGGATGTCTGACTGTCCCCTCGGTGACCCCCTGTGTTTATCTCTGTCTTCCTCACCCTCTGTCGCTGAGATGGTGAATTGTGCTGGCAGCTGTGATACGGACTCAGTCCCAGTGAATTATTGCCCTGTCTCGCTTTTTGAGGCTTGATATGATGCGGCATCACACAGCTCATACACATGTTTGTTACAGAGACACTCTAGGTGTGACTTAGGAGGAGTGTGTGTCTGTCTGCCAGGCTGACTCGTTGAGACGACAGTGTAGAAGTCTCTCAGATTGTTTTTGAATGTGTGCGTCTGTGTGTGTGAGTGTGTGTGTGTGTGTGTGTGTGCTCACACACCTATAACATGAAGCTGTCCCGACACCTCCTTCGAGCCAAAACTGTTGGTAACCTCGCACGCGTAGCTGCCGCTGTCTTCCTGCCTCAGGTCACTGATGGTCAGCCCTGTCAAACGCCGTGTCCAGCGGGCATCTGAGGGCAGTGGGCGACCATCTTTCAGCCAGCGCACAGTGGGGCTTGGGTAACCTCCTGCAATGCAGGGGAGCTCAATACTCTGGCCTGCATACACCTCCCCTGCTTGGAAACTGTCCAGGATCGTGGGTGAGGACTCGTTGGGGTCTACAGGGCAAAAATTGTTTTTTTTTGGTTTGTTTTTTTGTCAAGACAAACAGAAAAATCACGTGGATATGAGTGAACTGACAACAACAATAAAGCAGCTCACCCATTACAGAGAGCCTCGCTCCATTGCTTTGGCGCGTCTCGCCGCTGTACTTATGTTTGGTGATGCACCTGTATGTGGAGAGGGCGTCCTCCTTCTGAACATCAGAGATGTAAAGTGCCCCAAAAGAGGTCAGCAGGAACCTGTTACCTGTGGAAGACACATTCATTTAGGACTTTATTTCTTATTGAGGACATTATTTTCCCCATAGGAAACCTGCTGACAGATAGAAACATGCAGTAAATAAAAACCTGTGCCAAGATGATCATTCCGGTACAAATCCATTGTGCTCATTGCAAAACCATATTGAGCTAAGAGCAAACACCTGCCTGAACAGTTGGCACTACCTGCCTGATAATGTTGCAGCCTAAGCCTGGCACTCTTTCAAGGCCTGGAGGACACACAGCGGTCACTGACTTACACCACCCAAAGACATGGCAGCAATCGATTTACTGTCCCTTTACACACAACATAAAGCTCTTATGGACCATGCTTTCATTACCAAACTCTCTCAATGTTCTTCCTTTTAAGTGTGTTAAAATAATGGAAGGCCAAAGATCAAGGGTGTCACTGTATGCTGAGGAGAAAAGTCCAGATCTTCCCTGTATAACTTGTGATATTGTGTTTTTTTGTCTTATATACAGTCACAGTGCACATGTACACATACTATAGCTAACACTGAAGCCTGGGCTTTAGTATTGACTTTTTCATCAATCTGACCATTCGGCTCATTCTATTGAAAGTAAAACTGCCTTCATCTCCACAAGTAAAAGAGATATTTGATCTAGTTCTAAAATACCGCCCCAACATCCTGATTAAATACGTCATGTTTAAAAGGCCATACTTTTTCATAAGACCTTAAACACAAGCAATTTCCTCAGGGCTTACAGTAAGTGGGACATATTCAAAAATGGTTGCCACTGCCATCAACTATCACCTTTGTTATTTGGCATCGAAGCCACAGGCCAACAGCTGGATTGGTTGCATTCAGGTGCACCTGTGTGTTTACCAGCATCAATATTTTATCTACATGCGCAGTGTTTGTCAAGATCTTGCAGAGGGTTGAGCGGGAATCCTGAAGGTAGCTGTTAAGGACATCGCATGTGATTGCATAGAATGTATACGTGAATATATGACCCAAGAGGAGGCACAGGCTGCAATTTAACAGCAGTCTTTGTTTGCCCCCAGAATGAAGCCTTACAGGATAATGAGCACTTTAAAACTGCTACTCCCACAACACCGACAACTCGGCTGTCACAACACTCTGACATAGGCAGGGACAGAGAGAGAAAGGGAGAGCGACGGAGAGAGAGAATGAGAGAGCGAGTCAGCTGGATCTGTCAAAGCCACACTTTCTGTCTTCAGCAGGGGATGATATTCATCCCATCTGCCGCTACGCCTCTGAGACAACACTGATTACACAATGCACATCATATTATTCCTCTCTCCGTTTATATTAGGGCTTGTACATAGAATATTTCTATCTTTGGTCGACTCTCCTCGTCTCTTTGTGTGAGCCCTCTTATCGTCTCTCACCCGTTTCCTCTCTCTCTTTCTCTGTCTCAGCCCATCGCTCTCAGTCTCTAAGCAGAGTGGCAGACAGAGTAAAATATTAATTACTAAATCACTGTGCACCCTCAGCTTTTATTTATGCTGACTTGACTAGATAACGAGAAACAGAGCCAATGTGCATAACACACAGGCATGGACTCACACACACACACACACACACACACACACACACACACACACACACACACACACACACACACACACACACACACACACACACACACACACACACACACACACAAACACATACTCAGCTGCAGGAAACTTGCAGACATGCATGCATGCAGCTTAGAGTTATAGATGGCTGAAGTTGTTAGTGTTGCATATTTTTGTTCCACAGTCACATCATACTTTAATGCAACAGTCTCTCTCTAAACTTATAGGACAGTTTTATTTGGCGACATTTTTACACAAACCTCTCATTTGTATTCTGCTTTAACCCCATATGAACCAAGCATATATGAATATGCCTAACAGATGCATTTTTGAGACATGCATATTTAGATTGTGCATGCAAATTTAGCAGGGATTGAGCTCACCTTCTACTGGTGTGTTGACTTTTAGATAGCCATATCAATTATCAGTTGAGCTTTTTGTTTCACACAATCTCATGCTCTGAAAACGACCATTAGGTGAAATATAGCGGCACTTACAGGTCCTCAAAAAACTATTACGGAACCATTCAGAGGTTAAAGCATTTTCACTAGCTATGTATAAGAGTTCTTTCAGCCAGAAATAAGCTTTTTGAAAGAAGCTCTATTGCCTAGAGGATGTCAACATTGTTGGGTTTTGTATGAGTTTGGTCAGAGTCTCAATGAGACCCATTCTTGGAAGAAAATGAAAGCATTCCTGATGCAGATGGGTCTGGAGGGAAAGAAGTCTTATCTTTACTGATGTGTACTCTTGACAGGGAAAAAAAAAGTTAAAGTTAAAGAAAAATGGAAGCTATTAAATGTGTATTATTCAAATCTAAAAAAAAAATAAAAAAATATGAGGATTAAAATTTTATATTTATCATTGGTCCTAAAAATAGAAGAAGAAAAAAAGACCACTTACACATGAATCAAGTTTTTTGATTTCATGGGCACATTTCAATAATTAATTTCATGGGCTCACTTGAGTACATGAACAATGGCGTACATAGATCTTATAGGTATCACCCTCGTACTTCAGGTAACATACATTTATTTAAAGCCACATTCCACAGTGGCTGAAAGTCATTTCAAATGCCTGCTGCCCCTGTGAAAGCTCAGTGGCTGGACTGGCTAGCTATCCTCTGTCTGTGTGAGATTTCCAACTGTATGCTGTGTTTGTATGTATATATCATGCCATATAAAAAAACATTGCTCACACTAATCCCATGCACTGTATGTCCTCAGCAAACCTCTCCTGTGTCACTAAGGTTTTTTTTCAATCTTTTTTAATCCAACAAAATACCCGTGGCCTTGCAGTCACACAACAGGCCAGACCTGCTGCTATGACACTTCCAAAGAGGATGGAAGAAAAGGGAAAATAATGGAAGTATGAATGTGTGAGTGAGAAGAGGAAAAAAATAAAAGCATGACAGAGTCTATAAATAGGATATATACTGTAGCCTGGGTCCAAGAGTGTTTGTGAGTACACCCAGTGTGTGTGTGTGCTACAGTTCGTAGCAGCCTCATTTTCTCACATGCAAATGAAGGCGTCGGTGCAAAGATAACGAGGCCCATATTTCCACCTCCTCAGTGGGGCCATTATTTATTGATGTTCTGCATCTTTCTCCCTCCCTCCCACTCTCACGCTTTCTTCATCCTCTCCCTGTTGCTAGGGTCTTCCTACTACCATCCTGTTAAAATTTCAGTTTACTTTCAGTAATTATTTAAGCACAACATGTTTACAGTCATCAAGGACGAAGCAGCGAAACCCTCTGTGTTGTGGGACTGCAAAAATCATGGTGGTGAATTGGTGGTAGAAATTAATGGGGGAAATATGGCATCAGTATGAAATTGCTAAAAATAGCTTTTCAGATGCAAATGGGGTTTGTGTCCAACCACAATTATTTTACTAAAATCATGCAATATGACATACTTTCCCTTTTCTTGAGTTTCAAGTTGAATTTTGCTGGTTTCAAAGCTGGTTTAGAACAATTCTGTACCTTAGGGTGATAAAAGGAACTTATTTAGTGTTCAGGCCTTTAGGACAAAGGTGTGTGTTGGATGTTAACAAGAGGCTGAGACCCACATATAGGCCATCCAGAAAAAAACTAAAGATTACTCTATGCCTGTTCACTCACAGTTTTATGTGCAGTTCAGAAACTAAGTTAGTCTTTTCTACCCTCAACAGGAAGCTAATTTAGCCCTTGGAAATTAACCTGACCTAGATGCTTTAGAAGGGCAAATTTCCACACAAGCTAGTCTATTTTATATAACCTTTTTCTTCTCTTAGCACTTCCTGTCCCAAACACAGCTATTCCTAGCAAAACAGATACTCAATAAATATACAAGTTGACTGCGTGATCATTCAACACTCACATCTCTGAGT
The DNA here is from genome assembly GCA_037577475.1 of Chaunax sp. Z400. Classification (NCBI taxonomy): domain Eukaryota; kingdom Metazoa; phylum Chordata; class Actinopteri; order Lophiiformes; family Chaunacidae; genus Chaunax; species Chaunax sp. Z400. The sequence continues at coordinate 9,448,643 of CM075201.1, read as the reverse complement.
AAAAACACTGGTGCTCCTGTGGGTTTGCCAGTATAGACCACATATCTATAATCAGTCTGGAAAAGGCTAATGAGCTATCGAACTCACATCCCTGTTTTCCTTCTGGCAGATCACTAAAATCTGATCCCTAGGGTCTCCATCTTGATGGTCAAAGGCAGTGGGTCCTTGCCTTGAATGGCTCACCCAGTTAAAAGAAGGATTTTTTTTTTCACCTCTCATTATGATGACTATAAGCCATACAAGGGGAAAACGTGAGCTGAAGTATCTACACATTATTATTATTATTACATTATGGCTTTAATTCGAGACAATACACAGAACTGATATTACAGACAGACATACGACGTGTCTGTCGTGGGGTGTAGAAACATTTGGCATTGCGTTGGAAGGGGAGGCGAGTATAGTAAAAAATGCTTTGGAGATGTAAAATACATATTTTATCTACATATTTGATGAGCGCCGCAGTGAACCGATAATCTTGACAGCAGACAAACATTTTGCTCTAGGAGAGCTGAGTCCTCCTGTTAAGGCAGCTGTCTGGTCGGAGCTCCAAATATCCCCTAAACACTGATACACTCCCAAACACAAACGAACGCATGCGGCTCGTAAGGGTCAAAGTCATTAGAATTTAGAAAATGAATTTTAACCCTCTGAACGACTCTTGAGTTTCACGTTACAAAAACTGCATCCTGCATCTCTGACTTATACCCTCGCTCTCAACGGCAAGCCGCAGAGAGAAGAATCTGAAAGAAGGTGAGAAGAGAGGGGGGAGGAGGAGCGGATCAAAGACTTGTGACTGTCACAGAAAGAAGAAAAAAAGAAAAAAAAAAACCACAGAGATTCTCTGTGGTGTTAGAATATGATAGGTGCTCACAAATGCAGACATGCAAGGCACACACACACACAAACAGGGACACCTAACTGGCTTAAAATAGGACATAAATATTTCCCTGATGGAATGGAAAATAATAAACTATATAATAAAATTAGCACAGGAGAGTCCGTGAATGGCAGCCGTCCAGTTCTGCAGCAGGGGCATGTGTTAAATCATCAAATCAGACTGTGTGACTGAACGACTTAAAGAGGAATGAGTCCAGATAAGGAGAGAAGGGAGAAGAGGAGGACAGCAAAGGAAAAGATGGAGGGTAAAGAGTGGAGGAGATAACAGTCCACGTCTGTCTTCTTCTCCACTCCTTTCAAACCTTTATGCAAAAAAAAGGGGTGTTGCATTTGTATTCAAAGCAAGAGCCTACTCAACCCTCCCTCCCTTTGCTCTCTCCCCTCTCTCTGCTGTTTACATTAAAAGCCCAAGTAGAAGCAGGTGTCATCCAATTAAATATATACACTCCCCTGGCTTTTATTCTGCTGCACACTTACTTAACATCTATGAATGGCACCCTCTTAACTCCTTTCAATTCACATTCAAAGCAGGTTTTATTGGCACAACTTATGTGTGACAACTAATTGTGCAATGGGAGCCCACCCTGCTGGATGTCCTCCATAAAAGAGACTTTGTTAACGCAACCACACTGTTCATACGGAGCATGAGTCATGCTGCCAGCTAAGACAAACATGTACGAACAATATTTGAATCTCAGTGTTCAATCCTCTCTTTTTTTCACCTCTCCTTTCACTGTTGCTCCTTCGTTTTCTGGATATGGGAGGAAGGCTGCAAGAGTTGCAGCTCTGTCGTGTTTTCATTAAAAAGCCACGCTTCACTGTCTAATCCCAACCGCTGTCCTCTTCCCTAACCAATTCTGACTGCTTCCCTCATCTTTCAATCACGTTTCACCCGGCTCCGTCCCTCGCCACTGTGTTGCGTCGTAGGCTTACACGACTCACCGTGACTGGAGAGGCTGTTTGAAAGTTGAGTGGACAGAAGTGAGGAGCAGACAAAGGAGGCCGAGGAGAGCCATAGAGAGAAGGGATGAGACAGAGCGCGCACAGGCAGGGCAAAGTCCAGTTTCCACTGCGATGGGATCATGTCTCTTCTGCTTCACTTGACTGCTCTGTCCCAATTTGCCCTATGTGACTTTAAACAGTAAACACTGGGGGAGGGGATATGTGGAGGGGTGCGTGTGTGTGTGTATATGGGGGTTGAATTGAGAGGCCTGCATGGACAGTTAGGGGAAACCGTATAACCGATTGTATGCAAAAGACATCGTTTGCATAGATATAACTCATATAACGCAATGCTGCAGAGACACCATGTTCCCCTCCATAAACCCATTCTAACCAGACAGACCGACGATGCTGCATAAAGCTAAATGGACCATCTCAGATAGAGGGAGCGGCAAGGAGATTAAGCATCAGTAGAAGCATCAGAGGAAACGAGGGATGGAGGAGAAAAGGGTGGGAGGATAGGAGAGAAATGGGGAGAGATGTAGAAATAGGACTCCATTATTCATGACGTGTGTTTCATGTGCTTGGTGACATCTGGGACAGCAGTGATAATGAGAGTCCCGGGAGAGAGAAACCATACACACACACACACATCCCGATGCACTGCACCATACAGAAGTGTGCCGCCATGGTCCAAACACGGTCCAAACACCTACCCTCAACTGGATATGTCATTAACTCTGTAACTGTTAATAGCATGAGCATGAAGGCTTGAAGTCTTACAAAAAAAACCAAAAAAAGTCACGTTAAAACCAACATCCAGCTGCAAAAAAGCTTTTGCCCCTGGTTTGATTTAGCAGCAGATAAGAGACAGAGTTAGACATTGGTGTGTGTGTGTGTGTGTGTGTGTGTGTGTGTGATGCGGTGTACTTCAGCTTAGCCCATGGCCCGGGGCAGTGAGCTGCATTAGCGGCACTGAGTGAGCTGCCTGGTCCCTCCCTATTAGAGTGCTGGTGGCAGAGGAGTGTCACTGCCCAGCTCAGAGAGAGGGGGAGAGAGAGAGAGAGAGAGAGAGAGAGAGAGAGAGAGAGAGAGAGAGAGAGAGAGCTTAACTGCTGCTACACAAACATGCACAGTGTTTAACAGAAAGGACAGTACAGCATGCCAAATGACCATAAATACTCTCAGGATCAAAGTATCAAATATTACAATCTCATCAAAATGTAACCACAGAAATCATCATCATCATCACCATCAATAGAGGAAGGAACCTGCCTCTTTTCTGTGTAGGGTAAAGTACTGTGGTGGAAAAGTATTCAGATTCTTTCCTTAAAATAGCTAAACTTAAATCCCCCATCTCCCCCTTCTTGCTGGAGTAGATGGATAATAAAAGTATCTATGGCAAAATTACACCATCACTAATAAGCATATTACTGATGGTGTAATTATAAGAGGGTAGTTAATCAAGTATAGATCCCAAACTTTTTAAAAGAAGGGCCCTGAAACTGACACATATTAGACCACGGACTCCCTCAGACCCCTATAAGCGTCCCAAGAGTTTTGCTTCCAGAGGATTTATAATATAAAGTGTATGAAATCCATGACCAAAATAGTTGTACATTCTGTCACTTGTGTTACTTATAGATGGAATTACAGTGAAAACCAGACAACACAAGACAACACTGCCAAATTTGGTTGCTTGGCCCGGAGAGGCCAACTGAACTGCACAACAGGAAACCATCCCACTGTTACGTAATAGTAAACTCATATTTGGACCGTAATTTACAACCAGACTGACGCTGCGATGCATTTTTTAACGTTATCAATCCCTGAAGAGAGTAACGATTTGCTCTGTATTATCCTTATTACATGTACAACATGCTGAATTGCAAACCGAAGTCTAAACAATGATTTATTGGGGAGAGAAAACAGCATGCTGTAATCATGCTGAATTATTGACTTGCTTATGACGTACTCATTCACAAACAACAGCTGAGAAACACTACCACAGATTAACCCCAAAGCAGAGTTGTTGTTCCGCTCACCTCTCTCATCTTCCCGCCCACTGCAAGTCAATCACAGCCTGCGATGTTGATCTGGCCTTTATGTGCGTTTGGACAGCTAATAGTGAGGTGGATCAATAGGTCTGATTGAGAGGTCATGTAGGAACACGGCACTTGGATGGCCACCAGGGAGAACCATTTGATTCCCGATCATGTTCCTTCACTCTCTCCCGATGCATTCACAGACACACTGTCTCTCCATCTATCAATCTGTCCCAGGATAAATCCAAATGTGGAGTGTGTCTGCGTTGGGCTTAAATAATAACATCTGATTTTGGTATACATGTTCAGTTTTGAGAGTTTATTATTATTTTACAATCATTTTCGATCGTCTAGTTATAATAATCCACCGATATCTGATGGACATTTGGGGCAATATATGGTGGAAGTATGAAGTGAAACATGTTAGGGCGGGATTAGAGAGAAAATCACTGCCTTTCATGAAAGCCAAAAAAAAGAAGCTGGAGAAAACAGAAGTGAACTCCTTGCTACTGCTGACCAAGCTGCTGAAAAAAAAATAAGCATTTCCTTAAATACAATTTCTTAGCAAAGCTTGTTGTAATCTCCTCACAGTAATCCCTCTTTCAACAGCCTAAACAAAAGGGTAGAAGAAAGCAGGAGGAAAGAGGTAAAACCTCTTTACTCAAATCCTATTTCTTAACTCAATCGAGGTCACATAAACCTTCCAACTCATTTACGATAAGCCTTGACACGAGCCCTCCTGCTTTCACTTTCCTTCACAACTCTGAACATTAGCAACTATCCTTTACACGCTCACGTGATAGAATTTTAAAAATCTGAATGGCGACCAGAGCAGGAATGAGCAACATGACCTGAAATCTGTGAGAAGACGGGAGAACAACAAATGTAACTTTTATACATCTGTGGATGTGTATCTGTCCTGTGTAATTAAAGTATGACCAGCTGATGTCACTGGGATTTTGGCTGACCATTTGGTTGAACTTCGTTGTTGTTTTTTGTAGCGACTGCTTGTCAAAAGTTATTTCATGAAAGTTTAAAAAGATCTTTGTGTTATTGTTCATCACAGCAACAGTTAGTCCGTAAACAAGTTTTGCTGTAGATCCTTCAACACTATACTCACAAGTTACAGGGTCAACTTTGTGTTTAAACGCCTGTCGAACTCTACAGTTGCTGAAGATACCCTGAATTCTGCCACAGTATGTCACTTTCTTATGGCATTATTCTTAACAAAGTCCCAAAGTGCTTTTCAAGAGGGAAAAAAGGAAACAAAGAAAAGTGCATAAAGGTTAAATATTAATCCGGTTAGTAGTTTGTTACAAGTCGGTCTTATTCTGTCACATCAGAATTTGTTGTCGCAATATTTCTGTGTTTGCAGATCTCAGCAATTACTGTGGTGAGTGCCATGTTATTATAACTAATGCAAAGCAAAAACAAAACCCAAAAAACTCTGTTTCGATACGGTGTAATTATCTTTTTAGCCACATGATTGGAAATTGTGAATACAAAACACACTTCCTCCACTCTCTCTCTCACTGTTGTGTTCTCACACAGCCGGGTTTGAAGGGCGAGATAGTGGCCAGATTTCTGTCAGTGATGTGCTTGCAGGGGCTTTCCTATCTCTCCCTCTTACACTGATTGACACTGATACACTGATGCGCCGTAAACGTGCTCATACTGCATGTGCATGCGTGTGAAATGTGTTCAGTGGAGACACAAGGAGAAAAAAGGCAGCAGCAATAGAGTGAGTACATTTTTGTGTTATGTGCACGTGAGCAGGCGTGTGTAGTAGTGTGTAAATAGTCAATAATAGGCGACACTTGTCAGCCCTTTGCTCCGTACACACAAAGCCTGTGGTCGAGCCATTGTTGAACTCCGCCTCTCCACGCAGCCACCCCACCCACCCAACCCCCCTAACTGGGCCTCTCAAGCAGAGATAATTATGGCTATTGTGCCCCTTTGCACATGCAGACAATACACACACACACACACACACACACACACACACACACACACACACACACACATACACACACTTGTTTGTGCTAATTTACATACCCACCCACGTGCCTACTCAAACCTAACTGAGTAAAAGATGGCTGCCAGCACCCCATCTGCTGCTGCCCAGCTCCTCGTCGGTTCTCAGCACACTGGGGCAAATGTGAGGCAAAATATCCAGAGAAAGTAAAAGAAAATCAGACGGAGTTGAATAAACAGCGCGTGACGTTAGCGACGTATTCGGCTACATTATAAACTGGATGTGAGAGGTTAAAAGCTCCTACTTCTCCACAGTGTGTTTGTTTTTTTCCTGTCATTTCTTAGGTAGATGATTTTGAAAGATTCATTGTAAAGTTTTCATGTCACCCTCATATGTTTGCATATGTATGGACATAGCGGCACCTTCAGCTGCTTTTATGTCCCCCTCTAATCCCCATGGCCTGCTGTGTGCAATGTGCGACAGAGGCGGGAGCAGAGGAGGGAGGAATGAGGGAGGGATGGTGTGTGAGACTCGAAGGTGGGGGTGATAGAGGGCGACAGTCGATGGGGTTGTGTTCAATGAGCCCTGGGGACGCCACGTGCCCCCTGTCGTCCTCTGTCACACCACGTCCTGCTGCACCCAGGCAGCCCGAGCACAACAGGACAGCCGTCACAGAGCAGAGCCGAGCGGCGCTCAGCCTTAATGTATCCTTAGTTAATGTTTAATGAGAGCTCCGTATTCAGGCAGGTTCATGCAAAAACTGAAAATGGCTTTATTGTGTTTCTTTAGAGGGAGATGTGTGTATGTGTGTGTGTGCATGCTTGTACATTTGTACTTTGTAGCAGTGTGTGTGTGAGAGAGACCAGTGTTTACAAGAGTCTGCGGTGTCCCAGACAAGTGTACCTATTAATGTATTCCTGCTCTGAGTGCACAGATTTACAAATAAGACATGGTGCCCTAACACCACCGCTCCCCATGCGGTCCCTCTGCCTTTGTCACCTCTGTCCTCTTTGCACCTGCGTGGAGTCTTGTGACATCAATTTTACTTTCCTGTTCGGTATGCGGGAAGAATCTTTTAGGATTAAAAACAAACAAGCAAAAACAAATAACTTGCATAGTCATTTGTTAATTAAATCATTCCCCTGGTTAAGGGAATCAATCTATCAATCAAACAATTAACAGAAAATTTATTGGCAACCATTTTTGATAATCTGCTAAACGTTAATGTAATTTTTCAAGCAAAAATGACCCCAAATTGCTTGTTGGAGCTTCTAAACAGTTCTGATTTGATGCTTTACTCTGTTTTTTAATATCTGTAAAGTGACTATCTTTGGGTTTTGGACTGTCAGTGACACAAAACCAGCCTACTTAATTTTTAACAATGTCCCTTTAGGGTTTAGGTATTATTTGAGTAAACGTATGGCTTTTTTTTTTTAAAACAAGATGATGTATTAATCAAGATCAGCAGATTAATCAACACTGAAAATAATCATTAGTTGCAGCCCAAGTTATGATGTAATAACATGGAGGAAAGATGGAGCGCCACTCTATTCATCATCATCAAACTCAAGTCACTATGCAAACTACTGTAAGTTCCTTATCCCACAAATTAAAGAGATCAACTGTAATTTTCCAGGTGTTCCCAATTAACCCCTGTGTGTGTGTGTGTGTACATGTGTGTGTACATGGTTGTGTACTGTGTGTGTTTTGAACTGCCTGACTTTCAGCAGAGAGGCCAGGGGCAGAACATTGATCTGTAATGTAGCCTGTAAGTGACCTCACCACCCGGTGACACCCATTAGGACCCAAGTTCACATTAAAGCCTGATAACTCAGCATTTACGCAGTGACACACAGGTTACATCCACTTTGCTGTCAACAAGATGGAGTAAATTAGATGGATGTGACCCAGTAGAGATTGTGTCTTTTTAATAATACACTAAATCAATGGTGTAAATGCAAAACAAAGCTGCATCATCTTATTCTACTCCTGAGAAGAGGTGGATGAGAGCAGGCTATTGAGGGTGAATGGGGGAATTGTTGTGAATGTGTGTGAGGAGAGTTTTCTTTTTTTTTCTTTTTTTAATCTCATCCATTGTCATTTTCCTTTCCCTTATTTCCAACACTGGGTTTTATGGCCTTGTGTATCAAATTACAGTACAAACACATAAACAAGACCAAACTGTCTGGCAGGTGGATTAGATGGAGCCTGGATGGGCATCTTCTGTGGACCACCATGTGGCTGAAGCCATCTGCTGGTCCAGTCTCTATTCATCGGAGCCGCTCATTAGCTTTCTGCTGGTTCGGCTGACAGCCTCGATCTGCAAGCTGAACCCTCTCTGTGTCCTACTGTTGTTTTCATTCCCGTCCACAAACCCTCTCTGTCTCTGCTCCAGCTCTTCGCCTTCAGATCACGGCTCAGACTAGCAGGGCTCCATTGTCTCGTGAGGGTCACACACACACACACACACACACAGTCACTCACACACATCTTAACTACAGGGATGATATCGGACAGGGAAGTGAGAGGGAAATAGGTCAGTCTGCCTGCACCCCTCCCCTCTCAGCACCCCTCACTGTCCTGCCAGGACAGGAAAGTGGGGCAGGCAAAGGGGACGTGTACACAAGCTAAACACATACAGTACACACATATGCAACAGACACACACACACAGAGCTCCAGATGGGTAACATGTGTGCTTGACGAAATGGAACCTGTTGGGGTTCAGAGGGCGTGACAGCGTTGTGTTATGTCATCAACTCGACCTTCAGATTGGTATGTGATCGCTCTTCTGATCAGGGTCTGCACATAATGATACCTTCCTGCAAAGGCGCAGATACATGGACAACTCAGATTCACTTTTTATTTCTTTAATTCAAAGGAGAGTGGGCAGTCTGGTCACTTTTGGAATGTTTGTTTTCGGATGGTGGGGAATCTGAGAGAAAAACTGTGATGGATGCATTGAAGGTGGCCGACTTCAATGCATCAATATCAAATTATGGTGCTTTCACACCTACTTTGTTTGGATCGAACTGAACCATGGTTTGGTTTGTTTACAGTGTGGAAGCATTTTTTTGGGATGGTTCAAACTTTTGGACCAATTACAGGAAGTTACAGTGGGCTACCATCACCAACAAACAAAAGAAGAAGAAAAACAAATGGAAGAAGTTAAACATAATCCACAGAAACACACAGGGAGAGGAAGAGATGGTATTTAATAGTGATATGGTCTGATGAAGAAATCAAAAGTCAACTGGAAAAAATACATAAAACACTGAAGCTTTTAATTTATTTTTGGCGAGGATGAGAGAGAGAGAGAGGATACAAGAGGATGGGAGAGCAATGACCCCTGAATGTAAAAGAAATCACTGCAGCAGCAACATGCCATCAATAAAAGTTGTGCGTTTACAAATGACAAAGACAGTTGTCCTGTTTATAATGACCTGGACAGCATTCTGGACAAAACGTAACAAAACGTTGTTAAAGTGCCTTTATATTCACTATTTAAGCAATATCTAACAAATGGAGTGAGGAGGTCAGTTTCTGTATCGCCACACTGTAAAAATCTTTCACAGTAAAGTTAGAGTAATTAACTGGCAGCAGATTCACCTGCAAAGTTTCTTATTGTATTTTAGAATGACACTGTATTACTTGAAAAAAGAAAAAAAGATAATTACTGCATTCTTATGAATTTACAACACAATACTAGTCACAGTTTTGTTTTTTCAGTGAATGAATGTAATGATAATTACAGAATGTTACTGTAAATGAACTGCACTTACATGGCACCTTCCTAAACTGACTATTCAAAGCGGTTTACAACACAAGCCAGCATTCACCCATTCACATACAGAGGCACAACCTTCATTTACCTTCACATTCAGTCCTATGACCTGGCTGGACTGATTTGCAGGGGCCACCTGCTCATCCGGAGCGATAACCATTCACACAATCACTCACACACTGATGGACACCAGGGATTGAACCACCGTCCTTCCAATGAAGTGGATGACCACTCTACCTCCTGAGCCACAGCTGCCCCTAAAAAGCTATTACTAATGACAAAACCAATGACGAAAATTATCGATAAAAATAGTAAATTTTTGACAAGGATAATGATATATGCCATTTCCTAACATTTTGACAATTTGAGGGAGAACATGAAAGTTTGTGTCCAAGGACTCAGATGCCCCAGCTTGTAGGAAAACTCAATTTATGCTGATGTGGATTGACCATAACCTCTATCATAGTAGAATAAAGGCAGAATTATATAACTGTTCAAATTTGCTTTAAAATGCAAAAACAAGCAAAATGAAGGAACCGATTATGAGATGCACACCTTTGGGGCCCCTTCAAAGGATGTGTGAAATTCAACTGAATTCTGTGCATTGGTTTTTGAGGAGATCTGGATATACCATACCCCCTATCAAACTGTTATTTACATCTGGACGGACAGTCAGACAAGAGCAAACCAATGCAGCTCTGTGTCAAAAGGCTGAGCAGGTTGCAGTGTGTCTGTTTCATTTTTCAAATTTTAGTTCCCACATATTTCTTTCACCTTCCCATGATGCTCTGCTGTGTACAGTCAGGTTTACAGTACATTTCTGTAAATAAAGGTGCTCTCTTAAAGTGCTATAATCATATATTTTTTCTCCCAGATTGCATTCTAGTTTATAGCAGGTCACTGTATGACCTTGATACAGTAGAAAACTGTTCAGATTCTACATTAAAGTTTTGCAGTGCAGCATCAGCAAACATTTGCTCTAAAAAAGAGCTATGTAAATAGCCAGTCCAAGCCCACCCTGAAATGTAGTAATGTTTTTGAAATTCAAGGAGAGTTCATTGATGGTTGAGTGTTTCCACTTTCTGTTTGCAGCGGATTTGTGCACACAATGGCCCTTTTTGTCAATATAATGCCAGAGACCATCCTCGGCAGACTACTTGATACCACAGAGAAAACTAATGGGTGTTGAACAAAAAGAAAAGTCATGCAACTTGTTTGCTATCATCAGTGTTTTCCCGTCTCATGACCCTGAACAGGTGCAAATACGGTATGTAAGGGATAGGGATGAATGTTTTTGTTTTAAAAAGAGGACATGTGCACAATACGGATCATTCGAAATCACTTGCAACTTCTCCTGCGTTGTTTCCTTAGGCAAGCATAAAAAATTGAGACAGACACGACGGGCAACCACCCACTCAGTCGCTTGCTGAGAACTTTCAGTCACAAAATCAATTTTAATTTTCACATCTTCATAAGACCTATTGAGACAGTCCTTTGCTGGCCTAGCAGGAGGCAGAAGAGAGAGGTGGAGCAGTGATGACAGAGTGACTTGAAGAGATGTCTAACTGTGGAGCAGCAGATCAACATCAATACTTCTTCCTATTAGACTATATGTATAACAACATGTATGCATGTGTGATTGTATTTCGATGTTCACTGTAGGTGTAAGCATGCATGTTTGTATTTTTTCTGTGCATCCATGTGAAGGTGCATTTGCCATATGAACAGCTCTGCAGAGATGTTTCAAAGCGATGTTACGTTGCAGAAAGGTGACTGCGTTGATTGGCTGTAGGATTGACGAGGTCACTGCGTTGGCGAACAGGGAGGTCGAGTTCAAGGTTGAACACAAACACATTACGAGTGCTCCTTGTGCTTGTGTGTGCGACTGTCGTAAGGAAATGACTGCAGAGTTCAGTGAGCAGCTCATCATGTTCAGCATCTGATCCTCACACTCATTGCCCATCAACTGACCTATATACCCCTAATTACACACAGCAGCCTCGTGACTGCATACACAGCAACACCTCGCACACAAAATGATAAAAAAAAAAACACACGCAGAGGACTAGCATTTCCAAACCAGATCAACTTTATGCTTCGGACTCATAAGAACTGGTGTTGTTACTGAATAATGAACTGACACTCATTTTCATAGATTTATCTAAAGAAAATGAGGACTGGTGTGTGGAAAACAAAAGAACAGTAACTTATCAGACTAAATTTTCAAGAAGTGATTTTTTTCTTTTGGGTCGGAGCCAAAATGAAAGTCAAAACATATGCATGTTTAATTTCAATAAAATATGTAGTCACCTTGATGTAACAGCTTTCTGCCAGGATGGTAGATGGAGACAAAAAGGTCACACAAAGCACAATAAAACACTATTGAAAATGAAAACACACTAACATGTCTGATAATAAAAAAACTACTGCAACCTTGGTGGATGTGCATGTGCGACACAGTGTCCGTGTGTTTTGCATACATATAATATAAAACGCCATCTGCCAGGACCTGAGGCCGTTCTTGCCCTACTACCCTCTTTGCCGCTCCTCCTTCGGTTCATTTTTCTCCCCTATTTCCCTCTCTCCTACACTGTTATTGCAGGGAGGTAATCATGTATACATCTCAAATATGCATTGCAGTACACACAATGTGCAGATAATACAAATACAAATGTATTTACAAACAGCAGTTAAAAAGCTTTCTCTTTGTGTCTCTCTTTGCACACACATTCAAGCACACAAATGAGGTTAATGAAGATGAATGTGGGGTCAAAGTCATATTGACATCATGTGTCTGTAATTTTGGCCCTGTTCTTCAAGGACGTGGTGGTTAAGAGAAACAGGGAGAGGACAAGAATAGATCTGATGAGGAGAAACTGTGGAATAGTCGTGCAACTTGGGGGAGAATTTGTCTAATGCATTGTCAATCACAGTTATTGACGTTGGGGGTCAAATTGTAAGTGATGAATTGTAAAAGCAGTGATAGCAGCAGACAGGGCAATGCCTGTGAAAAGAGGAGGAAGATGAAGAAGAGGCATAGTGTAGAAATAGGAGGAGAGAGGTCAGAGGAGGAGGAGGAGGAGGAGGAGAGGGACCAGGTCAGTGATCCAGAACAGTGAGCAGACAGAAGACACAAGTTAAGAGTTCAGTCAAACATAGAGCATAGCGGTGCATCAATTGTCCTCACACACACACACACACACACACACACAGACAGACATACAGAAATTACATAGATAACTAAATACTCTCAAATAAAAGGATAATCCACATTCGTTCATATGATGTCCTACCTGGTACGATGGAAACAGTGTCTCTCTCCCAGGACACGACACTGACGTACTCCTGCACAGCAGCAGGGATGAGGCACTTGAACACAGCCACGTTGCCCCGCATCGAGCGCTGGTCCGCCACCCGCACAGTATAGGGCTCCCTGAAAACTACAAAAACACACACAACATATTGAGATAGCTGATATCTCAAGCTTTAAAAGTCAAGATTATTTCCCTCCCAGTGAAGCGCTGAGGTGTGGTGACCCATGATGGTCTAAATGTCATTTGAGAAGTTTTCCCAGCAAGACACAAATATATTTCAAAATTTTTTTATCATTAAAGAGATTAAAGAGCCTATATGTTTAAAATAGATCATGACAATCTGTTTTTTATTCAGGTAATAGTTCAGTGTTTGCTCTGTTCTGAGACACAAACAATAATCTACTTGTGTTTACATCATCAAAAACAACACATTAACACTCCAGAGCAAAACGCCCTTTCATCAATTACCACAGCACTCCACATTTGTTCATTGGAAATTACTGGCCTACTCTTGTGTATTGTTTGAACTCTTCTAATCCTGCCCCTGCTTTCACCATAAATGGCGGAAGCCGCCATTAGGCAGGATAATCATGTAAATTATTTCATAGCTTTAGCGTGACATCACCATGAAACACTCTGTTTTTGTAGAGAATTTCACAAGAACCAGCGGTGAGCTACACATTCACTGCATGGTTATTGGTGCTGCGGTTTATGCAAGTTCATGCAATATTTTACACCCTGTTGAATGAGCAGGGACTCGTTAGCAAAATCATATGAAAGCCAAGACGTATCAGAAGGTTGCTAAGAAACTGATTCGGAATCCCTTCCCTGAAACAGACACAATGACAGCACGCAATATATCCCTGCTGCAAGAGGGAAACACGTGCAAGTGCATGTAAATTTCCATCTTTGAAAAGTTGAGCAGAATAAAACAAATCTGTAATTTCCTTCGTTTGGAATGATCCACCACAAATGTGGATTTGCTTGGAGCATTTCATACGAGACCCCCTGTCAATTATTGTTCAATGGCAGGGAGAGTGCAACATCTCAATCACAAAACGGAACCCCCAAAATAACCGTATGCATCTTGTCGAACCGTAATCTGTGTACCAGATCTGCCAGGGCCCCGACAGAGGCCGCTGCCTGCAGGACGTTTGATTCATGCTAATCCCTCGTCTCCTGAGGCCAGGCTTTAGGGTCATATGGGAATGAAGGCAGCAACCGGCTGGCATGCAGCTCAGGGTCCTGGCTCAAATCCTCAACTTGGCGCTAGTATTAGTATTAGAATGAATATGAGTATTAGTTCAGGTCGGTGTTGGGAGGCAGAATATGAAAACAGATGTTGATGGCAGGAGGGAAGGGGGAGGGACCAACTGGCCTGAATGAATGACTGGAGGGAAGGAGACAATAGATGCATTGTAGCCATCATCCAGCTGTAGCTTTGTCCCAGCTGTGATTTGATGTAACTGTCTGGTTAAAGTCTTCCTCGTGTAACACTGCTAGTTCTAGAGCTGGAGGAACCCAAACCCCCACATGAACTATTTTACCTTATGAGGTCTCGTTCATTACAGCAGCCTCACACGGTCCAATCAATGAATAGCACCAGTTAGGTTTGTTAATGAGAGATAATTAAAGAACTGGTGGTGTGGCTATATTTAGTCTGGCACAAGAGGACAGTGTGAAGAACGATGGAGCAGGGAGGAGAAGGAGGACAGAAAAGAGAAGATGATGGCAACAGAGGCATGTTCTGGTCATTAAAGTTCCAAAAATAGACTATAATATCTGCTGTAGTGTAATTTACTCTTTTCACTGATTCCTGAAAATTATTAATTTCTTCTCAGAGTACTGAAAATTGGCCTTAGATATTTTTGTATGTGCACTAAAAGCAAATCCAAACATATTGAATATAACCTTAAATTCCCCAGCTTTAGGTTAGCATACATTGCTGTGAGAAATGCTGATAAGTCACTGACTCTGAAAACTGTGCATGCTTACATCCTGTGCAAATTTACTTTTCACACCTTGCAAAGCTTTAAAAAGCACATATTGGGGGCACAGATAGCGCAGTGGTTAGAACGTGCGCCCCATGTACCGAGGCTATTGTCCTCTAGCAGTCGACGCGGGTTCGATTCCGAACCGTGGCCATTTGCTGCATGTCTTCCCCCCCACTCTCTCTCCCACATTTCCTGTCATGTCTTCAGCTGTCCTATACAATAAAGGCATAAAAATGCCCCCAAAAATAACATCTATGGCTCTCAGGTTGCTGGTGGCCCTTATTACCTGCAAAGAGGCAATGTCCTCACTGAGTTGTTGAATTAAATAAATGCACCGACAGCCAATTAAATTAACATATTTGTGTTAGTTTTTTAAACCCACTCCACTTTAGTGGGTGTAAATTAAGCTGTAGACTTGTTAAAACCAAAAAAGCTGCTTGATTTGACACAACGCAACAGTATGGAGGGAATCGCACGATCTAAACGGTACATTAAGAGTGTCCTACATGAGTTCCCGTGGGAGAGAAGTAGTTGCGCATAGCAATAGTAGTAAGTAGTAGTAGTAATAATAATAGTATAGAGATAGTCCACTCTCAGACCTTCCAGGTTGTGCAGGGGTCTCTTGCGAGGTAGTCCAAAATCAAAATCTGTGAAGCTGAATCCCAAAATGTTTCTGGGGTAAATTGTATTTTCTGCCAACTTTCATTATGTTTTCGACAGGGAGCAACAAAACATAAGAGTCCATTAGATAATGTTTTGCGGCTTCAATTGTTGTGAAACACCTTTTTTTTTTTAAATAGTTGACTTTGAGGAAGGGTATCCTGTTGCAATCAGTTGTAAATTCTTAACTGACCAATCAGCATTCATTAGCAGAATGCTAGCATTTTGTGGACAAAATTACCTCCATTGCAAGAAAAATGAAAAGATTTTCACCTCAGATCAATAATCAATTCTATATTTGCACAAATTAAAATAAAATTTGGGCTTTTTTTGTCTAGAAATACATGAAAATATTTTTTTTTAGCCGATTTGCTCTATTCCCTCCCATTCATTGAGGACTACGTCACGAGTGCCCTCTAGGTGAATCCCAGCTGATTTTGGTACAATGGCAATATTAAGGAGTGAACAGGCTGTATGTAGAGGAGCTGTGCGCATGCTCAGAAGCTCACATCATGAATGTGGAATGATGGGAAAGTGAGTCCTGTAAAAAAAAAAAGAATGGTACTCTCCTCAGCCCTAGCCCTAGAATGAAGTTTAACATTCTTGAAAGTTTGGCATCACAATTCATCAAATACAAAGCCTGTCCCTCAAGTGCGGAATTTTATGCCGAAGCTGTAAGTACTAGTGAAGAAGCACCCATGTTTAAGGGGGCAAGGTCCTGTTACTGGCTTCAATGCATGGGTGGAGGATTAATTTGAAATATAAAATGGCTACAACACCAAGCTGCGAAACATAGGATCATCGTAGCTGACTGCCAATTCCATCAAGCATTAACAGAGTGATAAACACACGTCTCCTAATCAAGTGAAGAAACTAAAAAGAGGAGGTGAACTACTGTCCAGACTGTACAAGAGGAGGAAACCAAAGAGAGCCAACAAGAGGAGACACTGGCACTAACGTCTGAGGTGAAAAAGAACAACAATCAACAGGTGGTTAAGTAGAAAATGTAGGCCTACAGACACTGACCTATTAATTTAATCCAAGTTGACTAGATAATTTTAAAATAATAATATAATTACAGTCGTCTTGGTTACACATAAGTCAGTGAAATTACTTTCAATATGCAAGAGCCAGTGATGTGATATAACTTATTATCACACTTTCTCCTCCTGGTTTGATCTGCTAATATCATGTAAACATCACATTGGAGTTAACTCAAAGCACTGCAGGGTTTTGATTTCGGCCTATACCAGATGGTGCAGTGCTGTAGAAGGAGCTGGAGAGGTTACGCTGGTCTATAGTGCAGAGGTTCATCACCAGCTCAGTCAAATAGGTGTGGGCGAAGGCCGAGGCCTGATGTAGTATGTGATGCAGATGTTCTCTCTGTAGACCGTGTTCTAGGTCAATCTGTGTTCAGGTCGAGACAGGCTATTTTAGGACAGGTGATTCTGTGTGTGGGTTGGGCTTTTTGCAGCTGCCAGTCACATCTGCTCTACTTTATGCTTTCACAATAGTCTCTATTTGCTCCACAGCCCCCCTGTTCTATCCAAGTCTTTCAGAACTTGCGATATTTCTTTCCTATTCCCTTCCTGAGTGTTGTCCCAACTCACCAGCTTTGATGCGGATGTTGGGGCTGCGGATCTTGCCGGCTTGGTTTTCAGCAGTGCAGAAGTAGTCATTGTCGTGGATGTAGCTGTTGTAGGCGGAGGGCGAGAAGGGGTATAGTTGTAGGGTGCCATTGGCGTGCACATGTCGGATGTGGGGCACGTCGTAGATGTCGTCGCCGGTGGCCAGGTACCAGCGCAGTATGGCACTGGGGGTGCCTCCTGCTGGACAGGGCAGGGACACCCCCACAGAGCTGGAGTAAGTTACCCTCTGCAGGGAGGCGTTCACAAAGTACAGCCTGGTGGAGCCCACATCCTCACTGTGTACTGCAAGGGCAAACAGACAACAAAACATCACTTATCAGGCCAAGGCAGGAGTCAAAGTGCTACGACGAGGACCTGTTGTGTGCGGTAAACACATTAAAGTGTGGATATAAGCTAAAAGGATTCCATCGCCATTGATTTAAAGCAATCAACATCACTTTTATATACAAAAATGGATGAAGTGGGAATGTGTGTGGCAAAATAATCATAACAAAAGTATGTCAAATCTCCAGCTGCAAACATCAGTCATGTGATCTAGAAAGCTAGGGATTTGGGCTAAAGCCTGTGATGGTTTAGGTGGATCGGAGGGAGGAGGAGCCTGTTACCTCGGTAAAGTGAGTGCACACATACACAAGCAAAGAGAGAGAGAGAGAGAGAGAGAGAGAGAGAGAGAGAGAGAGAGAGAGTGAGAGCGAGAACACCCTGATAGGTTATGTGATTGGAATTTCTATGCCAGACGCAGAGATTTAAGTCCATTTAATCTCCTTACATATTTAACACACACATGCACACGCACTCACGATCACACACGTACAGGAATGTTCTTCATTGGCACTCAGATTAAACACATACAGCTCCAGCAGAGAAAGGAGAGTGAGAAGAGGATAGGAGAGTTGGGGAGGGGCCCTTGAATTTGGGGTCATTATGAGAAAGATTAGAAAGAAGAGTAGGAGGGTACATGACTGATGGACAGATGTGGACGTTAACCACCACTGGTTCAAAATCATATCATCTAATAGGCCTACACACCACTCCACCATGTGTTCACCATGTTAAAAACATGGACGATACTGAGAGCTACATAAAGATGGAGGATTTGGTTCATTTTGAAAATTAGTATTCAGACTACAGTGGGAGTTGTTCATAAATGTGTGTATTTCTTCCTCACAAAATGAATCAAATGTATTCTTCCCCTATATGTCTCACCTAATAGATAGTGCTTGTTGAAATTCAAAACAATGCCTATATTTATTATGGAAAATTGATCAGAATAATACATTTTATCAGTGGTAGAATCTTCAATTTAGAATAAAATGATAATATATTTTTTTTATTGATTGGATTGGATTTAACTATTAATTAATATATTAATTAATATTAATAGGACCCTTTGACCAAATTTTGTTGGAATTGGTCAAGTATTTCTTGGTAATCCTACTAACTAACTAACTAACTAACTAAAGAACTAATGCCAATGAAAACGTACGCTCCATATCTAGAAATATGGCGATGGACAATAAGTTAATACAGGGAAAACAATGAGGCTGCAACTAGTGATAATTTTCCTTATTAATTAATCTGCAGATGTATTTATTTTTGACTGAATTTAATTGGGAATATCATTTCAAATCAATCAGTTTAGTCAGTGAAATATCAGAAAATAATGAAAAATGTTGCATTTTGTAAAGTAAGAGGTGATGTAATCAAAGTGGTTCTTTTGTCTAATATAGAAAATTTACTCTGTACGAAAAAGAAAAGGAGCAGATTCTCACAAATCCAACACACAACTAGGGGTATTTGGATTGTTTGTTTGAAAAATTATGTTAACAATTAATTGATTATCAAAATAATTAGTTATTTTGCTGTTAATCCACTAATACATTAATTGATTCTAGTTTCAGCTCTGATAAAAGCACATTTTATCATCTGTTATCTGACTTTGTCACAACACCAGCTAATTGTGATACTCACTTAAATGACTGTAAACCTTATACAACATTATTAATTCATTACTCAGACTGATCATCACATTATTTGTTATTACTGACAGAATAATGAAAGAAATGTCTTATTGTTCAGATCACGTGGTGCAGAAAGCACAATATCTGACATATTCTTGCTGACAATCACAAAGTCCATCAGACTTTAAGTCATTCCACTAAATCCACACACATTAAGTCAGGAGTGAAATCAAATCAGCAAACCATTCAGTGCATTCAAACCTTTGGACGTGGCTTAAGCTGTGTCTTTACTGAGGCATGGTTCTAGCTGGGGCTGATGTAGAAAGGAAAACAGCAACAAAAAATAAAGCCTGGCATAAATCAATCATCACCATCAACAGTGTCACTGCGCTGGCACAAGGCTCAGGGCACCAGATCAAAGACAACTAAATCTTCCATCCAGGATGGTCCCTTAATAAGAACTTCCTATAAAGAAGTACTACGATCCCTTGTAGACTAGAGATTGATAAAGCTATGCAGAATGCTACAGATGGTATATGAAAATATGTCTGGCAGTCCAGTGGTGGGCTGCAAAATCCAGGTCAGACTCCCTCCCCTCTGCAGATTACTGATAATGGCCCCTGAGCATAAAGCCCATATTAAAGATTGCAATATCTATAATCTCCCAATGGGGGGGGGGGGGACAGGACTAAAGTGGAGGAGCGAGGGGGTCACCCTGAGAGCTCAAAAGGGGGGGTGGGTGGTGGGCAGCAGGAGAACCTCTCAAACAGTAGATATGGCCTGGGGGCCTGGGCACTGGGGGCAGGGGAGCATTGGGACTGATGGAGTGGGAAGTGGAATAGAAAGGGGATCAGAGCAAACTCCCACCACTCAGAGCCTGTCAAAACCAGGCGAACCACACATGCACTCACTTAACACATATGCACACATAAACACATGCACAGTCCAAAAGCAGCTCTAAGCACTCAGTCACACTGGCAGGAGACAGAGTGGGTTGCCATGGCGGTGCCGGCACTTGAAAAGCTGTGACTGAATTAAAAGAAACAATGCAACAATTTAACCTAACAACAGTGACCCACTGAAGAATCTAAATTTAGAACAATTTAAGTCAACAAACCCCTCAACAAATTCTGTCTCAAATATTCGCAGGTTGCAAAACAAAAAGTGAGCAAATGTGGTTAAATGATGAGTGACAGAAGAAGCCTGTCCATTAAATAAATACAGACATTTAATGTTTCAACTGACAAACTTTATTGTTTTTATAAATATCCGGTCATTCTTAATTTGATGCCTGAAACACGTTTCAAAAAGGTTTGGACGGCCAATGTTTACCGTTGTGTTACACATCCCATCACAGATGCTTACTTTCAAACTTTGTGCTGGAAAGAATCTGAATGGTCGTTTTCCTCTTTAGCCCCGAGGACAACGACGTCCATGATTTCCAAAAACTATCTGAAATGTGGACTCATCAGACCAAAGGACACTTTTCCACCTTGCGTCAGTTCATCTCAGATGAGCTCAGGCCCAGAGACGTCTGTGGATGCTATTGATATACGGCATGTGCTTCACACGCTTGAGTCATTTGTAGCTGCAGCAATGAACTGTGTTTACTGACAACGGTTTTCTAAAGTGTGCACAAGCCCATGTTATAAAATCGTTGGTTTTTAATGCTGTGTCGCCTGACAGATAGAAGGTCACAGACATATCATCTGTTAGTAATGAACCTCTTTACCTGTGGAATGATCCAATCGGGTGTTTTTGAGAATTTCACAACTTCCCAGTCATTTGTTGCCCCTTTCCCAACTTTTTTTGTCGCTGCATAAAATTCCGAATAAGCATATATTTACAAAAATCAAGCAGCTGATGAGGTACGATTTTAGTTGTTTTCTTTGTTTTCTAATGAACTGAACGTCAAAAAGGATTCAAAAAAGATCACATTCCGTTTCATCAATTAAGTTACTATTAAAGTCGTAGGATGGAAAGCTGCTGCTAGTTTAGGTGTGGTCACGCACAGAGACAATTAAGAGCACATCGCAGTGGGTGTGCTCCAAAACTCACCTGGCACTGTTCTTGTGCCACACCAGTAGAGTTTCCATTCAGCAACGGACGAAACATTACACAACACCTGTGTCAACCTGTGGCAAGAAAAGAAAATGCCACATCTACCAGATAAACACAATGAAACCACGAGTTGGCTTTAAAATTTTGACACAACTGTTTGGCTCATTTTGGTGACACAGCCTTTCTCAGTGATGCATGTCTGCAAAGACGTTACCTCCAGCGGCGTGTGGACTGTCAGTACTCTGATACCAGTATTGACCACAGCTATGGGGCTTCTTTGTTGTTTCTGCTGCAGATCACCTGCACACAAGAGATTCCATCAACCTCATTCAGACAGAAAAAAACAGCCTTCACTGGAAGGCGTTGGAGCACGAGCAGTGCAGCTGGAGTTAAAGCCAAGGCTGTCAGAGTCACAGCCACTATTTTATATATACTGCCATGACTAGAGATCCATGAATATGTATGTCAGAGAGGCAGAAGTCATAACCTATGCAAGGTTTCATCATGCATAATGCAGCTGATCCTCTCCAGAATGTGAGTGCACAGCAGTGCACACACACACAGACACTTGACACTCACAACTGTATTGTGATGAGGAGGTAAAAAAAAAACAAAAAAAAAACATAACCTGCAATATTTCACATACATGCTCACACTCATGGCTCCCTGCACCAAAACCACTTCTTCTTCTTCTTCTTAACTGTCTCTGTATTTCCATTTCTTTCTTATGATAAAATAATTTTCACAGCGTTTCACCTTTGCTGAATTTAGTGGGATGTGGTAGAGGTCACGAATAGGATTGAACTTAACTGAGGCAAGACATGCACATCAGCCATGTGAACTGTCAAAAACCTCTCCCCCTCCTCTCCTTGTCTGCTTGTTGTTTGGAAATAGTTTCTTTTCCAGGCAGACTGTAACTCCTGTATTCACTCTCCTTCATTCTCTCTCTGCCATCTCTCCATCACTCATCCTTCAGGTGTTTTTGAGACAGAACGTTGCAAGGTTTTATTTTTGTAAGGGGGCAAAAGAATTGAAACTGTGTGCAGACACATAAAGCAGTTGAGGAGAAAGTGGGAGGGCAGATACTGTGTGAGGCGTAAGGGGTGTGAATTGAATATGGGTGTGGATGCAGGGGGATAAGGATAGGTGTAATCTTATGGATAATCCTCAGGGGTCTGTCATAAGAAGGTGGTTGGCGGGTGAAGAAGTAGGGGGGAGGCTGTTGGGGTTACATGTAATCAACAATGGGGTATCACTGCTCCCCACCTTCTGGCTTTCTGTACACCCTGTCCCCAACAATCTGCTCCCCACCCACCACCAAACACCACCCCCACCCCCGGACTGTGCTGTGTCAGTAAAAAAAAAAAAAAAAAAGTGTGCTACTTCAGCAGTCCCCTGGGACCTGCTCCCCCCTCACATCAAAGCAGCCAGTTTCTATCTTAATGTGAATATCAAATCTGTAGATTACAAGTCCCAGCACAGTCTGCATAAACTGCCCCTCCCCCAACCTTTAATTCTGCCTAGTGATGAGGGAAAGAGAGGGAGGGGAGTTACTGTGAGAGGAAGCGATGGAGGGAGGGAGAGATGGAGAGAGAGATGGAGATAGAGATCCAACAAAAACAACTTGCTTCAGAGATTTGACATTTGCTGAACGCACCCTCCTTCTGAAAATGTGCAGCTCCAGCATTCAATAAAATTTGGAGGAGGTCTGGCTGAATTTAGCATCACGGTGTTGAAACGCAGAGTTCTTGTTGGAAGAAAAAAAAAAAAATTTGTCGAAGGTGTTCATTTTTCATCTTTTTGTTGTTGTTGTTTTAAATGATTTGTTCTTATTCATATTCTCATTAGGATTTAAGGACGAATGGGAATGCAGGGATTCTGTGACACTGCTGTGAAATCCTATTGGTGAGCTTGGAAGTCTAATGAGCGTTTTCCTGCTGACAGTCAAACACCAGCACACTTTACCCACCATTTGGCAGTAAAATGTATGAAAATGTATGAAAATGCAGGTATTTTTTAAGTTGTTAAGGATTACTGAGATTTTTGTTTTTGATTTATATTTTATTGATGTTTTCTTTTTAGCATTTTAAGAGATCATTAAATGGTAATCATCAGTCTCTTCATGAGACATTTCTTTATTTTATATTTTTGATGGAACACAGGCCGCTCAGTTTAAACAGATATATGTATCTTGGCTCCTGAAAGAACCAAATTGCAATCAAAATCACACTCAGAGCTTGATGTTTCTCCTTTAACTCTATTTAAAATGAGTAAAATTAAATAATGCCAGGTTTGAACTGGTAAAAATAAATGTAGGCCTGTGCCCTTCCTGAGAAATGATTGGCACCCCTGTGGACCACACAGCTCCGTCAATCAGTGGTGAATATAGCTCAGATTGCAGCTTTAATTGTGCAGCCTTGCAAAGGCAGCATAGGGAATTGGACTGGGGAGGGAAGGGGGAGCATATTTATCTATCTATTTGTAGTGGGTGAGTGGTGGAGAGGACAGGATTGTGTCAGGGTGAGGGATTACCATATTGCTTTACACACCTCAAATTAAAATTCAGGTGAAATCATTTTTAATTTTGCACTTTTTCATTTTCTTTAATGACTTAAATTTAAAAAGTTCAAAATAGGCCTACAGCAGGCTTGTATTTTAAAATGTATTTTATACACTATTAATTAATCCAAAATTCACAACAATTTAAATACAGTTGGAATAATTTTAAATTAAGGCTGGAAGAAAACACGTTTTGTTTTCATATCATCACTTTAAAACCATAACTAATCGTATAATATTTGAAATTACTACAATTAATTATAGGCATTGTGCTTAATTATAGGCCTATTATTATCCTTCAAGCATTTTTATTCAAAGAACCATTAATTGCCCCTTATCCTGATTACCTCCTAAACCTCTCTGTCGTAATTTAGCAACATTTTTTATGATTATTCAGCTGGAAATGTTTATGTCTATATTTTTTTTTAAAAGCTTGTAAATAAATGAATTAGTGAACTTCCAGTTCAGCTCTTGCAGAAATAAACCAAAAAAGTGTCCAACTAAAACCAAGAGGGGTGTCCCCGTCACTTCGCCTCCTCCGCGCGCCCGCAAATACACACTTACACGCACACAGACACAGAAGCCGCGCGCACACACCGGCACGCGCGCTATCGCATCCGCGGGGTCCAGGTGTTCTATTAGTGAGGAACATGACCGGGCAAGTCGACAGTCTGCATCCACCCATGGAGTTTCTCATTTAGTGAAATAAATTTGCGCACATTAATCTAATTCCACAGAAGCCAGAGAGGCTGTGAGATCACATCATTCAGGTTGAATAATTGATATAAATCAATTGCAAATATCTGACGATTGGAGTGAATTTAAGGTGAAACACAACATGATTTTCTATGTTTTTCATTTCCAACTCAGACAGCTCATGTGGATCAAATCGCTAATTGATATTTAAAAAAGGCAAATCTACTGTTAGAGCATACCAAAATTTAAAACGTCAAAAGGACCTAATGGTCAATCCATATCCCAGACTTTTTGATAGATAAATTTACACCTTCTCTGGGCATGTGCTAATAAGGACAGAAAAATATGTAAACATTGCTCCAAACATGCAGGCTACACAAAGGCCTAGAAATAGCTCTCATCTGCAGATAGTGTTGAACTTCTGCTATTTTCGACGCAGATTTGTTCAGGATTATTATAATGCACTGTGATAGCAGAAGATCAACTTTGCAATAGGGTCAGTATTTGCTGCATATACAGAAAAATAAAGAAAAATGAATCCATTTAAACAAATAGACCGTGTTGTATTTATAAATTCAATTAAACAGAAGGGGGACAAAATGAAGAGACCAAATGAATTAAACAAGGAGGACAAATCTGAAAGCACTAATTACGGCTTTTATGTGGGAGTAGACCCATTAAACTAATGCTGAAAGACGGGCCTTTTACACTATTTGTAATTCCATTTAGAATGGAAACGATTTGTCATCGCACAGAAAAGGAATTAAAAAGCACAAAAATCCCATCCTAAAAAAAATCAGAACATCTCTGTGGAATGGAGTGCTTGTGCCAAATATGGTCCATCAAAACAGCTGCAAGGAGGAAATGCCACACAAACTGAGCACAAATATATCAAAAATCACAAGAACCGCCGCCAAAACTTTACGAGAGTGCAACATTTTGAGCAAATTTATTCTAAAATTAACAAACAATTGATATGATTGCAGGCCGATGCATGTTTTCATTTCCCTCTCACCCTCCCTCTGTATTTGCACCTCATTCTCCCTATTCAGCCATTTTACATATTCATAAATGGAGTTGGTAATGCGAAAACAATCCGTGCTATCAGCAGCATCTGAAGCATCACAGGCCGCTGCAAAAAAAAAAAAACAACAACACAAAATTGTCTTATAAAGAAAATCATTTTACACCTTTACTTCCACAATATCTACCTATCCAACCGCAACACTTCATACATTTTGATTGAGAAAATCATTTTCAATCAGTTCCTCATCACAAGGCTTCCGATGACACATCAAAGCATAAGCCACACAGCCTACCAGTCAGCGCTACATATGAATTAATTTCGATTAATGATCACTTTTCACTCAACTTAAAACCAGTAAAACTCCAGCACTCAGTGTGCATGATGTGGAATATTTCAAGCATTCCGTTTCCCCTTACCTTCTTGGAGAGAGTACAGCAGGAGTAAAGTTACAAGCCACATGCCATAAATAGCAGGTATATTTTTCAGGAATATTTGGCAATCCTGACAAGTGTGAGGCGCGGTTTTTAGGCCAGGTGGGTCTCCGTGCTGGACTGGCGACTGTGCTCCCCGGAGGTCTCTCCAGCCCTGCTGCCCCGCTAAGCATGGAGGGGAAATGAGAGGCGCCTCGGCCCCGCCCATGCCCCCTCCTCTCCCCCCAACACTACTGTGCATACAAATCCATCCTCCCTAATCAAACACCACAGCGCGATGGTTCACAGCAAAACCGCGGTTTGATTTGAGCTGAACAGCGGATTTTGGTCCAGATGTGTCCAAACTGCCGGTTTATGTGGGCGGTGGAGATGCGCAGAAGATCTGTTGGCACCTTGGAGAGCGCACCCACCTGTGCGCCCCTGATGACCGCTTTTCTTTGCGCAATTTGGATCTACAAAAGCCACTCATGGCAGCTGAGAAGACTAAACATATATTCATGTATTTCCCTCTGAGTTCGGGCAGGGACTTGGAGCCACACAACACACTAATGACTTTTTCTTTGTCCTTCGGAGCCATGAAACGTGCGCAGACATTTGCGCACAGATATGCACTGCAGATAGAGAGGAGGAAAAAGACAGAGTAGCGTGGTGAAGGGAATGACACTTCGACACAGCAGGTAAACCAAACCAATTATGAAAGGTTTCACTAACTAATAAGACAGCGAGCAACTTTGTTCATTACTGTTTCCCCTTTCATGCTGCTCTGTTGCGTCTGATGTGGAAAAGCTCCCCGGCATATACGCATCATTTGGAACAGTATAAGTTGCAGGACACTCCCAGTTCGTAGAAGATTTAAAAACACTGTGGATGCCAGAAGAGGATCTGGAATGTGATCTGCTGCTGCAACAGCCGCTAAAAGGACATGACATGACCAGTGGAACCAAACCATGATAAAATGTTTTACTGTGACAGGATATTTATTTCAATTCACTGTAATCATGGTTGATTGCTAGATTCACTTCATGGAGTACTAACAGAGAAAACAGAAGACACTCTGGAGTTTTTCTGCCTCTGCTATGTCAATAAGATTAAAGAGTATTACATTATGCTCATTCATATGTATTTAATTACAGTCATCAGATATATCAGCACTTCACACAACAGGAGCTGAGGTTTGTAAATGCTTGGAATGAATCACATTGTTTAGAGAGGGAAATTTTTCTATCAGATTAAACTGCGAAACTAGCCTGTCTAGAATTCAGTTCGGTTCCCCATCTTATATTAATCACAACTTTGGGCACGAGTTAAATTACCATCGAGCCCACCATCATACATACGTCTCAACAGCAATCAGAGGAGATAGAGGTGGGGGGGAAATCTACACACGTGTATTTTATGCCTGTAGGTCAAAGGTCACTCACTGAAAGTTTTGTTCTTAAGACTCAGACAACTTGTGGAGAAAACGTCAGCAGTAGACTGTCTCCTCTCATCGCACTGATGGCTGCAGCGGCCGCTGCAATCTGACCCGAGGTTCAGGCTGAACATGCAGGTCACTGCTGACATCTACTGGGCAGACTCATATGTGCACGTGGGCCCATTTTTGCTCAGTATTTTCTTCTTCTTTTTTTTGTATTACTGTACATGACCATGTAGATGTAGACGTGATTATGTCTGTGACCCATGAGGTAAATTTTCAAAGCAACTTACAGATTTTGGCTGTATATGAAAATTTTGCTGAAGATAACTTTGTTCAAACGCTATGTCTTAAGTGAAGCAGTAGTAATAAAAATATTAAATAGAAATGCACAATTCTTATGTGAAGATGTCCTATTCTACGCATGAACTTTTATACTGTATTATGTTTAGTTTCATACAAAGTATAAAGGGAGACACCAAAGTCTGAACAAAAAAGCGGAAGGACACAACAGGATAGATGCATTATCACTCAGGATTCAAATGAAAAAATTAAGCCCGCATGTACATGATGTTAGTTCTGTATATTCCTTTGTGCAAACAGGATAACAATTTATTGGAAAATTCATTTATTGCCAAAAAGGTGAACATATCATCTCAATAATAATATTATGATCGCAGACTTCTGAGCAATCTTCTCACTCCACCCTTCCAAATATCAGAGAGGTTTAAATAAAATGAGGACGAGATGACATTAAATAATACTCTGTTCAATATTGAGCATGGATGTTGTTGTTATTGTTTATTTACTGAGAAGATGGTTGACCAATATGTCACTTCATTAAAGATGTCCTCCGGTTTTCAACTTCCGTAATGTCGTAACTTCCCTGAGAACAATTTTTTTTTAAACAATTACGGGTAGGGGGTGAATCCTACATCTCCCATAATGCATCTTGACAGCATCTTTTATTAGGCCTCAACTGCATACAGTACATCATCATAGATGAGCTTGATAACATTTTCAGGGGGCCATTTTCTCAAAATAGACAAATAGTGTGAAATAGTTAAAAGCCAACAACAGCGACACTTTTCAGCATGAGTATAATGTAGATGTGTGGTACAGGTTTACCTGTGTAGTTGTCTGTTTTCATTGTATTTTCTCCCTCAGCCCAACAGGAGGCACTGCTGTGCAATGTCACGCTTATTCATAAAGAGAAGAACAGGACAGGTTTTATTTAAAACTTTATTAGATTTAAGTTTCTCTCATAAAGAGATAAGCAGTTGCATTGATGACAGTCTGAAAATGGAGACACCTTTTGAGGGTGAGCCAGAGTATTATAGCCATATATTTGTGTGCAGAGAGCAGCAGTGGGGTATGATTTGGCGAATCTATACACACTGCAGGGTCTGATCAAGTACATGGGCTCCAGTCCACCTGATGCTCCTCGTTGGATGTTACCCATTCACCCTGCATCCCGTTATCACAACTCCCTGATCAGGGACATCTCCTTTGTTTGTATTGCTTTCACACCTTCCACACTAACTCAAAGGTGCAATGTGACAAACCATCACTTCTTTTGGGATTTGCATAGAGTTGCTTGTCGTCACAAGGCCCGCACTGACACACTCTCAGCACTACTCAAAAGCTTGGTTTTCTCATTTAATTGATTCAGTGAGATGGCAATTCATACAAATGACTTTTTTCAACCTAGTCTAATTAGGAACAACTACTGTAACGGACGGAACACCAACTCTTCAACAGTTCAGTTCAGTTATTGCAATTCAATTATTTGCATGTATGATCCTTCAACATACACTTTTCATGTTTCCAAAGTCACAGTCCAAAAGTTAAGATGTGTGGAAAATACAATTCATGTTCCTGCTTGAAGGTGGCTTTTCTCTTTTAAGGCAAACAAGAATATGGCAAACACACATATGGCAAATTTATATGTCCATGCAACAGGATAAAATCATCACAGCATTTTCAGCAATTTTGCCTTTCTGCCAGTCTTATCAATTATTTTCATATCATCACTTAAAGCCTGTTGGTTTTTATTTTTAGAGGGGAGAAAAAAAATCTGCCTACCAACAACTCTAAAGTTCACTACTTAACATCTTCATTCTAGTTTATTTCAGGATGTAACTCCATCCCTGCCCTTAAGCTATTTTTAAAACCCCAACCTGTCAGTTAACACTACAGTTCATGTGCACGTTAAACAAACAGGATTAATGTATGTGCCTAATTAGCTAAAGAGGTGCTGGAGGATGGATCTTTATGCTAAGCTAAGCTAACAAGCTGTCATATTTGTCAGACAGACACAAGTTCTTCTCATCTAACTCTAGGCAAGAAAGCAAACAGACATATTTCCCCAAACTATTGTGTTAAGACTGATGCCTTACGATCCTCTACTCTTTAAATAGGCCTCCATCATATTACTAACTAAAATTTCACGAGACCTTGAAGAATCTTATCACCCGGCTCTTCCCTCATGTGCGTTTTCTTCTCGACCCACTTGGATGATCAGTATGACAAACTGACACTGGATTAAAAAAATATAGGTCTTTTTAAAGTGCCCAACACACCCACTCTGTAATATTGCTTCAAGTTTCGTAAACCACCAGACATTCACACTTTACAGTACAGTACTCAGTAAACACCTGTTGCACCTGACCCAGTGTTTACTCACGCATCCATACAGAGGTATTTCCTTTTAAAGCCAGACATTCAGTGTCTTGAAACGTGAAAAATGTACATTGTAAATGCAGTTGAAGTTGTATTTCACTGCCTCAGTTCAATGCAGATACATTCATCTCCTCATGTGATGCTCAGCTGGAATCATCCCTGTTTAGCACAGTCAATGGGCAACACTGTCAGCATCAATTGTCCTATTTCCTGATTGAAATAAGAGTTTATACTTGACGTACAGCCACATTCGAAGCCTGCTGTATAAGGCCCGATCCCGTGGCTATTTAATCTGTGAATTTATGGGTCATTTACTGTATGCATGGGTAGGACAAGCAGGTTTAACTTCTCCACTGCAGTGCAACAGGTAAAGGTTATTTATAACAAAGAGTCAAATGTTGGCAGTATGAATGTTTGACAGTTTTTGAAAAGGAAAAATTAGCTATTCCTAATGAGAGGCAGTCCTTAAGCAAAGGGGCTATATATGCGGAGTCTGATCTAAGCATACAGTATCCAGGACTGCATTACCAGATGGTGCTTACCTTAGCCAGGGTTAGTGTGATGAAATTAGCATGGCACAAAATGGGGTTTTCAGTTCACGTCAGAGCTGATGCTAACAGTGTTGGTATAATGGAGATGTTTTTTCCTAGCATTGTGACTAAAATCTGGCCCATGTTGCACATGCTTGAAATGCATTGGCTATTTTGTCTTGAAAGCAGCATCGTCAGAGGGTCATTCATTTTCTAGGGGTGGAGGGATTGCTTCAGGGTGTCTATCATTTCAGCTCAGAAGCTTATTGTACTATTAATGTTTGCTGAGTTTTATAAACTGTTTTGCAATAAGCGGTTGCCCTCACTGCAGAGGAGCATATAGAGCTCTAACAGGCACCTGTGTTTAATATCGAGCAAAGAGACGGTACAGGAAGAAGATTTGGGCTGAATTCTAAAATATTATGGCAATGTGTTAGCACTAATGGAACCAACCCTTCAAACTACATTAATTTGAATACATAACATACTCTAAGGTTGTTGTTGTTTTTTGTGAAAGTACACAAATGATCAAATTTGGGAAATAAATGTTGTTGTATATCATGTATGATTTCAAAATGAAAATTACATTTTGATTTAGTTAGGCACATCACAGAAGGGTTATTGCGACTGTGGTGTTAGTTAAAGATGGATTCAATCTGGCTGTTACTGCAATGCATTATTCTTTGTCTCAACCACTTAAATAAAAAATGTTTTGTTTTGTCTTCAGATTAAAATAAGTTTTTATGTGCTCTGGCTGCGGCCACAGATAAATTATTCATATGCCACGATTACAACACACATTAAACAGTGCACCTCTGTGTAAATGATATACGATAGAAATATCTAATGGAGAAAATGCAGACAATATTGAAGAAGTTGTTAAATTTTGGGTTATTGGCTCAGTAATTACATCAGATAAATTTGACTTTGCCAGTGGGAGTGATTATAATGACCAGCTATCCGACATATCTACATCATATACAGACTTTACTGAAACAGTGGGGGAGAAAACCAGCTGAAAATAAAGCTAATAGGTCAAAGACTGCTTCTTTTTTTTAAGCCGTGTGTTGTACTTTCTTCCATTCTGTTGTAAAACTACCTTTAAGCTTCCTCATTCATCACTGCTGTTGTGTTTTCTTTCACCATCTACAGTACAATGAATTTCAAGAGGCCGAGGAGGGAGATATAGGCTCTATGTACATATACTGTATATATACACAACAAAAATATAAATACAACACTTTTGTTTTGCCTCCCATTTTTCATGAGTTGAAGTAAGAGAGTTCAGGTTTTGCCTATGCACACAAACGGCTTACTCCCCTCAAATTTTGCTCACAAATTTGTTTGAATCCGTGTTAGTGAGCGTTTGCCCTTGATTGAGATAATCCATCCACCTGACAGGTGTAGCCTATCAAGACGCTGATTGAACAACATGATGATTGCACAGGTGTGCGTTGGGATGGTCACAGTAAAAAGCCACTCTAAAATGTGCAGTTTTTTCACACAACACAATACCACAGATATTGCAAGTTTCGAGGAAGTATGCAGTTGGCATGCTGACTGCAGGAATGTCCATCAGAGCTGTTACCTGTGAACTGAATGTTCATTTCTCCTCCATAACCCGTCTTCAGTGTTGTTTCCAAGAGTTTTGCTGTAGAGCCAACTAAACTCACAACCACAGGCCACATGTAACCACGCCAGCCTATACCATAACACCACCGCCACCAATGGGCCACTCTGTTCACACTGGCACCACCAAACCACTCGCCCCATATGACGCCATACATGCCCACATGACTGCTATCTACCCAGTACAGTCTAAACTGGGAGAAAACTCTTCTCCAATGTTCCAGACGCCTTCTAAGCTCAGCATTTGCCCACTGAAGTCGGTTATGATGACGAACTACAATAAGGGTAAGACCTCTAAAGATGGCGAGCACACAGGTGAGCTTCCCTGAGATGATTTCTGACTATTTGTGCTGAGATTCTTTGGTTATACAAACCACCCATTGCCTCAGCTTTCTCGTTGGCTGGTCTCAGACCATCTTGTAGGTGGAGAAGCCGGATTTGGAGGTCCTGGGCTGGCACGGTTACACGTGGCTTGAGGTTGTGAGTTCAGTTGACTCTGCTGCCAAATTCTTGGAAGCGACATTGAAGACGGCTTATGGAGGAGAACTGAACATTCAGTTCACAGCTGGACATTCCTTCAGTCGGCATGCCAACTGCACCCTCCCTCGAAACTTGCAATATCTATGGTATTGGTATTGTGTTGTGTGAAAAAACTGCACATTTTAGAGTAGCCGTTTACTGTGGACCATCCCAACGCACACCTGTGCAGTAATCATGTTGTTCCATCAGCATCTTGATATGCTACACCTGTCAGGTGGATGGATTATCTCAATCCAAGACAAATGCTCACTAACACGGATTCAAACAAATTTGTGAACAAAATTTGAGGGGAATAATCTGTTTGTGTGCATACAGTAGGCAAAGTCTTAGATCTTTCACTTCAACTCATGAAAAATGGGAGCAAAAACAAAAGCGTTATATTTTTGATGAGTATATATTTAGAATCAAGACTTTATCCTAAGTAACTCATGAAGCTAAAATGTCTCTAGTTGGTACAAATTCTAAACTAGACAGCACTCAGAGTGCACAAGCCTCCACCAAGGCAGCTCAGTTTCCCACTCATGTCATTGCACCTAAAAGTAGTAGTCGCATGATACTTTAGACTCCTTGACCATGAAAACCTGTCCCTAGAATTTAGAATCACATTGGTGTCATTATTAGTTTGATAGCTATTCAAGAAAAACAATATTTCTCTAGTTTTCTTCAGGATCTAGCTCACTAACGTTTGAAGATTTGTCAAATTTGATACTTAAGTGAATCAGCACAGCTTTAGCTGCAGTTGGATCTTAGTTCTGTAGAAGTCTATAGCATTATTAATTGTTATCTCACTGTAGCAAATTTTCCGTGAGCCCTGTGAATTTAAACATTTCTGGATCACCAGATCTGGAATATTAATGGATCCAAATCAGACTTTGATGTGTGGTAGATCTTGTGGGAATGTCATTGTGTAATTTTCGTTTTTGTTTCTAACTTCAATTTTTGTTTGAAGTTAGAGACGAAATTCTTCTAATTGCCCCTATCCTAAAAAAGTTGGGTATCGCAAAATCTAATGAATTGTTCCATTGACCACACCCTAGCTCATCAAAAAGTTTCATTAAAATTCATTCAGAACTAGTCTGAGTAATCACACGACAGAAAAAAAAAAAAAGCAAACAAAGGCTGGCAAAAATATTACCTCTGCGGTGGAGGTAATAACTTAATGAGCATGCATGGTTTGCACAGTGCTAAGTTGTATATCATCTGCACAGTTACTATTCAGTGCATATGCAGTGGCATTATGTGCACATCTTTATATTCTCCTTGAAGGGCCACAGCCAGGCAAAGTTTTCAGATCCAAAACTAGAAATAATACTTTAGAATGTGTGCAAATACATGTGCATATACAAACATATGCTAAGAGGATACATAAATATGAATACTCATATAGTTATATATAGATGCTTTTTCTCATTTCTTTTTTGGGGTTGGTTTTGAATCAGCTTTGGATCCTGAGACGCCATTTTCTGTATTGTCGATCCCTGATGAAGTTACAAGGCACTCCTTACTGCAGAGGGATTAGAGGAATAAAGAGGACAAAATGAGAATTGTACCCACTCAGCAGCCCAAAGAAATATTTTTAACTTCAAATTTACTCCAACACGAACAGCGTCTCACTTTTTCTCCTCAAGCTTGGAAAGAACGAACAGAGTGAAGTTCTTGAGCAGCATGAAGCCCATTATCAATGCAATGGCTCCGCCCACAGCTGAGGCAATCATGGTGGCCAGCGTGTTGTCCACCACTCTCACTGTGGAAATTAATAAAAGACAGAAGCCATGATGACGATGAGACAGCAACATACATATAAGCAATTCAATTAAAGGTTCCATAGATAATAACTAACTGAGCAAAAATTCTGTCATAAATAATTCCACATTATTTATTTGATCTTTAGGATTATTTTTATTCAAAACAAAAGTTCAAAAAGTTTATTTTTTTCTTAGCATATTTAATATTTCTTCAGCAGAACTGTCCTTGTATATGTGACCTGATTTATTTCAATCTTCAGCATATTAATTGATGGAAGTTTTTATATTTTATTTACACTTCAGAAGGTTTATTATGAAGGCATGAAGTAAGCACCAAAGTCTTGCCTCATATTTGTGATTGGCCTACAATATGGTAGCTCATATAAACAATTCATATAAATAAGGATGTTGTGTCAGATTGGGCTGTTTCTACACGATTTGGCTCCGTTTGCAGAAAGAGGTGTAAAATTATTGAGCAGGTAGATGAATATTTGGCAGTTTTAGGATTATTCGGACAGGTTTTCAAAAATCATGTTTCCTGCATGTATAATTAAATAAATAATAGAATACTATATCACCCGAAGACTTAATTCATATGAAAAATGAAAGGAAATAAAACAGACCCCCCCCCCCCCCCTCCCCCCTCACAGACTTTCACCACTCACACTCATCCACCACAATGAGCTTGAAGATCACACTGTGGTTCTTGTCCTTCTCTTTGGGGTTGCGTCCAAAACAAGTGTACTGGCCTCCGTCATCAAATGTGATGTTCCACAGCAAGATGGAGACGTTGTTGCGATCGTTTTTCCCCACAAACTCCACCCGATCTCGATATATATTCACGTCTGTTACTATCACCCCTGATGATGGTATGGTTGACTCACACACCTGAAACGACCAACAATCTGTCAATCATCCAAAGCGACCACTTACAAGTTGAACGTGAATGTTTCTCTCAAACAGAAAGCTCTTACCTTCTGCATGGTGCCATTGTCATTAAACTGCCAGTTGAAGTAAAGGTTCTCGATGCCGATACAGCTGGAATATGAGCAAGGTAACATGACTGTGCTGCCATTCACTGCCTCGAGGAAGGGAATCTTCCCTACAGACATCTCAAGGGCCTGAGAAGACCACATACCTGATGAGGAGGTAGAATAGAAAACAAAGCTTTACAGTGCAGCAGTTCTGTGTGAACACAAAGTATATCTACTTTAAAGCAAACATTCAGCATTTATTTGTCCTCTGGCTGAGAGTCATCTGAGAAAATCAACACCAATAAGCCTGAAATAATTCCCTGAGTAACTCGATTACACAAAATCAACGATGCAAATTCTTTCTTCGAAGCTTTCTTTAATCAATATAACTATATGCAGTGTAAAGACGCTCTGGACACAGGGTGTAAAATGATGGCATGGATTGCAAAATGGAGAAGGAGAGAGAAAACACCGAAGGGCAAAGATGAGAGGCAGGACGGACGAAATGTTAGAACATGTCGTGACATGTTTTGTCTGTACTCCAAATGGTTTGAAACAAAACAAAATGTCTGTATAATCTGTTTAGTGTAAAATAGAACTAGTTTGCAATCATATGACAACATCAACATAAAGCCTTCAGTCTGTCAGCATTTAAAGTAAAAGTAAATCAGTACGATTGCTGAGATGAAGGGTGGTGCATTAATCATGTCATGGCTGGATAAGATAATCAATCATTATGGTGGCTCGTTATGATATCCCCAAGTTAGCTTTGTTTTTGCACATTTATACAATAATGAAATGTTGCTCTACCTGCAGACCCGACTCACTCACAAAAGGACCTGTCTCATTCGTCTCTGTCTTATTAATAGATTAAATGTATTTCTTACCCAAAATACTTTAGTAATCATTGGAATAGAATAGAATCCTCCATTTTTTAAATAATGGGACTCATCCAGTTACATGTGAACAATGAGTAAAAACTCACAATGACAGAAAATCTGCTTCATACACAGTAAAGCACTGGAAATGGCCCCAGAAAGCCTTTACTGTGACATCCCTGTAAATAAGAGGATGAAATCTGCCGTGCTCTTTGTGAAGTGTGTGACTGTACACGAGGGACCACGGGGAGACAGCATCAGGAAGCTACCCTGATTAAATCTTCCAATCAAAGCAGATTTTTTTCGTTTGCCTTTTCCTTTTTTCTAAAAAAACAAAAAACACAGGTATTCCACACCCTCCCTGCTTGGTTTTGTAATCAGGCATGTGTCAAGGTCACAGGTAAAAAACGTGACAGGATATAGTTGCAGCAGGTCCAGGACAGACTGTACTGTAAGTCAGGTCTCTCCTTCTTTTACCACCATTAAAGGACCTTGTGCTTAACGCTTACATCTAGTGTGAGGGGCTGTAAACTACATCCTCATGAGTTGCTGTACAGAACTAGTACACAGCAGAGGTTATAGAGAGAAAACATAACATACAGACACACCTGAACGTGCAACTGTTAACATTTTCTAACATTCCTGTGATTTCTGCCCTCTGTTTCCTGCACACTGTGTTACGGTTTGCTCATAACATATTCAAGGGCGATGTCTGACAAGCACCTCTGCAGCAAATAGGAATAACTTTGCTCAGGACAGCAGATACGGCTTCATGCAGCAAAGGAGGGCATACTGTATGTGGGAATGTTAGTGATTATTCTCATCTCACTCTTGCTATCTCGCAAATTCCCTCCCTCCAATCCTTTCCTCAGCTGGTCCAATGCAGCACAGTGAGCTTGCAAAAACAGTAATACAGACAGTGACAGGAGTGCAACAGCATCACCCCTCCTGTCTTTTAGTGTCACTTAATATTTTGTAATGTTCCATTTTCACTCTTTCTATCTTCCACTTCGAGCTCCTCTAAAAATCTGTTTTTCCATAATACTACCATGATTCTATCACTGTAGTTACAGGAGCTGCAGACAAGAGATTGAGGAAAAAACAAGGAGATTTAGATGGTGTCTATACTTTTTTTCAAGAACCTTGACTTCCTTGTGTTTCGTCTCTGATAACATTAAATCAGGAGTCTTCTACCCATTGTCTCTTTTCTGCACTTTTTATTGAAGTTCCCAATTAAGTTTTTCTTTAACAAGTTAAAGTTTTCATACTCCAGGTAAAATTAGAACAGTGCTCCAGTTTCTAACCTATTTATGTCAACTTGTATGTGCTCTCCATACCATTTTTGAAATTATGTGGGTTATCCAAATAACATGAAACTGTAGGCAAAAAATAAAACAGGATTATTTAAAAGGTAAATAATGTTGAGGCGGGTAATGATCAGCAACAGGACTAGGATACAAATTCAGGTGACACAGGAGTCAGGAGGGCGACTTCGTGGCTTTAAAGGCTTACAGGCAGAGGAGCAGGTAGGAGGACAGGTAACAGAAACTCAAACACAAGCACAAAAGCAAAAACCTAACAAAGCCGCTATGATGAACATCATTAGTCACAACAGAAATGCGGTGATTAAATACCTGCAGGGCTAAGGAGAGAGGGTGAAATTAGGTCAGACAGTGTAGAGCTGATTAGGAATTATGAACAGGTGTGCAGTTGGGTGTGGCATTCAGGTGATCCAGAAAGGAGGAAAAGTCTGGTGGAAATGTGGAGAATGGCAATGAATGTATTTTAGGATGTGAAAATGGGCATTACAATTGTTATCATGACACTTTCTAAATGACCTCATATTTTTCTACTGCAGTTTTCGTTACTTAAGGGGACATTTACACCAAGACAGACATATCTGCAGTAAGCTGATATCGGCCAATACATCCCCTAGATTTCTTTATGGTTTTAAAGCTTTGATTTCCACATTTTAGGTATAAGACTAAATTTTATTCAAGGTGTGTGAGGAGAGATATGCTGTACACGAACAGCTCCAAGGGGGGTTAGCATGAGATGTTGCTTAAGGTGGAACAAACTACTTTGTGCACTGCTCAGCAAGTGTACTGTACAGTGAAGTGCCTTCTTAACCGTATAATGCACTTTGATGACATAGTGCACTTTATGATGGTTTATCCACAGTGTAATTTTAATGGTTCGATGCTTTGAAACTGCTGCAGCATCACTCCCTCTATACTTGGCCAACTGCATCTGCAGATGAAGTCTGCCACACAGTCTATAGGCAGCCAACATGTTTCTGTTTCATTCTAAATAATGACAACAGCTGTGAGCAAGAGATAGCTATTCTTGTTCTGAAAAAAGTATTTACCTGGCAACACAATTCCAATTCAGTTCACATAAAATGTAAATGTGATTGGATAGGAATCATTAAATGTAAACATTCATTGAGATTGATCGATTTATTGATTTATTATACTGGAAATGTTTGAGC
Source organism: Chaunax sp. Z400 (assembly GCA_037577475.1). NCBI lineage: Eukaryota > Metazoa > Chordata > Actinopteri > Lophiiformes > Chaunacidae > Chaunax > Chaunax sp. Z400. Next base: position 9,409,763 of record CM075201.1, on the reverse strand, counting down.
TACCAGCCCAAGATTTAGCTTTTTAATGCTGCACTGTGCTTCAAACCCATAAGTGAGTTTAGAAAATGCCAAACATACTTGAAGTTATGAATTCAGGAACGGTGCCATAAAGGTATTAGACTGAGAGCTCCTCTAAATGGGCTCGTTGTTAATTAATGTCTGTTGTAGAATGGAAAACTTCTGTCAGCCATGAATGAAATTTAATTCTTATGGGTTGAAGATGCTTTTTCTGTGCATTTCTTCCACAAGGTTAAGGAGACATATGTCAGATTGGGAGTCTCAGACATATAGAATCCAGGATACCCTATATACAAACACTACAACGCACAACGTCCTGAGTGACACTGCTGCTCTGATGCTGCAGATCTTGTCCACACACAGCACAAATATGCTGTGAATGGCAGGGCCTATATAGAGTGCCGATAGTCTCACACAGCTTTTCCATCATAAAGGCCGCTTTATTCTCCTGATACTTCCTTTTGTGGACATACAATCCCACTCCAAACCAATATGGATCAAAGATATAACACCAGGCTGTTTGATTGCAGCAACTTTTTTATCTCTATCAGCCAAAGACTTATTTCAAAACAACCAATATTTTCTTTATGAAACAGCAACATTCATAGTTTTATTCTTTCTTTGTTGAATCAGCAGCACATTTTGCTCTTGAGAGGAAAAATGCAACCTTCAGCAAAAAGCATCGAAGTAATCTCAGTCTTCAAAACCTACAGACAATGCAATTTCAACCAACACCTGTGTAGTTCAAAAGCAGGTGAAGGACAATGTCAGACTTGAAAAGCCACACGATCATTGCTTTTCATAAAGCTGACACAAGCTTTTGATATTCAATAAGGAGTGAGGGAAACAAGAGAGGTGAGGAGGAATTGTGCACATGAACTGTGGTGTAATGTATAGCAGATAAAGTGATGTCATGTAAAGTGAGAGATAGACATTACCAAGCAGCACGGAGAATATCAGGCCAACCGCTGGGTGTGGAGGACCCAGTCTCATGGGTTCAACCCCAACCCGCTGGTCCTCCATGGCAGCCAGATGTACTCCAAAAATAAATTCTGCTGCAGGATCCTGCCCAGCCTCCGAACAGCTTGTCGAATATCCTTTAGTCTCTCTGCTATACTGGATTAAATCAGGAACCTGTTTTCTGGACCCCAAACGAGGCACGTCACAGTGTTGCACCTAGATTGGTCCCACGGATGGTTAGCCTGCCTGCCAGCCCCCACAGCACTGGCATAGACAGAGGGCAAAACAGGAGAAGGGGAGAGAGAAACACAGAGAGGAGGTAAGAAGGAAAAAGTTAATAAACTTAAATATTTAAAAAAAACAAAAAGGGACATTTAGTTGATATAAAAGCAGACTGTACAGTAAAAAATTTGCATTTCTACATAGAAATGGAATGTAAATTGAAGGAATAAAGATGACTTGATGCTAAGTGCAGTTCAGGTTTTCTAATGCGTACCTGCTCCCTGCAGCTGGTGCTCACTCAGAGGCCAGCAGGCTGCCTGTACAGCTGAGTCAGTGTGGACAGCACGGTGGTGGAGCGGCCAATGCTCACTGTGCACAGTCAGGGTTCACTCAAGGAGAATCCACCAGCCAGCACTTTCACTGCAGAGACAGCCACATTGCAGCATCAGCCGGGATGAGAGACCGTTACAGAGGTGAGGGGTTGACAAAAGAAAAACAGGCAGAGATGTAGAGAGACAAATGGACAAGAGGAAAAGGCGCTGCTTTCATTCCTCATTAGCAGAGCCCTCATGAAGCTGACTCTTCTCCCTGCGCCCGTACATTTCCCTGTCCTCTCAGTTGGCCGCATGCCACCTCTTTCTCTCTCCCCCTTCATTGTTCTGTCTCCCCTCCCTCACCTGCCCCCCCCTATACCTCTGACTCTCTTTCTCTCCTACATCACTCCATTCATTTCTCCACTCTGTGCTCACCTCCCTCCCAGCATCCTCCTCCCCTTCTCCTGACTCAGGACTTATATGCAGACACAGGCACTTTTTGTCAGAGACATTGTGAAGAGAAAAGTTCTGCAGTGCAGGTTGAGGAGGAGTCTGTTTAATGCGGCCCCTGGGCCTGGCCAGACACACAGTCCCATATCAAATTGCTCCATTCATGAAAAGACATGTCCTGTCACTGATAGCATCCAAAGCTCAGCATGCCTGAACTACAGAAATTAGTGTACAACAAACAATTTAAAATGCTGTTGATTTTTTACTTCAATGTGACTTTGCTTTGTTCTTTTTAATTTTATTTTCTATTGCCTGTCACACCGACTCTCGACTGTTCTCCTCACCTCTTGTCCCGAAAGGCAGGCTCCTACTCATATTCCCCTGTCTGAGGATAATCAGCATCCACAGTCATTGGTGATGCATGTATGTCCCATTCAATAGAAGGTCAAGCTATCTTATAGCATAAGCCATTCATTACTTCAGGTAATCAGCATGTGATGAGCATGATGCAACTGCAAGTGTAGTGTGATATACGACAATGTGTGAAGTCATTTCACACAACAGGGCAGCTCTTTTCTCATAATTTTACAAACCCACCAGTCAGCACCAGCTGTCCAATGTCATCATGTCCTGTTCACTACAGGAGATGACAGAGGAGGCTCAGTTTACAAATTTCAGTCATCAATTTTAGATCTGGCTAAAGTGACAAACCCTATCAAACCCCACCCATAAATAACTATTTACATTAATGGGCCATTAGAAGATGACTAAGCAATAATGGCTCATTGATATCAGTTTATCAGAATAAAAGTGGTTGGTAGCCAGTTAATAGAGTTTCATACAGGAGCAAAGGATAGTTGTAAGTGTTCTTCTTCTTTCTTTTACAGCTGAAAGCAGGTCAACATTGGTAAATGACATTTACATTGGCACATTAAATAAGGAGAGAGATGCAGGTATCTGTGCATAAGTATATACTACATAGTTTGCAAGTACTTAAAGGAACTGTTCACCCAAAAATGAAAACTCAGGCATTATTTACTCACCCCCTTGTGCAAAGTTTCTTTGTCCATGAAACATTTCTGGAGCTTCACAGCAAAAAAAAATAGCATGGCAGCATTTTCCTAAACAACAGAAGAAGACAGGGACTTGTCTAAAATGTAATAATAATAATAATAATAATAAATTAAAACAAACATAAAAGTAGTCCATACAACTGTTCCTTTAAAAAAATAAAAAATAAAACAAGTCCTCATCTGGGCAATGCTGTTCTGCTGTGATGCTACTGAAATGTTTTGTGGTCATAAGAACTTTACCCAACTTTCCATTGACATGGGGGATAGTCAGTGATGATCAATTATTGATTGAGCCAGTCGTTACGTATGAAGACTCTACATGAATCATTTTTTAAGCTCATAAGCTCATTTATTCTATCTGTTGTATGTCATGTGTTTGTCATGTGAAAAATGTCTCATTCAGATCTCAGCCATTGCATTCTAGTAATCATTATATATAAAAATTTCTATATATACTGTATGTAGTGCAGGCTAAATTCAGTAGAGCTGAATAGTGGAAGAACAGGATGTAAACATTGAAACAATATCCAAATTAAAAACTAATGCATCACAGGATGTTGTGTGGACAAAATTAATCCATTCTGTGTTTGATTAAACTCAAACCTAGGGCCTAAAAAAATCCCCATAGATTTACAAACTTGAATGGTTCAGGGCTCCACAATGAGGAAAGTCAAGTGTGGTGTGAGGCAGAGACTGGTGTGGAGCTCTGTATGAGTGTGGCCAGTCTGCGGGCTCTCTGCGCTCCTCTCAAGGCAGCACTGGAGTATCAATGCAGCAGGGGTGGGAACTCTTCCAGAGCTGCAATAAGAAAAAAAGAAAAAAAAGCTGCTGCAGGAAGACAGAACACTGCAGACCTGTACAGGACTTCATATGGACAGTCAGTCACAAACTAACCACAAGCTATGTACTATACAGATATGTATTATTATATATCCCATATTATGCCATACAGATTTTAGCAGTTTTTATTGTTATTCAATGGTTGTTAGAATAGATACTGTATGGAACAGAAAAGACTGGGGACTACTTCTTTACAAGATTTGAATTTACTATGACCCATAATGTCATGTTTGTTACACATCATTAGATGTTCCTTTGTCTAGCTGATCCTTTCCTTGAAAACCAAGTTAATTGACTGGAGGAAGCCTTAAAATGATCTCGAGCCATATTCCTTAGAAGTGTATGTGTGAACATCACTTAACCCATTTACCCATAAATGGGTCTCTCTTAGAGGACTCAGTGACCACATACCTGAGTTATGTTTATCTTGAGAGAATGGAAATGAATGCTGTGTAAGGTCAATAGGAAAAGAATACACTTCCTGATACCACCAGGGGGTGCTGTGTCCTACTGTGTCCTTCTGAACGTATACTCTAATTTCAGCATTGGAAAGATATGTCAGGTTTGAGATGAGAGTTGTGAGAGATATAATAATAATGCATGTGGTATTCTCATGATTTTTCAGAAGGTGTAAAAAAAAAAAAAAAAGTCAACAATTTCAAATTGTTTCAAATTTACATCAACTGACTTGACATGGACATCTCCATAAAACAATAAATAAATATATACTTTTAAAAGTTGATTCAATGCCAAATAAACTGACTTTTTCATTGTTAGATCAGGGCCGTTGTAAGGCCTGTAAGTGTAAGTGTAACTCATTGTCATGTATGACACATGTGGGAGTGGCTGATAGTTGGTATTTCACTCATACCACCTCAGGAGCTGATCTGTTGACACACACAGGATATTTCTATCAAAGTACACTTCATGCTATTTAATCACTTAAGACAGGTCTTTACTCCACAGTTGCTAAATAGAGAAAATGACAATTCTTCCGGACGTGCGTTAAAAAAACTGTTAAGTTCTGTTTATTTTACACTTTATACATGATCAAAAATACAAAATCACTTGTGCAATGTGGCCAAAGAAGTAAACACTTGTTCATCACTCATACATCTCATGGTGGAATTTGTGGAAACAAAGATTGTATGAAAGCACCCATTCACCATCTTAATTTGCGGCAGCATTTAGTAATAAAGATTCACTTTGACACAGTCAAAAGTGGTTTGTCTGCACTCAGTTGATGCTTTCATAAACTAAACAGGAGAAAGATTAATCTGGCAACCCCAGACAAACACTGTCTGCAGTGGTATGGGGAGCCTTGAACAATGAGCCAAATTAAACTGGCTCCTCTCTTTAAAAATCTATAGTACATATATTCCAAATGAAAACTAACTAATTATCACAACACTTATCAAAAGCAATAGATTTCCTGCAGCAGCTTTATGTAGGCTACATCCAGTCAACTAAGCATAAAGAAATAAAAGTTACAGAAGGCATACAAAACACATCGGAATCAAATCCATCAAACACAGATGACGGGGAGTACCACTGAATATGTTTTTAAAAAAAGAAGCTGTATAATGTGTGATAAATTGCCTCGAGTGATGTCACTTGAGTCAACAACTGTTTGAGTTACAAGACTGAAAATGACAACTATCTTCTGTAGCCTACTCCTCATCCATGCTTGAGGCTAGCAGCTCTGGGCTACTTTAGCCACTATTTGCATAACACGCCAGAATCTCTGACTGTTCAGAGATTGAGTTGCATTATGGGTAATCTAGGCATCATGTTAGGGAAGAATGCATTAAAAAAAAGAGTAAAGACGATATCTCTGGCTTGTTTTGATGGTTTCTAAGTTTCTTGAGTTGTAAAATGTTATACAGTAGGAGTGCAAAGCTAAAACTGAATACTCTTTCAACATTTACTGTACTGTTAATAAAATACAATGACCACAACGCACTGAAAATGATACAATAAAATACATCTGCCTGAACATTTTAATCATGTTATTGAATAGTGAAAAGTCTAATGCCATAACATGAATCACTAATCACTTTCGTGTGTCCGTTTAATCATCATCATCGCCGCCGCCGCCGTCATCATCATCATCGTCATCATCATCATCATCGTCGTCGTCATCATCTTCATCTTCAATGCCTTCCTCTTCCTCATCATCTCCGCTGCTGTCTTCAGACTCTTCGCCATCTGAGCTATCGATTTCTTTTGGCTTCGTCACAACGTACAGATGAACGGCCTCTTCAGGTGAACTGACGCAACCCCCGCAAAGCAATCACATGCACACATAAACACACATGTAAACAACGAGACAGGCTACTTATGGATATCTGGCCACATGGAGAGCGTAGCAAATCAACAAGTCGCCCACTCTGGTTTACATTATCAAACGTCAATTGCCAACAAAAAAAAAGAGATAAAGAATTAAAAGAGCGCAATACCCAGAATGCTCAGCTTGAAACGAACCCAGCCAAAGCAACCACAGGGAATGAATACACTGCTTCCATACATTCGTGAACATTTATCCAACAAAACCAGTTTGTGGTCTTCTGGGTTTAAGATATCTGAATTTCTAAAATTCTTTACCTGTATTCACAGATAAAAGAGGCACATACTGTGAAGCAGTAAATACAGTCTGCTGTTATCTTCTATAGCTTTAAAAAGTTACGCCCTCCGTAGCAGAAAATAGAGAGAATATGATTCAATTCATGGCAGCAATGTCTTGTACGAAGTGCTCTCTGACTCAGTTATGTGATAAAAGAGCAAATCAATAGAGAAATAGTACAACCTGATTGGTGCAGTCAGCACTGCTGCTGTGATTTGAAGGCTGAAGCTGAAGCATTGAGCTAGAAAAAAATCCCCCATATTTACATCTCCTAGTCCACAGTTTAAAAAATCTTAATTATTAACTTAGTAATTACAATCACTGGCACCTTTTGGTAAAATCATATAAAAGTGTATAAAGATCTACAGAATAAGGGAAGGTAGTAACTCATACCTCTAATACTGAAGTAAAACTACAATAATATCTGACAGGTTCACATTGGAGAAGCAAACATGGAAGAAAAAGATACCATCCCACCCTCAACTTTCATTTAGTCTTTTCCAACAGAGCGGACCCCATCAGCCTCGACACCCGTCCCAAGAAGAAGAGGAGCTCCAGCTCTCTGGCCCTCACCACACGGTCGGATCCTTCCACTCGTGCTCCCGTGGTCGCAGCTCAACGTCGGTGTCCTTGCGCCTTCTGCTGCAGAACCTCACCGCGATAAAGATACCAAGGAGGATCATAATAAGACCACAGGCGCCTCCAACTGCTGCAGCCAAGATGCCTATCTCAGAAAGGGAAGCTGGAAAAAAAACAAAAAAATTAGAGACAACGGTGGGTGAAAGTGACACGCTGCCCGCTGGGGAATTTGAGAGAACAAAATAGAGATACTATTAGAACAAAAAATAAAACAGTGTCCCAGTGATTATACACATTATCCTTCACTTGCTGAAGTTATCTTGAGCAAGACACTGAATCCCTTTCTGTTCCAGGGAAGAGCCTGACCACCCTGTGGAAAAGAGCATTAGAGCACAATTTTTCTCCAAGGACTACACAAGTACCAGCACCTGAATACACACTGAAAACACTGATGGTCACGACTAAAAAGCAAAAGTAAGAGAGAAATTCCGGAAATGTGACTTTACATCTTCCTAAATGTTCTTCAGAGCATGCATTCTAACCTTTGCTGTTCTTTAGAGCATGCAGTCTAACCTTTGCTGACGACGGTGAGGACTATCTCTCCATTATTGCCGTGCACATCTGGGCGGTTGCGCACCTGGCAGATGTAGGTGCCGTTAAAGGTCGGGGGAACCATTTGCAGGGTGATGGAGGCGTCCTTTCTCATAACATCTCCTGACCACACGGCATGGCCTTTAAAACGCCCCTCCTGAGGAGGGTAGGGTACCTCCTGGTAGTAAAACACCTGATACACACACACACACATATATGACCAAGCAAAACAGCAAAGTTTATAACTCCAAAGAAATTGACAAGCATAAGAAATTCTGCCAATACGAAACGTAAAAGAACGGAACTTTTGTGTCTTCCAGAGCAACTATCAGATATCACTCTCTGAACGTTTAAGTGCAGTAAATTCATTTAACAGCCCTAAAAGCCATAATAAAATGTTAATTTCATGCCATTCATGAGGTGTGTCTATGCCGTTTATGTTGCCATCCTTTTGAGTGGCAACGACCAGGGGTTAAAGTGGATTTGCTCAGCAAATTGTTCTGTACTTGCCAAAATTTAAAATCTTAGATCTGGAAACATGAGATTAATTATCTTGTTTTAAACGTCATTCACTAGTCTTTCTATCACAGCCTACTTATTTCTAGACGAACCAACTTATTTTAAGATTTCTTGACAATTTTTTGCAGTGTGGCAGGTGGAGGAACCCAGAGAAAATGTGTCATTTAATGAATTCTAACACCCCTAACCATGACTCTAACCCTAAAAGTTGCAAAAAATCATTAAATTATGAACTACATTAAAAAAAAAAATAAGTAAAAAAAACTTGGACCGTTTGTGTGAGAGGTGACCTTTGTAACGATTACACTACAATACTGGACACACTAGTAAACTGCAATCTATCTAAAAAATGAACTGGTGTGACATTATTAAGTGTGAAAGTGCCATCCAATTTATTTTTTTTTTTTTATTTATCAATGGCCACATGTTTACTGATAGTCCTCAGCTATGGAGGACATGAATCTAATGTTGTATGAAAGATATATAAAGCAAGCCATGTGTTGTGTGTTAGCAGCAAGCAGACCAGACCTGGTTTCTTATTTCTTTTCCTATCTCTGTTGGAATTTTGCGAGGGGAAGATTGCACACTGAGCCGTTCAAAGCACATACATCAAATTGCTCCTGTTACAGAAATGGAGATGAGAAAACTAACCAAACAAATTGGAATGATCAACGATTTTAAGGCCCCACAGAAATCCTGAATAATGCAATTAAAACCATTAAAGACACATTCAAAGCATAGTTTCTACACACCGATTCCTCCTTTCCTGAAATGATGGGACGGAAGTTCCAGGACACTGTGATGGACTTCAGTGACACTGGGTGAGTTGAAGTGAAGGTGCACTTCAGTTTCACGTCTGTCCCATTGACGGCTTGCACCTCCTTTGGGGTGTAAATAGATATTCCTCTGACATATTGAACCCCTGTATTAAAGACAATGAAGTCAGAAAGAACACTCATCAACATTAACATATCCTTATACATACACCTCCACTACCTGATTCATTCATCATATTTCAAACTACTCAGGCGACTATGTCTCTTTATTCATCCCTCAGTTTCAGAGTAATTCATTAACAAAAGAGTGAAACTATTCACACCAGACACAGTTCTCACTGCTTACTTAACACACAAATGTCCTTGACAGATAACAGCACGGTAACACAGATCGGTGGTGTTTCTTGTCAGTTACTTATGATGACAAAAGCACACCATCTATTTCTACGCCCACTGTTTGAGATTGTAAGAACTTATTTTCCACTTTCATACACTTGAGTGCAACAAACAACAGAGCAAAGTCCCCCCAAAAAAAAAATCTAATGGCTGCTACGCCTATTATGGGTTAATGATTGCTGGTACAGGAAACACTGGATTCTTTAATGGTCTGAAAAGAGCAGGTTTGGATGTTAGTTATCCAGTCTGTTCAATAATTCATCATATTTGTGACATAAAAAATGACTTGTATTTGAGATCTCAGTATACTTCAGTGTCTCCTTCAAGGGTTCTGGTTAAAACAGCTAAACTAAATCTGGACACCGACAGAGTCTTTCTGTGGATTAAAACATTCCTACTAATAAACCACAGAGAAGAAGAAGCCAAGAATGTCCTGTAATCCCAGAGGGGGGGAGATAAAACTGAATATATGACTGCAGAGGAAAATTTAATTTAACAGCATAACTGTCTTTAGTAGGACATGGTCAGTGTCTCTGTATGGAGAACCTACAGGCACATTGTCGGAAAGCAACTCTGTAAATGATATGCAACTCAATCCAGCTCACCTGGCCACCCTAAGTGTTTCTAAGATCATCTGTCCAAACAGATCCTCCATATTCAAAATGGGCAGAGAGACAGAAAAACAACATACTCTATGTCATCGCTCACTCATTACACAAATTGTTTGAGTTTTGACACTAAAATTAGCACTGAATCTAGATCAGTGGTATAGATTTCAGGATTTATGAGGAATACGTTGTGATGAATTGTTCCTTTTAACTAGAAACTCATGTCCACAAGCTACAAAGCATTTCCTCTAACTATGTGCTTAGGATTGGTGCCTTCAATACACAGAACTCCATTCCCCGAATTTAGTCATTTATTTTATGATTTTACCTCAGTAGCCCTACAAGGTCAGATGGAGTAGTTTATCCAAAATCAAATAAATGGCATCCGAAACACTGGTGCATTGCACTGATAGGCTGAAACTGATCTGTTTTAAATGAGCTGAAACACAGGTAATATCCATGTAAGCCAATGCTGGGGAGGGTCTACTCTCTATTTTGTGAAGCTAGTCTTAAGGTTTTGCCAAAATGAATGCCTTCACGCTCTCTGAGAGTTTTTAGTTCAAGTTAAACAGTATAACTCCAGTGTTTGGGATTGATTCTGCAGGAATTCAACCTGTTGCCTTGTGTTTCCTGAAACATTCAAATCATTATCAAACAGCTAGTTAAGCCAACACATGCTGCTAAATAACATGCAATTGGTAGATCAATTGAACATCAGTGATTTACTATAGCAGCTGCATGAATTTTCTTTCTTCTTCTTTTTTTTAAAGATCTAATCTATTTTTTTTAAATAGACTTTTAATTTAAGCAAATCATAACTTTTGAAACAATAACTGTACAAATACTGGTCTAATTCTAAATACACAGAAGTGAAAGAGGAGCTAAAGACTAAAGGAGCTAAAAGTTATGAAGTTAAAATGCTATGTAAAAATACATATAATAGTGTATTACTCTAAAATAACATGGTAATGCATGGCCTCAAAAACTACTATACAATCAACACCTGCAGCCACATAAATGTATGAATTCTGTAAGGTCACTGAAACTCATTTGCCCTTAATGCCATTCTGCATTCTTTTAAAACGTTGTCTTTTACTTGCTGTTATACATTTTATGTATGCTATTCTTACTTTAATTTTAATGATTATAACATATTTTATGCTCATCCTTTTTTTAGCTTATTTCTATTCCTATTATTATCCCCGTTTTCATGCATCTCTACTTTCACAATTCCATTATAAAGTTTACAATTATTTTCTGTTCCTTTTATATGTTCTTTCAGTTTTCTTTAAACACTCTGTTGTTGTACGGCTGTATTTGTTGCATGACATGTGCACAACAAATGAAGTTTATCGTTACTATTATTACTGAAACTACGTATTTTAGTAGATTACATGCCTGCTACCCTCTAATCACAGATATATCCTTCGTGTTAAAGTGGATCATGGTTCGGCCTACATTCCAAACAGAATCGTTTTAGCTCTGTTTTCAACCTTTCAGGATCGCCCTCTCTTTCCAGGAAGTTGTCGAAACTCACCTGGTACCACGAATCCTCCCAGGAGAAGCAGAAGCCATATCCAAAACATAGGATAAGACATTTATATTGCCACACCTCAGGCGGGTTAGATCCTCCGCAAAAGTTTCATGTACGTTTAATGAAGGAACCCAGACGTCGCTGCAGACACACGCAGTAAAGCAGCCTTTTTAGTCAGTCGAAACGTGAGTCAACCTGCGTACACACCTGATGGGCGGTGTTCACTCGTTCATTTCTTGCTCGACTTGTTAGCCTACGTACCTGTCGCTTCCTTACGCCTCAACCCTTTATCCTCGGCTTTGGGTTGATAAACAGGACTGGTGACTGGGGAGTCAAGTGAAACGATCGGTTATGAGGCTCTTTACCGACGGGTCCCACCTTGTGGTCATAGTATCATATCACAAAACCCTCCGTCAGCTTCTATTCAAGACTAGCGCTATTACCTTTTTAGTACAATGGATAATGTATTTCTATGCCCCTGTCAATCATTTTGAATTGCCTTGTGTCTGAACGGCGCTGTATAAATAAATTTGTCCTGTCGTGCCTGACAGCTTTATGATTCAGGTTCAAGCCATGTAATGTAATGGAAATGTGATAATCATGAGAAGAATAGTGACACAACACAGCCTCAATGTTAAAAAGAAGACCTCGGACTTTCATACCAGCAGAACATTTATTTAGAATTATAAGTGACGCAATGTTCAATAGCTCATCTGTCTGTCAGGCTTGTAGTCACTCTTGTACATGAGGATAAGTAGATCCTCCACTTATAATACCATATTCTGTCCCTCTTCAATCCCAAAGAAAATCCAAGTATCAGTCATTTGGGTTGAAGCCTGCAAAGGAAAAAATAGGAGAGAGATTTAAGGAGTTATGTCTGGTTTATATTGTGTCTCATGGCTTATTAAGAAGACTGTCAACTCATAAAGACCAAAACTGGCACCTGAAATTTAATGAGATGCTAATCCTAAAGAATTTTCCCAATAATGGCCATCACATTGGTAAATGTACATGGCAAAGCTGGGGTTCCACACTGATACATGGTTTTGTGTCATTAGAGATGACAAATAGCCTACTTGTTGTCTTGTTGATGACTCTGAGGACAACTTTGCCGTTTGTGCCGAGTACATCGGGCATGTTGCGCACCTGGCAGCTGTAGGTACCATTAAAGGCCGGGGACACCTGCAGCAGGGTGATGGCAGCATCTTTTTCCATGACATCCCCTGACCACACCACATGGTCTTTAAAAACCCCTTGAATGGAAGGATATGGCTTCTTATGATAGAAAAACATCTGAAACACACAGAAAAGTATGTCTAAGTCTAATTCTAAGATAATAAATTGTAGAATTTAAAGCCTAATCCATAGCCATTTAAATGCAATGTAAACACACACAAAAAACATGTTTAGAACGTCATCACAAAACATCCAGTGACCCACACCATTTCCTCAGGTCCTACATCCAGGGGTTGGAACAACCAGGCCACTGTTACAGATGTGAGTGACACAGGATAACTGGATCTGAAGTTGCACTTAAGTTTCACATCTGTCCCGTTGACTGCCTCCACCTCACTTGTAGTATTAATATTTATTCCACTGACATACTGCAGCCCTGGAGAAACAAAAACAGGTAAGTTCATACACAGAGATCTACAATGACGGACGCAACATAACAATACACATAATCCTTAGCGCACAAATGACAAAGTCCCACATTCCTTGTGTTTCTTGTCTGTAGTTATAAATTGTTAATTTAACAGGGCAGTTGTTGTTGTCTGCATCTCTGTTTCTGCTCTCATTTTGTCTTTAGTTAATGATTGTATGGTTGGGTAGAGGTTAGAAACTTGACTGGACACTGCATGTGTTTCCTCACTCACTTTTTATTTGCACTCCTGCATTGATTTGCAACTCAAAGTTCGCCACAGATGGACAGACACTTCATGTGGAGGACATGTTTTTGCCACAATTGTTCAAATGTGTTATGCAGTGCAATGAAATGCATTATCATTTTCAGGAATATCATCATTATCATGACCAGGATAGTTAAAAGGGAGCAAATATGTAAATATAAATGTGCAATAAGTAACAATAAGTGATAATGGTAAAACAAGAAACATAAGAGGATTAAAATTACATTGAATTAAAATAATTTTTTTGTAAATTTTAAAAACAATAAAAACTTTTTTAAAGTAATAATCAAGTCCAAATTAAAATAGAAAACATATATTTAAAGTGCATTAAACTCACATGCCTCTTTTTGTCATTCAGAATTACCGTGAAAGTGTTTTTGTGCATTCGGAGAAGATGGATGTTGTTGTAACTCACCAGACACCAGGAGTCCACCCAGGAGAAGAAATCCGATCATCTGATACATGCTGTTAAAAATTCTGCCTTAAAGTCACCTAAATTGAGGTAAATTAATTGGAAGAGCTCTTCACTGCAGACTCTGGGAACAAAATATTGTTGGTCTAAATATGCTTTGCAGTTCCTGATGGGCGGAGAAGCTTTAAGCCTATAAGATCACTTGTCAAATCCTATTATTTTACTTAACTCTCAATGCCTGTCTACACATGGACTAAAGCAAAACTGTTTTGGTATTGTCTCATGATGAATATGCTCAGATTAACAAATGTCCTCATGCACTTGCACAGCACAAATGAGGACCAGGTATAGCAAGACTTATGCTCAGGTATCTGTTTTTAAATTGCAACAGACATTAGCTACATAATTTAGGAATTCTATGTAAATGTTGATAAAAGGTAAACACTAGTCAAGAGTCAGTTTTAATTGGAAGAAACAGGTTTAACACAATTTGATTCAACTAAAGCCCCCAAAATATGTATATTATAGAGAATTCTTGCATACATAAAGCCATTCAAATTAATTTTTTTTAAAATAGAAAAAATATAGAGGACAATAGTTGTTGAGCAATTACAGTAAAAATAATTTCAACTGAAACTAAAGGAGGTTGATCAGAAAATCATCAAATAAAACGCATTATCCTCTCGTTGCATTATAAATCATACGTCATTGCCAGCAAGTGTCAACTTCTGCAGGATAATAGTATTGGTAATTCCTATTTTTCCTACACTTTTGAAATGTAGCATTTAACGTGACCATGATGACGCATGAGGTCAGCTGACACAACAGCCTGGATCAGATACAGTCTTGGATGTGTTAAGATGTGCCACGACCGGAAGCGTATTGTAGAATATTCAGTGTTCCATGCAAAGAATTCATAGCACCAGTTTTAAAAGGGTGCTGATTGTTATCCTCTCACCAAACAGCATCTTGAAGCTGTGTGTCGGCCTCAACAACCTCTATAAATTACAGAAGACAGTAGTGTTTTTGGCTAGGATTGAGCATGGCTTTAATAAGAGGCTGAGTCAATGAATAAGATAAATCAATAAAGAATGACTGTCCGACAGGCAGGGTAAAAATTCCCAGTCTGCATATAGCACGCCGCAGTGCCCTCCAACGGTGTAGCAGCTATGGGTAGCTGATGAGCGCTCTTCTCCTAAAAGACTCTCTGTAGTTTGCCTTCTTGACACGCCTTTTGTTGTCTCGTCTAGCTAGGCTAAACTTTGCTAACGTTTGCTAGCGAGCATCATCCGCCTCGATAACCCAACGTCGGTGGAGTGAAGATAAATATTTACATTGAAACCGCGGGAGCCAAGAAGTGACGGCCAGCACCCTGCCAGGTATTGCGTTATGCAGTTTTAAGTAAACTGCAAGTAATTTCTGGAAATGTTCATGCAGCGGGCGTGTCAAACGTGAAGCCAAGTATCAGAGGTACTGTACATCCACACCGATACCCAGTCATTTGCTGGGTTGCTAGCTAGCTTACAAGCTAACGCCAGATAAATAGTAAGTACGCGAGTTTAATGCGATTTGCTCTGTGATTCACAAACACCCGTGGCTTTGAGAGCGAAAGTAGCCTTTATCCGTGTTAGGCCTGTCCGCTCCCGAAACGTTAAGCTGCTGCAACATCACAAGGGTTTCTGTTAGCTAGTGCTGCTGCTCCCCTCCCTATAACAACTTGAGGCAGCACGAATCCATCCCCCTTGTCTAAGTGTCTTTGTTTAGCATTGCTTTATTGTCAGTGACGATGCAGTGGTGTCTCCTGTAGGATGAGTGGTGATGAATTGAACCCCGCTGCAGTGGCTCAACCTGTGGAGGATGTGCAAGGAGATGGACGGTGGATGTCACAGGTTGGTGTTGGTTATTGTTCGATTACACCTTCAGTCTATGTCCCGATTAATCATCTAAAATTATTTTATTATTTTCTTTTATTTTCTTATGTAAAGGAACGCAGGCTGAATGCATTTTGTAAAATGCATAAATGCATGTTTGAAATGACTCTGAATCTTATCATATTGTAATTAATTCACATTCAAGCTTAGTGTCACATAGATTAAGTTTTCCATGTATGCTGTAGTTATTAACATATAAATCAGCCCAGTTTGTTAGAATTTATGCCGCCTTCTTAATTTCTGTATTTGTTAGCCCTCCACTATCTATTACTCATTTTATAAGACAGCAATAACACATTAAATACTGTGTTTGATTCCTACTCCGATGTTCATGACTGTGCTGTGATCCTGTGGAACTGATTATTGTGAGGATATTTCTTTTTCAAATGAAAGGACCAAAGCTAGATCTGCACAATGTGATAAGAGGAGCTTAGTTTTCAATGGAACCGTTCCCAATACTTGTATTTGTCATAGTGCACCACTTTATCTAGTTTGTTTAGCTTGGCACTTCTCGATAGGTCTATGCAAGGTTAGTGCCTCCATAGCTAATAGGTCAGAGACCTGCTTTACCCCTTGTATCAGATGGGTCACTGCCACCGGACTTATCTTGTTTAGCTTGCAGGATTTTTTTCTAACTTAGGTGGGTAACATACACTCAATAGCACAGCTGTAGTGCAATAGCTTTCTATGATTTATGTGAATGAAGAGTAATGTTTTGACATGGTTATATCCCATCTGGTTTTTTTACAGCATGCTAGATTTGTGCAGGAGTGTAAGGATGCAGAACCAGATGTGCTTTTTGTGGGGGATTCTATGGTACAACTAATGCAGCAGTTTGAGGTGAGACAAGTTATTTACCTCTTTACACCTGGACAGTAGTAGCGTTTAAATTTTTTCTGTAAGTCTCAATATTGTCACACAGTACTCTAGATATAAATCATGAACATATTTTTGCATACATACATTTTTGTTGCCTCTCCATTCATCTATCATTTATACACATGTTGTAATTTGTCTTGTTTCCAATCTGCATGCTTTGCTGTTATGAAAATTTCTCTTTAGAATGCCATGCAGTTCAGTCATATTGGAGATGTCTTCTTGAATAGCCTGCCTATCAACGTCATTAGCCGACATGGAGGTGCATCCTGTAGTACCAACACATACCCCTCTGGAGGCAGCAGTGATTTGGTCCAGTACTATGCAGTTGTGCTGGGCAGCTATAGTCTTAGAGCAGTTAACTCTCCTCTAATTGACTCAGTAGTGGCTACAGATGCAATGATGAATTTCATTAGAGTCTGTCTTGTTATTTTCATGTTGAAATTACATTCCATTACACTGTTGGCAAGTAAGTAATAGACAGGTTTCTGGTTTCCTTTCCCCAGGTCTGGAGGGAGTTATTCTCTCCTCTTCATGCGCTCAACTTTGGCATTGGAGGGGACACCACCTGTAATGTGCTGTGGAGGCTGCAGAACGGAGAGCTGGAGAACATCCGCCCCAAGGTGAGATGACCCTGCTAAGATCTTCAGAGAAAGAGTTTTGTGCAAAAACTTTTTATTCAGCTGACACATACACACTTTTGCACCTCAAGTACAGAGCTAAGTCTTGTATACACATTTATGCTTGTTCCCTCTGACACACAGAGACCTTGCACATACACTGTTGGTATACATGCAGATTTCCCTAACCTCCTTTTCTTGTTAGGCATAGTAGGAGCAGGTGGCCTGATGGTCCAGAGTTTTCCAGAACAGTTTTTGTGACCCCAACAGCCATGATTTTAAGCTTTAGTGTGCATCTGGAAAACATTTTACAAGTGGCAGTCTGTTGTCATCACTGACCCACTTCTGGATCAGCTGCAGTTTGCCTGCAGAGCCAACAGGTCTGTAGACAATGCAGTAAACATGGCTCTCCACTTCATCCTCCAAAATCTGGACTCTCCAGGAACCTGCCCCAGGTTCCTCTTTGTGGACTTCAATTCTGCCTTGAATACGATCATCCCAGCTCTGCTATAGGACAAGCTCTCCCAGCTGAGCGCGCCTGACTCAGCTGCAGGTGGATCATAGATTCCCTTTCTGGCAGGAAGCAGCATGTGAAGCCATCATCCCTCAGTACCTCAAATGGGAGCTGAACATTAGCTCCCTTACCAAAAAAGCACAATAGGTCAATATAATGGTGTACTTCTGTACCTCCGTCACCATCTGGTATGCTGCTGCCACTTACAAGCACAAAAGCAGACTGTATAATCTGTTCAGCTGAGAAGGCGATTGGCTCTCTTCAGGATCTGTACACCTCCATGACCCTGATGTGGGCGGGAAGCGTCGTAGCCGACCCCTCCCATCCTGCACACAAACTTTTTGAGACTCTTCTCTCTGGCAGGAGGCTGCAGTTCATCAGGACCAAAACCCACGCACTCTTTTTCTGGACCATTCCCCCCTACACACTTGCACACATGCTTGTGCCTTGATTGCGACTCTGCACATTTCATGCACTTGGACATTTTGCACATCCCACACAAACTGAACAGCCACCTTATTTTAAACACGTTGTTTGCACATCTTAATACTGCTGTTTATTGAAGATGCTTCTTGACTATTGAAAATGCTTCTATTTTTATAAGTATGCCTAAATTTACGCTGACTTTCATGTATGCACCAGGATACCGAGTCAAATTTCTTGTAGGTGTGAATGATATTGACATAGGCGACCCCGATATTCTCCCGATATCAATCTATGAGAACGTATTCCCTCAAAATCATCGTAACACTTAGTTAATACTGCCTGTTTTGCCTCGATCACAGCTCTAGAGTTCAAAGTGTGCAGTGAAAGTGAATAAAGTGTGTGTCTCTGGTCTTCTCCAGGTGGTGGTGTTGTGGGTAGGAACCAACAATTACGAACACACGGCAGAGCAGGTTGCAGGAGGAATCCTCGCTATTGCTCAGCTGCTCACCTCCCGTCTCCCCAAAGCAAAGATAGTCGTACTGGTAAGTGGCCATCCGTGTCTCTCGTCTTCTATTGCATCTTGTTTGTTTTAAACAGGTTTGAAACTGTGCTGATTCTGTTAGATGTCAAATTTGACAAATCTTAAAACGTTACTGAGCTAGATCCTGAGGCAAAACCGCCATCAGTGAAATACTGTTTTACTTGAATTACTATCAAACTAATAGTGATTCCAAAATTCTCGGGCTACGTTTTCATGGTCAAATAGTCATATCACTAGAGTATCATTGGACTATTATATTAAGGTGCAATGACATAAGGAATTTCACTTGCAGCAACAATGGCCATCAGCCACTGTGGTCCTGGTGCCCCACTATCTGCCTACCCTCTGCCCCACGCCAAAGGGGCTATGTAGGGTTACCCTTATCTGCCCGTATGTCCATGGAAAGACACTGAGAAGGGAAGGGATATGCAGAGGAGTTTGTACTTTGTAAATCAGTGTAGTCTTCACTGAAATCTATCAAGTAAGAATCTTTCAAATGTGTAAAATAACAAATAATGGAAAAATTACAATAATAGCTAATAATAACAGAAATGCAAGCAGTCCAGTTGGTCCTTTATGGTCAGATGTCAGCAACAGCTAAAGCAAGCTGCGACTCGCCTGAAGAATCTTCTTAGTTAGTTCTTTTTGTGGCCAGTGGAGGCTGATACTGCAGGAGTCCAGTCTGATGTTTTTAAGCTCCATTAGAAGACGTAGCAGCTGGATCTCCTTCGTTGGAGAGCGTGACACGAACTCCGTCAGACGATACTATCGTATGGACCGTCGTTTTTAAGAGTGCCGGGCTTTCAATCCATCAGATGACCCGGTGGCTGGAGGAGCGCCCGCAAAAGGACGGAGCACTGAGCGGCCGGTCCTATGGCTGACCCAGAACCTCAACCATGCACTATATGCAGACAGCATATACAGAGTCACATCAGCTGACACTCCACCTGGTTGTGTGAGGCAGCAGACCTACATTTGATAGTCACAGTCGACAGGGGAGAGGATTTCAGCCAGGTAGAGGAAGTGCCGGGATGCAGCCGACTCCTCACACATCAGTGGGCCTCGGTGAAGGGCAGGCCGAGGGTGATTCCTGGAGCCCCGAGGAGGGAAGACAAGAACCAAAGATGAGAAATCTGTCGGTGCCCTGTGAAAACCAAGAGAACAACGTGGATCTTTTGTTGTTGGAGCAGATCATGGAGATTCCTGTCCATACAGATCCACCCCTCACATTCACTTGGCGATGGTATGTCTGGTCTGGGTTCAGGAAACTGATGAGCTCTAACATGGATACCTAGGGAGAAAAGACGTTTTACGGTTTTAAACGGTTTTAAAGATTAGTGGGCCAGGAAGGCCAGTGACTAAAAATGTGTCTTCAGCTTAGATTTGAAAACAGTGATGGAGGGTTCACATCTAATATTTAACAAACGCAGAGCAGACACTGAAAATGCTCCCTCACCTTTTAGTTTAATTCATGACAGAAGGACATACAAGAGCTATTTGGTGTTTGATGTAAGAGATCCAGAATAAGTTCTGTGATGTAAGAGGTAGGCTGACCATTAAGAGCCTTGAAAGTAATCAGCAAAATTGAATTCTAAAATGAATCGGACAACTTTAGAGGCAAATTCAGGCTCTTTTAACACCAAGGATTTCTTTATTTAAAACAACCCACCAAAATGCAAAATATCAAGGTTTAAATCTCAACACACTGACCTTCGTAATTGAGTCAAACATATTTTCATGGTCCTCAGAGTTTGCTGCCTCGAGGCGAGCGTCCCAACAGACTGAGGGACAAGAACGCCGCTGTGAACGGGCTCCTGTGCTCCTGGCTGCCACGACTGGGCCAGAAGGCTCAGTTCCTGGACGTTAGCAGGGAGTTTGTCCACTCTGACGGAACCATCATCCCACAGGACATGTTTGACTTCCTCCACCTGACGTCGACAGGCTACCGCAGCGTGGCGAAGCCTCTCAGTGACCTGCTACTGCAGATCCTGGAGGAGACGCCAGAGGAGAGACGCGCGTCGCTGGTTTGAAGGCGGCGGCCGAGCAGCACGTTCATCCAGAGGTATGTCTCTCTCCCGCCGCTGTGTGGAGCCGGAGGAGACATGCCGCTGGTATCTGCAGGAAGAAGGGCTCACTCACAAGGGGGAAGAGACCCCTCGATGTGAGTGGGCTCACAAGGGGTCTGGGATCACATTCATTAAGGGAGGGTTGAGTGTGGAAAGGTGCTGAAGAGGGAGAGGGACCTCACTACGGACGTAGATACTGTGAGTGCAGTGGTAGCCTCTATTGCAAAAGGATTTTACCAGCTACTACGAATCACAGACAGATATACTGAGATCATGTGGGACTGCAGTGGCACACTCACAGGTTCATCTTTAACTGTGAGTAAAATGTGTGGTCCCCCTTTGTCGTCTGTGCAACAGAAGATATGATACAAAATACAATATCTAAGTCTGACCAGTGTGCTTACAGAGCAGTGGTTTCCAACATGGGGGTCAGGGCCCCCTAGTGTGTCACCAAACTCGTCATGCATTTTTTTTCCCCTGACAAATTTGAAACAGTCAAAGAAGTGAAAAAAAAAAAAATCCCTCTATTGTGTGACATTTCTCACTTTTAAGGGTCCACAAGTCAAATGAGAACTATTTAAAATGGCATATAGAACAATTTATGCAAATTTACTCTGATGTTTTGTCACTGCAGTCCTTCATGTGTATAATTTCATATATGCAGCCAAATAGATAGCACTTAGTCTGCTAAATGTTCACGTTTGAACTTGATGTGTTAATATTTACGTTTCAAACCGTTGATATAAAATAGATCGCAGTATAGCTGAAGAGTTAACTAGCTGTCCACAGTCCACGCATAGACTTCCTTCCTCTAAACTAAATATTCAACTCCAACCTGGGGCGTCATTTATAAAAAAACAAAACATTTCACATTTATACTTGAACTGTGTGCTTACGTTCAGGAGCCTCAGCTTTGTTGTCGGAAGTCGACCAACACCTGTGTGTAAATAGTCGCTCAACATCACGCAGTCATATGTATTAATCAGTGATGGAAAGCTGTTAAATCTACCTGTGTGACTATCTGCCACGCAACCACCCTCAGCTCTGCTGCTTGATTATGTTCTAACAACTCACTGATTGAGCCCTTGGTCCTGGTTGAAGCACATTTTTGAATAGAGAAAAAAACAACAACATTTCAACATATATTGTCAGGCCGCGATGATGCATGTGCTCTGTTTTTCTGCAGTATTGCCGTAACAGTGCTCTGCACGTTTTTTGCAAACCCAATAAAAACAGTTAACGTTAAGTTTTCCAGCGTTTGACCTCGCGTTTGCTAATTATAAGACAAGTTATTCCTTGCAAAACTACAAAGTGATTTGGTACACTCTCTGTCTACGTCTGTATCTCTCGCACCAACGTATTGAAATATTTACAGTCAGGCTTTGGCTCAAACACAGGCTCCCTCTCCCTCTCCCTCTCCCCCCTCCCTCCTGCATACATGGATATACAGTATTCTCTCTTCGAAGCGCCTCTTCATTCTATTCATCACCTCTTTCTTTCTCTCTCTCCCTGTAGTATTTGTAGTCGACTCCCACCCAGCACTGCCACCCCGACATCGTCACATGGCATAGCTGCTGAATATTTGTGAGAATAAAAAGTAGCCTCAATGGTGAAGCTACTGAACACAGCTACTGAATAACCGTCACGCTAAGCGCTCCAGAGCAGTCGCAGGCCGTGTAAAGAAAACCTTTTCATCCGTGAACTTTTGTCAAGCGTCAAATTATCCAACGCCACTGCTGTCGGAAGCTCCGCACGTTTGCGTGCCGTGTTAAATTTGACTAGTGTATGTGTGTGTGCCTTAAGTGTTCATAGTGACGGTGTGTACAGAATGACTGGTACCGGACTGTTTAAATTACGGGCGTTTGAGTTGGCCTGTCACGATATCGACTTATCCAACGATATATGGATATGGCCTCGATCACTTTTGCTTACCTTCATATCGCCAGTTGTGTTTACAGATGTGTTTGTTTACATATGGTTGTCAACATTTTAGCTAAGATGACACAAGGATTACATCCGGACTTTCCCTGCCATGATAAGACTAGGCTGCTGTGAGCATTCATTTATCTGTGCAAAAGGCCGAATGAGCAGGAAAGGAAAAATGTGTTGTCATTTCTACTTGTGCTGTTTCTGTCCTCTCGTCCGCTTTTTGTGTCAGAGTTTCACGGACATTACTTGACTCGTATTTCCAGATGATTTTCAAGCCTGACGGTTTGGGAGAATAGGTCCGAAAGCCACACTTCACAGCTGCAGTTTGTGAACGTTTTGGGTTAAAGCCGAATCAGAGGGGGGGGGGGGGGAATGAGCTTGTATGGTAACTTTGTTCAACACAGTGGTCACACAACTAACCTGAAAGCTCATCTAAAACACAACCATGGTGGCTACATTGATATTTTCTCACATCCCAGTGTTGAAGTATTCTTAAGAATTAAAAATTACTTGCTTTCTGAAAGTGTTTATATTTATTATTGAGCTATTATCATTTTTATCAGTGTCAAAACAATGGTCTCACAATAAAATTGTTCATAATAGTTGTTTTTGGGAAAATGTATCGTACAGCAAAGACAGTTATCATGACAGGCCTACGTATGAGTGTCTAAAAGTGACCCCAGTTGTATATAAGACATGTGGAACTTGAGAAAATGATGTTTGAAGGGGGTTTAGATTGTGGGTGTCTGTGTCTTGGCACAATAAGAATTTGCACTGTTTTGGATCGTTGTCACATTACTGAAGTCAAGCATTCCAATAAAGAAAAAAGAAACAAGGATCTCATCACGTGTCGGAGTGTCCATTTCTGCAAGTTGTGTTGGATGCATAAATCTCAGTTGTGGCTCCTGAAATAATCAGTTGTGATTTGCTCCACTGTGTGGCATACATTCATCAGCAGAAGGAACCTTTTTTTTTATCTCTAAATTGAGAAAAACACTAACAAGGGTCAGTGCAGTTTAAGCCAGAGATCCTAATTGCTCAATTTGCTTTCACCAAATTAATATCTAATATCGTAATAATTCACCAACAGCGCTCTGAGGCAATGTAGACTTATTTTAAGACATCATCATTTAACTTTGAGCTAAACGTGTGATTTTATGATTACTAGACACTTGTAGAAAGTTTTTTTTTCGAATGGACCAATCACTAACTTTTAATGTTGCTCTCATGAATTTGAACTGGGATCCAAAACTGTCCCATTATAGCTAAAACAGCCGGTCCTTCTGGAGGTCTGCACTGCAGATAGTGTGAATTTTGAAGCACTGTTAACACAATTGAGCTCAAAACCCAAAGCCTAACAAAATAAAGTCTGAAGTCAGATATGCTGGATTCACATTATGAGTTAATGTGTCTGATTTGGGATTGACTGAGGAATTGAAGGTGTTATATTTTACTTATTCCATCTTAAGAATTGTAATGGAAGAAAACAATCAGTGTATATATCACAAAAATGTATATTACCTGAAAAGGTACTTATAAAAGGCACTTAACTGTGCCCACATATCCATTGAAACCACATATGTTTAGACTGCCAGTAATCCAGATCTAAATTTCCCCCAAGTCCTCCACCTGGCCTTGTGGCGTATAGATAAATATTTGACTCCTTCGTCGATCAATACAGTTTGAAAAAAGAAAATGAGAACTTCCTAATCCATAGGCATTAGCAAAGACAGAGGGGTCAGCAGCAAGTTAGCTGCACCCTGATAAAATCTATGTATGGCCTTCTCTGAGCCTTCTGCTCTATTGACCTGTTTTAAAGCAGGCTTTAGTTCAATATGAAGCTGGGCGGTGTTGGGAGTCTGTGCCAGTGTAGCATCAAAAGGACCTGTACAAACAGAAGACAAGAGCAAAACATTAAATCACTATCAGATATCCGTGTCACCTATGAAGGTGTCCCTTCATAGGTATGAAGGTATGAACCTTTGGGGTCAGGGTTTGTAACATGCTGCCATATGTGATAAATGGTGCAGAGGTTACAGGATGTATCTGGGAATTGCACCTATTGCTGAAGACAGTATAGGTTTTATAACACCATACAGGGATTCAGCAGGGACACTGATGATACACTAAAATATCTCCTCAGTTCACCAATGACAAGCTATTAAACATTTGGTCCAGAGTGGAAAACAACTGTCCTCATAATCTGATCTGACTTCCTTTGAGATAGAATCATTTTACTCCACCAGATTTATTAAATTTGACTCATGGGGCTCAGTGATCACTGTACAATGTACCTCATCATTTGGTGTGATGCCTCTCAGATGTTTATAAAAGCATATTGGGGCCCGTGCCACATGCCGTGACATGCCTTGGGTTGTTTTTCTTGGTCGAAAATGAAACCCATCACGTTTCAAGTTCACAATCAGATTCTATAATTTCAGAGGAAATGAAATACAGAAGAAGAAAACCAAAAAGCCCCTGTTGAAAGTTTACAATTGTTTGTTTTTATGCTTAGCAGCAGAGCAATACGTCAGAAATCTGCTGTGACTAAGAGACTGGGGTTTTTTTTTATAAGGTGTTTTAAATCAGCTTTGACATGTTGTAGTAACCAGTATTGGCCAGATGAGGGCCCTCATGTGCCTGTCTAATGCAGTTAAATCCTTGCACGTTGCATAGGTTTGTTTTTCATAAATACATTTTTAATTATTTGATTGAATTTCAGTTCATATAGTAAATGATTATAATTGAATAAAGATGAATATGATGGCAAAATTAAAATGTGAGGAACATATTGAGGCACTTGCAGTAACATAATGAATAATCTGCATCATTGTGCCCTTATATTAATAATACACTGGTTCAAATTCAGTAATATGTGCCTTTGTCTATACTTTTTTTTTGCTTGTTTCTGACAGAGCTGATTTTTTTAGAAATCAACAGCTATAATGTTATCTGACATTATTTTTACGTGATTGTTTCTCCAGGATTTGTATACAGACAAAAAGGCCACGTCACTTTCACTAACAAACTCCTCCTCCTCCTCCTCATCCTCCTCCGATCAACAGACAATAAGCACAAGATTATCAGGATTCGATGATTAGTTTCATCAGAGCTTTAGCAGGTTACAGAAAAATCGGAAGGATGGTTAAACTAAGGCATCATTTCCTCAAGGTGAACTTTGGGGATTGAATATTTAACTGCATGTCTTCCTCTCACAGAGTTTGAATATAGTGTTTCTTTCAGGTCTCTTTGTCCAGCCTAAAACCAACACTTTTGAGTGTAAACACCTGTTTCCTCTCTGAGAATTCCCACCATTTACACCTGATACTCCTGTGATCTCAATGTTCCAACCTCTAATGATTCGATGTCACCATGTGGAGAGCGGGCGATACATGAAATCATACTACGACACCTTCCTCTGTGGCTCCAGATCAATCATATTCATGCCAATGAGTCATTGACACACACACATATATAGTCTTGGTGTTAATCTTTGCATCTGATGGGACATTTGTGGAATCTGCTGCTGAGTGGCTCTATTTCATAAATATAGCTGCTTGTCCCCGTTTTGAGAACCACCTCTGCAAATTACACCTCCCTGAAACCACCTTGGAAGGCAATTGAGGCACTGTGCAAAAATTATATCCAATATCCAACAAAGAGCTTGTTTTACCTGCATCAATATGTGTGTACCACCATCGCTGCCTAACTAAAACAGTGCAGAAAAATTCATGATGGTCTTTCTACCCCTCGATCAGGTCATCTATATTCATTTATACCCATTGATTTCTGCACTGCACCTCTCGATTGTCGATCAATTGTCTTGGTCCTAAAGCTAATTCAGGAGATCTCAGGTCATGTTGTCCTATATTCACTTCTCCAGCTGTTCACCCAAGGCCATCATTTCTTGACTGCAGCCTTTTGTGGCATCACTTATGACCTTGGATTGACATCACCAACCAGCTGCACACAAACCAAAGCAGCCTAAAATGCCTTTAGTTGTCAATTAATGCTTCAAATGTAATTCAAAGTGAAAAGCTCAGCAGGAGAAGCTTTATTTTTACAAACCTATCATCTGCTTTCTCCCATTCCACAGCTCCTCTTATTTCTCCCACTGCCGTAATTTTAAGATTTATTTACAAAAACTGTGGCTGTCGAAAAGGGAGGTGTCACTCGCGGCTGCGGGCCTGGTATCCCTCTCTGACATTACATACAAACCATATACGCCTACAAAGCCAATTAAAACTGGATTCCCTGCTCAACTATGGAAAGCATCTTATGCAAGACAAGATTAGTGTTATCGTAATGAAATAGAGATTTATTTCATGTGTGACATTCAAACCTACAAACAACAATAGTGTAATTGATCTACTCCTGGTAAAATGTGCAATCAGGGAAAACACTTAAGTGCAACTTCGCCATATGTAGTATGGAACTAGCATTCTTACCTTATACAATTTTGATTCAATTTATTTGTATAAAGCCAAATCACAACAAAAGTGATATCAAGGCACTGTCCAAAAAGAGCAGGTCTAGACCGACTCTTTATTCTAAAGAGACCCAGCAATCCCTCATGAGCAAGCACTTGGTGACAGTGGTGAGGAAAAACTGCAGAGCAGATCCGAGAGGGTGAGTGGACGGCCCTCTGCTTTGACAGGTTGGGGTGAGAGAGGTAGAGAGAGAGAAAGGTTGGGAGAGAGAGAGAGGCAGAGGGGAAGAGGGAGGGAGTGAGGGACAGGGACACAGGCATGTTCAACCACAATAACAATAACATCTATTATAATAGAGAGATAACAGTTTGTAGTATTTATAATAACTACTACAATAACAACACTGATAATAATGATAATATTGATAATGATGATAATAATGGTAATGATGATGATGGAAAATTACAGTAACCTTTATTCAAGTTGATCGTACAGTATGCTCACACCATGTGAGATAATACTGAGGGCTGCAGTCTCGCTAGTTTTGTTTTCACCGGCTAGAGCTTTGCTCTGCTTTAAGGTTTCTGCCTTGAAGGCAGAGTATTGTTCAGACATGTTCTATATGTGAAGTGCCATGAGATAACTTTTGTTGACGTATAAGCCTCCGACCCATCAGCCATTTACAGCAATGATAAGGGTTAGGGGGACATTGTTGTTTTCGGATCAAATTCAAAATTCGTTGAGGTTAGGGAAGCTTTTCCAGGATGGTTACACTAATAAAACACAATGTTGACTGTTGTTGGACAATAGGAAACAAACCACTGTCTCTCATGTTAAAGTCTGATGTTTTGTTCACCTATCCACTCCGACCTCCTCCCCACACAGACGCTGTCCTTCTGGAACAAGGTCACCTTCCTAATTTGCTCCTTTGAATGACGCCATCAGTCAGAGGAGGACAGATCAGTCTTGCCAGCTGTGTTGTGGGCCAAGCCAAAAGCACCACTGCCAGAGATTCAAGCCACAGTAGTACTCGACTGCTTTTTCCACTATGTCACTCAGATGCCTAAATCAGTGTCCTATCTTATTAACTTTACCAACTGTAGCATTAGTTCTAGCCTGACAATCACACTGAAAGGTCATTTAATTTACTTGAATCCTGAGGTCTGGACCAAGCTAACTTAGTTCAGCATAATTGTTTGAAATGCAGGCTTTAAATAACATGACATTACTTTACAAACAACTGGTAATGGTAACTGGTGTATCCTTCCTACACCAGTCCTTGAGATACAACTGAAAACTCAGTTATTTTGTTCCTGACTTTTCAGATGACCATCTAATGACCTTTGGGTGTTAATGGAGTCAGTCCTCTACAGGAGCCACTGGAAGCTCTGGCATTGGTCAACAGCAATCACGGTGCTATTGAGCAAGGCAAGGGGTGAAGGTGTTACATCAGCATTCGTAGCTTCACGAACAGCGTGAGGATTCTAACTGGCATCTCTCCAGTCATAAGGCCACTTCTGTAACCCCAAGGCTAATCATTATCCCTGCTATGCCTCTGTATGGCAGGGACTTGCATTCCACTGCAGTGAGTCCAGTGGTGTGTTGTTGTTTCCACATTTTCATTTCAATACAAATGGAATGAAAAAAAACATCTTCTGTGTCAAAACAGCCAGGCTCCACTCCTCTGCTAAAAGTTTGCTGTAGAAATGTTTTAGTCTGTCATATAAAAATTAAAAGAAGGGGGAGATATGCTTGGTTTAGCTTGATGTTTATTTAAAAAGTGGCAAACGTTACAAATTAACTTCAGCTGCCTTCCATGCGGGCAGATCAGTGGTGAATTATGTGTTATCAGTTCTTTGTGAATGCCCAACCTCAAACCTCGCATATACTGTGTATAATAAAAGAAGTTCAGCTCCACAGCAGTGCTTTAAGGAGTTAAATGCCTTGATCAAGGATCGCTGCATATTAAGGGCTCTCATTAGAGCGCGTACCTCCACCAAGAGCCAACTGTGCCACTGTATATTGGGTCTGTAACTGAAATATCCGCCAAGCAACATAATGAACAGATGCGTAAGAAAATATATTCCATGAAGCACGTAACATTCCAAGCTCCCCATAATTCAGAACTTTGCTTGCATAAGCTGGTAAGAGGAACTCAGGCATCTGCAGGGAGCTCGGAGTAGAGCCGTTGCCTACCTTTGGAGGTTTTCCGGGCATGTCCAGCTGGGAGGAGACCCCGGGGTAGACCCTGAACTCACTGGAGGGATTATATATCTCATCTAGCCTGGGGATGCCTCGGGATCCCCAGCATGAGCTGGGAAGAGTTTCTGGGGAGAGGGACATTTGGAATAACCTTGTTGCTGCTACCATGACCTGGATGGATGGATGGATGGATGGATGGATGGAAAAGGATAAAATTAGGATATGAGTGAAAATAAGAAGTCTATATATTTTTTTTTCAATGTTCAATTTGAAATGTTCAAAAAATGATCTATTCCTTGAACTGATTTTTATCAACACTTTAAAAAGAATTTTGAACAACCCCTCCAAAATGTAACAGTTTCTTCCCTGAAACATAACCGACCCTCTCACCAAGTTTCATGAAAATCTGTCAAGTATTTTTTTTGTAATCCTGTTAACAGACAAACAAACATACAAATCCATCACCTTGGCGGAGGTGATGGATGGGGACTGTAGTTTTCTTCTGTTATGATCCCGTGTTCTTCTTGTTACAAGACACCTTCAATGACGGCAGCTGTCACAACATGTGTTTCTGCTGACATCATTCACTGCTCTTTCAAAACTCACTGAATCTAACAGGGCACCATTTACCCCTAGATGTACTGATGAATGAATCATCATGAATAATCGTCACAAATCAAACATTCTAGTGAACAAACAGTAGTTGATAATATTGGGAGGGAGTGAATTATTTGTACAAAAGGTTGTTAACTCAGTTAGTCAATAGATGGTGACGTAAAAGTCATCTGTACAGTAGTGCTCCTGACACATCAAACAAGAAAGCATAACACAACACAATCTCAACGCAATAAACTTTTAAACTTCTCAAACAGTGTAATACATCTCTGAGGTTTGCTTACTTGACATTGCTAAACTGACAAAAGAGCAAAGTGACAAGTAAACACAAATAAAATCATTAATGTAAATTATATATATGTCAAATATGAATACCACATTGAAATCCCCATTTAAATCTGCTCTGATTTGCTGCCCTGCCTTACACAAAACATTTTTATTTCTTGAGGAAAGAAAAAGAAAAAAAAAGAAAAAGAGGAATCCTGTGTAAAAATGTCATGTAGGGACACAAAAGCTGGCGTGAGATAAACGTGGACAGATGTGTTGAACAGTTTGGGAGTCAAAGAGCTCACTTATGCCTGCCAGTGTTGAAATAATGAATAAAGACTTTATGGCAATTATCATTATCTAAACTACAGCAGAGATAACAGCTGCTGTCGCACACTAATGTGCTCCAGGTTCATAAACAGCAGATGAAGTCTTAATATTGAGGAAATGATCTTTAAACAGTGAAAAATGTTCTTAATGAACTATTTAATATAAATGTGACAGTGATCAGGACTGGTACAGGTGTGCAGTTTTCTGATGCTTTAATCGTGAGAATAATAAATGATAGAAATTAAAAATGAAAGATAGCACAACGTGGACAGACTTCCTCCGAGGTTTCATACTTGGTTCTTTTTCTCATGAATTTACAACATACCGATTTTACCCCCTCGGTTTCAACACAATTTCCTGTTAACAGTCCAAGAATAAAAAGGAAGGGGAAGAGGAAGTCCTTTTGTTTACCCTCCCTCTGCAATGATTACTCCCTCTGACCCCAGCCACCTTATTCTCCCGTGTTAGACTCCGTTTGGACATTTCTTTTTAAAACACTTCCTGTTGTGTCTTCATAACCTTTTCTCTCATCGGATACAACATTATTCTCTCTCTATCTCCTCCCTCCTGCTTTCCTTCCGTATATCCAGCCTTTTTCTGACTTAGTTCATGGTGAACAGCAGTACTCAGGCAAAAACGAAGTATAAACAAACCTTGGCAGGAGATAGTGATAGCTCTCCAATGAATCTTGTTTCTCTTGTTCCATCTAAGAAATCTCAGCCAGGAAAAATCCAATCCCAACCCATCATCTCTCCCTCCCATCTTTTTCTTTCCTCCTGCCTGTGGACAGATTGCCTATTTTTGCAGACTTCATTTCATCTGCTTATCAGAGCACAGCTCAGTCGTAAAGCAAATAAGGGTAGGTGTTGTGCTGTAGTTACCTGAAGAAAGAAGAAGTTTGTTTAGGGTTGCTATGTACAGTACATTAGTTTACCAGCCCCCACCAGGCTATGAAGAACTGACAAAGTGTTCAATCAGAAATTCATCACACAAAAGACTTCTTTAAATTCAACTTTATTTCAAAATTGCCATTGTTCAGATGATGTACGAACTCTAAAAGGTCCAACATTTTGTGTTATGGACCAGGTAAAACACACATGACTCCATTCGATGTTTTTCTTCAAACTTTTCTTTGATCAGGAAATTCACTTTTTAAAATTATACTTGTTATAACCTAACTTAAAATTTTGTGCAAATCATTGTGAACAGCAGGACTCCACGTGTGTTATTACATCCAGGCTGACACTTGTTTCAAGTCATTCCAGTACACAATATATGAGACTTGAAACACGCTTGAGATACGTTCTATCACATTATCACAATCAATTTTCTTTTCATCATTCCTTTTGTTTAAAGTGTTATTGTAGCTGTGTTATACTGCAGTTATGTGCAGGAAGCCTTTTCATACCTCTCCTTGGTGCTGCATTCAAGGACACCCTGATGTCACAATAACATGTTCATGCTGGCAGGTAAACAATAAGCAAACAAGAACACCGGGTAAAAGCACATAACGGATTTGGTTGTCTCATCCATCTCAAATCTCACACATCAGTGTCCTTGAAGGCACCAAGAGGCGGAGCTTTAAAAGAGTTAATAAGCAAAATAAATGTTGAATGTGATGAATTATTGCTCTAAAGCAATTTACAAGTCAATGCAAGTTGTTTTTATGGTGAACTGAAAATTAGTGAAATCTCTGGAGGTTTGCAAGGTAAGAAATCTAAAATGTGGTTTGCAGTGATGTAAAGCACATCTGGTTTTTAGTAGTGGGTTAAAACATGCAAAACAGCTGGAATGAATTGTTTACTTGCGTTAGTTAAGACATGTATTTACGTAGGTGTGCTCAATTTGACGTGTGTGTTGTACTGATAATGTGTACATGTTCTTGTTGGTCCCTGTTTTGGTCCAGTTTTAGGCCTGAAAACAGTCTTGTTACATGTCTCCTCATGGCAAAGGTAAACTTCAGAGTTTCTCAGTCCTCGCTGGCTTTTCAGAAGGAGGAGGAAGTCTTACTTCTCATATTCAGGGTTGTTGATGATCTGCCTTGGTTGTCCGTAGCTTGTCATTCCAGATTGAGATGCTCCCCTATTTGTTCCCATTTGCAGGCCGATGACATTTTTGCCTCCGGACAGCTGCTCCTCTGAGAAATCCCTTCTGTTCTGTTGGGCTTTCCTGCACAAACACACATCCCTCAGTCCACAAACTCATTTGTCAGCACTGAAATGAAACCTCTTTTGCTTGGCCAAATGTCCAGCGAAAAACTAGTTTATACACCTACTTATGGAACCAGTTGGGATCTCCTTTGTAACACCCGTCATTCTTTGTTACAGCCAAACTACCCAAAGCCATCAGGGTCCTCTGGACAGCTGCCATATCTTTACCTGAAGACATGCGACGCATGAGCAGAGCACACACCAAATACAGGGAGGAGACAGTAACCTGAGTTATTCACCACTGAATGCAGCTTCACTTCCTCACTTATACTGTGGCAAGTCTGCGAAACACTCAACAGAAGTCTGTTGTAACAACACAGATGAGTTCAGCTGGTTCTCTTACCTTCAAATAGGTCGACAGTTTGAAACATGTCAGTTTTGACGACACCATAGAGTTCAGTAGCTGCGAGGAACAGGGATATTTGTTCCATCTGCTTAAATGCCATGTCTGAGCTCTTGATCTTGATTGGCTTGTTGGATCTATTCAGGCTGTTGATGAGCAGAGACAGCACCTAGACACACAGAGAAGAGTCAAGTCCTGCTATAAATACTCTACACAATGTGAATGACAACTTATTTACACTTATGCAAACCAAACACTTACACATCCATCCTTGAGCCAGTTTTGAAGTCCGATCTTGCCTTGCTCAGGCTGGCTGACTCCAGAGCCACACTGGGCGATGATCCACTTCACCAGCCTTTCCTCCAGTTCTGAGTCATATTTCTTGTCAATCTTAAGCTGCACATCACGGCTCAGACCATAGGAAGGACCTCTTTGTGCCATGCTGATCCTGTTGGAGAGACAGTCAGGTCAAATAGGCAGGTAGCTAACCAGTCTTACTCCTTGGCAGCATATTGCATCCTTTCAATATGTAAGATATGATGTAAGAACGTTCACATTCAAATCGCTGCCCCGTTCACACCCAGGCATGTACAAATACGCTTTTATTGACTCTCTTACTCAGCCCAAGATGGGAACGTATGAGAACGTGTTCCAACAGTGTCCTATTGTTTGTGATAACCTATTAGTAACAGAATGAGGACATTTTTTTAAAGTGACCTAATTTTAGCTGGTGCTCGCTTGTTCAATTGGCTGCAGTGTTGAAATTAGACATCTAGTGCTGATGGTTAAAGGAATAGTTTGACATTTTGGGAAATACAATTATTTGCATACTGGTGGTGAGTTGGATGAGAATATTACCCTCATGTCTGAGTTAAATCCGGGGTCTGATGGGAGCACTTCCAAAAGCTCAGGAATTAGTCTTCAGGAATTATCGTGTTTGTGTAATCACTGCAAAAACCTGAACCTGTGTAAAAGCCTGTGTAAAAACTACAATTCAGCTCCTTCAAAAAAATAGTCCGGGACACAATCCCCCATTAAACTGTGATTTTCACACATTGGTTTTTGTATGAATTAGACAAATGATATATATGACATGTCATTTAGTGCATTTTTTGTGGTGCTGGTAGGCTTTTTCCACCTTTGAACAGAACTAGGATATCTGTTCCTTCTTTATGATAAGTTAAGTTAACTGGCTGCTGCCTTAAATTCATCCGACAGACACAAGAGCGGTGACCAGCATATGATCTTAATCGCCACCAGAAAGTGAATAAGGGTATTTCTAAAAACTAAAATACATGTGTGTCTGCTTTTCTATAACACTACAGAGCACCTTCGTCTTCTTTTCATGATAATGATATGATGCACACATGTTTTAATAACTAACTAATGCATTAAACAACAAGCTTTTGTACAGTATTTCCATTATCCAGACCATTTCAGAGTCATTATCTCAGAGAGAGATTTTGTACTGTGGAGGTTAAAAGTGCTAAATATCTTGTAGAATGACCATCCTTGTGTTCTCTGTTAGTAGTTATGGTTGGCCTGTCTCACTTATTAATGCAGTATGAGCTTCCTGTTGGCTTCAGCAAAACTGCTCCATTCCCTGCATCCTGTTTGCTCATTCAGCTGTCACTTCCTTCCTCTCTCCCCAACAAAGGTAACTATGTGGGCTGTAAACAAAACAACACACTACTGCTGACCATGGGAACAGACTTTAAGTTAAAAATAAAAACAACCCTCTGTCAAGCCTGTTATATCATTAAAGTATGGATCAGCTGCCACATGCAGATCTGAATAATTAAGTTATTCCAGAAAAGCAGATGATATATGGAGGGAGATGAAAAAGAAAATCCTCCTGCTCGTGATTTTCTTTAGTATATGCACACAAACGGTGTGTATGTGCTCTGCAACCGCAAAGAAACGTACACATATTGCTGCATTTGAAAACAGCTGGAGATACCACATATAGGATTGAATGCATCTGTGCAAGAATCTGTGTTTTATATTTGTAGGCAAACTGGGTTTAATATAAGGCACAAAATACATTTTCCATTAAGGGTAGTAAAACACACACCTATTACAACTCTTGCAAAACAGGCTTGTTGTTCTTTTAGACTTGTACAATATGTTATGATTGTTTGACAAATCATCTTTGTGTGTCTTCCTCAATCACAAGGTTCCATCTGTGGTGTTCTGACATGCCCAGAGACCATCCAGCTGCTGCAAGTTGCACAACGTCAGAGAGTCGTGTTTTTAGATTAAATCCAGTCTAACCAGCACGTATCTCTAAACAACGCATGTCAACCACTGATTGGTTGTCATAACATTATGTCATGCCACAGCCACTCTGCCCTGTGCCCTTCAACAATATTTACAATCTGTAGGATTGTACTGCAAACTATATTTAGCAGAGTCTATGCACGGGTGTTTGTGTTTGGGGTTATGTAGAAATCAACCTGGAGCAAACTTGTATTTACTGAAACATCTTGCAATCGTAGTCGCCGCCATACAACAGAACAAAAACAAAATGTCACTGCAGCGTTTTCTAAATATGTCAAATAAGCATCATAAATGTGTTGATGCACTGCTGATACATAATCGATAATTAATCAGTCTTGTCTTTTTTTTGGCCTCCATGTCAAAACTCCACATTTCACTGAATGTGACTATAATGTGTCTAAAAGTACAGCTTTTATCAATGAACCTTTGCTCTGTGTACTCTGTGTTCAGTGCAATAAATTCCTTTCTGGTCCCTGTAATTTGACTGTGAGACTATTCGTACTGTATGTACTTTATAAAACATATATTTGTATATTTGCATATCTTGTAGTTTATTAGAAAGTGTCTCAGCTGCAGCACAAATCACATGTTATTTTTGCCATTATTAAATAATATTACTCTAATGATATAACTGCATTACTTTCTCACTGAATTATTTTTTATTATTTCTGTGCATGCATGAGCTTTTCCATTTAACCTCTTCTTTACATTTACACAGTCATTCATACCTGATTGTTACTCTGACAAAAAACTCCCTTCTATTTTCTCCTATTTATCAGCTCCTTTGTCCCATTAGGTGGTTAAACGTCTTACTCAGACGCAGCTCCGGCTGTTAGTGTTAAATTAATCATCCTCATCCTCCCGCCCAAATTCTTCAACTTTTGTATCATAGCAACTTGTTGTCATCTGTACGAGATGTTTCACAAATGTCTTCTTATTGCATCAGCAGTTACTTGTAATATGTAATGTAATATGTAATGTAATATCATCTTTATTCATAATTGGATTTGTGATTCATTTAGCTCTAAGCTTACTTTGAAGCCTTTGCGATGTGACCACAATGGGTCCTAAAGGGAAAACTACCTCATGTGATTATTTCTTGTAAACGTTCATGTTTCCTGCCTGCATCCTGCCCGGTCGTGCATGTCATGCATGGCAAACACACGCGTGATTTTCTCTCAAATGTCCTTAGCCAGCAGCCTGGTGTTCAGAGCACACACTAAACTAGAAAAAGACATGTTATTAGAGAGTCCTGGCTACATGTTGATGAGAGATTTGCCTGAAAATGATTTGTTATCCCTCTCTGAAACTCTGAGGCCTTGCTTGCTGTGAGTTCATGAGAAGAATACCAGGAGCAAAGGTAGATAAGAAACTGGATTTAGTAGACAACACATGAACTTACAGACTAGAGGGTCATTCAGTCTATAAGGCATTTAAAATCCATGCAGAAGGAACTAAGCTTTAACACAGCGTTCATTCTGTGTATGAGCAAACATCCGCCAGAGGGAAGGAGACAAGGGTGGGGTGTATGATACATTACACAGTTAGAAATAAGCCTAAAGCTACAAAGAAGCTCTTTTGAGTGCTGTTGAGAAGCAAGAAAACACAGAATGATGAACGAGGCCAAGAGCAAACAAGAGCAGGAGTGTCTACTTACTTTGTGTAGTAGCCTTGGGGTTGAATAAAGGTGAGATTGGCTTTGCGTTATGTTGTCGCTCTTCCTCCTTACAACACAGTGCAGAGTGCACCATACAGGACTGCCCACATAAATACAGCGTCCTCCACTACGTTTAACAGATAAAGGGAGGGAGAGAGAGGGGCAGGCACCTCCAGGTGCTCTTATTTCACTCTATAACCCGCCCCTTTGCTCTTTCTCTTTTTCCCCACTCAAATTGTAATTCCTTATTTAGGAGAAGAACAGGAAGGAAAAAGAGGGCATGTGACTGCAGAGTTTGGTGTGGTCACAGAAAAGAATTCTGCAAATTTCTCCCTCCGCCACTAAAAAAACCAGACAGGATTAGCAGAGAGGGATGATAAAATCCTGAAGAACAGTACAGTATGAGGCAGCACAGGAAGGGAGTAACAGTACTGCCTTCATTCAAGCTTGAGAGGAATAGGTCATGACACATAACAATGTCTGTTCAAAGTTTAACATGTATAAATTATGACAACTGGAACTGACTCTAGTTCTTGTGAAAACAGTTTCAGCTCAGAAGCTGACATTTCACATCCAGTTTTTTATGACAACAAGGAAAGACACTCCCTCTGAGGCATTCCAGACGTGTCAGCCTCATTAACGGGACCAAATCAGAACCTGCAGGGGCTTTTGAGCTATAAGGATGACGTCGGATGTGATAACAGAGAGGAGATGGCAATGTGTGAAGTCATCGTCTGAGCCCATTGGTCATGAATATGTGGGTGTTATAATGTGAGACATGTTCGTGTCACCCGTTTTATGTCATTTTATCTGCAGAACGAGTCTGATCCTTAACTGGGACATACAGGGTCAATGATTGGCACGCCCTGAACGAAGTTTAGCTGTAGAATATTACATGTATGAAAGTTTTTGTTCTAATACTGATACTATGATTTAAATATTCATTCCTAAATGTTGCTCTTATAAATAATCACACAACTGACCCCTGCCTCTCTTAATCGACTTTGATTTTTTTTTTTTTTTTTTACGGTTTATCCCCTACTTGAGTATATTTTATATTCCTCCTTCACTACATTCCAATAGTTGTACTATCAATGTATTTTGTTTTTATCTCTGCAAACATCTGACAGTTTCTGGTTACTTTTATTAGGAGTTTAAGTTTTTCCATAAAAAGACCTTCCGTGAATGGGATATGATGCTATTGTATAAATTACAACACCAGTGTATAAAATTAGCCCCATCTTGACCAGCTACGTCGTTAACATGGTCGACAATGAATGCAGACACACCATCAGTTGTGATTATGAGGATGATTTACTTCAGATATCTTAAGTGCATTGTAGCAATAACATTTTTGGATTTTTGCTTGAATCAAGAACTTTTACCTGAGATGAAGTATTTTTACTCTGAGGTATTATTACTTTTATTTAAATAAGGGATTAGACTGCGTGTTCACCTCGTGGAACAACAAGCCATTTTCAATGAATTTACAGTGAACTTGTTGACACAGAGGGGTGGAGATTTAGAGAGGCGTTACTTGGACGGCTGCTCATGTTCCACCAGATGATAGATAGCTATGTGTGTGTGTGGGAAACATGTAAATGGTGAACATACACACATCTGTGAAATTCCTCATGTGGTTATCCACTGAGCAACTTTTTTCCCACTCTTTTTCTTGAGACAAAGTCACAGCAGCAGTTCATCCTTTCTGGTCAAAGCTTTTCTTGTGTTTAAAACTTAGTATGTCCAAAATAATACTTTTGTAGGAAGTGATAAATACAGCTTGCTTTGCAGCTTTATTATTTCAGATGCGAATCAATCCTCTGAGGCTCTAAAGGCTGTTCTTGTACTACAGCAACATCTAGTGGCTCAGGGGCAGACATGAGGTAAAGTCCTCTCTCAGCTTCTTCTGGTGTTGGAACAGCTAAAAGCAGCAATATTTTCCAAACTCAGCATGCCAAGCCTTTGCGTCTTGCTGTGCGGAGTATGTCGGTCTATGGGAGGATAATATGACTCATTGTCCTTTACCTTGACCTGAGAACAGACGTGACATTTTTAATTTTCAGGCGCTCACTACATGCTGAGAGCCTGCCTGCCTGGTGGACGAAACAGAGTGACATCATCATGACATCATCAGGGTGTAAAACGTGAGCACCAAGGTTGAAGTTAATAATTATAGATAGATAGATAGATAGATAGATAGATAGATAGATAGATAGATAGATAGATAGATAGATAGCCAAGCCAAGGATACTGCTTCTCTTTTGAACCTTGGTTATGTATTGCCTTCATTCATCGTATTAAGCATGTCTCATATGTGACTGAGGTCTTGATTATGGTTGCATATTTCTGTAATGGCTCCTGTGGCCAAACGCCAGCTCGAAACTAAAGGCTAAGGTGATTGTGTACTGCAGGTCCTTGAAACTGGGCCACCACATACTAAGTAGTGTGTCAACTAAAAAATTATTATTATTATCATCATTTCACTTCCCTTTTTACTTTATTCAAACCTGTCATACATATAGCATCCTCTCTTGGTGTCTAATGGAAAAGCAGTCATCTGGACAAATGATTAAAAAAAGGATCTTCCACACTGTCTGAAGCTCACACATACGATGCTGTATGAGTAAACAGACAATGTTTTGATCTGGTGTGCAGGACCATCTCTTTATCTAGACATTTCATGCACACAGCCACAGATCAGTAGTGAGCTGTGGGAGGTGTGATGATGAGATATATGTGGATGAATAAAGACGTCTGGATTAAAACCACAGGTGGTCCAGCAGTGTCTGATCTGTTAGGACAAAGTGCCAGCTAGACACAGGGAACATCTTTTTAAATTACTAATTTATTCACAACCTTCCTTCCACCTTCAGTCCATGTGTTATTTGGGCTCTGTATATTCACTGAGATATAACTGGTAGTCCATTTGTCATTCGTTGCCACTGTCTTTTATCGTTCTCTCTTTTTACTAAAGTATATGACTAATATTTTTTTATTATTACCAACAAACAATCAGAAAGGGTATTTGTTTTCTTAGATGGGACCTGTAGTGTGCAGGCTGGTCCTCTTGGAAGCGCTGTGTTTTATTGTTTGACAGTCAATTTACTCTCTTGACAGTCAGCCTCTAAACTGTGACCCCTAAATGTCCATATAAATCTTCTGCTCTCCACCTTCCCCCATATAATAACGCAATGAGACAAGGACCAACTGCGCAGAGAAAAGGTTCTGCTCTGTGATGAACATGTTGAAGGTGGAAACTGTTTGTGTGAACCAACCACAGTAGTAATTAGGTAACTTCTTGATTACATTAAAAAATGTTGTATTATGGCGCAAAGTCACATCTGCAGTGGGAACATCTGCATCCTCTGCTATTATAGTTGACTTCATTGCACACAGCTGATAGATGCCAGCCACATGTGATCTGGTGTAATTACAGAATAAGATTACATCAATTCATGTGACCTCTGCTTATTGATTTGTTGAGGTATATATGGGGGATGGGTGTAGAGGGAGAGATTATGAACCATAGGTCCGTGGGCAATTGTGTGTATTTGGATGAGTATATGCATGGACAGACCATGCTGCACAGGAACCAGGACTCCAGCCGATTGCTTTGAGGCATAATGTAGGGCATACAGCATGTACGCTTCTGCTGATTACATCGGTCCGTTCTGCCCTTTAGTTTCTAATCCAGCTAAAATGAAAATATGAGCATCTGTCCTTTTCGTGTGGTGAGATGAGGAGGAGTCTGAGTCTGCGGAGTTTTCCATTTCAGTAGTTTGACAGTAGAATTCAGAAGATTAGAAAAAAATCTAATCAGCATCAAATGATCCATTACTTCACATCATCAGCCTTTTGGAATCACCACGGAAGTTATGAATGAGAAGCATGTGATGCTGTGAGGACAGCACAATTATCCACCACAGTTTATAGTTGTAGCGGCTTCTCCGGGCCTCCGGTGGAGGATTGGGTGTTTGAAGACGTGGGGAATGATTTTATGTGGTCACGCATGTTCACACATCATTCTTCAGCTGTGGAAGGATATCTTTGCCTTCCACCTCTTTTTCTTTTGTGGCGTTGTTTCTATGGTGACCTCTTGGGAGGTCTTGGTCGAGGGGCTTAGGAGGTATTTTTAGATATACCTGAAATCATTCTGGGAATTCGTCCACTTGAATGGCATAACAGTTACAAGTGGGTCTGGAACACTGGAACACAAGTCACAGCTTGAAAATCTCGGCAGACAAAACTGGCAAATTGTCCGCTACTTAAATATTATATTTCCAGGATTTTCAGCCAGGGGAGAGTGAGATATCAGGGCAGGATCAGTGGAATTATAGAAGGAGATCATTTTTTAAAAATGGTGAGCTTCTGGGAGACGATGTCTAATTTTTTTTTTTTGTCAGTGTTAATTTTGAAACAGGCACTGAAATACTTTGTGGTGAAGGCATGAATTGGGGTCAAAGCCAGTCTAGAAGAGAGAAGAGGGGGTTGGAGGCCTTTTCTGCAGTACAGAAGAAGCCTCAGTAGCTTTTACAGTAAAGAGGAAAGTTAGCATTAAAAAAATTAAATCAATGATAAAGTGAGATCCTTGGTCCTATATGAATAAGGACAGAGAAAGTCACAGGAAAGCTGCAGGGCAGAATAAAATGTGGAGGTGGGGGGAGGCAGTGGAAGGAGAGAGTAGTGAGACAGGTGGAGGAGGAGAGGACCAGATGGAGACAGAGAGAGAGAGGGGTGGGGGGGGAGGCCAGAGAGACTCTGCCAAAAAGGGCCATCACATAAGGAGACCAAGTTACTCGCAGAGAATTCTGACACAGATTGACGACCTAAGACATCACGAGGCTAGAAGTGGAGCAGACCCCAGAGAGGAATAAGCAAACTCCAATTTCATCTTTATGAATGAGTGAAGAGGCAGATGGGGAAACATCCACGGAACACGGGAG
This sequence comes from Chaunax sp. Z400, assembly GCA_037577475.1. NCBI lineage: Eukaryota > Metazoa > Chordata > Actinopteri > Lophiiformes > Chaunacidae > Chaunax > Chaunax sp. Z400. The sequence continues at coordinate 9,367,755 of CM075201.1, read as the reverse complement.
CGGAATAATGAAATGATTCTGCTCCTCGACCTGTCTTATTACTGGGATAGTAATGAATCAGCTGTGGAGAGTAGGTCACAGAGCAGATGAAAATTTGATGAGGAGGCAAGGGTGAATGCCAGTGAATAGACAGTCAATGCCAATTAATCTGGTAACACTCCTTCTTCCTTACAGAGGGAAAACATGTGGCCTATACTGTATCTTTACTAAATTAATTTACAGCAGGGTCAAAGACAGACAAAGACATGAACAACAAACTAAGCATTAGAGAATGACTTAGACAAAGATTACATTTGTGTTGCCAAAAAAATAGATTACAAATCTCATGTACTGCATGTGTTGCTGCTGTACAGTAAAATCTACCTGATACAAGAGACCATAGGAAAGGGAACAAACTGATCGAGGCATCTGTCAGAGGGTCCGATTTTTCAGGAATTCCTCGGTGTCCCGTGAAGATGACACAGCTAAATTCAGTTCAGAATGAAGGGCCCAAATGCAGACACAAGAGGCAGAGATGGTGCCGTTCAGACTTTTAATCTTAAATCTGTCAACTTTACAAGCAAGGGTCAAAACTGGAGCAGCCCATTAAAGCAAACAGTTGGGACGGCAAGAGCAGGGTCCAAAAAACGGGTTCGAAAGACATTAATCCAAGCAAGCAATACAACTCAGTAGGAAGAGGCAAAATACAAGAATAAGGTAAAGTCAGGGGCCATGCAAACTTTCTGAAAAAAACAAGGAACAGGAAACAGGAGAGAAAAAAGGGCTGGAATGTATGACTGGCCCAGAAGGGCAGGGCAACAGACGAAATACAATGGGATATGGAATAACGAGGCCCAGGTGAAACCAATCAGGGCAGAGCAGACAGAGTGGAATGAAAACAGTCAGGAAGCAGGGAGTCTGAAAGTAGAGGTGTGAGACAAAAAGGAATGAGGAACATAGAAAAGGGAAAGAGCAGACAGAGAAAAAGAGGAAGTCAATGAACAGACAGCTTAAAACTAATAGGGGCAAAACAGATGGGAAGAAAAGAAAAGGCAAAGCCAATGGTAGAGAGGAAAACATGGGGGAATAACCTTTCAAAATAAAACAACAAATGAAACCCCAAACCATGACATAAACAGGACAATTTATGTAAAATGACACTCTTTAATTTAGGAGCTTCACATCATGGTTAGCATTATCACCTCCTCACAGCAAGAAGGTGCTGGATTTGAATCCCAGACTGGAGACTAGTACTAATAGTTTATATCACCCAAAAATGATAGGCACATTCAACTTTAAAAAATAAAATCATTATTAAATTATTGTGAGTCATAGTCTTTAACGGGCCATTTATACGTGTCCTTCATCTCATAATTGTCGTGTAGCTGCAGCACTCCATCATAAAGCACAGCACAGCTTGTGTCTAACTTTCTATACTTCACTGTGTTCTACAGGCGGATGTGTTGCTGTGGAGAGATGGTGCAGTGCTGGTTCTAATCTCTGAGGTACTTAACATCATTACTGCACTCCTGTCACCACAGCAACCGGCCTGGCTACATCCTTAGAAAGGGTTTTATTTAGACATTTACTGACAATGTGTGTGTATATGTGTGTGTGTGTTTGTGTGTGGTTGGTGCTTGTTGATGTGAATGAATATCACACACGGCAAAGAGTAAATCATGGCTACCCACATGTCAATAAGAACACACTGTGGCCTTTAAGTCAATGAATAACCTCAAAATTCATTACTCTACACCCTATCAAACAATCCATTTTATCAACACACCTCTCTATCACCCATGTCCCTCTTCCTCTAGTCTCACTATGCTTACGTGCATACATGGCCACATGACGCCTGCACTGACTGAAGGTTTAATAACCCTAAAAGGTTCACCGCCCCCACACATCTCCCTCAGTAACCGCACGCATTACTGGAATTATCAGTTTCACTCTCATAACTTACCTGCCCACAAGTCACGTTGAGTTCGAGAAACGAAAGTGTGATCATCAGAAATAGATAGGTGGAAAAAAATGTTGTTCGCTGTGGAGATTTCAGTGTAAAAGTCCTTGTTTAGTTGTCATGATAAATTTAGTCAGGCGCCTTAACATGGAAGTGAACAGGTTGCATATCTATAATTCAACAACAGAAAGTAAGAAAGAGCACAAATGTATCTCTCAGAGATGTATCGTTGCTCAGTGTTGAATAATAAATACTAAAGCTGGTTTGGAATCTGTGCAGCTGAGAGCACTGTGTTGTACTCTACTGTCTGTGGTGTGTGTAGTCTATTCAGCATGAAAACCAAATGTACATTCCATGAGCAGTAATACTACACCACCAGTGGTTAAAAGTATAAAGAAAAAAACATTTAATCATGTACTTAGTACAGGTATTTAAATACAAAAATATTTACATATCCTGTGATTTTATATTTCTACTCCATTTCATTTTGGTGTGAAATACTCTTTACTCCACTTTATGGGTCTGACAGCTCCGGTCACTTTGCAGATAAAGATTTTATATATGAAACAAAGAACTTCTCAAAATATGATGCATTCTTATAGCTTTGACCACCCAAATCTATGTAAAGTAGGTCAAATAAGCTCTACAGTCAAACAGCTAAAATAGCAAAATGCTACGTACGCATGAATCAGTATTAACAATCCATTTTTAAAATAAATCATAATATCACACTCACATTAGACACATTACACATTTTTTTTGCATTACAAGCACTTTTATTTCTGATAATTTAAATAAATTTTGATGAAAATGATTCAGTACTTTTACCTCAGTAGTATTTCAAATGCAGAGTATTCACTCATGTGTGTTCATACCGTGGTGTCGTGGCAGTACTGAATGTGTAACTGTGATGCGGTTACAGTTGTGGACATCCTGATGAAAGTAAAGGGGCATCAGAACATAGTAATTATTATTTGTTTGTTAAACACAACACAACCAAAAATCACTGTTTGCATAATAATTTATTCACATATTTTGTCACATACTATATTTTTTATTATTGCTGCAGTTCTGGAGCCTCTCGGGTAACTTTCAATATTCCCACAATGGGATTCTATATATCTTTATATTTTTCATCTTCATGCATGCTACGTATTACATTTAACAGGAGCAGGATGCAAATAAATAAATCAGTCTCTTTTTAAGTTATATGTTATAATCTATCCATTCTATTAATGCTTCGGTAACATGCCTTTTTCAAAGTCCATAGGGGGAAAACACTTTTCAGAACATACCGTATCATCTCCATTAGAGAGTTATCAAAGAGCACATTATTAATACATATTTTTAAAGCTTGCAATCTATGATTAATCATCATTACCACCCAAACCCATGTTCCCCCATCCAAGTGAAGCCCATCTATAGCGCACAGGGAAAAGGCTAAGTGTAATTATTACATCTCAACTATGTACACTAACTTTGAAATATGGCACCAAATCTGCATGTGAAAAAAGCTTTAGGTTACACATCAAAATAGTTGTGAATACAATAATCTTTTCCTGCTTATTTGGAAAAAATCAGTATATAACTCCATTCAGCTCCTTAGATAGTGATCAGACTTTGGAAAGTGGAAACATTGGCATACCTTTCTTCACTGTTTCCAGAGGTTTCAGATAAGCATGCCTGGCAGGCATTGGGAGCATTGTGGTACATAACACAGTGTTGGAAAGTAAATCTAACTAATCTTCAGTGCACCCAATATCTCACTTTGAACAAAGGCTCCAAGGCAATCTCAGCCTATAGTCTGACTGCCACCTAATACAAAAACGAATATGAAGAATAGTGGCTGTTTTTTTTAAAGAAAAAGACGGGTACAATGACAACAAGCACTGTGTCCCAGTTTATGCTAATAGATTTAGTGCTGTTGGTTTTGTGTTTGACTTTTTTTTGTTTCTTAGAACATGTTTAAAAAGGTGCTTATTTGTCCACCTAGTGACTGCACTCAACGATTATGGACAATGAGAAACAACATTATCTTTCTCTCAGTAGTTCAGATTAGCATAGCATTCAATTTTCTGATTCAAGTCAGACATTGGCTTTTTTCCCCCCCCAGACACATGCGTATGCATGCACACTCTTAGGCTCTTGCATATGCACACATAATTGGAAATTATGGGGATTATTTCTGACCTACAGCAAAGGTAAAATGAAGAAAGATAATTAAACCTCAAACTATCTTTACAGTATTTTAATATAATTGCTCAGTTTTATCTCTTGATTTCTTTAAAGGCACCTAGTGTCACCTAGGCAGAGCAGAACTCTCCAGCATGTAAGCTTCAGGTGAAAGTTTTATTAGGCTACAGCAACACAGTTGCCCTTTAGGTAAGGTGATTCTTGTCTCTTGAAGCGTCAAAGACTTTGAGACTTGATGCTTCATCATGACTAAACAGAGTCTGTCTGTACTCCTGAATAATAATGCAGTGGAGAGGGTTTTTTTGCCCTAATGATCGGGAGTCCTGGGCCAGGGAGAAGTTCTTTTCCAGAATTTAAAAGGTCCTCGAGCTCCCAGGCAGAGAAGCCTCTGTCAGACGTAGGCTGACTCACTAGACTGGGTTCTGCCCAGGTTTGGGGCCTGGGACAGGTGTGAAACATCCTTCTTGCGCACTTCACAGATGGACTTCCTTCGGGCCTGCACCCCTCGGATGGCCGTTTTTATCTTCCTCCAGCCAAGGTGGTTGAGCTCAGCCAGGTTGAGCAGCACACATATGCCACTCACTGCAAACATAAAGACCAGAAACACGGTCTTTTCTGTGGGACGAGACACGTAACACTCCACTTCCTTCACACAAGGGTAGCGATCACACTCAAACATCCCTGGCACGTTGAAGCCGTACAGGAAGTACTGCCCGGCCAAGAAGCCGATCTCCAGTGCATTGCGGAACACTACCTGGATGACGTAGAAACGGGAGATACCTTCCTGCCGTCGCACTTTGGCACTCTTGTGTGTTGGAGGGAGTCCCCGGGGTCCGTTGGGGATCTCCTTGACCTCCAGGCAGTCATGATCCTCCTTGCTGCTGTCAGGGTGCACCAGGATGCCGTTGATGTTCCTAGAGTGGAGCTTACGAGCGTGATGGTCATGATGGCGACCGTGGTGACCATGGCCATGGTGATCCATGTAAGGATGCAGGAGAGAGTAGCTTCTGTCCCGTGCTTTAGCCGACTGGTGAACAGAATATGTGATGAAGCACAGGCTCGGCGTGCACACCAAGATGATCTGAAAGACCCAATAGCGGATGTGCGAGATGGGGAAGGCCTTGTCGTAACAGGCCTGGTTGCAGCCAGGCTGCATCGTGTTACAGATGAACATGATTTGCTCATCCTCATACACCTTCTCACCCACTATGCCTACTATCAGGATACGGAAAATCACCACCACTGTCAGCAGGATTCTGCAGAGAGACAGAAGGAGAAGAAAAGGGCAGGAAGGGGAGGGGTAAAAAGGACACAGAGAATGTTTGTTAATAAGGAGCAAATGCAGAGTAATTCAGGAAATATCTGTATCTACTGTATATAAAATGGATTGTTGTAAGTCTTGGTGTAACTTGATCTAGCTGGTGATTGAATGTTGCTTTGTCTATGTTAACCTTGTACCCTACAACAATTTCACAGCAGTTGTCAGGTAAGATCCACTTCCCTGTGTAGGGAGCATGTGTGTGCATGTGTGTATGGCCACAAGTACGTTCATGCATGAATGTGTGTGTTTATCATTCATTGTGCTGTGACAAACAACACCGTAGGATGGTAGAGTTTCGCTCTAGATAGCATGAAAACATGAGCTCACCAATCATGGGCAAAGAAACAGGTGACTTCACACTTATCTTCACTGCAGAGCTGAACAGGAACAGTACAAGAATGCGTGACTGCATGTACACTGATTGCCATTTAATGAACTGTTGCAAAATACATTGTTTCTGATAATATTGATTCATGCCTTTCATTGTATTCTATAGTTCACTATTGTTATTTTAGACTGCTGAAACCTCAGCACTGGCACCATACTATGGGTCAGCAAGGGTCGCAGTTGCAGAGCTTTAAAGAATGTGTCCATTTAAAGAGTAATAGTACAAGTGCTGATTATTAGCAACTTAGTCCTGGACTGTATATGTTGAACTATATGGGTAGCATCTTTTAAAAACTGTCAGGACTTCCTATTGAGTATCATTAGTGCATTGCTGCAGTTAGAGAGAGTGGTGCCACTGCTTGTCAAGGCCTCAGGTGTGTGGTTCTGTTATCCTCTGGTGTCAGTCGAGCATGATCGTTGTGGAGGAGGACCACGGCTTTAGAGGTGCACTGTCAACTCTTTCTAATGAGCGAGGAAAGCCTTCACATCACGAGGCTCCCTGGTATTTATGCCTCAGTGTAGTGGATGTGCACACTCTTGCATTGAGGGGCCAATTACTTAAAACACACTTGTTTCGATGCACCAGAGAGCCACTCAAGTCTACTTAAGGGAGAGAGATAGAAGTGACCTCAGATGGCATAGAGCAACTGAGATAAGTGGCAGAATAACAATAGGCTTTAGTTCAGGTGAGGTAAGGTCATACAGTTCCTATGAAATTTATGTATGCACATGAAAAGAAGTCTTTGTTCTGTCATTTCTATTCACAAGTCAGAAGTGTGTCTTTTAAAGATGACTCAAAAGTGTCCACACCCGGCATACGTGGCGAGTTACCACAGCAACCTGCAAAATAATCAAAAGTAAGGATAAGGAAATGAGTTCAGGGAGAGAAGAGGGGTGTGGACACCAAGGTAATGAGATAAACTAGCCTATAATTGTGGGTAAACGTCTGGAAAGTTAAAGGTGTGTTTCCTTGGGGAGTAAAAAAATAATAAATGTCTTTGAATGAGGCGATCAGGGAGACAGCTCATGAAAGCAGAGAGTAAGACAGTTGAAGGTAAAAGGCATACATGTGTTAGCGTGAGACAGACCTAAAATAGAGCAGCACGCTGCTGCAGGACTGTTCCTGCTACACCTGCGAGTGCATGCCTTTGTGTCATTTTGTGTGAGAAATACAGAGACGAGGACACAGAGACAAAGAGAGAGTCATCCATGTGTATAACTCGTGCAAAATGGCAAGCGTGTCCAGCCGTCAGCGCTCGGAGCAGCTGTGAGTGTATATGCTACACTGACTTTACTTTCAGCATGTCCAGAAATACAACAGAATACAGCTTTTCTGCACCTTTGGTCGTTCAGAGGCTACACACAGGTTGTGTTTGCATTTTATGAAATATTCAGACACTTTCTGATCCTTTGCTGTGAGCCTGATGTATTTGCCTTGAATAACAGCAGTGGATTTGACCAAGGGGCTGATACTGGTGGTTCTTTGCACCAGGAGATAGAAATATGTGGATGGTGCTGCTCATTTATTTGCAAATATTTGTTTAAATGATATAAATGAAAGTAGCTTGTGTGTCAATGTCAGTATGAGAATGTGTGGATCTGAATGCTGATTTAAAATGTAGGTCTGCATTCACTTTCTGTCTCTTTAAGGGCTGCCTCTGAAAATCATTAGATCTTAATAGCATTACTTAAATGTCACCAAGTCTGCCTGGTATCCACATCTCTCTATAGTGACAAAGGCTCCATAGGCTGGACAAGTATTTGTTCTTAGTTACATTTCTCTCAACCTTCTTTTTTATAGTTGAAAACTGACAGATGGTTTGTATTCTATTATGAACAGATGGCATATGGGATCTGTGCAGAATTAAAATGCATACAACACCTCTGATTAACCAGTTTGCAATCAACTGGAAACAAGCTCTTCTTTACATTTTAGTGGCAGCTTCTACCCTCAGGACAGGAGTCCAGGTCCGGGTTTAAACCACATGCACAGCATATTTTTACTCAGCACAAATTCAGCTAAGTCTAATTCTGCTCCTCTAATTCTTTGATAGAATTTGAGTTATAAAAGCTCCAGGAATGCAGAATAGCCTGTAGAAATGTTCAACTGTCTCAGTGATAACCACTCAAAAAATAATAAGAACACAAATACAATAGAAAAGGTCAACTATTATGCAGTCTGTTTACATGTAAAAAAAAAAATTTAATTAAAAAAAGCAGCATATTAGCACTTTCAACTGGTTTTCTTAGCCTGTCTCTATGCATTAAGTTATGTTCCTTTAAATAAAACATGTTACACCACAAAGAGCCGGGCACAGCCTGTGTGGTATTTGCACCGAGGGTGAGTGGTCCTCTCCCTAAAAGTTCCTGCAGAATTCATTGTGGGATCAGTGCATGTCTCTCTGTGATGCAACTGGCACCTAATGACGAGGTTAATTAAAAATATATAAATCCAATTCCTCTAATCTCATTTGTTTGAATGATTGTGACCGTGGGGATTAACAGCACATGCAGGCTGCCTTGCATACAGTAGGTCCTTTTCATACCGTGTATCTACAAGTGACCACTGACCCCCTTAATGCAAAAGCCTCCATGAGTTGTTGTGGACCCCTTGAATGTAAATGATGAGGACAACAGTGGATAAATCTTTTATATCCTCATGAAATGCAAGAATTTTAGGTTTTCACAGTGCTTTTCTGAAGAAATATCAGATTGGAAACTCTTCTTAAATAGTGTACTAGAGATATACATTGGGCAGTTTTACGATGTTAATAAATTCCAAGACATTGAAAGTAATGAGTGATGGTCAGTGTGTGTTTGCAGGCTTGTGTGGGCATTTGCGTCTGTTTGTGTGTGTACTCTGCTGCTTGATAACAGGATAATCAGCACAGGGCAGGTTGCTGCATTGGCAGAATGCAGTGAACTAAGGTTATCTGCAAACATCGGTGTTTTAAGACCAGCAAGATAACGAGCCAATAACTGTCCGTCAGAGCAGATTGGGCCAGGACATCCCAGAGGCCTGAATCTGCAGAATATTAATGATGAAAAAAAAAATGTATTAACAGAAACCTGAGGACAGAATATCAAAATAAGGCACTTTTCCATCAGGTTATTAAGAAGATGCAGACTCTACACTGCACATTCTATCACATGGTTCCGTCAATCAAAAATCCCTTAGCAGTCACCTCATTTAGCTGCCCACTCCCCAAAAGACCTGCCTTGAACTGAGACACGACTTTTCTATTCCCAAATACTGTAGCAGAGATTTGAAAGAAAATTAACCCCTCGGTATCTCTGGACCGGGCTGACACGTGAAAGTTCTTCTCCAGCTTCTTAAGCTGGATCGCTTACGGTTGGTATTTTCATAAAGTGCATAGACAAGCTAACAATGTCATTGCGAAGGACTTGGTACTTACAAACTGCTCTGTGGGCAGTTGATTGACCTTTAAGATTGTGTCTATGGTATACAGTAGGTGCTCCTCAGCTGGTGTGTTGACTGGACATGCTGGCTCAGTCTTTACCAGAGGCTTTCACACACACACACACACACACACACACACACATACATACATTCATTCATACAGCAGCTGCTGCCGCCAGCCTCCAGGGACGAGAGCACAACAGCAGATGGATTGGTAAACAAACACACTTTACACACACATACACACATTATGAATATAAATGACCCTTTACAGTATATGAACAAACATATAAGCCTAAAGGTCCACATCTGTGCATCATCTGTACAAGGACAAAGACAGTTGTGGTCAAGGTTCAGTATATTCTGCTGAACCTGAGTAAAAATATTCCTCCTGCCCAGACACTCAATAATACGCTCTACTGATTGCTGGAGGCAGCACATAATGAACGAAGGCCTTACCAGGCATAGAAATTAGGCCGCTTAATTATCAGAGTGCAGATATTTCTTTCCTCCCACCCCTCATCCACTGTTCCTCTCTGAAACTGTTTTGGTAGTTTAAGATCTTGCCCACGTATCAGGCAGGCGTGCAAGATCGCCTGAGGTCCCACTAAGAGTCGGAGTGAAGAATATATGAATATAATTTAAACCCCTGGTCCTTCACACTTATTTCTGGACTCCTCTTAAAATACATATCAGCAACATTTTACTGCAAGTATAAAACAGAAAATGGTTTGAAAATAGGCCTCTGTGATATTTGTGATTTGAGAGAAAAATCATGAATTCTGTACATTTCCTTTGCGCTACTATATACAGAGTCAGCATGTGCAGAAATGTAATTAGCCTATCCTCGCTCATTCAGCAGCTCAATGGCTTCCAGCTGCTTTTCAGGAATACGGGGAGGAAACAGAGACAGTTAATTGGGGGACACTCTACAGGCAACCGCTTCAATTATACCTCGGCTTTACCAAGATTTGAGTTATGATGACACATTAGGATTAAAATATCAGAAATAATCTAATGTTAAAATCTCCATGTGTAAAAATGTCGACAAGTGAGATTTTTTTCTAAAGCAAAACTTGAAAACATTCCACACATAACTTTTCTTTTAAGTCTTGTGATGTAGCGTACTGCAGATGCAGCTGTCCTCAATTTGTCTTTTATGCCATTTAAAATTGCCCTGTCGTCTAAAGACGGTTCTTTCATCTCAGTTTGAGCTTAGCCAGCTTTAACTTGAACATTAAAACCATTCAAATGAATGATATCAGCATTTCCCTTTGATTCCACGTTTTGCTTGTTGCATTTTCAGGAAGCTATTTAGCATTTGGAGCGACGACAGGCTCCATGATCAACACAAATATGGATAAATAAAAGGTGTGGAGGAGTTTTAATTCAGTGTAACACAAATACTTAATGCTTAGACTACAGAAAATCCCTTTCTCTTTGATTCTGATGGACTGACAACAGAACCTGGTGTTTCCTCTTCATGCAGTTGACATTTCTTCTGTATTTAACTGGAGCTTTATTCAAATGTATCTTTACAGATGGCAATGTTTGGTAAGTTATCTCTTAGAAATACAGCAAAGTGGACGCAGTAATTTAAGGTGCACATTTTTGAATGGCTTTCAGGGTACATTTTCCCTGATACCTTTATTTCCACCCACATAGGAATTCTTGCTATCATCCCATAGTGGCAACAAACCAAACTGCTCACAGATGTGTCTGAATATATGTTAGATGAGTGTATCATGATGCAAAGATTAGTGTCAGTGGAAGGCTTTTGAATTTGTGTGAATTAATGTCTTCCTCGGCTCTTTGGCAGCAGTGCTGTAAACGCTATAGGAAGCATCTTCATGGCAATCCTCATTGTCAATTTCTTATGTCTTTAGGAGTTGCTGCTCATTTACTGACATGTTTACAAGTCACATGATCTAGGCTTTTAAGAGCTGCATTTAACATGGGGTGCAGGGAATGTGGTGCAAACCTGCAGCTATAATACAACGGTTTCAGTCTCAGTTTTTTTTTTTGGTTCGTGTTTTCACCCAGATAGCTACTGTAGCAAATAAGCAGAAGCACATGGGGCTGACATGGCTTCACCTCCTCTGTCATAACATTCACTGACTCGGCAGACATTGCTTGTGTAGAACGCAAGGAAAAGATGTAGAAGGACATCTGACCTGACATGAACATGAAGTGTTATAGTAGCTTTTGTTCTGAATGAAGCTTCTCAAGAAATATAATTCTATGACAAGCTATTGTATGTCCAATATATAAGTAGCTGTCGATTAAGAGACTTTTCATTAATTCTGAAAGAAAGGAATAAGCAATGGGGCTAAAGCCTATTTCCCTTGAGAGTAAAAAATGTCATTATGAGACATCATGATATCTTCAGTGTGCATTGCTGCTTTAATTGTTTAACCATGGCACACTTGATCTCATTTTACATCTGAAAAGATTAGCAGCCCAGATCACAGATTATTGTTCTGTGCTTAATACATTATATTTTAAATGACTGTATCATTGTAGAAGACACGTGAGATTTTCTTTCTTATGTGTCTGAGCAGCTAACTGAAACATTAATGTGTAAAATATCTGTGCTGTTACACTGTGACATCTACAAGGTTCTTTTCTGCTTCATGTTAATGAAATAGTGTGACGGGTTTATGAATTTTTACATAATGAGGCTTACAATAAAAGTACTATAGCAATACAGTTACTTTACTTTTTAGTAACTTTGAAGCAGTATTTTTTTTTTGCCTTGGGGCCAGGCTGTACAGATGTTATGGAGAACATGTTAGCAAACTGTATACACATTCAGCAAACACAGAGCATCATTAGCATGATCTCCTGTTTAAACAACGTAGGATCAAAAGAAGACACGAAAGCAATCCCTCCTCAGTCGTTGCTAGCAAGCAATGCAGAGTGATGTCTATCTGTTATAAGACATGTGCCTTATGAATGGCTGGTATGTAATATTGTCAAGTTGCTGCATTTACAAATTCCAAAAATGTTAATAATAAATCTAATTTTATTCATTCATCGTTTTCTCGTGGTTTTAAACCATCTGGCAGATTACTCATGTTTCTGCCATCGAGTTCATCAAACATTTAATTTGATTTGCCATGCATCCTGCTTTTTTTCTCTTCATGTGGGACACTGGTACACTAGCAACATTATGAAGAAAACATACCTCACTGATACACAATTACATTCAGACAACTGTGGACCACTTCCCTTATTTAAAAAAAACTTACTGTGGTCAAACAAACATACAAAAAAAACTGTTTGCACTGTTCTGTATATTGCACATGTTTCTTACATTGGAAAGTCTATTTCTTGTATATTGAAGATGTTTTTTTGTTTTTTTTACCTCAATTTCTATTTTATGTCTACGCTTAGATTTATGCAAATTTTTGTGTAAGCACCAGAACACCAAGTCAAATTCCTTGTATGTGCACAAGTACTTGGCAATAAAAACTTTTCTGATTCTGATTCTGGTCATTCACTAACATTAAGAGGGTAACTCATTGTAATTAAAAAATGCACCCTGGACATTAATTAACTACTATGGCAGTTAGGAAATATGGAAATTAGGAAATTAGGAAATTTAGTTAGGAAATTGTCATTTACATCTTGTTCTACGTCCTCTTTATTTTTCAAATCAACTTCTGTTTACTCTTAATTTACTCTTCATTAGTCAGTGCATTTGATTCTCTCGATGTTTGGTGGGCTACATTAGTTATTACAAATCAGATTTCTGTGACAGATCTATACATATTTGTAAGATCCATATTTATTGAAAATAAACACAGTTCTAAAATCATATCTCTATGACAATGCTCTAATGTCTAGGGTAATGAGTTCTATCTACAAATGGGCTAACAGGCTAAGTTCTGCAATCCTCACCTAACCTAATTAGGGAATTCTAACACGTGTGGGAAAATCATTGAAATAAAGAACATTTAGGCTATGTATAGGGAAACATTACACGCCCAGTAAAGCTCATACACACCATCAATGTGTTGCTGAAATGAATAATGGCCTGTGCTGAAAGAGAGCTGAGCTCAGCATTACTGGCAAAATCCCCCTGTCGAACAGTATGATCAATAGCATTCAACATCAGGGACTGCTGCACGAATAAACTAATGACAACTATAGATGTACAGAAAAATGGTCTAATTTGAAAGATAGTCCTGCTCCTCGCCACGGGATTATGGATTACTAATCCTGTCAGATGCTGAGATGTTGCTTCCATTGTTTTTCTTTGCAATCCAATCTTCACAGGCAGTATAGATTTTATCCAAGAGGTTTATTATTAATGATACATGAAATATGTCTTGGTTCACTATTAGACAGGATGATGGCCTCAATTAAAGCAGAGCATTCCACCATCTCAAATTATTTTTGCCCTTGTCACAGTAGGGTAACTCCTGTATCCTGACCTATTTAGGCAAAGTGAAAAGCAAAAACACAAATATGTGCACCAGAAAGAGTGAGCAACCTTAGGGCAAAGATGGAAACCATTACCAAACAAGGATGTAGACAGCGGTACATATGGTTTCATCATAACTTTCAAAACTGCCCACTCAAGTGCTTTTTAAAATTAAAATTAAAAATATTAATATATTTTATATACCACTTTGTCCATTACATTAAAGAGCTGGTAATATCTGCATGCATTTTTAATGAGCATCAGTTGCAACTTGCAACAAGGGCCACATAAAATATATTGAATTTGTATTTATAAGGCTCAAGTGGGGAGTTATAGAAGTTTACAATAGAGCATGAATAACACATAAGTACAATTATATTCCCAAAAATATTCACTATTCTAATTCAAATGCAATATGTAATGCAAGAAAATAAAAGATGAGTTCATTTGCTTCAGCAACAGAGATTCTGCCTCTCCTGAAAAATGCTGTTTATTCAACCAAGCCTGCATTGCTGTGTCTGCATAGATGGTAAATATTGCATATTATTTCTTTCAGTATGGCAGCGTTCCTCATCTTTTACAAGTGCTGTAGTAAGAGCATTACATTCACACACATGTGAAATCTGAAAACACAACGGTCTAGTGTATTATTAGAAATCCTCATTAATGCAGTGGACACATGCTGGGGTTTTGTATGTGTTTGCAGACTGTTTCCTCAGCAGGGTCAGTCAGCAGCTCCCTAAGGAAGGACATAGATTCTCAGCACTGAACCTCTGCAGAGGGGAAACTTTTCTTCCTTCCTTTTCCTTCCTCCTTCCTCTCCTGCTTCCCCCCCTTTGTACCCTTTTTGTTCTGCCTCTACAGCTCACATCCTCTCATCTCCTTCCATTCGGCAAGCTTTATTATTTTACCTTCCTCAGATTGCTCTAACCCCCCATTATCTCTGCCACTTTTTTTGCTGTACTTGTTTTTGCCACTGACCTCACTGCAGCATTGCAGTGTCAGAGAAGATGCATCAACACACTTTCCCCCTTCCTTCCAAGGTGTGGAACGTGTGTAGCTTAAACCCAAAGGCTTCATCCTATCATGGTAAAATGCATATTTTGTTTTTTTTTCTGTTTTTTGTTTTTTTGCATGACACACATCCACGCACACCTGTGGTCTGCAAAACATCTGAGCTCTACAAGTGAAAAAGAAAATGTATACTATATGATGCCTTGTTTTAAAATACCATGTGTGTATATGATACATTTTATTGCTCTTAAGTATCATGCATAACAGAATTATGTTTAACTGTTGCATAATGGATAAATAGTAGAAAATATTTGACTATATACAGTATTTATGGAAGTCTGAGAAGTTTAAGGAAAATGTTTGAAACTTTATTGAAGGAAAATGAAAATGACATCTCATATGGAAAAATTCAATACTGGTCTGGTTCAGCAAATACACATGATTGTTTGCCCCGAGACAAAGACCTTCCTCATTCAATTGTTTGCCGTGTTGTGTGGACAAGTCTGTTTTTGGCAAATCAACAAAGTATACAAGAAGTTGTTTGTCCCACTGGATTAAATATGTCTTATTTGCATGAGAATGTATATTGTCAAGGTGTTTAAATCCCAGTCTGCTAAGCAAGAATAATGAAGAGAGTGAATAGAAAAGCTAATTAATATCTCATTTTTAATCATAGAAACCAGATTTGGTGATCCCGTCGTAAAGTGCTACACCAGACCTCACAAATCTCTGTCTGACAGTGTAATATTAGTTGAAACCTGTTGAGTTTTTATGAATTGTAAATGGATGTGTGTGTTTCATCGTTTTGAGTGCAAAATTTTAAGAAATATAAAACAACAGCAAACATTGTCAAGGCTGCTGGTGTTATATTTTACATAAACACACCAGTGTGTCAGCATATCAACAAGGAAATGCTTTATTTGTTTTGTTGATGAACACAAGAACACACCACAACATTTTTTAATCAAATAAGACCAAAAACCTATGAGAGGGTGTATTTTTATTATATGCACCCTGGTTGTGTCTTCACCTGTTTGCATTAATTTCCTTAATTAGCACATGAGGTATACTGAGACACCGTCCAGGCCACACTGAACTATCAGTTAATGCTGAAAGCGCCAGGGTCATTAAAATTGTGAATACACAATAATGAGCACGAGAATGGAGTTAATGCAGCCTTGACAATGATTTCTTTCACTGTGCTATCATGATTACAGTCATTGGTTATCCATGCACAAAATGTACATTGCCCAGTTAGAAGTCAAGCATATGGAAAA
The DNA here is from genome assembly GCA_037577475.1 of Chaunax sp. Z400. Taxonomy (NCBI): domain Eukaryota; kingdom Metazoa; phylum Chordata; class Actinopteri; order Lophiiformes; family Chaunacidae; genus Chaunax; species Chaunax sp. Z400. The sequence goes on along the minus strand of CM075201.1, from coordinate 9,351,774 downwards.
ACAATACACATTAATCTTTGGATGATTCATTATATGAAAGCCACCTGTGGTTAGTCCGAGGCATAGAAGCAACTCTCAATTGTCTGTCTCTTTCAAAGACCATACTTAAGCTAACCTATGCCACTGAGTACAGCTAACTATTACATATGCCTGCACTAATTATCTATCCTATGCCAGGGCATAAGTTAGCTTAAAACCTACAATTAAGAAATACCTTAATTGTAGCTATCACAGACAGTCTAGACATCCGACAATGCTATCCGACATGTCTCATGGTGGAAAAACATCTTCATATTGCAAAAGAGAGGGTTGGCACTAAAACAGATGACTGACATGCAACCATGTTCCAAAGTTTTGATGCAGGGGAGACTTCTCAGCCATGGGGAGACATCGCTGTTCTGTACTTTGGAACCACATCCTTTGAACTGCAGGCGCACACATGCAAACTCTGACAAAGAAACTACACACTCATCCTACATGTGATGGCGTCTTGCAGTTGCTGCATGCTCTGGCCACACACCCTGTGAAGTGCAGGACTTCACAATGCACAACAGTGCAACGCTATATCACAGTTGGTTGTGTTCACAAGTGCAACAGACCACACCTGACCACGGCCAACTGTGCTGTTGGCTGTGGTCAGTGGTGCAACAGACTTGAACCTTTCAACCCATAGAGGTCAGTGCAACAATTTTGACTCCATACATAATTTAGTGTGGAGTTGCTCATTAACAATCTAGGAGGCATCTTTACAGCACAAAACTGTGCCAGTGGTGAACAATTCTCCAACTTGCTGGTACATCCAAAAACATCATTCTGATCATTGAAATCTTAAGTGTCATAATTTTCCTGACCATGCAGACACATGCTTAGGAATCAAGTCTTTATTTTAGTAGTTCTGTGTTATTGCTAAGATTATAAAGAATGTCAAATGTCTAAAAATGCCTCTCTACAGGTAAAGAGCCAAGATCCAAACCACCACTTACTAACAAGTGTTTGCAGCCTAACCCAAGGTTTCTCTGTCCACCAAACTGCATACAAATTATGCATTTTTTTTAGATATCCTTAAAACAAGCTAGCTAACAAGGACAACATTAAAAATCAACTTTGCAAAGATGAATTGAAATTAAAGCCTAAAATAGTCACAAAATGCTGTAACAAAGTGGTTCCATAGACAATGTTTCTTGACTCACAAAGCAAATACAAGCACACTAGAGGGAGGGAACCTCATTGGAGGGCAGCTAAAGTTACAGGCAATGCCCTAGAGAGCCTTGTGGGACAAACACAGTCTGAGGGAAGCCAAAACACATAGGGATAATTTACAGATCACTTCACTGTATTTAGTCCAGTAACACATATCTGATGTCCTGTGAGTTTAAAAACAATTACCTCATGTATCAGGAATATTTTACCTACCCACATTACAGTTTAACTCTAACATGTTATGCCGTCTTCAATGTTTTGACTCAGCAGGCAATTAATCTAGCAGATTCTTTCATATGAAGAGCATAGTCTAGATTGAGCCATCTTATTTCACTTCATGTATCTTAAGAATTCGGGGAACCTTTTTAAAGTTCAATCAGTGAAGTGCATGATCAACGAATAGCTCAAATTAAGCATATAAGAATAAGCCATTTCATCATCAGAGTATTCATTCTGACTTTAGAGAGAGGTAGCAGACAAATTGAGAGTTGCTTCTGTGCCTCTGAAAAACTGTAAGTGACTTACAGTCACTGAATCTCCGAAGAATAATTTTGAGCATTTTTATTTTGCCCTATGCTCACAGGGTATTACAGATTCAGCTGCCAGGACTGGATTTTTAAAGCTGCATTAAGTAATTTTTGACCACTAGGGGGCGGAAAGACTCCAGAACAAGTTCACAACAGTTAGCAATTTAGCTGATGAAGTTGTTATGGCTAACATGTTATCAAACAGTTGCCTACTTACAAATCCAGCAGAAACAGAGCAACACGGACATCCCTTTCGTCTCCTTTTTCTGGCCACCTGTTGAATGTAATTCCAATATTCACTGGCGTTTAGCCCTTGTTTGGTCCTTCAGCTCATGAGAAAAATATCTACTTCTTTTTAGGCTTGCTAAATGTTCATGTTTCTTACTTTGACTATCATTTCGCACTGGGCAGTCAGCATACAATTAGCTTGTTTCAGCGTCTGTGTTTTGTGTTTAGAGCTGCTGCCCACGGTCATACACAAGCCAATGCTGTTTTGGTTTTTCGGGGCGACAAAACTAGAGGAATGAGCTGAAAATGGCCGAGAGCTGTGTAGAGCTTCAAAGTGAGATGTTGAATGTCAGTAATACTGACAATACCACCAATCCCATAAGGAAGGAGGGACTCATACAATTAATTGGGACAAAATATTGCTTAATGCATCTTTGAATCAAGTCAACATGCTCCAACGTTCGCAGGTTTTCTTTCCAACTAGACCAGGCAATTTCATTGATTAAGGCACTTTCAACGACAGAGGGAGATCTCATTGAAATGACTTGGTGTAGTGTTTGGTTGGAAGGAAAATCTCCATCGCACATGGTTTCAGATCCCCGATCAACAGAAGTTTTGGTATAGTGCGGCTCACATCATCTCTGTCGTTCTGATGCTGTTGCAATGACGCTGATTTTGAAGGATATTCCCTAATGGTTTTGTGCCAAGTGCACAATGTAGGCTATAAAGGCCTGGGCCAATTCTCACTCCTTCAACTTACTCGAAGAGCAAGACACACACCACACAGTCACAAAAAGCCACTGGAGCAGAGAGAAGGTTAGGCCATGCCCTTGTTGGTGACTACCTGAGGTCTGGGTTAATGAGAACAGCAGTGCAGTCATATTCATAGTCTTTGTGGGTTGTGTTTTTTTAATCAAAAGTACATTTTGAACAAATCATCACAGCCAGGTTTCACAGACTAAACCACTTTGACTTTGACTTTTCCAAACAAGCATCCCATCGTGACATTTGGATTGTGTTTAATGGGCTGAAAATTCCACTTTTGAATTTAGTTAATCACACAGAGATGATGTGGAGCACATTTTTCACACAGATTTTACAGCATGTCTCCATGGCATGTCTCCACTGCTAATCAAACTAAAAGCTCATCTGTTCAACCCTCCACCACAACCCATTCTCACACAAAATATGAGAAATGATTGAATCAGACTTTCACTATGATGCAACTAAGTGTCTCTTGATAAGAACAAAATTGGTGAACATGATTTGTTTTCTTCATTTTCGGTCTCAAGTTCAGAAAGAGGTCAGAAGCATTTACTCCCCCTTTGATTCTACCTTCCACACCTGCTTGCTCACCATCCTTTCATCTTCCACAACTCTGCTCTCCTCTCACTCCCACTCCCCTCTCCTCCTTCTGTCCTATTGGTCTGTGGCCAACAGCATCGAGCTCTATCTATCAATAGCTAGGCTATTAGGTAGTATCAACACAGGAGCCTCTCTGAATTAACCATAATGCCAAGTAAAGCCCATTATTGATTATGTGCAATTAGTTTATCCCTTAACTAATGATGAGTGTGTAAGGGTGAGGAGAGCACGGAGGAGGAACGATGGGGAGGCAGTGATGACTGTGGGGGACTGTAGAACAGAGGAGAGCACTGGGACAAGCCGGAGGGGGTTTTCTGTAGGGAGGCCATTAACTGGTACACACAGAATAACATACACAGTAGATAAAATCAGCCGGGTCAACAGTAAAATAAAACCTTTACCTAAAAAAAACCTATTAATGTCTTACCTTCCGATCATGGTAGAGTGCTGCTGGACAGCTGCCTCCAGCAGCCTCTCCAAAATGGTCCATTCCCCCATGGTGATGGAAAAGTGGCCAAGCTGTCAGATGAAACTGGTTCTGGGGGACCGACCCTTCTTTTTCCTCGGTGGGCTCGTTCTTCTTCCTACCCAGATCTGCCTGGGCTCTTGGGAATCTTCCAGTCAGCAGGGGTTCACCCAACCCCACGTCCCTCACCAGCTTCCTTTTTGACCTCAATGTGTCTTTGACTGCATGGGTGAGAGTGACAGCCTTCTCCTGGGCCTGTCCCACTACCTCTCTCCTGGTTGAGGAGAGATGCTGAACTGATTGCCTCCCCCTCCTCTCTACCTCAGTCTCTTCCCTTATCCCCCTCCCCTGTGCAGTGATGCTTGTCCTCCCCCTGCCGCACCACTCTGTTTTGCGCTACAGCATATGCTATAGCTCACTGCATGACAGCCATGATCTCCCTCTCTTTTCCACTTGCCTCTCTCTGTCCTCTTGCTCTTTCCTCCTTGTCCTCTTCCTCCTCTGTTCCTGCCTCCGTCCTCCACCCTACCCCCAGGGCACTCCTTTACCTGCACTGCCTGCCATCAGTGCTGCTCTGCCCTCGTCCTTGCATTGTGTGGGATCTTTGCCTTTGCTGCACCCTTGCCTCTCACCTAAGCACACACGCACACGCCGCATAAAACCGATCCTCCTTGGCTCACCTCAGCCACCAGAACTGTAAACACACTCTCTTGCACTCGAAGACAGCTCTGAATCTTATTCTCCCACTTCCTACTGAGGACTGCAGATCCACACCAGCACACAAAGCTCCTGCCTGCTGAATGTCATTTTATGACTGGAGGAATGGTCGCTCCCACAGCTCCAGGCACTACATGGACCCATAAAAACGTGCGCACACACACACACACACACACACACACACACACACACACACACACACACACACACACACACACACACACACACACACACACTCAAGAGCTGCACACACAAACACACTGCCACCCAGCCCCTCAGTAATAAATCAGCTGCCTTGCTGCATCCAGTGAGGCTAAACCAAGGCTGTGTGCTGCAGACCTGCTGTCCTGTGTTGTCCCTCTGGCTAATTTCAGTCCAATGCCCAGAGTCATGTCTGTTGAAGAAAGCTGGAATGAAAAGCTGTCCTGTGAAGCCTATTTCTGGGCTCCATCATCTTGCATCCCTCTCTCCCCTTCCTACAGCTCTCCTTCAACCTCCTCCCTCTTCCTCCTTCCCCTTTGTTTGCACTCGTTTGTGCGCAGATCTCAGTTTTGCCAACTACCTCTATCTCAGTGTTCGTTCCCCATCTCTGCTTTATGCTCTCCCTCTCTGTCTGTGTCTCTTTCTCGCTCATGGAACCGCTCTATCGCTGTCACTCGCTGTGAGCGTGCAACCCCCCTCCTCCATCTCCTCCTCTGATAGATCTGTTCTTTCTCCTCCCTCTCCCTCCCTCCCTCTGTCCTCTGGTAAATGTGCTTGGATTGCTACCCTAATCACTGCTTCACTTATGCTTGCAAGAATGCCTCCCACCGTACTGCTGTGTCTGATCCTGCCTGATGTTGCACAGAAAAGAGGGATTTGTGGTCTAACCAAGCGCTCAGTCCTCTCTTCAACGCAATCCTTTATTCCAGTCTGGAAGCTCCACAATGTTTCCCAAACTCCTCAAATGCCCTCTTCCCATCCTCCATCCCATACTTCCAGGAGAAGAACAGTAGAATTGTGGCTGTGCTGCACTCCATCCCCCATCTATCTCGTCCCTTTCTCCATCTTACCACACTGGGAACAATGACACACCTATTTTACCCTGACCCAACGCTCATGCCCTTTCCGTAATTCCTCCCCTCATCTTCTCTTTCTGTTCCTCATTCTGTCCACCCCCCCCCCCCCCTTACAGCCCCAGTGCATTCTCAGGAGAGATGAGTGCTGTATTGTACTTTGCGGTGACATTGAAAGCTGCATTCATTAGATTTATATTAAGGTGGTGTAGAAATGGGATGGTCTCCCTCCATTACACACACAGATTCAGGGAGATGTATGGCATGTAATTACCATGTTCACACACTTATAGAATAGACCAGTATGTGTGTAGTGTTAATGTAAGAGGCAAGGATATATAAGAGGAGAAAAGAAAAAAATCAAAAGTTGTGAGGTATGGCAAGGCTTTCCCATCTAGGAAGCCTGAGTCAAGTTTTGGAGAAGTAAATGATGCAGTGGCATGGCATGACACCACCACACCAGAATGAAGTCATGGCTTGAGGTGACCAGTTTAATTCATATATCCTGCGATTTCCCTTCTTTACGCTTCTTTGGTTTTGAAGGACATGCTTTTTTGTGCAGGTGCATGAGGCACTTCAGATAATTTGATACCCCCTTAACATCCTCAAATCCTGTTGTATGTCTGAAAACAAACAGTAGTGTGGTGAGCAAATTCAAGATCAAGGCCCTTACACAACAATCGCCACAGTGCATTAGTAATCGATGCATGCTGTGTACGCTTGCACACAACAAGATAGATTGTAAAGTCCCTCTGTGTGTGTGTGTGTGAGAGAGAGAGAGAGAGAAAGACTGAGTGGGGGAGAAAGAGAGCGAAAGAGGATTTTGTTGGATCAGCATCTTCAGCAGAGGGATTGGGGTCTTTCCCTTACCAAGGACATATGATGTAGGAGTGCCATTGAGGAGTGCAGGAAGGGTAGGTGGGCAGTGGAATGAGATGGCTCTAGTTGAGGATTGGGTTGCAATCAGAACACCCGAAGCTCCAGAATCAGAGTTCAGAACTGGATGGCACATATGTGTGAGCGAGGCGCAGGTGTCTCTTCAGTGACCTAGAACAGCCAGTTCAAGCATGCGTAAACACACTCACACACTCATAATACATTATCAAATATTGCATCATTGATAATACAAATGCAATTCATATTGGTGCAATAGTTGGGTTTAGTATGCTTGTTAATAGAAACAACCTCCTAATGTAAAATCTGGCATGTTTATATTACCAACTGTGGGTATCCAACTTGCCCATGTAAACATACCCCATATATGTACACTGTACACTGTACACTGCAAATATCTTGCAGGGATGATCGGTATTTAAGCCCATGCAATGTTTATAAGAGTTAGGCAAGACTGAAATTATCCTCACAACAAGGGCACTTGATATAAATATGGAAATAAAATATGGAAATCAGAGGTATTAAATATGAGTATGATTATGATGAATCATGGTTTAGTATTCAAATGAATGCAGGTAGAAAGAGCAGACCCCTCCTTTCTCAGTAAGATCCCTACCATTTCAAATCACAAATATGTCATAGTGGATTATGTATTTCATTAACTGAATGGTGAAATATATACATGACATACACAAAATATTTTAATTTGGTAAAAGAAAAAATAGGAAATTCATTTTCACTCTAATCTCACATGTCTCTTTTCTGAATACTTAAAAATTGTGTTTTTTATTTCTCTTTGTATAAATCAAGTAAATTGGAGGTGATATAAATAGACAGAGCCTTATAAAGCCTTACAAACACATAAAACATACATAAAAATAAACGTCCCTTCACTGAGAATTTATCAGGAAAAGATAAAGACAACATATTTGTGGTCGATAGTTCATGTTGAATATAGATTCTTTAAAGAAATGATGCTTAGAACATTTTTAATATAATTTCAACATCAATGCATGCCACTAACAGGCTCCTCAGGAGAGCAAGTGATTGAGCTTATCATAAGGTTTGGGAGAGATATTGACGCCGTGGTGACTATGCCTACGCCCTCTAGTGAGAATACAAAGATTAAACACCAACATAGTATAAAGCTGCAGCTTTTTACTATTGTATAACAGTTTTTTATATTTTAATTTATATATATATACACTACCAGTCAAAAATTTGGACACCGTTTCCCATTCAAGTGGATGGGTAACTGTGTCCAAACTATTGACTGGTACTGTATATATATTATATTTTATATTTTATTTATATTTTATATTTTTTATATTGTATTATACAATATATAATACATTATATAATATATTGTATTATATATTGTATAACAGCCCTCTGTTTGTACATTATACGGTGAAATGATTACATAAAAGCTGTTTATGATTTATATCTATTTGTGTTCAATACTACAGTGCGTTGTTCTGCAACACACATTTTCTAAGTTTTTTCTCCACCAGAAGAGGGCAGCATAATAATATACCGGCATGCCATCGTGTCAACTTTGTATGTGAAGAAGAAGAGTAACTCAGAGTTGCTAAATGTTGTAGACATGGCAGAGTAGTGACAGTAATGCTAACTTGGCCGTAATAGATAGTGCGTTCTCATAAAGTATCTGGAAGCTGTGAGGAGTGATTTTATAGCACAGAACCTCGCTAGGTGGTCTTTGTGGAGGGTTGGCAACCCGGTAAACGTTTCAGATCCTGATCCTTAAAATCTGACAACCGCTGGTTAGCTAGCATTAGCTGACTAGCTTGGGAGCTCCCAAGAAGTGACGTCTGGGCTTGTTTCATACAGTCATGTCGGCGGCCGGAGACTTCGGAAACCCTTTAAGGAAATTTAAATTGGTCTTTCTCGGGGAACAGAGTGGTAAGTTTAGCGCTAATTTTAAAGTTGAGTAAATATAGACTCTGAATTATTCTGTTCAGATTATGTAGCTACCAACAGAGTTTGACGGATTGTTCGGGTGATTAACCAGGTAGCGAGCTAACATTAGCTGCGTAAACACTTCACAGTGATTGCATTGCGACATAGTAACTTAACTAACTGCTTGTCTACATTGGCTTCATGGAAATGCAATTCATTTTCTTTCTGATAGTTTAAGTCGTGTCTGAGGAAATCAACTTTTTCGCCTGTCTGCTAACTTTTTTTGGGTAGATGTACTAACACTAACGGAGGCTATGACAGCTAGCAAGAAGTTACTATTGTCAATGAAGTGGCAAAACATGCTGTATAGTGGTCAACAATGGCTAATAACTTTTAGCTTAGACTTGAAAGTGCTTTCTACATAATATAGTTGTATTTCATCTTAACTATACAAACAAATAAAAAGGTACAGGTTTAGGTAAGCGAGCTATATTTGCTCAGACATGTTCAGTAGAACAAAATTTAGTCAAGGTCCATAAACTATTTTACACATCAGATCACTTTGTCTACCCGTGGGGCTTATTCTATAGGTTGTGCATCCCAATTATCACACCTGCCCAGTAACATTCCCACATTCCCATTCCCATTCCCATTCCTCAGTCATTTCCCCTCTACCAGCCCTGAACACGGAATTTAGTTTTCGTTGAAGAGAGAGCGAAGAGAAGTGTTTTCAAAACAGATGGTTTGGGGTTGTTCACTATATACTTCAATGTAATACTTCCACGATTGTCCACACTTTCCTCAGTTTTATTATGCCAACACAAGCATTTCAACTTCGTGCAAAATGTGGGTGCACAGATAGAAACTTTTTCCGTCCTAATACTGATTCTTATACCCCATCTTCAAGTTATTTGTTGATAAGTGCTGATATGATATTAGTACTAAATAGCCCAAATTTAATATTTGCTTATTTCATTGCATGAAAGCCATTAGATAATTTGTAAGTATGATCATTATTTATGGCCAGGCACTGCTTAATAATGTCAATATCAGGACCAACACTGGTCTAGCTGATCTGATTGGTACAGCCATGGTGTAGAAACAGGATACGGTAATGATGAAAGTGATACAATTTCTCCTTTGCCAGCTCTTATTTTCTACAGATATTCTGTACTGTAATGCAACTCTCCACTCCCATCAAGATAAGACAGATGGACTTTGTCAGACTGTCTGTGATCAGCTGTAGTTCTTTTTAAAAATGTAAACAGTAGTGTTGGCTTTGGCCATGTCATCACTTGATACACAGTGTAACTGATGAGGTCATTTAATATGAACAAAACAGTCTTAAGATGGGGAGCAATGTCCGTTTGCTTAAAGCAACTGTATGAGAGACTCTAAACATGATGTTTTACCAGAAAATATCAGTAAGGTTAAAGCCATTTTACAAATCATATAGCTCTCCTGTTCAGATCATTTTAGTTTAGAGTGTGGTGAATTACATGATTTTTTTTTCTTTTTTAGGCCTCATAGAAGTAGAATTAATCCAATTAATTCCATCAGACAGACTTCACCTGTGGATGAGTCATGGAAAATGAGTTTAATCAGAGTTTAAGTTTTGTATGGAGCAGCAAAGAAGTTGCAGCATGACAAGTTTGAGTTGACTTCCCCTTAGCTTACTTGACCTTTGACGTCCTGCTATATGAATAGTAGACTTTGCAATGATGATGCTAAAACAATATATTGTGCAGGCCTAGTTTAAAGATGACAGATCTTATTAGAGCTATGGAATATCCCTTTTCATCCTTTTTTAATCCATTTGTTACTTTCAGGTGTGCAACAAACAAGTAGTGAATATCCTTTTAAAATACGTTGTATATGTGACATTGTAGGCTGTCTCGTTTTTATCAACCAATCAGACAATTATCAGTTACCTGTGTCGGCTGGAGAGAAAAAAATCCATACCCTGCATCCCTGACTAGAATGAATGGATATTTCATGTCTTATCCTTGTCGCAGCCATACTTGTAATAGCCACACACTATTTTGGTCATTTTGAAAACGAACCGATTAACCTACAAAATTGAGGTTGAAGTGTGATTCATTGCACTTACAGTATATTCTTTGTTTTTCAGTGGGAAAGACTTCACTGATCACCAGGTTCATGTATGACAGCTTTGACAACACTTACCAAGTGAGATGAACACCACCTGACATATTCAGAAATAATGTTCATATGAATCCAAAAATGAAATTGTAAAACTGAAGATGTTTGTGCATTTTTTTTAACTATGTTTTACCCATTTTCAGGCCACAATAGGAATAGACTTTCTGTCAAAAACCATGTACCTTGAAGACAGAACAGTAAGTTTTTTTGCTTCTTCCTTCTGGTGTTAAATCCATCTTTAATTGTTGGTTGTTCTTGTCTTTGTTCAGATTGGACACGTTGTCTTTTTAATTTTGGTAACAGTAATATCAAAGGGCACTCACATATTGATTGCTGACATAATTTAGTATGTTCTCTCTAACATTTTTCTCTTTTCTCCAGTGTGTGCTAGATGCAGTACCTTTTGTACTGTCCTCCTACTTTGTTTGTTTCTCCCTTCAACACAAGTTTTCTTCCTCTTCTTCCTACCCCTCCATCAACTCTCTTCATTCCTGTTTTGAAATTAAGCACCTTACTTGATCAGGAGTGGCGTGTTCATGACAAGTGAAGGGTGATTATTTATTCTTTCCCCCCCAGGCTCAGACAGCTCAGACAGTCATTCACTACCTGCATACACTACACTCTCTCTCTGTCCTCTCTCTATCTTTTCCCATTTGTCTGACTTTCTTTTTTTTTTAGTTTTCTTTTAATTTGCTTTTTCTCACCATAACTTGTTTTTTTTTTCATCTCTTCTGTTTTGTCTCTTATTTGATTTCTCCTCCCATCCTCTTCCCCTTCCTGCCCCATAGATTAGGTTGCAGCTGTGGGACACGGCAGGACAAGAGCGATTTCGAAGCCTCATCCCAAGTTACATCAGAGATTCCGCTGCTGCTGTCGTAGTGTACGACATCACAAGTAGGTGTATTGCCTGTGCACTCGGTGTGTTTTAGATATGCCACATTTCCCTTGTCCTCTCTTATCTACACAGTCATTTCTAATGGTCAGAAGCAAATGTGTGTCTGTTCAAATCCATATAAATGCTATAATGTGATGTAAACACATATTTCCTTCTTATTTTATAAATCATATTATTCTAAATGTATACATAGGGTTTGGTCGAGTTGTTTACAACTTGTAGTTCTACTTCTTATTGTCTTCCTGTCGCAAAGTTGCACGTTTTCACACCCAAGGCTTTTAATCTCCTGCATACTGATGCCCGGCTTCCTGATTTCCCCTCACTTTCAGACGTCAACTCCTTCCAGCAAACCACAAAATGGATTGATGACGTGAGAACAGAGAGAGGAAGTGATGTCATCATTATGTTGGTGGGAAACAAGACAGATCTTGCAGACAAAAGGTAACCTGCTCCTGCCTCTGTAGGGGGGGGGGGGGTCCCCTCCATACATACCTCCCCTACAAGAATACTAATGAAGTCATTGATTGTTGCTGCTGGCCTGTCAATACTGAGTTCCTGAGCTCCTTCTGAGCCAGTATTAGATCATAGTTACCTTTGCCCTTTGTGGATGTCAAAGCTGAGATCAACTTTTTTCATTCTTTAGGCTTTCCCCCCCCCATTCCACATTGTGTAAAGTTATTGAATATTTAACCTTTAACAGGTTAAGCTTACAAATAATTTGATATTTGTCAACTGAGATGTTTGAAAATATCTACTGTGTCCACTGTATTTTTTTACCTGTTTAATGAAGTAATTTGTGTTATGTCTTGCACTGTGCATCTCTTAATCCCCTTTTCTACTACAGGCAAGTATCTATTGAAGAGGGTGAGCGGAAAGCCAAAGAACTAAATGTAATGTTTATTGAGACTAGTGCGAAAGCTGGCTACAATGTAAAGCAGGTAAGAGTGTGTGCGAGTCGTGCTCTGTAGTCCTGCTGTGGATGCTGCTGCTGCCCTGGGCTATTCCTCCGAAAGTCTTCAAATTTTCCAACTGTTCCAGCACCTGGACCTTAGAGTAAAAGTAATTTTCTCTCCAAATTTACTGCCTGCTGTCCCTGTCATGACTCAATAAACAGCCTAAAGGGCTACCGGTTGACTTTTGGTCTTGAGCAATGGCAGCAGCAGCAAGGGGCACGGCTTTTTAATCCACTTCAACATAATCAAAGTCTGTATTTCCCCCCCCCCCCCCCCCCCCCCCCTCTTGTCTTCTTGTCAATATCTGTGGCGATGTGTGGGTGTCCCTGTGGGTGTTTGTGTGTTGTGCGCGGTGACTTGTGGCTCATCACAGACAGATAACCACAGAGGAGGGAGAACAAAGAGCAAAAGACATGAATGTTCTGTTTATTGAAACAAGTGCAAAGACAGGCTACAATGTCAAACAGGTAGAGCGTGTGCACCTTTTTGTGTGTGTGTGTGTGTTCATAGTGCTTCTGATCAGCTTCTATTTCACACACGCATGCGTGCATAAAGGTTTAATCATCAGCTTCCTCTGATGGAAAGTGAGGATTTGTGTGGATTTGTTTTTCAAGCTCTCTCCCACCTGCTAGAAGTAATGATTAGTATTGGTCAAGCTTTGATCACACAGCCCTAGAGGTGGGTCAAGGTTTGCAAACCAATACTCCCCACTTGACTGATTAGCACATTAGCAATATTTGAGTTGCTGTGAAATCTGCATGTGTATCAAGTCTAGTTCTGTGTGATGCTGTTTAGTGAAGGGCAGGCATGTTAATTCATCATACATTCTCCACCATCCCTTTAAATTTCATTTGCATACATCAATCACATAAATGCTCTAAGCTCTATCAACGGAAGGTTTAAGTAAAGCACAGTTACACCCTCTTCTCAAGCCACTCGTGCAGCGCAGAGATGAGGCCTTTGCAGCAGCTCAAACACATGCTGCTAACGTTAAATCACATTTGGAAAAGTTCTGGGTGGCTTCCTCTGACTGAGCTTCAAGTGAATCTGCCAATAAACACAGCACTTTATCTCTATTTCATCTAGACTGTGTGTGTGTGTGTTTTTGTTGTCATACTCGTGAGTTTATTTCATTGACGGAATTTATCTGGTTCTCTTTACCTCCAGCTTTTCCGTCGCGTGGCAGCTGCTCTCCCTGGCATGGATACCACACATGACAAGAGTAGAGAGGACAGTATCCTTTGGTTGTATGTCAGTGTCTGTGTGTGACAAGAAAGAAGAGAGTGAGGAGCCCTCCTTGCTCTCTTTGGATTGTCCCTGTCAGAATGAAAATCTAGTGCAGCACTGTTACTATCCTTGTTTAATCCAGGTTTCCCTTTAGTGTGTTGTGTTCCCTTTACATAGTGTACATACATTTAGTGTGTTCCCTTTACATGGTGTACATACGTTTGGTGTGTTCCCTTTACATAGTGTACATACGTTTAGTGTGTTCCCTTTACATAGTGTGCTGACTATTTAAATGGTTAGAATTAAAGAGTTTAATATCTTAAAGAATGGAAAATCTATTTCTTTGATTATCAAATACTCACCATCTCTCTAAGTTGCAGTTGGGTTCAGATTGCACCCCAGTCATCACACACAGCTGAGAACCTTTTTTAGATGAACTTGAACTTCATGCCACCTCTCACTCTGATAATATATATATTCATTTTGTATCTATACTGTATCTTGATACTCCAGAGATAGATGTTTTTAACAAATTAGACTATTGTTTTAATTTGTCCACGTTCTCGATATCAATCTGATATGGATGCAAACAAGTTTCTACATGTGTACAAAATGTAAAAATGATATCTCTAATGTCTGGAAAGCAGTGTTGTTTGGTTCTAACATCCTCTCATATGCATTATAGAATCACATTTTACTCATTTGGTGAGGTTCCTTAACTCCCAAACCCTTCAGTGATTGACATTAAGCTGGAGAAGCCACCAGAGCAACCTGCCAGCGAGGGAGGCTGTTCCTGCTAATGCATCGCTGAATATTTCTCTTTCTGGCTTTTTCCAACCCCTGGCATTTTTTTTTCTGTATCTTTACCTTTCACTGCAACCGCCTCTGTCCCCCAGCCAGAAAGAGAACACTACATCCGTTGTCTTCAACATTGTGGAGTCCTCCTCCTCTCTCATCAGGACACTCTGCAAGTCTTGAATCACTGTAACTGAATATTTGCACCATAAAACACATACATTGAAACGGTATTGACATGTAGAGCTCAGCCGTCTCCACTGAGGCCCTGTTGTCATTTCAAAAAGACAAAGACCTGAGAAGAGTTATGAGTCACTGCGAGTTTGTGACTAAAGATGGCTTTTTGTACCACACTGGAAGACAAAATCAAAGTATGTGTTTAAGAGTGAGAATATTCTCTAAAAACCTAAATATTGCTTTAATCTCAATAAGCACAATGTGGGTGTTTGCATTTGTTGGTTAACATGATTTCTGCTGTTGAAATTGATTGGTGCAGATTCATTCAGGATTTATTATATAATTGTCTGGGATAATGCATTGTAACAGCTGCAAAAAATTGTTTTTGCAGTAAATCAGTCAGGACATCTCAGTGTTGACATGTATACTTGTACAGCTGTGATGCAGCTGAAGATGAAAGGCGCAGCCATGAGTTTATTTCAAACTGAGTGTGTTTCTTTGTGGTACCTGCACCAGCAGTTGCAGCTCTCCCCAACATGTATCAGCATGACATGACAAGTCACACACCACTGAATGGTCTCAGACCAGCCCAAAACATGTCACCTGCTTCAACAGCAACACTGTCACTACAGCATTCACATTATCTTCCTTCCTCCCTTCTCACACTCTTGAGATCGGTTATTTTTTTACTTTGGCTCCCATATTCTTTTTGCATTTTTTTGGGGATAGTTCTTTAATTTTCTTTTCTAAAGAGTTCAGTTATCATAGAAGCGATTCCTCTGATAATAGTGATTGATGAGGATTTTCTCATCATAAGACATAATCATAAAACCACCATAAACGTTAGATCTATGTCTTTTGGAGTTTAATTGTAGACGTTATGGCTTTGGGTTTATATAGTTAAGTTTGGGATGATGTTTTGTGAACACTCATTTTGTTTGTTTTTTGGAATTGATCTTTCGTTAGTGATTATGCTACATTTGTATTTAATCCACAATGACATAATATTTATTTCTATTGGATTCATGTTTCTTTCTTTTTTTATGGTTGTTAATATTTTCACTTTTGGTATGAGTCCTGAATCACTAACAAAATATGCATTCATCTCCACCACCTTAAATACAATCAGTAGAGAGTGTCTGCTGTTCCCTTGAGCACTTCTAAATGGCAATTTGATCATACTGCTAATACCGTGCAATTTTTGTGTGAACTTGAGGAGAGGCTGATTTGTGTAGCATGGCAGTCCTTTATGTTTCTGTCTGGTATGGTTTTAAATGAAAGAATAAAAAAACACTTGTGACAGTTGCTGGACTTCATCTGTCTTTTTGACAGCTGTTTGATTTGAATCTAATTATTTATATGGTATTTTTATGTATAAATCAAAGTTAACACAGGTTGGGTATTGCAGAGGTATATTCCTCTTTCTGTCGGTGTGTTTTTTTGCAGTGGCACAAAGTGTGAGCAACAGACAGTGACTGCCACTCACTTTATCCTTATCAAGAGTTAGATAAAGTTATGGATCAGAGTTGATCAGTCATGTGGACTAGATGAATGACAGCCTAGTTATATGTCCTAATAGTGCTATATGCTGGACTATATAGGCATATTTCATAGCAAGGATTTTGACTTGTCAGCGCAGGGAAAGCACAGGTGGGTCTAATGGCAGTAATGTTGGATCCATAATATGCCATGGCATCACTATAATACAGCAGGTTATTGGGCTGACACACCTATACAGAATGCAGCCTAACATGTAATCATAGGAGTTGCTTTATGGAGGCCACTCAGAAATGTGGTAAGGCCAGATTGTGATCAACTGTACCACTGCTCCTAGAGCCCAGGTTCACTACATGTCAACAAGTTTCGGATACATTTTTCAGTGACAGAACATTCATTTATTGGCCCCTCAGCACAAGTTAATCCAGCCATGACTTTTGGTAATCGCTGGAAAAGAAAAGGCTACTTTGTATGCAGTGGTGCAGCAATCAACTACATCAAATTAACTTTTTTTTTGTATGGTAACTCTCAGTCAGGTTAGAGCAATTCTCTAGGCTTTTATTGTGACTGATAGGCTGACAAGGCAAAAGAGCTAAACACTGAAAACATCTGAGACCAATGGACAGCAGGAAAAACTTTAGAGCATTTTAACCCATGAACAGTTTTTATTATTCTATTCCACTGCGACTTTGAAGCCCCTTGCACTGTAGCATGTAAATTTGTTTTTCTCAGTTGCAGGAGTTAAATAATTTATGATTTTTGTAGCGAGATAAGCCCCGTCCACGATTGGTTCAAACGTTATTCCAAGTCTCGCGAGACTCCCAATCAGCCGTTTCCTTAGAAACCAAGTTAAACAACCGCGGGTATCCCGAACTTGTTTGATATCCCGAAGTTTCTGATCGATTTTCTCCATAATGGATAATGACTACTACGAGACCCTGGAAATAAACAGGAATGCAACATACGCAGATATCAAACAAGCGTACGTGTTCGTTAAAATTCCAACTGCGGAGTCAGGCGGCTAAATAGAACCGAATTCATTCATACATGTTTCATAACCGTTGTGTGCCTCTTATTTTTACACTTTCCTCTCATAGATATCGACGTCTTGCTTTGAAATTTCATCCGAGCAAAAATGGAGAAACTGGCAGCGCTGAGAAATTCCGTCAGCTGGGTGAAGCCTACGATGTTTTGAGCAACCGTGAGTAAAACACGGAGCCTGAAGAAGGCTGAATTAGTTAGTTACTGCAACCCATTACAAAAAAAAACAACTTGTATTTTATTTATAAACCAATATATCAACTGATATATAATATCAGTTGAATGAATTATTAAGAAATACCAACCTTTATAGTACATTGAGTAACACGATAGTACCATTAATATTAAAAGGTGAGTACCACAAATCTCGAATAAAGCTATTTTATTAACATTTGATCTGACCAAAATGTGCATAAATAGCTAATATACAATATGTATGTACTTTTTCTAATAAAGACTAGAGGATCACCATTTGACTGAATCCATAAAATGATCCACCTTTTAACAAATTTCCAATATTTTACCCATAACAGTATTTTTATGTGATTACTACTTGGAGACTGTCAGTGTGCGTCTGTGACAATATCAATGTTCTTTGTGACAGCTTGGAAAAAGGCAACCTATGACAAATTTGGTGAGGAGGGCCTCAAAGGTGGTGTCCCATCTGAGTTTGGCAGCAGTGGAGCTTGGTCATGTAAATATGCCTACCATGGGAACCCAGAAAAAACCTTCAGACAGTTTTTTGGAGGTGACAATCCATTCGCAGGTGAGATAAATGAACATGCTGTGAATGTGTTTAGTCAATTTTCATACCAAATACATGAATTCTATCTACTTTTCTTCTAGGTTTCTATAGAAATGATTCACCAATGCAGTTTGGTGGCCTGCAACCAGGAGAGGTGAAGACACAGGACTCTCACATAGAAAGAGACCTTCACTTGTCCTTGGATGATCTTTTCCATGGATGCACAAGAAAGATTAAAATATCTCGCAGGGTAAGAGCTCCTGTGTATGAGAGACTCGGAGTGAATTTGGAGCGGATAATTCATCCATTTTAGACCGAGAACTGCTCATTGACACTCAACGTAAAACACATAATGACAATACATTAATCCATTTTTGCCTTTTTGAACAGGTAATGAATGAAGACGGACGCACATCCAGCATCAAAGACAAGATCCTGACTATAAATGTGAAACCTGGATGGAACGAAGGCACGAGAATAACCTTCCCCAAAGAGGGAGATCAGGTAAAAGATGTCCCTTTATACACACCATTCTCTAACGACATTCCCGATGATAGTCACCAATGACTCACAGTGTCAGGTGTTTTTGTAGCGATGTGAGAAGAGAGTGCACTCATCGTGTGTGTGTGTGTGTGTGTGTGTGTGTGTGTGTGTGTGTGTGTGTGTGTGTGTGTGTGTGTGTGTGTGTGTGTGTGTGTGTGCGCGTGCGCGTGTGCGTGTGTGTGTGCGCGTGTGTGCGCATGTGCAAAATCTGAGATACATGCATTTTTGCAGACACTCTAATAATGCAGCTGTATGCAAATTACGTTGGATATTTGAAGGGAAGGGAAAATGCTTGTTATGAACTATAAGGAAATGATACATTTTCTTAGTACTAAATCTATTTTTATTTTTTGGCAAGGGTGAATGTATCATTTTATATTATTTTTTTTAACTCTACTCCTTCAAATTACTCTCTAATAACATTTATCATCATAATTATAATAATAAGTGTTTGAGTTGATACTGATGGAACTATAAACTTATAGAAGACTGAAGACAGAATGCATGACTGTCCAGCTGTGAATGAGGTTAAGTTATAGAATGTAATGTAATGGATGTATAAAGAATAATAATTCATTTATGAAGGTTCTACTTTACACTGGATCTACTGCTAATCCACCAGTAGGTGGCCTCAGCAGATCTCTTCCAAAGGGCTTACACATGTCTCTGTTACCTCTTTTTTACTTGATACAGTTTGATCAGTTTTGGTCAAAGCTAAGTATGTCCAATAAGTTAATAATGAACAAATTATGCCTAGGTACAACTTATTAGAAAACAACATTTTATGGAAAGAACCTGACTACAAAGTAATCATTTTGCTGTATTTTATCTCTAGGGACCAAACAGCATCCCTGCAGATATTGTTTTCATAGTGCGACAGAAGAGTCATCCTCTGTTCGTTAGGCAACTGGATGACCTTATCTACAAGGCCCAGATCTCTCTGGAGATGGTAAGTCATGTTAACAAGAGCCAGAATAATGAATTTAATTCTGAATTATACTTAGTAGAATAAACACTTTTTCACAGGCTTTGACAGGGTTCTCTGTGAATGTGGAGACACTAGATGGCAGGAAACTCACTATTCCCGTCAATGATATTGTGCAGTAAGTGCTTTCATCTAATGGTGCCAAATGTGGAAACCTGAAAATAATACTGTCATTTGTATTTCTCTTAATTTGACATGAAAGTCAGATTCTCTAAAAGTGATTAAACAATAAGATTAGAGAAGGAATTTTAGAAATATGACTCATTATAAATGCCTCTTATTACTAGCGGGATGTGTTTTGGGTTTCATCTGCATCAGTTACCATTTTCTTGTTTCTGATTTGTTTGTCATCACACACCAGCCCTGCGTACAAAAAGGTCGTAACAAGAGGGGGAATGCCGCTGTCCCAGGACTCGTCCCAGAGAGGAAATCTCATCATTACTTTTGACATCCAGTTTCCTGAGAAGCTCTCCGCAGAGAGGAAGCAACTGATAAAACAAGCTCTTACATTTAAATAAGGATTTTAATGCATGTGTTGTAAAGCGGTTACATTTCTGTCATGAAGGAGGGCTATCAAGACAATTTGTAAAACCCTACTTTGAGTTGAAATACACATCAGGGGGTAATAGAAAGTAAAGACATGTTGGTATAAATTGTCATTCTCATCTCAAAGACATTTGTGAACTTGAATGGCACTCAGTAGAGCGCACACCTTTGCCAAGGCCAAGCCACCATAAACATGCCTGTGTCAAAAGAAAAGAAAAGGAAAGTTATCTGTTAAAATAAATGATTTTGTGATTGATTGATGACTGATGATTTGTCATAAAACATAGCAAATCATAAGTAGTAGATATGAAAGATACATACGTTTTTCACTCTTAACAACATGTATCTGTTAAATTTCTGTTATGGGTATAGTTTTTAAAAAAAATTCGACAATGAAGAGCAGTAACTATTAATTTTTAAAAAACCCTAAAAAAACACAATTATAAAATAAAATTCCTGGAACCGCCCCTCTGTCTGGATCCACACCAAAACTTGATGGGATTTAGTCTGACCCTTGACCCACACTCCACCAAGCTTTGTGGAAATCATTTAATTAGCTGCTGCTTAATCCTGCTAAATGGACAAACAAACAAACCAACAAATAGACATGGGTGAAAACATAACTTCTGTGGCAGAGGTAACAACATCGCTCTGATTACAGAATAGTGGTGCAGTTGTGATTGGCTGCCATCATGGCCCGTTTCAGCTGCTCATATGTTACAAACATCACCACGTTCCAAGAGCCCAGGCGTAAGAAAGATGGCATGAACCTCAAGAGCAAAAAAGAAGAAAACGGCATGATTTATTGCAATCTGTTCATATTAATAGCAGTGTTGTACATTTAGTGTTGACCTTATCCCCATCCTCTATAAAAGGTTGATTTATAGCCCTATTAATCCTCTCAATATTGTCCATGCAGTCAGTGCTCACCCCTTATAAAATGCAAGTGGTCCCTCTTTGGTCATCATGGCAGCAGCACAATTGAGGACACTGTTATACTGGCCTGGAGCAGCATTCATATATCTTGTCTTGACCACATCGACTGGAGAGGCAATCACTGTTGTGCATAACCCTGCACCAAAGGCTGATACAAAGTGGCAGGGCAGATTATCTGGAGAAAAAAGGCCGAAAGTTACTGCTCCAAGCAGAAAAACATATATAGTATATATATATATCATGCCTTTGCATCGTGTTGCAACCATTGTTTTTACCTGTCAGGGGAGTGGAAGTAAGGAGTGTGTCCTTGATTAAATCATATGTCACCAATTCAGTGCAGTTCACAATTGCATTTCGTGCAACGTTTGGAGTTGTCCCTGCATGTTGGAGTTATACAAAAGACATGAAAAAGATTTATCACAAAAAAATGAAATGATATGCTTTGATGAAGTATCCTCTTAAGCTCAAGTTATACCTTTCCACAAACCATGAATGCCTTCTTCCTTAGCAATGGTCTTGTACGCATCAATGGTGCCACAGTAGCGTCTGGCGTGGCCGAGAGACCTGGCCTGTGCCTGGAAGCGGACTTTCACCACATCTGTGGGCTGAGCGAAAGCAACTGCCATGGCGCCAGTGGTACACCCTGCAAGCAGCCGGCTGCCAATACCAACGTCTGAACCAGAGAGCGGGGAGATGACAGGTGTGACTGTTGCAGGTTTCCCAGGAAAAATTAGAACACAGTCATGGATACTCACGATCGGAGCCTATAGTATAGAACTGTTTTACAGAGTCATAGAGACCAATGCGGACAGAGGCGAAGCTCATTTGTCTCTGCAGTCCTGCCACCAGTCCACTGTAAAGACTCCTGGGCCCCTCTGTACGTACCATGGTGACAATGGTGCCAAACACTCCTCGATACTTCACTGCAGGCTCTTTCCCTGCAGCTGCTGAAGCTGTGGCCTCTCCTTGGATCTGTTCACAATAAGTCATGATAGGTTAGGATAGAGAGGACTATAACTATAATGCACAGCGTATTCACATTTGAGTACATGCAATACTAGAACGTTAGTGTTCACAAAAAGGCTTGTTCACCTGCAGCCGCACTTTGGCTGTGTCCAGGGGGAAGGTGAGCAGATCAGCGATGCAGGCTGAGGTTCCTGCTCCTACGAACTTCACTGCTGTTGATGGAGCCACCTCTGCAGGTCCAAATCCAACCATTTTCCAGAAATAGTGTGATCAATATAAGGACTGAAGAGCCTCTTATTGATCTGGACAGGAAAACTAGATCCTCCAAAATCTGAAAAAGAGAAACCCTTAAAACCTTTGATTTAAATGTTTATGCATTTTACATATAATCACTTCCAGCTGTTGGGGGGCTTATCCTAAAGTAGAGGTTTAAGTGATGCTAAATGAGACACAGCTGTTCTATACATTCTTTGCAGACAGGGAAAGGGGGGGGGGGCTCACATGGGTGGAAAATGCATAGCAAATTCCATCGCACCAAGGAACCTGACATTCTTTTAGTCTGAATTGCATTCAGTAATTCTCACCTTATTGGAACAGTTTTGGACGGAAACATTTGAGATCAGGATTCTCTAAAGGTGTCCCTCTGGCTGAATTTTGTCCCAACTGTAAATTGGTTCCCTTGTTTTCCCATAGAAGATCTTTCAGAAGTGATGTGTATTAAAACCATGCTCCAAATCCTGGAAAATACATACATGCAATTTTTTTTCTTTTTAAACAAACAGTATTAGAACAGTATTGACAATAATGCAAATATGGAAAGAAAAAAAGTCAAAAGACTTTGGTTGTACCTTGATTTGATGAAGCTGAAATGCCTGGTTAAGAGACGGTGTCCGGTTGAATCAGTGAACGGACAGGATGCAGTGGTGTGTGGAACAGAGCAGCCTCTTTAAATGCAGTCACATGACTACATCACGGTATGTGTTGATGGAGGGGCCCCACCCCCACCATCATATGTATGTGTAGTGCCTGCTGCTGCTCAAAGGGACACACTATAAACATGTCTGTGTGACAAACAGCCTGAGGTTGTATTTGTCTGTTTTGTGTTTACATTTTACAGTATTTCATATTCACATCTTCTCATGATCAAGCCTCCTCTCCGTTGTGTCTCGATAAAACAACGACAACAACATCACAGCAAACATTAAAAAAAACAGAGCTGTGAAATATTAGACTGGTTAGTCTAATTGAGACTTGAGACTTGTCTGTTCTGTGAAAATTAGATGCTGCACTGCAAAGCTGCTAAAAGTAGCTCAGTCTGTTATCTGTTAAAGGTCTGCATACCCAGCGCAGTAACATTATAGTACAGGGTGTACACTTGAGGTGGAAATGCTGAGTCATGCTGGAAAACAAGAACTTATAGCACATCACCCACTGAATTAGATTTGTATGTTTTGACCCTTTGAAATCTCACCATAGTTTTTTTGTTGAATATGTTCCTGTAATGATTAACGAGATAGATGCTACTAATCAATTCTGTTGTAAAAAAAAAGTCATTTTTTGAAGTTTGTTGTCAATAAAACTTTTGGAAATAAATTAATAATATTGTTTTGTCTACCTGAACAATGGTGTATGTTCGTTAAAATGATTCCTTAACTGGAAAACAATACAATTATATAAAATACAATATTCATGCTGTAGTTGTAGTGGTGAAGCTGTAGGAAGGGTAGATAGATTTTATTGTCCCTAAAAGGCTAAAAGGAGAGGGTTTTTTTCTGTGAATACATAGTTATTTACATACTGCAGCATCCATACGTTTGTAAAGAATGCAGTGCTGTCATTGGGTATATATAATGGATTTAGCACCACTATGGCCCATAGCAGTCCTGTATCTATACAACCAGATGGAGGTAGAGTGAAAAATGGGTTGAGGGGGTGTCCACGGTCATCTTATGGTGAGTATCATGATAATGATTGAGATTTGAGAGGCTGGGAGACCAATGATTTTTACTGCCATGGATGTAAAAAGGTACTAAAAGACTTGTTCTTGATAAAGACAAAGATAGTAATGCTATCACTGAATGCTCAGTTACATGGTGTCCTGCACAGATAACTAGAGAATGCATTTTTACATCTTTTCATGAAAATTGGAGCATGAGGAACAGATGATTCAGGAAATATCCAATGAAGGTCCAATGAAGGTCCTGTAAGCAAAACTGCATTCATACAGAGGCCCACTCCAAAAGAATGTCCTTTCCTTCTCAGTTATTAGTCAGCGGTTTTAATCTCATCTCACAAATGAGGTACCTGCTGAAAAGTTCAGATGAGTTGACATTTATTTATTTATTTTTATCCAATGTATCATTCCAATAATCAAATAATTTAAACTTCCGGGGTTGGTTGATGCAACACAACTAAAGGTGTAGTAAAATTCATTAATGGGCAAAGAAAAAAAGTCACTTTATTTTTTCATGTTGACACATTTCTAATCACTGTGCACAGCACATTCATGAATATGACAGAATTAATTATTGACCGGCAATAATTCATTCATTTTACTATAAGAAGCACATAGATGAACATTTTAACCCCTGAAGACATGCGGTGTAAAAATCTGTAAACAATGCACAATAGAGAAACATAAGGAATATAGAAATGGTCGCTCTTCAGGTCTTTTTGCCAGACTCAATCTGTCTCACGGTAAACCTACCCCACAAAAAATTGTTGATATCATTTCACAGTTCATTCTTGTAAACATAAATCCATCTTCAAAGATCCATAACAGCCAGCTGATTAAGATTTTAGAATATAAAGGGAAATAAAAAACGTGATCATGTGGAATTACCCTTTCACATCCATCCTTTACACTGAAACAATCATTTATCTAAAGGCAGATCTCACCTTAACAATACATAAAATGTCTCTTTATACTTAAATCCATAGATTACTCCTGATATTGCAACGATACCCTCAGAGTCTGCACTCAGTCAGGAAGAACTACAGCTTCCTGCCCTGACCTACCAATCATAGGTCTCCCTCTCCAACCACTGGCCACCACTGCATCATGGTGAACATTCAGACCATTGTGTCTGAGCAGTCCGAAACAGTCTGACAACGTTGAGGTCAAAACGGCGACTCCCAGCACTTTGTCCTCATCATACCTCTTTTAATTTGTTCATATGACACAAACATTACAATGTTCCAGGACCCCAGCCGTAGGAAAGAAGGCATGAACCTACAGGAGGCAAAGGAAGGAAATTAAGAAGTGTCCCAAACAACGTATTTATAGCTGTTAAGTTCACTGTTCCGTAAGTTTGTATTTACCCTTTATAGAAGGCTGTGGGTCCTTCGTGTCTCAGCATGGTGAGAGCACAGTTGATAGCGTTGCTGTACTGACCAGACCCTGAATTCATGAACCGTGTCTTGACTACATCCACAGGAGAAGCCACTACTGTTGTGCAGAAACCTGCACCAAAGCCAGCAGTGAAGTGGCACGGCAGATTATCTGTAGGGGGGGCAGAAGGTAACATTTGATCGTCATATTTGATGTATGAGTAACTGGACTGATATCTGCAGTTTTGCAGGTAGTTTGCTTTGCCACCTCACCTGTCATCAAGTCATACTTCAGGATGAGTTCTTTGGTCATGTCATAGGTCACCAGCTCTGCACAGTTTACAATAGCATTACGAGTGATATTGGGCATACAACCTAGAAGAGAGGAGAGGGTGGTCTTTAAAACCTGTGGAGGGATTTTTTTATAACTTATAATTAATATAATGAAATTGTGAACTAAAAATGGTACCTTTCCAAAGGCCCCGTACTCCCTCATCTCGGGCAATCGTCTTGTAGGCGTCCAGGGTGCTGTTGTACCTCCTCCCACCATCTGCCATTCGTACCTGGGCTTGGAAACGCACCTTCACCACATCTGTTGGCTGTGCAAAAGCCACAGCCATGGCTCCTGTGGTACAGCCAGCCATGAGCCGAGTGACAATCCCAGCACCTGTGCAGCATGCCTATTATTAGTCACAATGACGCTGTAGGAGAAATACAACCTTGATCATATTACACAATAATACTTGCTCTCTGTGCCGCGAGTGTAGAATTGCCTCATGGAATCGTAAAGACCGATGCGGATGGAGGCGAAGCTCATCTGTCTCTGTAGTCCCGCCACCAGTCCGCTGTAAAGACTCCTGGGGCCCTCTGTGCGCACCATGGTGGTGATGGTGCCAAACACTCCCCTATACTTCATGGCACTGACGCCTTCAGCTCTCTGGGACTCACCCTGGATCTAGCCGGTAGGATGACATTGAAAGATCATTAGCAGCCGGTCGAGTACAGCGTTGATGTGACATAATGTTACGAAATCAGAGGTTAAAATGTGCCAAGCCCTTTTGAACATTCTGTGTCACACCTGTAGTCTGACTTTGGCTGTGTCCAACGGAAAGGTGACGAGGTCAGCTATGCAGGCTGCTGTGCCTGCTCCGAAAAACTTCACTGCCGGAGAGGGCGCGATGTCTCTGGGTTTCATACCAACCATTTCTACGCCAGGGTTGATGACATCAGTGGAAAAATCTGCCCCTGATTGCCCTCAGCCTTTGTGTAAATCACATCAAACACTCGTGAGGAAAATCATTCATCAGCTCAGCAAGACAGATGCACACAGAATATAAATGCTCGTTTTAATTTGCTCTGATTATAACAGATGCACGCCTACAGTAACTGCAGTAAAAACATGATTATACTACTAATAGTGTACAAATATTAATTGTTCGATATAATAATATACGTATTCATGCTGAACATACATAGTAATGCATACCTGTATTCAAGGGTAAAGAAAAGCTTTAGGTTTTCTCGAGAAATATACCAGTCTTTGGCGGTTCTGTTGTGGAAATACCTTTGGCCATAAACTCTATTTGAAGTGAGCCAGCCTGCATACCCCCACTCACTGAAAAGACAAACATTTACATTTGCTTGTGATCCAAACAGAAATCATACAGATGCTTTCATGCATTTCATCGATGCCATCATAACGATAGCTGTGTAATACATTCTGCTTTAGTTCAGCGACGCAAAAGACAATTATGTAAAAATTCAAATAATTTAACGTTTTTTTAAATGTTTACGTTTTTAATCGACCACTTAAATATCACATTCTATCAGTCCAGTCTCAAACCATAAAAACTGTGCTTTTGTTGTGTAATGCCTGTTCCATTCATGTAAAAGTTACCTGAATGCTTTTCCAGGGAGGTTATAATCCAGCAGAGTAAACCAAATGTGCAATCCTTAAGGCAGTCCTTAGTGTCTCCGTCTCATGTTGTGAGCTATCTGCCCGCTGCAGCTCTTGAATTTATAGGCGCCTTTTGCACATGACTATCTGGCAGGCCCACAAGCAGTACACGCCTGTTATGTATAACCCGTGTTTACCAGAGTCTGTGAGACACAGCCAGATATTTGAGCACTTGTTGATCTGCTCTTAGTGTTATTACGGTAGCTTGTTGTGGGCAACATGTGTTTAGAGTATTTTCATGTCTACTAAATAGCTAATTTCACAATAAAACTTTCTTGCTGACACCAAAATGAAAATATTTATTGTAAATTTCAAACATAAAACTTGAAATATTCATAAAGATTCAGCCAGCTCACATTACAACAGTGACTTCAAGGAACATAGCTTTTGTTTCTATTGGATGGTATATGGAACCAATCAGATAGAGAGGCCTGTCTGGATTCCCTAAATGTTTTCATGGGGCATTTGACTTGCTGTTAGGTGAAGTATAACATTTGCACCCCATCCTTTTCTCAGTGTCAGTGTCCAACAACAAAATACGAAACTCCTTCAGAGGTTTTATGAATATCCTCGTCCCTCCTCCCTGCAAGCAGCAAAGTTACAAAGCATTCTAAGGAAAGACACATCCATGCTTCTCAGCGGCATCTGTATGCAATCATTCACGCCATTAGCATCTGTCCAGTCCTACCAGCAGCACCCATAGAGAACACTGGATGCTGAAAGTCTTAGAGAGGGGAGACACATCGCGTCAGACCCCTGTGTAGTCATGCCTTTCGACATGTGACTTTCCACAGTTATTCCAGGTCAGGGCACCAGCAAGCTTGTGTCACTTCATGTGGTTGACAATGCAAACGTCTCCTCTGCACATCTAATGTTTCACCTGCGGTTACATGTGTCAGGGTGTTGTTCTATTCCAAACCTGCACTGCTAATGCTTGACATTGTGACATGCACACTAGCGTTTTCCTCATATACTGCTGCTTCATCTATTTGTCTTTAAACTGCATTTGTCCCAGTATAATTTAATAATATATAGACATTATTGTGTACAAATAAAAGTGATTTTCCATTTGAAATGTTTTCCAAAAGCCCTGAAGTTGTTTTGGTAAGAAAGACTAATGAAACAAGTGACCTGCACCTCTGACACCTCCTGTCCAATAACTATGAAATATATATGTGAGCTGCTGCTTGCACCTCTTGCATGAGGAGGCTTTCAGATACATAGAGAGCCTATGTTGTCTTTATTTCAAAAGCAGCAATCAGTTGGTATTTCATCTGCATTTAAAAAAATGAATTCATCCATGTAGTTTTCTTTGTTTTATCTACTATACAGGATAAAGATGGGAAATGGTTCAACCTTAAACTGGGGAGGAGAAGGGAGCTGCTTTCATGTCCTGGTAAAAACAGTTTCTTGAGACTGTGTGACTAACCTTTGAGCACACAGACCAGTAAACAACTCACTGGTCTGGCTTCAACCAGTCTGCAGCGCCTCTCCCAACCCCCATAAACCCTGACACCCCCACCAAAAAAGAAACTGAGCAGGCAGACTCCCATCATCTCTGTGCTCTTCTGCACTTTCAATACCACGAACCATGAATCAGTGCTCTGAAACAGCTTATTTCCATGACACTAAAAATAAGACAGCTGCTGCGTCACCTGAAAGTTAGTGGGGCACACATTGAATGACACATTGACATGGCCCACCGTGTCTTCATTTGCAGAACCATTTGCATGGGAACTTCTGTCTTGACTTTATTTAACCAGTTATTAGGTAAGGAATGAAGGAAAATATACACTGCCTGTCAATTCAGTTCAATTTTTATTTTTCATCTTAATTACATTTCACCAAATATGAACTAAGTATCAAATCTGAGCCATTTATATTACCTTTTAATTTTTAGGGCTTTTAATCAACCTTTTTGAGAGATTTTGGCATTAATTGTGACAAACAGTGTTAAACAGCGTACATGAAGAGATAGTTCACTGGCACAGCAAATGGCCCCACACACCAGGAATGACTCATCTGTTTTCTAACGGTTCATGTGTGGCTTTGGCTCCATTTGTTGCACACTGTGTCCAAGATAACACATTTCAGTCTTAATGTACAGTGTGGTACGTGACGGAGTCTGATATACATCCAATCTGACAGAACAGGATGTTTATGAGCCAAGACTGTACTTGGCTGAGGACACAAATAAAGGTCAGATTTGAGCTGAAGTTCTTTTAATAGTCGATGAATCTTTTCATAAATTAGCTGTTCGTTTTTTAAATGTGTATCTTGGTCACAACATTTGAAGCTATTGTGCAATTAAGAGGAGGTTAAGTGCTTAAAGAAGGGGGAGTTGCTTGGGTATCCCATTTGATTGACACAAAACATGTTCTAATAGACTTCCAGCTGAGAGGCTGTAACCTTAAAACTTTGACCATCGACCTGCTACTACATTTGTGTGGACCTAATAAGATGACAATCATCTCCAAATGATTGATAAAGGCATTTTTCCAGTTTATAACATACTATTGTATGTGACCAACTATGTCTATTCTCCTTCAACTCTTCCTGCTCTCTCCTGTGCCTCTCACAATCAAATTAACAAGTCTGCAGATATAGGCAACCAGCTGTCCTGACACACTCTTTGCGTAACAGCATTTAAGTCTCTCAAATGTCTCCCTTTAAATAGCAGTGACACAGATTGCAGGACTGAAGCTGTGAATGAGTGGTCATAAGGCTAGAATTCCCAGTGATCGTAACTATATCCTAACACCTCATCATTATCACTATCGTTAATTATTAGTATTGTTATTACTGGATATTTCTCAAGAGGTTACAAACAGCAAACGTTGTGGGTTAGAGTGCAGTTCCATAAAACTGCAAAAAGTGGTCCATATTAATACAGCAGAGGCCAAGATTTAATCTCCTTTGCTCCTGATGTAGATCTAGCTCTAAAAAACTGTGTTTCCCATGATGCAACTTAATTCAAATCTTTCATTGGACTCTCCCCCTGCCTACTGAACACATCTCTCCCAAGCTGTACACCTCTGTTATAAATTTTTAGTTTCAAAAATGCAAGCTGTGATAACCATGAAGACATCACTATGACATCACCGGAGAAGGCCTTTTTTTCTGACTGGACAAAGCTTGTCCAGAGCCACAGAGGACATGGGTCAACTCATTTCACAGGCTGAGTAGGACTGATCATGATATATAAACTAAACATCATATATAAATTACTTGGCATGCCCTCATGAGTAAATTTGTCTCAGTTACATGAGTAAAAGTTGCACCGACGCCACCCTATGGTCAAGAATATTTCAAGCTGAAGAATATTACTTTATACAGAAAAGAAATTGAATGAATGATTCAGAAAAATGGAGCAGAATTTAATTTTTTTCATTAAAACTCTTGTTTTTCTGAATTAATGACAAAATAATGTCATTAATTCAGAAAAACAGGGTTGTGTTTTTTCTCAAGAGAATGTATTACACTTCCGTAACTTTGTCCGAAATATGCTGTGATGTATTCTTAAGTTATTTATATCAGTGTGAAAAAATATTGCATCTATTGAAAAATCAACTTCAGGTAGAGTAGTGTGAAATGTAGTTTGAAATTAGTTTTTATTTCTTAAGATTTTCTCATGTCTCTAATTAGCAGGTATGTGGAATCAGAACATCCTGCTATCACTACAGCCAAACAACCCTCCATTTTTTTAGTAAAGAAATAATGTGCCATTTAGGTACATGAGGTATACACGAGAATTTGCAGGCATTTCTTAGCAACATTTTTAAGGAATTTTAAGGCACCAGCAGCTTTTTGAGTGAGGTTGTGATAATTGGTGAAATCTGGTGCTGTGGTGTGTGGGTGAATAGCAATTCTTTTTTTTTCAGCCTTTTAAAATAATTACAGTTTTTAACTGTTCACTGTATATTTTAGAATTTACTATGTTTGAGGTTTTAAGTGAGAACCTGTTGAGAGCTTTAATTTTAGAAGACAGGGTACCTGTCCAACGGTTATTAAACTAACATAATCATTTAGAAGATTTACATACTCAACTGAAATCTATTTAATATATACTGGAACATTAAAATTGAATTCAAAGGGAGATTACTTAATCTTATTGTAATGTACTTTACTTGGACAGAATTCCTTAAAACTACTGCAAACACTAAATGTGATAACCTGGAAGGATGGGTATTTTTCTCTAATATGAACCATCTGTCTCAGTTTTGTCTTGTTTCTGACAATTTACAATTTCACATTAAAATAACATTTCCCAAGATGGACCACACTGTTCAAAGGCTTTGAGTTTACCCTAATTAACATAAAATGTATTTGAAACTACTGTAATTTTAGAATTTGACAGTTTTAAGTGCTGGTGAAAACAAGACAAAAGAAAAATAATATCTGACAAAAATGTAGTAGGCTTACGTTGGTCAAAAGCTCTTAATACTAACCATGTTTCTATACAAATAATAATTACTCTAGTATATAAATATCCTTAATTCTAAAAATATTTCAATCAAATATAACATAAAACATTTCACTAAAAAAGCAACTGGGAGGGAAAATTAACTATTTAACTTAACAGCTGAAAGCCTTCAAGTTCAAAAACAACTGTAGTTTGAACACCACATAGGTATTGTAGGTAATTTTGTAACCAATAGATGGCAGTAATGCTTTAAAACGACCAAGCTGACCTCCTTAGACATTAAACCAGAGAAGAAGCCGACCCAAAATAATCACAGCAGAAGAAGAAGAATGCTAGCCAGCCATTAGCTTCTCACAAATCGTAGAAGCCTATCGTCAGCTGAAATTTACCCAATGCCTGGAAAGTGTCGCTGCTCGTGTTGAAGAGTCATATGCTGCAAAAGAGTGGGAATGTCTTATTAAACAATTCTTGACAGAGACCGACCTCGTTTTCGACAACATGGAGAAACATTTGCATTTAAATTTGTTAGCTTCTAGACCTCCTATGCCCGGTGGATTTCAGTCCGGCTCCAAAATGAAAATGGGGTGAGTTAGCTAGCGTCCTAATAGCATTCTGTTCACTCTGTTGAATGTCTAACGTTACTTTTTATTACATACACTATTTCATCAATTGCTATCTGTTCCATCACTATGATATATTTACCTTTTGTATAAACAGTGTAGCTGTGATAGCGGTAGGTAAGTTAGCTTAGCTTGTAAACTATATTACCAGAGTTTTGACCAACTGCGGCGGATAAAACGCGTAGTTTTGACATATAACATAAACTCTGTATATTTCAGATTAAAGTGTTCAATCTGGCAGTATTCACTGATCGTTATCTAATCAACATTAGTTTAGATATGTCAGGGTTAGACTAAGCATTCATGACAACACCATAAGCACTGTCTGAAGATTTAATCTAAACATGAAATAGAATAGTCTTCAGAGACAGGTTAGATTTTACTGGTTGTAAAAACAACTGCTGTAGAGATTTGGTAGAGATGTACCCATATACGGCGTGCCAGACAGTGATGTAGTGTATATTTGGGGGTTGAATGAAACAGTATCCAAGCTCTCTTGAATGCGTGTGAATAACTGGGACTACAGCAGCACATATCCTAAAACATATCCTGAAAAAAAAAGCGCTCTGGTTTCTGGTCAGGTAAACAACCAACACAACCACATACATGGTAACTTCTATTCTGAGGTGTGACCTAATGACCTCAGAAAGAATGACACTAAATTAAATGATGGAAAATTGAAACAAAACTTGATTTGGTTTTGTTCAAAGGTGTTTGATTGAATTTGAGAATCACAAAGCCAGTTTTTCTTCTTCATTCATGGAAACGCATTCCAAATATTTATATCTTGCTCAATGTGTTTTAATAATCTTGCAGCAATATGAGGTTGATGGACATTTGACTTTGTTTCTATGCAGACCTGGACGGAAGAGAGACTTCTCCCCCCTGCCTTGGAGTCACTACTTTGAAACCTTGGAAGATATTGAGGTGGAGAATGAAAATGGCAAAGATATATCCTTGACTACTGCTTCTGAGAAAGTTCAGCATGAATTATTTAACTTTTGGTGTGGCAATCACCCAGAGCATTCAGATCTAACTGGGGCATGTCAGATTAAGCCTCCTCTTTATACCAGAACACTGTCAGCATAGTAAAGAATTATTAAGAGAATCATTTCATACAACGAATCTTTATTGTCTGTTTTTTATTTTTTAGCAGCATCGATTTACTTTGTAACTCTCACACAGGTTTGATATGTATTCCCTTGACTACCTTGAACATCTTCCGAATTTACTGCAGTGGTTCTCATGGTCCTGTTCTTCTTCTGCTCCATGGTGGAGGTCACTCTGCGCTCTCCTGGGCAGTGTTCACTGTGAGCATAAGAACATTTAGAAACTCCTGAACCTCTTAACTCTGATGTTAATCCAAAACCAAACAATATGTTAAAATATTCATGTAGCTGTTCTTTTGTTTCAGCATGATTGGTATACAGTATTTGATTTTCAGTTGTATCCATGTGTCTTTGCAGGCTGTCATATGTAGCAGGATCAACTGCAGGGTGGTGGCTATGGACCTTCGTGCTCATGGTAAATATAGGAAAAATTAGTAACAATGTATAGTTTTTTTAAAGAAATTTAGATCTTGATGGCTTTGTCAGTTTGGTTAGGCAGCATTCCCTTTTAGTCATGGCTTCCAAAAATGTCCGTACAAATAAACATCCTATGATTCTGTGTCTGTCACTGATTAAATTTGTTGCAGTGTAGTTAAAAGGCCAAATTTATGATGGATGTTGATTTAGAAATATCTTTAGATTGAGTCTATATAAGAACATTCTAGTTTTGCTTGACAGCATAATGTTATAGGATGATGAAATACAACTGTGGCTGTAAGTTATTTTGCTATCAGTCGAAAATATTTATATTTATGTTTTGATCAAAATCCTTATCCACCTGTATTAGAAACCAACTCTCCCCACATGGTGTGATCAGCAGACAACACCCATTACATAGTGTTGCTGGTCATCCTTTGCATTTTCATGAGTGTCTATGGAGGAAATGACGAAATGCACTTCTCCCTCCTTCACCTGCAGGAGACACCAAGGTGAAAAATCCTGATGATCTCTCTGCAGACACAATGGCCAAGTAAGTTGCAGTTGACACAGACACTGGGTTTTTTGAAAATCACATGAACACTTGCTAATTTTAAACAGCAATGTTCTTGCAGACTTGTCGGATAGTAAACGGTTAATAGTTTCTGACTGTATACTCGGATACACTGACACATTGTTGACATATAGCAAGCCTAACAGCTTATTGCTTTTTCTTTCAAAAGGGATATTGGTAAAGTGGTGGAGGTGCTTTATGGCGAGAACCCGCCTCCAATCATGATTATTGGACACAGCATGGGCGGGGCCATTGCAGTTCACACAGCCACTGCCAATCATATACCATCTCTCCTTGGCCTCTGTGTCATTGACGTTGTAGAAGGTAATAGCTTGTGCTTTCTCAAACAGAAGATACTTTCATAGAAGATGCTTAGTAGAATTTACTACTACTTAAAGTTAGCAGATAATACAATAATAAATATGCCTAATCAAATGAATGATGAGCTCACTATTGTGAGTTTATTAATGACAAAAAACGTAATTGCATTCAGGTACAGCGATGGATGCTTTGAACAGTATGCAGAATTTCCTCAGAAGTCGGCCTAAGACATTTAAATCCCTGGAGAATGCCATTGAGTGGAGGTAAACACGAAAAACGATAATTATACATTGTTTACTAAACTTATTTAATAGGATTTTCACACAAGTGTCTGAATCTTTTTTTTCTCTTTTACTTATAGTGTGAAAAGCGGCCAGATACGAAACATGGAATCAGCACGAGTGTCGATGGGAGGCCAGGTGAAAAAGTATGGCTACAATTTTATCAAATCTGTGGTTTATGTGCTGTGTGGTTTTGCTAGTTTTATTTAAATTTCCTCTGTTCGCATCTACAGATGTGAGGAATCCACCAGCACTCCATGTGTTTCTAATAGCATTGGTGAAGATATAATAGAAGAGGAGGAAGAAGAAGAAGTGGAAGCGAAATCTAACAAGAAAAGGATGAAGGAAGATGACCAAGAGGTACTGTCTCTCGTACTCTTGTTGTTAAAGTGTCTGTGTTTGTGAGAGGCTGAAAATTTACCTGAAGATGTTGATTTTATCCTTACAGATGAAGAAGGAAAGCATCTTTACCTGGCGAGTGGAGCTGTCAAAAACAGAAAAATACTGGGAGGGCTGGTTCCGAGGCTTGTCTGCCCTTTTTCTCACCTGCCCTGTACCAAAACTGCTTCTGCTCGCAGGTTAGATCTCTCATAGTTTCTCACCGTGAATGTATTTTATTATTCGATACTCCAAATATATCAAAAGGATCTGGATAGGCAGCTTGGATGAGTTTTCACATCATGTTCAAGTAGTTCGGATGAATTCAAATGACTGAAGTTTTATTACAAGCTATTTTACTTTTGATCGCACATTTTCACCCCATACTTAATCTGTTGTGCAGGTGTAGACAGGCTTGACAAAGACCTTACTATTGGACAGATGCAAGGTAAGAAACACAAACTGAGATTATATGCATAATTTCTTCTTCTTTTTTTTCTTATTTAGTATAACTAGACCTCAGGAATATCCATAATGTCACTGGTTTTCTCACAGGAAAGTTTCAGATGCAGGTCCTCCCTCAGTGTGGTCATGCTGTTCATGAGGACGCTCCTGAAAAGGTAAAGGCTATTAACCTGAATGTACATTGTGTTCTATACAGTAAGTGTTACCCAATAGCATTGTCTGAATGACTTTGTGATGCATGTTAATATGATTTGAAAAAACGACTTGCCAGATAAAAGAAACACACTGAGATGTTTTGGTTTGTTGTGTCACTTTATTCAGTTTACATTTGGTTTTGTGTGTTGTGTTGCCTCAGTTTGATCCACATTCAGTTTGTTGCTGCTGTCTTAACTTAAATATTCCGATCTGCTGCTAGGTAGCAGATGCTCTAGCGACATTTATGGTCCGGCACAAATTCACTGAGTTTAAGGAAGGATACATGTGGTAAGTGAACTTCTTACCAAAGAATGCATACACCATACGAGAAGAGAAGAAGTCATTATCATAATACAAATGAAATTGTTTTTGATTGTCATTGATTTCATGTGATAATCTTTCCACAGCTAATCTCCAGTTTTCAGTCTACTTATAGCCAGCAGCCATAAAAGAAATGTTCAAGATTCAACCACATCCTTTTACAATTCAACAGCGAATTAAGGAAAATCAGACATTATTGTTATTATTATTTTGTTATGTAGATACTTTGCCTTTCAGCTTTGCCTTATTTTTATTTTAAAACACTGGGATTTTATCGTACTTTTCTTTTACAATGTATTTTTTAATTTTTCAAATGTAATGCGGTCCTCGTTGAATATTTCTTTGGAATGATGGCATCACTGTCAATATTTTTGTGTTTGTTATGTTTGAGAGAAAAATGTCACTCATGCTTGTATATTTGGAAACGTGTATTAAAAGACATCGTGATCATTTTAAATGTGGAAGTTTGTTTAACATGAAGCCCGACATACATTTACTTACTGTTGTTTGGAAGGCAACACGTATTCTGCTCAAGTTCTCCTCACCTCTTCTTATAGTGTATGAAGAAAAGTGAACACATGTGACACCAGAGTTAGATTTAGGCTAACAGGGCATTTAGTCTTTTTTGCAGCCACCTTTTATGGTACAGGTGTTTGTTTGTTTTTGCAACAAGTCTTCTATTATCCGGCCCACATCTGAATTCCTCTTCACTGAATAATACACACGACTAGATAGGGGTTGCTATTTGTACTGCATCAGTGATGCAGGCTTGGAGATCAACAATTTGCCAGATGAAGGAAAAGTTCTCACTATAAGATGATAATGTTGTGAATGTAAGGTAACATTGTTGGCATGTGGCTGTCTGCAGGATTACTCACAAAGTTATGAATGTGTTTTGGTCAAGGTATTTGGAGAAATACTGTATGGCCCAAGAAACAAGCTATTCAGAGTTTGGTAGTAATCCAAAACTGATCATAGATCAATACTGAGCTGCAAATAAAGATGTGGTACACCTGAATCTCCTTTTCAGTTTTGACATTTTGATTTCTCCTGTCAACAGAATTTTTGTTTTGCACAGCTTTGAAAAGTGTATTGCTAAAAAGTTCCTCCTTCAATGCTTCCTTAACAGGGGAAACAAAGCCTCTTATCCTACAGTTAACAAAACTTCACAATGCAGCAGAAACACAAAGGGAAAACAATGCTGTAGTTTTCTAAACTTTGATGAGGCTGACATGTTTTTCTTCTTGTGCCTGGTGTACTTGTGTCAGCGTTAATTGTCTCTCCATGGCCCAATACACTGAAAACAACTTTCCAATGATGTAAATGTTTTAATTATTAATGTCTTACTAATGATTGTCCTCCAAAGAATTAGTCACTGAGATCATTAGGAGGTGCGAGTCTGTAAACAAGGCTGACATGCATCACCCTGAAGAGATGTTTGTTGGTTGCATCATTCATATCTTTCACTTGCATTTTCCACAAACCCAGATAGTTCACAATTTACACGACTGAAAAACATGGCAAATATTATCTATTACAGAGCCACAGATCAACACCTCTGGCAGTGGAGGCAGTGTCAACAATCTTGTATTTTTTTTCTGTATAGTAACTGTATCTGTACCATTTCTGAATTATTGTGCGAATAATAGTCCAGAAACTGATACGATATTCCAACCTGTCAATTAATCTTTAAAAATGTCGTACTGTATTTTTTTACAGCAGATTCAAAACAAATGTGTCATAAGAAACCTTTAACGATCTGTCAATCGAATAATTTCCAGTCTCATAAAGTTGCAGGAGCTGTCCATTGTGCAGTGGTGCTGAAGAACTGCACAGACACGATGCTGGTCAGAACAAATAAAAGGCACGAGCTAAGGATTTGTATGTTAATTAAAGACCACTCAGGTACAAACAGCATTTTACCCAGAGCATGCATCACTTTTCAGTTTTTCCCTGTATATCGACATCGTGGACTGCAATAAAATTTGAATAAAAATAAAAAATATTTACAGTTCCTATTGGGTGCAACCAAGTTATGTGGTGATATTCTGACTTTGTCTAGAGCCGCCAACAGGTACAAATTTTGAACACGAAATAACTTTAAGATCTTTAACAAAGTATACAGCTTGTGTTCAGTGTGACTCCAAAACTGAAGATGTAAACCTTAGCCTGGCAAACTGGGCCTGAAATGTCAGCATTTATGGATAAACATTCAGTGACTCATAATGTTAATGATTTTATTGTTTGACATAAAGTCTGAAATATAGAAATAATATACAAAAAATACAAATAAAATACAGTGGGTGGGGTTTCAAATTGTGCTTCCACACCTAAACATACAGCATATATTACTTTTACTTTTTTAACAATTTATTTTGGCATCACTTTGCCATGGAGGTTACGTTTTCATCACTGTTTGTCTGTTTTTTTGTTTGTTTGTTAGCAGAATATTTAAAAAAGTTTGATGCATTTCTATCAGATTTCGTTAGATAAGGCATATGCATCAATTTTTCACCAAATAAATTACCATAAGGCAAACATTGTTGATATTGGATTTCAGTAACATTTTTTGCATTTAAACCGTGGAATACTACTTTATATGTATAATATTTATCTATCTATAATGTCTTCATAATTATCTAATTTCAGTGATGTTTTGTTATCCTTGAAATGGGGAAGAGGCTTAAAAGGGTGTTTACATAAGATGTACTCTATTGTTGAAATGCTTTAGTATAAACACAATAAAGGTTTTTAAATAGATTAAGAAGTAAGAGATGCACTGGACAGGAGGGTTATTATTATTAAGAATTATAATCTGAAAAAAACTAGAAACTTTCAGACAAATGTAGTGGGGGGAAGAGTAAACACTTCAATACATTCAACCAATGATAATCAAGTTTAACTAAGTTTAAGTTTAACTAAGTAAATAACAAACAAGTATATATGCAATATACTTTAATGTAATTGTAATTGTAGAAATAAATAAGTATCTACTGCTCTAATAGCACACAACTTCTCAAACTTCCCTCAAAGGAACCACAACCAATGCAGAGCTCTGACTGGTTGTGATGGTGATGATGTCAAGACACAGATTACTTATAAAAAAGGACATTATGGGCTGCAGGCTGACTCACACCTCAGATTTACCCACCAAGACTTCATTGTCCAATGAAGTCAGAGCAAACCAATAGGATACACAGTAAGTCAAGTCTCCAGACATACAATATAAGTTTAATTTTATATTCTGTGTAGTTTTAAAGTATTTATGTTTATAATGATGTTTTATTATTATGTTTTATTGTTACTTTTTTTTTTAAAGTATTTTCTGATCCCTGAAAATTGTTTCACCCCTAGGTGCTTATTTAATTTAATATATTGCTTAAGCCTCAACATTCAGGGCTGTTCATAATGTGGATTAAGAATCTGTCTGAAATGTTTGTGTGCACCATGCTTTTACAGAAGCTGCATGAAGCTGTGGTCATGAATAACACGACAGATGTACCCCCTCTGAGTCAGACACCTGTCAAAGTTCTGCTGTGTGTGCTGCCATGTCTTCTCTGTTTTTATGTAAACAGCGTCATGCTGTTTGCCTTGTTGGGAAAGCCTCTCCTCCTGGAGTCCTCTCGCTATATCCTGTTTGGTCATTTGCTCCTCACTGACTCTCTGCAGCTTCTGGTGACTATGTTGCTGTACATCTTTGGTGTGACCCATGTCAAAATGATCAGCTATGTTTGTATTGTTATCACACTGTTTGCAGCCATCACTGTTCAAATATCACCCCTCAACCTTGCTGTGATGTCTTTGGAGAGGTATGTTGCCGTTTGCTACCCACTGAGGCATGCTGACATTGCTAACACCAGGAGGACCAGAGTGGCCATTGCTGTTATATGGACTGTGGCCTCTTTCGAATCAGTCATTCAGCTTTTGTTGTTTTTTAGTCTCGAGAACAGCAGCTTTACTGTGCCAAATTTCTGCAGCAGAAACGGTGTCCTCCGGCTGCAAATTTATTTAACTTTAAACATGTCTTTCACCATTTTGTATTTTGTATCAGTGAGCATAATTATCATATATACATACATTGTTATCATGATTACTGCCAAATCTGCCTCTTCTACTGACCGTAACGCCTCTAAGGCCCATAGGACAGTGCTGTTACACCTGCTTCAGTTGTGCCTGTATCTCGCCTCTACTATGTTTAATATGATCATCTCCAACAACAGGTGGAAAAAAAATACAGCCATGGCCAATAATTTCCAGTACGCTCTCTTTGCAGTTCTTATCATTTTCCCTAAGTGTTTGAGTCCACTCATATATGGCCTCAGAGATCAGACCTTCAGACACGTCTTTACACATTATTTTACTTTTGGCTTCAAATTCACAGTTAAGCCATCTCCTAAGTCTTGATACCAAGTACAGTAATTATGTTATTTGTTTGTTTGTTTGTTTGATTGATTGTTTTTGCATAGCCATGTTAAGTAGAAAGATTATAAATAAAGAAAACTTGCAGTTGGCCACTTTGTTTCTTCCTGTGATTTGCTTTAGTACATGACAAGCATAAAAAATGTGGTTTATTTTTGGGGTTTTTTGCTTGTCTATTTTTTGTTGAAGATATTGTACATCACCTATTTTAAGTCATACAGCATACTACTCAATATAGAGCAATTTAAAGTCAAGTCTAGGAATTACTGTCTTCTCCATGAACCATACTGTATGTGTTTTGTGTTTACAAAGACACAAAGGGCAGCAGCTTTTCAATCTCCTCTTCTCATTGTGCATGTAAAATCTATTGTGTACAAGTGTTACAATTTTAATACCTTTTTTGTTACGTTTGTGTTAATGAAAGACAGTCATCAACCACATGTGTAAATGGTAATAAACTAGCAGAGATTTGATCATCTACTGCAAGAAATTACAACACATTGTTGTATAGAATGTTTTTTTTAATAAAATTCATTATGACTCACTATTACTTACATTTTTATGCTATTGCTAAACATATTTCTACTTTTAAATAAATCACATTCAGGATGGTCATGAAATGCAACAAAACCCATGAAGATGGTGAAGCATATGTAAAAATAATGTATGATTTACTGTTTTATGCTACAGTGTTTATTTTACTTTCATTCAGTTTGCAATAAAAAGCTGTAATTGGCTGATGTTCAGTTCATGGGGAACAATGTTTTTGCCATCTCAGTTTTAAAATGCACACTCCATTGTTTGCTGCTCTCGCATTATAAATACAATGCAGATCTAGGGCTACTTGTTTCTTTGGAAGTAAAAGAGAAGATAATAGTTTGTTATTTACCCATAAATATCTGACATTCATTTTCTTGTAAAATACCATTTTAATCAGATATTGATTTTTGGGGTTTATGTATTGTCAAAATCAATGTGCAAAAAATGCACAGTGTGCATTGAGTGAGTTTCCCCAACACCATATGGCTCTAGTTAAACAAAGAAGATTAATACACTAACACAGAGAATGGACTAGGAGCATAAAAATATTAAGAATTGAATTCCATAATTAGTATGACATGCCAATTGTTTGACTTTACCAAATACTGATATCCCAATGTAAGATTTGTTTAGAATTATATATATATATATATATATATATATATATATATATATATATATATATATATATATATATATATATATAATGTTAGCGTTTACTTCAGCTTTTAATACCAATAGCTCAATAGCTACAAGACTTCATCTTGCACAAACATTTCTGTGGTAGCTTTCACTTATCATTGTTGACTTCAACTGCCTGTGAACATAAGTATTTTTCTTAATGATTTGATTAAAAGTCATTAAACCATAATCATTTGGATGAAACGTCACAAAGCATGATGTTAGGTCAGATTCATGCACAGAGTTCATCCTTTCAGCCAGCAGATGTCACTTTTGGTTTGTAAATAGTTCGTCAGTGCCTGCTGTGGCTGTCACTGGGCCAGTGTGGACTTTTGATATTTACCATGTTAAGCATATAACGCCACTTTAGAATGGATGAGGTTGAGAAAAAGGCGGATGTTGTGTAATGTGATATTATTGATGGAATTCTTGTCCCCTCCTCTTTCTCACAGTCCGGGAGGACACTTATGTAGTACAGACAATACAGACAGAAAGCAGAGAGAGATCAATTTGTGTGGGTAAACAGGGAGGGAGGTGCTGACCCATAGAATAAAAGACACGTCTGGGCAGGAGGTGGACTAATTAAACCGATCTTTACTCCACCACAATCCTGAAGCCCTCTCAATACATCTCAGGCCTTCATGAAGGAGCACTTGTAGAGTTGAGAAACATTCCAGAAGGATAAAGTACCTGGTGACAGAGAGCAGCTTTAGTTTAGAGCAGCATAGAGGAGAGGTTGTTACCATGATCCTTCACATCCTCAACCAAGAAAATGGAGTCTGTGGCTTCTGTTTAATAATGGAAAGTTTCATCAACGCAGCCTCAGTTTTACATTTGCTCATACAGGTTATGTGTCAATTTTTCCATTTTGTTGTGGCATTTCCACAGGCTGCTGTACTCACAGCGAGTGCATTATGCTCCTATATTAGAGATTGTTCTGTCAAATATAGCCTGAGAGTAATGACACTGACAAAACCAACTTGTTTTATTGTCCTGTGGAAACTTGGGAAGATAAGATAAGATAAGATAAGATATCCCTTTATTAGTCCCACAGTGGGGAAATTTACAATAAATTAATAGCAATAGGAATAATAGCAGCAGAGTAGCCTGTAAATAATACTTTAGTGAAAAAAGAATTGATTGTGTTTAGAAGGTTGCATTTTGTTGAAATTGTGTCAGAGAGGAATTGACTTAAATCAGTCGTAGTTTTTGTTCAGCTGCTCATGCAGGGGATTGTACACCTTACAATGTGATGCATCTCTGTACAATAATACCACATAGGAAGAAGAAATAGATGAGAAAGGACCTCACTGTTCCTCTACAAATGTACACTTTATTTATTTTATTTATTTTGTAAGGGATTGCATGTGCGTTCCTGTTCTTTTGTTCATTATCCCAAATTCATTCACTTTAAACCCTAGCAGTTACAAAACACTTCACTGTTTGTTGATTTGGCAAGGTCTAGGAATGTTCACCAGACATTAGAGAGAAATGGGTGTTTTTTAAATAGTTTCTAATGAAACAAATAATAATATGACAGAGGGCCGCATCAGGTCTAAATTATGTCTAATGGAAAAATCGACAGCTCTAAGAGGAGGCTTGGGGAAAAGTCAGCAGGAAACATCATAAAGTTAAAAAAAAAAATCTAATATGGCTCCAGAGGATGCCTTTAAATTGAATTATACAGTATTTTAGATGTTCTTTTCTCTATCTCATCATAGATTCTTTGTCACAACAACATATAGCTTTCATGTTGGTTCAGTGCATTCAAGGCAGGATTTCCAGACTGATCTTATTGGGAATTGATTGGGAATATTCAATTCACTCATTCTTCCCACTTTGAGACGAATTAAAGAAAAAACATGCTAGCACACAAAGAAACATTTGGACAATAGAGTCAGAGATGAATGGGATGGTGGGAGAGTAAATTATGTCCCTTGTGGCTCTCCAGGACAGCACTGAGACTCAAATTAAATCACTGACCTGGTTAGCTTTCTGTCAGCAGAAGGGGGTGCTGCCCATTCCCCCATCACACCCACATTTACTGTGCAGAGATTAACTACAAGAATTAAAGTATAAATCAAAACAAATAGACCATGTAGTCATTTTTAGACATTTAAAAATGTCACAGCAAATCACAAGACATATATATGAGATAATTCAGCCAAAATGTCTGACCTGCATAAAAAGGAAAATTTGTGACTCATATGTGGCCATATACAT
The DNA here is from genome assembly GCA_037577475.1 of Chaunax sp. Z400. Taxonomy (NCBI): domain Eukaryota; kingdom Metazoa; phylum Chordata; class Actinopteri; order Lophiiformes; family Chaunacidae; genus Chaunax; species Chaunax sp. Z400. Next base: position 9,307,679 of record CM075201.1, on the reverse strand, counting down.
GCCATTAATGTTGCATGATGTGTTCAATATATATATATATATATATATATATATATATATATATATATATATATATATATATATATATCTTCTTTTTTTCCACCAAAGATTCCATTCTGAATTACTGTATGTGTAGGTGAAAATGGGCATGGCCTATATCTATAGTTTTCAAAGTGGGGATCCGAGGAACCACTGAACGTGTTCCAAGGGATCCCAAGGAAAATGGCAAATCATTTATTTTCACTGTAATTCCATCCATAAGTAACATAATGACAAAATGTATGACCATTTTGGTAATGGGTTTTCATATCCTTTCTGTAATAAAACATCTAAAAGCAATCTAATCAGATGGGTTACACTGATATAAAATTTTATTAAATGGGGGGCCTGTGGTCAAATGTGAGTCATTTTAGGGTCCTTGCCTATAACAACCACTGGACTAAATGACACATGGATGGAACATCCACGCAGTCTATCACCTGGAACTACATATGGTTGGACCAAGCAGTGAAGAACAAAATTGTTTCTGCGCTTTAAAGTACAAAAAGTCAAAAAGAAATCGTTGCTTACACATATTGACATGTTGGTCTTATCTGCACCAAAATAAATTAGCTGCTCTTGAATAACTCCTAACTTTACATCAAATTATTACAATATGTCAAAAGGATTATCTGCTCACTGTGAGACAGAGAAGCAATCACAATACAAATCCTTCTTGTCAGCCGCAAAAAACATTTATTTTCATCAACAGGCTAAAGGAGAAGAATTGATTAATCAATGTTAAGTCGGGTATTCAACAGAGATGACGTAATGTGTATACTAATGGATCATTCCTACTGAGGGATGTTGTCGTAGAATCACGTCAGATAACTCTTTACATCCATTATCAGGTGAGCTCTAGGTCCCCCCCCGCTTCGCGCTGAGGATATGGTACAGTCCACATGCAGTTCGGAGTTGTTGCTGAGGAGGTTCCTCTCCTCGGCACATACCGTTAAATTGGCATGCAGCCTACGCTTGTGTCCTGTAGCAGGAGACTGCACAGCTTTTGAAAATGTTACCGCCCTCTCAAAAGAGTTACCTCAGACTGCGGGCCAGGGTCGCCTTATTTCACATTTTGTACAGTATTACAGGTGAGTCCTCTTTTTTTTTTTGGGTAGTTTTTATTAGCTCTACTAACGTCACACAGAAGTTTTGTGAAAGAGCTGTCTGTCTCGCGCATCATCTTGAGAGCGCGAGTCGGCAACACTAGCTAGCATCATTTGAATGAGTTCAAGTTGTAAGTTTAGAAGGTGTAGCAGGTGTCTTTTAAAGAAACTTGATCACAAGTTCACTTAAACGCTTTTCGGCGCGGTAGCTAGCCGGTGCCGCCACCGCGGAGGAGGATGCGACCTGAGGCTGACACAGACGCGAGCACGAGCATTTGTTTCCAGTCATACCGTGACAGCAACCTACACATGGGTCGTAACACATTCTCTGGCAGCCATGTTAGCTCCAGGAGGATTTTTCTATATAAATAACATGATGCAATAATGTCACGTCAGCTGCTTTTGCAAAATGTTGAAGAACTTGCGCGTGTGTCATCAGAGAGGACAACGCCAAATCCCAGCTGCACCTCCTACAGTAGGTCGGGAGGAGGGTCACCCACCATGTGCCCGTGCTGGAGCTCATTAAGCTTTAATCAAGGCTGCGGACAGTTTACCAACTCCAACCTGCCAACTTTGGTCCCAGTGCTCAAGTGCTGCTGTATTTAAAACTCAAAAAGCACTTCACTTATCTAAGCTCCAGTCAGCGCACTACATGCATGGCTGAATATTGCAATATGTGTTTGGAAGTATTACCCAAATGCATGTTTTCTACATCAACTCCATTTCCTGTGCAGAAAAAAACAACATAATTTCTGTTAATTTAACATAATGTTCTACATGTGAAGCTTGTGTGGGGCTGGAAAATCCCTGATCAAAGTAATATCTAACTAGCCAACACAGAGAGTGCAGACCTCTGCCAATCAGCCCAGTATCACCATTATGTCATTGCAACTACAAGCAGTAGTCCCATGATAGTTTGGCCCTCATAATGTCCCCTTGGCCATGAAAAGCTACCCCGAGAATGTGGAATGACTTTGGCATCATTATTAGTTTGATAATTATTCAAGAAAAACAATATTCCACTTCTTCAGGATGTAGCTCAGTAATGTTTGAAGATGCATCAAATTGCTAGGATCCGCACAGAATCTCAACTTTGCTGTGCACTGAGACAATGAATAGCCCCAACAACAGGTTAGTGTTTGTCCTCAACACTGCTTCTCTTGCCATATTTCTCTTATTCATTTATGATACAGTCTATTATTATATGTAAGGCTTTAAAGGGACTCCAAATTTGTCGACTGAACATCTTTCAGTGAAACACAGTTAATGCAACATCGCCACAAACTGCATTCAAACACCCCTAGTGTTGAGTCTGCTTCCACTATTGCAACTCGACCCACTGAATTTAAGAAAGGTAGGATTTGTTGAAGTTTATGGTGTTATTGCAACAGTGTTCATGCTTCTCTTGTCACTCACTTTGTCTCATTGACACCCACTTAATTCTTTAATAATCTAAAGAAACACAAAAATGGCCTTCATATCATAGAATTTTTTTTCAATTCTTAGCACTGTTGTGCATCGGTGTCACATCATAGCTCTGTCCATTAACCAGTCAACAGAAGGGGTTATATTGTACATGCCACTAGGCAGAGTGCAGAGAGAAGCTCAGAACTAGATTAGCTGTGCCCAATGTCATTTTTTGTTATTTGAATCTTATGAATATTTTGACATCACCCTAGAAAAATTAATTCCTTGAGCAAGAGCCTCAATTTTAATAGGGTTAGTTCCCTTTGTGTCCAGCAAACAAGAGTTTTTGCATGCAGAGAAAATGTTGTTTGAAACTCTAAATGCCGGCAGCTATTGACGAAGAAGAATATTTCATTAGACGTTTCTTCTTCTTTTTTTTTCTTTGTTAAATTTAGACTTCCCTTCGGGCTTTACAATGCTCCCGGGTTATTTGAATATATTAGATCACAGGAGTTAGAAACAACACTCAGCCACAACTGAAATCTATTTCTACAAATAGTTTTACTCAGAGTATATGCAGATATATATACTGGGTTTAACAGAATGAAGATGTGCAACAAAAAAAAATAACTTATTCACATTTAAATATTGTTTTAGATTTCAGATGTCAGTGTTAGGAATGAAAATTCAAAGCCTCACTATTTTTTGGCTGAACCCAGAAACAACTTTACGTGACCCAGAGATCCTCTACCACATGATTATTGTTCTGCATGTTCTGTCACGTTATTACCGGGATCCCAAAGTCTATTCCTAAACAGACTGTTCACTTCCTTCAGAGAGCTCCGGTTAAGCAGCAGAGACAGGTGCCCATTTATCTAGCTTCAGTTTAAGTCTGCTCTACATTTCAATGGGGAATTTGACCTTGTGCTTTTTTTGAATGCAAAATAGATGCACGCAACCTTTACAGCTAATAATGTCTCAGCCAAAAGGGGAGGGGAACAACCATGATTTTCTTAAAATGTAACGTTTCCTACCCAGATGCACTTTGTTTTAATATAACTCGTCTATTACTTCTGGCCACCAGGGCTGAAAGATACAGAGCCACACAATATATATACTCAGCTTCAGAAGTTATGTTGGCAAAGAATTTCTTGGTAACACTTTCAAACACATGTGGAGCAGCCATGGCACACAGTTGGATGTTTCTCAGGAGGTGATGAGAATGGCTCAATTCAAACCACATATAAATGTGCATACCTCAAAACATAAGCATCAGCGGGGCTGAAAAGCTGGTGTTAGATTTCCATGGAATTTGGCGCTACATGTGATGCAGTCACATTTGTACAGTCATTAAATTTGATGGTAATCTTTAAAAAAAAAAAAAAAAAAAATTTAAAAAAAGCAGTTAAATCCCCAACAAATGTTAATGGCACGTTTCAAGAGCGGTTTTTATTACATCAGATGCCACAAGATGTCATGCAGCTTGTCTCGTCCTTTTCAGAGAAATGCTTGGCGTTCCGACACTTTTGCATTGCTGACCTCTGCTGTCAGCTTGAAAAGCGCATTGCATCACCCGAGTGCTTATGTGCGCCTTTTCCGTTTAATCAGGCTAGTTATTAAATGTGCAAACATTTGATTTGAAGGTTTGAGAGGCCACACTGTCAAAAATGAACATTCAAACCTTCCCTGTCCTGCTCTGAACAGCTGGCTCAGCCACTTCCACCCTGACACCATCACCGTTTATGTTCTTGTTTCCACTTTTAACGAGACACACTGCCCTCTGACAAAATGCATATTAATCCACTTGCTGCTATCTAACATCTAGGTGGTGCATGTGAAGGTAATATTGAATAAAGTGAGAACGAGCAGCAGCGTGTCCCCGGCGAGCAGTGTGTCCTTGATGCCAGGATATCTATAATCGGTTTGCTTGTGTGTGTGTGTGTGTGTGTGTCTGTGTGTGTGTGTGTGTGTGATAGAAACATTGCGTTGCATTTGCGAACCAAACTGAAAGTGTCTACAAAAGCTGCTGTCTCTGAGGATTTAAGAATTGCAAGGACTTACAGCAGTTTCTTTTCTTGGTCTCTGAAAGCAGAAGAGGGAAAACATTCTTACTACTATGTCAAGACAGGCTGCGTATAAGATCAAATAGACTTTGCCCTTATTCTCGTCACTTTTTTATTCTGAGCTGGAGAAAACGAGGGCACGCTTATGTAAGGTTGTCATCGTGTCGCCAATAAAAAATTTAATACAGTCACTATACCTCCTCCATTACATATTCAGTGCATGAAAAATGCTGCTTCCTTTCCACGTGTCTTTCTCTTAAACCAAATTCTATTTTGGAAGCAAGCAATATGTCAGGGGAAAAGAATACACATTTTGAATGTCATCATTTGAAGTAGATTCAGATTAGTGCGCCATCATAAACTGTAATCTTATCTTAGTTTCATTTGAAGCAAAGGCTGTCCCTTAGATCGCCGCCAGCACAGCTCTGCAAGCAACTTAACAGCAATGCTGAACTCCCTGTAACATAGTGAAGACTTTGTTTTGTGGTGCAGCTAATGACTAATTCATGTGAACAAATACTTTGAAGAAATGCAGTAAAGCGATACAAGACTTTAAATAACATTTGTCAACAGAATCAGGCTCTACACAGGTTTTCAACACAAGTTAAAATGTGATTATTATTTTTTTTTAGCCCAGATTTCTTTCTCTCATAATATCCAATTCGTATTCAGTTTTTTTAAATTTCCATCAAAATGAATAAATCCTGCATTTTAAATTTGCTGAATGCATGTATGGGATTCACTATAGGAAATTAAAGTTATCATTGCTGAGGAACGACCCCTTCCTTACTACCAGTGGAGGTGATAGGGGACAGAATCCACAGTCCTCACTCTGTGCAAAAATACACTCAAAGGTTTTTTTTTAAGCCTGTGACACTATGAAACACAAAGAGGGAACTGTGGACCGAAAACACTGCAAAATTTGGATGATATCCACTTGGTTTGACTCAGATGCTAATATTAGCATATTCATTTCTGTACAGAGTGAGAATAATTACCTCCATTGCATTAGAAAGGGTTCCATTATAGGCCATTGTGAACCAGCAAAAACTAATGTAAAACTTATAAATTTAAGTACAGAGTAACCATATGCTTTGGATAAACTGAACTCAATGCAGTTGTTCATTGTTTGTTGATTTTATTTTTGCTAATTTACAGATATGTGTATGGCTTCATTTCTTTTATGGGTCTGCACGAATATGTTTTGAAGTGAAGATGAGGTTGCATGATATTTGTTGGAAGGGTCCTGAAAGGATGGAAAATATGTCTTATTAGAGCTAACTATGTAATATCAAATCATTCAACTTTGCTCATCTCAACCTCTCTGACCCTCTGGTTTGCATAAACTACAGGCTATGAAAATTCTTTTTAAAACACAAAATATGAAATCATTGGATATCTTAACGATGTCAGCGATTAAAAGCAGGTAATTATGGCTTATCAATTTGTTAGAGAAAAATCCATATCCTGCATCCCTAATTCAAGCCCTATATATAGCCCAAATAGCACATAAATTCAGGACTAGTGCTCCCACTGCTGAACATCTCCTCACTGTTATACACTGATATTTGCTGCCTTTTTTGCTGTATGAGCAAAATGATGACTCATGATACCTACTCTGCACTCTCAAGACTTGATGGTCACAGTTGAGCACTTGGCATGTATTTATAGCTCCGTCTGTTCTGACATATAAAAAGTGTGAATCTGCTTTCAGTGATTCCATTTTTCTATTTGATTAATAAATATTTTCAGTGTTACAGTATAATTCTCCAGTGTGACAAATGAGTTTGAGTACAATCGATTAAGCTGTCAAACTAACCAGGTCTTTGTGTTCGTCATGGAGAATCCATGATAATGAACGTTTCACTCAAAATGAGAAACCCTGTCAGAGAAGTGCAGTGTTCTATCAAATTCAAATTTTAATCTAAAAGCAGGAGAAAAGATGCAAAAAATACACAGTTGTACTTGATATTTTCGGGGGTAGGAAAACTTCTGGAGTACTAATATTTGAGGACATGGTCTTTTCAAGGGAGATTGGCCAAATGAGAGAGCAACTTTTGGCAAAACAACAATAGAATATTTGCAGTCAGTTGCCAAGCAGCGCAGCAGGATTTGATTTATGATGATGTCTTCCTGCTGGCAGCTTTTTGCAATTAGTGATCTTTGGCAGTCTAGCAGTTTTATATTGTCTTTTCCAAATCAGTAATGTAATGCTTCTGTTTTGTTTTGTTTTTGTGTTTAGCAGAGTCCTGGTGATAAATCTCCTCTCTCTTATGTTTCATATGTGGCTTTGCTCTTGCCTCTCCTCATTCTAAGCCTTTTTTTTTGTTCTCCCTTTTCTCAGCGATGATGTCATCCTCATTAGCATATCCCATCCCACCGTCTTTTTCCCTGTCAGTCTCCGTCTGTTCTCTTCATATCCCTTTGACTCTAACACGACGTTGAGCTCTCCTCTTTTGAGACATGCCTGACAGGTGCAGGTGACGGAGCGCATGGGTTGGTTATATTTGGACAAAGGACATGCAGGCAGCCTGCTTTTAATTTCACAATTCAGGTCAGGAGGAGGAATGCTCTACAGACAAAACAAACTCATCAATCGAACACTCAGTGAAACAGTCAGCTGTTTTTATTACAGTCTGTTACCCACAGATGTCAAATGGAACAAAACGTTTACAGATATGAAATTTGTTGTAATGAATGACATCAGAAGTAACATCGCTCACTGATGCAATCATGGTATTCTTGATATTCTAATCCCATCTGACATTTTAAATAGGAAATATAATATGTGCCATAAAGTAATGTATTTAATTTCAACCAGAATAGTTAACTGTCTACCATATCTATTGTTAAGTATAAAAAAATAAATAAATAAAAAGGTCTGGAACAGTTTTTCGGAGCCCAAAGTGACATCTTTAGTTGTCGTAAATCCAACCAGGTTTTAGTGCGACCTGCCCAGAACTGGAAAGATTCAAGCCCAACTCTTTTGACTACGAGGGTTTAAATGATTCAAACCTGTTTGTAAATGAAGATGATCGTATGTGGTTTAAGTTTTGTCTCTTTGGCAGGTGTGTGCAGCAGTCAGGTGGTGGTGCCCCAGAGGGTGAACGCTGTGCTGGGGAAGAATGTGACATTAGAGTGCAGGGTGGAGGTGGGTTCAAACCTCACCCTCACTCAGAGTTCCTGGGAGCGCCGTCTGCCCTCAGGCTCTGTCACAGTGGCTGTCTACAACCCACTGTTCGGCATCTCCATCCCTCCAGAGTTTATCAATCGCCTGTATTTCCGCTCACCTTCCTCTCACGATGCCACCATCATACTGGAAAATGTGGGCTTTTCCGACGTTGGGATCTATACCTGTAAGGTTGCCACATTTCCCCTGGGAAACACTCAAGCCACGACTACTGTCAATGTACTCGGTAAGTACATGTATGCATTGACTTGGATGTGTTTTCTTCTGTGTAAAAAGTACAACTCTTTTAAAGAGAGCGAGTTCCTGTACGTCAAGTACAGCTGAAAGAATCCATTACATCAGACATGTGTAAAACAAAAACATCAGTGACTCGTTTTGAAAATTATGTGTTGCCACATGCGTACTGAAAACTCTTCACAGTCAAGAGTGGGATAAATTAAAAGAGAAAAAGGTTTTTAAAAAATTAAGTTTGTCAGAAAACACTGATTTAGTCTTTGTCTAATATTAGCCCATGTATTAAAGTGCAAACGGTGGAAGGCTCCAGTCCTGTGTTTGGATTTTTCTTTGGATCGCTGGTTGTCTCTGGTGTTACACAAACTCACTCAATCCGTTTTCACACAACAGATCACATTTGCTAAAACTGAAATGTAATGTAAACCGTTTCAAAACACTGTAATTTACCCAGTAAAATAACCTCAGACGAGTCTTGAAATTCTAATGTTCCAACCCTTTTTGTTTCCTCCTCTCTTATCTTTGCCGACTCTGAATCACAGTGGAGCCAAAGGTCTTCGTGTCTGCGGGTTCCACTGCCCTGATCGACGGCGGAAACGATACTGTGGTGGCCACTTGCATAGCTGAGCGGGCCCGGCCCCCTGCTGAGGTGTTCTGGGAGTCCAACCTTTTTGGCCAATCAGAAGTGCAGCTCTTCGACGATGTCAATGGCACTACCAGCACACAAGTGCGCTACCTTTGGCAACCTACACGTCACATCCAGGGCCACACATTGACTTGTGTGGTCCGCCACCCGGCATTGCAGACTGACTTCAGGATCCCCTACCAGCTCAATGTGCAATGTAAGATTTTCATAGGTATTCGTAACACATTAGTGAAACAGCCACTGGCAGAGAAGTTCAGAAGTCTATTGGACTGATTAGGCAAAGGCACCCAAAGGCAGATGGCACCCTAGGGTGACGCGAAAAAATATTCTGATAATGCTGAAAAACACAGATCATTACTCACCTCATAAATCAAAATATGTTTCCCTTGTACGGTGAACATTCAAACAGCCGCACACTTTCTGACCTTTTCTTTCAGTATTTAGAAATTCTTGCAGAGCGATTTAATCACTTTTTTTTTTTATTGTAGCCTTTTGCGTAGTTTGACAGGGTCCATGGCCCTTGGAATTCATATGCACGGAAAAGCTAAGAAGACCTGCCCCTGCTGGAGTTTTAGAATTGATTTTAAGATTAATTTTAAAGCACTTTATGGTTTAGCACCAAGCTACATTGTTCAACCGCTGGGTGCAGCCTAACATCCTTGTTCATGGCTCTGCTGCCTGTTCTGGACCCCGGCTCCAGACAAACGGTGACTGGGCATTTTTACGTAAAGCCCCTCTGCTCTGGAACTCCCTGAGGCTTACAGAATCAGTAACATCTTTTTAAATCATATCTCTTTATTAATTGTAGCACACTCTTTAATTGGCAGCATTTATTATCTATTTTTAGTATTTATTTATATTGGTGTTTAATGGGCTGCATGTTTTGAAAAGTGCTTTATAAAGTTTATTACCTTCACAGTAATGGTCATTTGATTTCACACGGCAGTCAGTTGATTATTTGTGGCCTATGTGTGGCCAAGGTTGATGTTTGTGAAGCACTTCAACAGCAATTCATTTTTGAAAACAGCTGAAGTGACAGAGATGAAATGAAGGGCAATCCATTCAAGTTCCTTACAGGTATTAATCATGGTCTTAGAAAGTTTGTCCTTGGTGTTTTCTGTCTTCGGTCTCTGTGTGCCTTTAGACATTTCTATTTCGTATCCCTGTGTGAACTTACACTATAAAAAAAAAAAAATGTTTTCCACATTTTCACTTTCACGCTCTGGGTAAAACATGTTTCCCCTCATAGAGTAAACACTATATCTGTACCACGTGGGGCTCAAATGGGTCTGTGCAAACCAGCTGGAAATAGAGTGGAGAAAGGGGGTAAAAATGCCTCCCTTAAAAAGCCTGATGGATGCATTTAACTTCGTAAGGATTTTTTTCTTTTTTTTTTTTACTGTAAAGCACATTAAAAAAAACTAAATGTAGAACAATACCCTGGTCTCTCTAAGGTTTCTGTGACACAAATGCAAACTGATTGAGGAGCTGCAGGAGTGCGGCTGCCGAAACACTGTCTAAATGACTTGGAGTCGGTTGTGGAAAAGTGTTTGATTTAGTTGAAAATTGTGAAAACCTTCTAGGATTGCAATGGTAGGAGACTTTTACGGTATGATAACCGTTTCATGAAAGTAGTCGTCATATTTTTTACATTCACATGGAAACTCCAGGATTTTTTTTTTTTTGCCCCTGAACCATAAAACATAATCCTATGGGGAAGAAATGCACATAAACAAAAACGTGTTTTCGCCACTTACAGGCTCCTAATGTTATTAAGGCAACATGAAAAGGATCCATATACAGAGAAACACGTGTGTCTGTTTGTATCTCGGTCCGTGACCATTTCTCTGTAGCTTCAGGTTCGGAAGAAAATGAACTGAATGATTTTCATCATTTTAGTCCCTCGAGTCGTATGAATGTTCTTTGTTAGGGATTAAAGTCATGAATGGAACTCATACTTGACCTGAACAGCAGCGCCCACTGCGCTGTCTGACAGGCAGTCGAGGAGTGACGGAGAGTCTCAGTTCGTCCTCTTTATGAAACCGGTAATTAGCAAATGTTCATGATATGATAACCATCAAATTTTATATCGTGGTATCCCATGAAACCGGTAACCACTGCAACCCTAAATCCATCATGTGGTGACTGTTTGCTCCTATAATGTTTTGGATTACCAAACACCTCAGTGCTCATTGGGAGAACATCACTGACCTCACTCTCCATATAATAATGTACATAAAAGAATTCTGCATGTGTTGGATGTAAAGAACAGCGTGGCTGCCAGAACTACCGATACAAGCAGAAATATTTTTTTTAGAATATACATTTACCTAGGTTGAACACTATTTTCTGAGGTTGTCAGATTTATGGCCAGTTTGTAGTGATATTTCAGTCTGTTAATGATGGCCATCTCTTTTTGTCCTCACCCTGCAGTTGCCCCTGATATCTCAGTTGTTGGCTATGATGGAGACTGGTACGTGGGGCGGGAAAATGTCCAAATGACTTGCAAAGCCAACGCAAACCCACCTGCCCATCACTTCAGATGGATCAGGTATGTGTCGGACTGTTTCCCTTTCTGTCTTCAAACTGACCCAAAATGTCCAGATACAAATATCACATGTGCTTGATTTACACCACAGGATGCGTGTTGCGTTCGTCTTCCTAAACGTTTGCGTCTCTTGTGCATCATAGATTGGACAGTGAAATGCCAGAAGGGGTGGAAATAATCAACAGCACTTTGCTCTTCCTGCGTCCCCTCCAGCGGAATGACTCTGGAGTTTACAGGTGTGAGGTTGCCAATGACATCAGCCTCCGCAGTCGAGACGTGCGCATTCTTATACAAGGTGAGCGGAGTATACAGACCGGAACACAGCTGACTCCTATTACCTGCACTTCCCCTTCCACTGCGCAAACACGCACGTCACGGAGAATATTGCTGCCTCTGACGTTGTCCTTCAAGCTGAAATGTGATACTGTATCAAGATTGCCCGTTCTGTTCATACTGAAAATCTATCAAGCACTCACCCATAATGCAGTGTTGGCATTGATGATATTCGACCCTTTCATTTAGTGATAATTGCATGCTGATTATCGTTGATTAACATTCTGTCTCCAGATGTTCAAAGGGGGATTTCCTAGGCTAAACAGCTGTAAATATTTAAGTCCTCTTCAGACCACAGTACTCTACCACTGCTATGTCCTCTTGGCATGTTCAACATGACCCTCTGTTGTGTGTGAGGAGCATGTTCCTTTGTTTTTACAAACCCTGTCTTTGGAGGCTCTCCTCTCTTCTGATTCAGATCTTTCTGTAACATCTCTCCCTTCCTTTTTGTGTTTCTCTTCTTTCTGCGTGTGTCACGCAGTAAGAGGCAAAAGCCTGCAGCTTGACTGAGATGATGTCCCAGATTCATAAAACATTTACTAGTTCTTTTCAACTCTATTTATTATTTATCGTCCATGTTTCATTTTCCTTTGAGAGGACCTCTACGCATGTGTGCGAGCTTTACATGTGTTGGCGTAGCCTTCGTTGTGTGTGTTGCTGTGTGGTTGTGCTGTCAGTTGACCGCCTCTGCATGGACTCGTACGATTCATATGCTTGGAGATTTAAAACCTTCAGGTTCATGTTTGTCGTCCCTCAGATGTGAATCTTTTCCTCACGTCTAACTTGGCGCCAAGGTTGGAGTGGCAGAGCAAGCAGCGCCATTAAAGCTTTTACACTCAGATTCTTTCCATTACTTTAGCTCCGTCTGGTTATGACTTTTGGCTTTTTGTGGCCATTACCTCTAATCCACTTCACTTACAGTAGGTTGGTGTTCTAATAGTGGTGTCGTGAAATTGTTGCATTGCATTATAGTACTTATCCTTTATATCATATTATAATATTATTATAATACAAAATGCATTTAAGCATGCAATATATACAATAATTTGGTTATGCACTTTTTCAAACTGCTAACACCACCATAGTCTGGAAAAAGTCACCTCACCAAAATGTCATTTGCTCTCTACATGTAATATTAATACTACGATTAAACATAAACAAACGTCAGTTTTCCTTCAGTTTTCCAGTTTTCAAAAAGTTTTCCTTTTTTTCTGTGTTTGTTCCTTACAGTCTTTGAGTTTAAGGCAGTCTGTTATGCAGCCAAACATTCCTCTGCCAACAAAGTATGAAACAAAAACCGTTACACAACTGTGTTCACTAAGTGCTACACAGGATGGCGCTTAAAAAATTTCTTTCTTTTTTTTAAAAATCCCAAGTCATTGCTGCAGTGCTCCCATCCCTCTGAAGTGGAGTGTTTGTAGCCTTTTTACTTTGAAAAACTGTAGCCTTCAACTACAGCAGGTGATGAGACTGATAGAAAAGCCTTACTGGTGTGAAAATAAATCTACTCTGTTTGAGCAGACTTGATAAGATGAATGGTCTCTTGTGTTCACGTTTGTCGTGGTGGAATATATCACAGTTTGTCATAGCGGTGCAACAGTAATGCACATTAGCATTGGTTGCCACCTGCCATAAAACAGAAAAAAAAGACTGACGCAGTAGCTAGCTAGCAATTCCGTAACACACGGCTATTACTGCCGCACAAACTCATGTTGGAGGAGATGCCAGTGTGACAGTGTGGGAGATTTTTTTTAACCCATCAACAGTTTTTCTGTAGATATCGTGATAGTATCATCATTATCATTCTTTTTGCCACTATAATCATGTAATGTAAATGAGATATTGAGACTTCCCTTTTGCAAAACACTGCCTCTGGTGGCCAGAGGAAATACAGTCACGTTTCACGTTGAGCATTTTAAGAGTGTTTTTCCTGTTGCCCTCTTTCCCAGGGTTGCAGTAGTAGGACTAGTAGTTGTTCCATTCCCTCAAGCTCTTTTATGTTTTTATAGTTTGTGTGTAATATAATCTGTGTAGTAGTTTTCAATGTCTGCAGTGGCCTTTGGTTTTGCTCGTCGTCTCAAAATCTCCTGAGATAAATTCTCCTTTCAAACATATTTATGCTAAATAAAGAGCTTACAGTGAAATGGTGCTTAAGTACCCAAACCCAAATGTACACAGATGCTCGTGCAGAACAAAGGTCTCTAAAAGCTTCGTGAATAATTGTGTTATTAAACTGCTGGAAACATGGCCTGCTTTGACCAAAGACTACATTCACTTTGGTGAAACATATTAAGTGAATACTTGTTTGAGCAATTTCAGACCTGGACATTCTGAGACCTGCAGGTTTTATCTTGGGAGAATATTGGATGCCATCTTCTAGTGTCCATTTAAGAAGCCTTTCCAGGAATGTGGTGCTGTTTCCTATAAAGATAAGGTGATGTCATTGATTAAGAGCTCTGAAGACTTGGCAGGGCAAACCTGTGGCTGCTCCACGTACTCCGTAGTTTAATATGTGTGGTAGTTTAGTTGATGTTTTTGTCAACCTATCCCCACTTAGTAAAATGCTGATGTAGTTGGCATTGACATTCTCTGCTTCTCTGTCTGTCCATCTCTCCTTTCCACCCTCTACTCCCCTCTCACCCTCCTTCCCTCCATTAGATCCTCCCACCATGCCTTCCACCGTAACCGCTCCTGTCCTAACTGGCTCTGCCTCCTCCTCCACGTTAGTGGATGAAACGGGCCATGTCCTCCTCAGCTTCCCCACGCTCGAAGCTCTGCCCGAGAGTAATCTTGGCTCCGTAGTGGGTGGGGCTGTGGGCGGGGCCTTGTTCCTGCTACTTCTACTGTCTCTGGTTGGCGTGTGTTACCTACGAAAACAGCAGACGTTCCATGGTAACTATTACACCAAGCAGTGCCTGGGCCCTAATGACCTCCAGAAAGCCCCAACACAGCATGAACTCCACCCTACCAAAGCTGGCAGCAGCTCCCAGCATCAGGACCATGACCGAGAGGAGTGGGGCGACCGCCCGCTCAAACATGAGCGCGACCTGCGTCACCCTTGTAGCTACGGCGAAGAGGAGTATCCCTCCAACGGTTACACCAGGGCAATGAGGGAGAGCAGCCACCACAGCCCTCATCAGAATCAGCACCGTGAACACACAAAGTATTCTAGTCCACAACAGACCAGACGTACAAGATACCCTCATTCACCTAAACCACAGGGAAACGGCTCCCCCTACATGTCAGAGGACTGCTACGATAGCGGGCCTGAGGGTGACTATGTGTCTCACACAGACGGGTCTGTCATCTCACGTCGGGAGTGGTATGTTTGACGAGCTCCGTGGTCCTGCAGGAGCACTACGTACAACAGAAACCAGAGGGTTTGTGGTATTAAATTAAGAAGGAACACATTTCTCTTCTGTACCCACACGTGCACACTTCTACTAATCTCCATTCTGTAGTTCCCCTGTTTTGTCCAAGCGTCCCGTTCGGCACTTGAGATGCGATGTTTCTGTTCTTGATGTGGACGTACTGTGAACTGCACAGCCACTTTTAGCACTCGACATCTACATACCTACAGAAGTGAGCAGGTCACTAATTTGTGTGTGCAGAGACTAAAGGTCGTGAGGTGTTGTCTCAGCCTTACTACATGGACTGCAAATTTATTTAGTATTACTATCAGTTGAGCGGAGGCCCTTGCTGGCTATGTGTCACTTGCTCATTTGAATTTGTATATGTAGATTTCTTTAAAAGGCATCTGAATATGAAATGCAGATGGTCACAAATTCTTTCCAAAAGTCAGGAGAGGCAGAGGCATAGAGGCCAATTAAAAAAAGGAGTTATCTCACCGAGGAATCAGAATTCCTTCACGACTTACTGTCATAAAACTTATTGCACTGCCTTTTGTAAAACTTTATAATGAATGACCACATCATTCGCTTTGGACTAATGTCTCCCCTTTATTTAACTTGCTATGATTGGAGACTCTTGAACTTGATGACCTGACCTCTGATGTCCGAGTGATTTCTTTTTTTAAATTATCTCCTAAAGCGGGAACCTTAAGTGCATTTCTCCTGTATGCCCTTGCTCATCTTTTATTCCCAGGAGGGAAGGACGGAGACGGGGCAAGTAGGGAACACATGAATGAGGCACAGTCCAATGTAACAACAGACTGGGTTTACCAAAAACTTTAAATAAGATGGAATAATGTTACTTCTGTTAAACCTTTTTCTTTCTTTTTTTTTTTTACATTTGTGACTGAAGAGTTTCAGGTCAGTTGTCCTCCTTGAGTCAGACACATCCTCCTGATCTCAAAAGATTAGAATGGACTTGTTGGACAAATTGCGCTCCAAACCACGGCTCTTAGAAGTTTGGGAGTCACAAGCGGCGGCATTGCTCAAAGCAGACTACAGTATGGCAGCCACCATACCGTGGCCTCCTAAACACAAAGTATTTTTGTTCCACAAAGAAGTCATTGAAGAGTGCAGCCAGTACAACGTACCACAAATAACCACTGATGAAGACCTGATCGTACCACAAATACAGTCTGAGGCATTAATAGCCTTATTGTGTGTAGCTGCATGCTATAATCACATTCACCACTTTGAATATAGCATATATTTTTACTACAAGTACTGCCAGAGTAAAATATACATTCTATGATGGATTTGTCATCACTGGCAGCTTTAGTTTCAGAGAGGGAACAGACAGTATTTTTGTTGCACTGATCATTACATCATTCCCGCATAATTATCTTTTGAGTAGCTATGAAATAATACACACTTTGCTTTTTTTTTTTTTTTTTTCTAAAGAGCATTTCAGTCTCAATTTACAAAATAAATCTATTAATTTGTAATCAGCCACATTTTATTGCCAATTGAGCGTCTCAAACGCGCAAGAACACATGGAGTGCTGTGATGGAACTGAGGAAAAGTGTTGTTATGGATTTAAAGATACGTTTGAGTTTTGTTTATGTGGTTCGGGTACACACTGATCAAATCAGTATTATGGCATTCGTACCTATTTACCAGACATTATTGAGGAGATCCAACCATTTTTTTGTACGCCAGTGTTTGTGAATACATGCCAACTTTAGTAGTATGGCTGTCAGATGCCAAGTATTTGTTTAACATGTATGTATAAATATGATGACAGTTCCTCATTTAAGTATTGCTGACTAGCTAGCAACTGACTATAAGCTTATATACATAAATCACTGTTGTAAACAGGGTCTTGTAGCCTCAAATAGAAGTGAAAAGATGCTTTAGGCCACTTTAATGTAACAGTCGTCAAAAAGGGAGTTAGTTATACTGTTAGGAACCCTCACTAATTATTTGTCAGGGTGTGAATTTTGTGCAGTAAGTGGGCGGTAATTCTCATACTGAGAGATTGTTAATGTGCCACTGTAACTTGCAGGCAGGGATTATAACCCACAGACTGCTCCTCATTTAGTTAGCTGTCCTTTTATAGGCTGTGTGCAGTACAATAGAAGCTTCCTGTTCCACAAGTTTCCGTTCACTCCAATGAATTACCATAATGCCTCCCTTGACACGAGTGGTGCACAGTAGTTTCGGTTTAATGTGCCCAGGTTTTGAGATTTCCCATCTCGGTGATGTCTGCTACAATGCATCCTCCTTCAAACAATTTCTTCTGTAGAATGCAGCTCCAGTCATAAAACCTTTTTACAGTGTGGATCGTCCGAAGTAACCAGTACAATGTTTCTGTGACGCGTTCCTGTAAAATAGCTTTAACACAGTGTTTCACAATAACGAGCTCCAGCAACAAACCTTGATCCACTTTGATTGGAGATTAAAATCTGAGAGAGAGACTTTTCTTCACCTGGGTTTATTATAAATCCCAAACTCTCTGCGTTACTAGATGCCACTGCATGCAAGTGAGAATATGTGGCTCTAATTTGGGTTAACTGACCCTTAAACATGTCCTAAATGAAGCAGCTAATATGTGAACCACAAGACTTCATTTAGATTGTTGAACAAAGAGTCAGGTTATTTTGCCTTTCCGGCCACTATCACATAAATGTAGAGAATAACGGAGAGCAGCAGCCTAAACCCCTTTGTGTGTTTGCTTCTATGCACTAAGACGGAAATTACACTAATCAATATACTATTTTCGGATGACTCGTCAGTTTGCAGCCCTGCACCTACACGTTAAGGAAGTCCTTTTGTACTGTGACATTTTTTTTGTGTTGAGATCAGTCATCAATATCTTTACCTAGGGAAATGTCCTTCACTTTGGGTTGAGAAAGCTAGTGCCTTAGATACCTAGAAGAAATCTGAGTGTTTTGTATTGTTTGCTTATGGATGTAAGAACCTGTTTGTTCTTCTTTGGGAGTAATTGGTTTTGATTTTTCACCTTATACTGTGTGTTACTAGGACTCTAGTGCCATATTCACTCTTCTGCCCTTGTCACCATAACAATAAATGGTGCAGTATATTTGTGAACCTAGAGGCATTAAAACACACACAAAGAATGCTTGAATGAATTTTGGGTTGTAAAATGATCCCTACTTCACAGGTTTCTATCAGGACTTTTGGTTTCTGTAGAAGAATTAAGTGTCACATTGTCAATGAAAAGCACTTTGTGATCATATTTGTTTCTGTATATACTGAAGAAAAAATATTCTGAAAGGGGGAGGAAAAAAAAATATTTATCTCTGTGACAACAGTGGAGCATTATTTTGTCAATCTTTTGAGATACTTCAGTCAAATAAAGCACCTTAGCACCTGTGAGTTATTTTCTCTGGGTTTTTTTTTTTTAAGCTTTCCATTTCGCAGGCTGTTCAGTCTCTGCTCCTCTTTGTGCTTCTATAAATGACATCATCCCTAACGCATAATGCTGCACCCCCCTCCCAATCCAGTGTGCACATGTGGGATACCGCACATGATGTAATTCATGCTTCCTCACTTCACTTTAGCTTCACTACTTTTGTATCCCAGAATACTGTAGTACAGAGCTCTTCCTCTCCACTGGTTTTTCTAGTTGGGAGAACCAGCTGCACCTCCTTTGCTCTCTCTCTCTCTCTCTCTCTCTCTCTGTGCCCTCTTCTCCAGCCCTAGTTTGCTTTGTTTTTCAGGACAGAGAGGCTCGCCCCTACAGCTTGTCTCCTTTGTGAATTCACACACACACACACACACACACACACACCCATGTCTTATTCTCACTGTCTACTAGCTGGTAAAAATTAAACGCCGAGTGTTTATGTCTGGCCCAAAGTCCTCACTCTCCAGCCCATTGACTGTCCCCATGGCAACAAGCTCATCTGTAGCTGCTGATGGAGGCTGTCTCCCTACGAGCGCTACCTGGTCACAGAAAGCGTAGTGAGAGATGGATTCAGAGGAGCTGTGTGGATCGGAGAGTTGAACTGCTTGAAAGAGAGAATTGGCTACTGGGATTGAAAACGACCTATTACACCCTGCTGCTGCACTACAGAGAGCACCTCTATCGATAAGGGCAAATCACCCTGACGTGACCTTGACACTATTAAGCTGGGACACCCAGTCCTCAGGGCGCGTCTTTATTTCAGCCGACCCCTCTGTATTTTATCAAGCTCAGTCTTTCTAAGCTTGAAACATGGCAGGGTCAGTCTGAAAATTCACGGTGGAGAATACAAAAATGAAGCAGCTTAGCAGTAGTGGTAATGATGTCATTGTCGCTTGAATTTGCGCGAGACAGTATATATTAGAAGATCAGAGGGTTTTTCTTTCCGCCCGCAACACAACAGTTTCCAAGGATACTTTTCACAACACACAAAGGAGTGAACAAACAAACATCTCACGCAGCATGGAGGAGAAGCAACGCTGTGCAAGGGAGACTTTGATATTTACTCCCCAGTAGAGGTGGGATCATATTGTCACCATCATCGAGGTGAAAAAGATGTGAGAGAGAAATGGCAGGCCACAGACCGCTCTAACCTTCCTCCCCCCCCGCCGCCGCTATTACCCCAGCGTGTGTTCCCTGTAGGGTCTGTTGTCTGAGCAATAGCATGACCCTTGACCCTGTTGTTGAGCTTTGAGGAAGGGCAGTGGGAGGGTGGCGGTAGGAAGGGGGTTGTCCTGCCATCATTTGTCACTTCACCTCCTTATGCCACTGAGGTGTGCTGTGTTTAATTCATGATGCGCCTGTCCGCAGCGCTGACCCTCACAGAGCATCAGTATGCGCTGGTCCTGGCTTCACGGCGATGATGTTTGCATGTGACAAAAGTGCTGAAGTAGGAGAGACCGAAACGGCCTTGTGCCGGAGACAGATCCCAGTTTGGGGACAGTTGATCCACCACTTATCCAAGCCCCTCCAGAATGGATGACGTTCAAACAGTTGAAACATTTAAAGTGGGTGAAAAATATCAGAACAGAACGTGCATAAATATGTTTATTTATATAAATAATCTTGACTCATACAAACACCTTAAGGTTCTCTATGCATTGTGTGTTTAACGCAGTTTTTATCCCTCGATACATGACGGATATCAATGTCGGCACGCGTTTCTGCAGGAAGGTTGATAACTGCGTTTTCAAAGGCATTTTGATCAACTCAAGAGGCTCTTGCCACAGTTCAGCAGCTATCGAAGATAATCGAATGGTTATTAACTTGTAGAGGGCAGCATAAAGGGAGAGGTGGTGGGGGAGGGGCGTTCAGGGGCAAGCTCAGAAATCCCAGTATGTTCAATCTGCATCATAATTGAACTGTTACTGAGACTTCTCATCTCACCATATTGATTTCCCCCCCATGTAAAACGCTAAATCAACTGGAATTGACCATCTCAGACTTGGCTATTTTTTCCACCCCTGTCACCTTGTGTCCTCCAGTTCCTCAAGTGTCCTGCAATCAGTTCTACACATTACTGCTGATTGGCCAAAGCTCGCTGTTCTGTGAGTTTAATGCATCGTAATCACAATTAATCCTAATCCCCTCAGTGGGCAGCATTGAGCGTATGCAAACATATGTTCAAACAAAGCTAATTCAGCAGACAGTACAACAGCATTTTGAACTCGACACACAAAAGACAGAGGAAGGACAATATAGAGGGATGGATGGATGGATGGAGGTGAAAAGAGAATGATTAGTGAGCAATAGAGATGCAGTTAAACTGCACCCACCCTATACCTCTTATACATAGCCTGTTAGCTACAGCTGAATATACATATGCACTTTGAATACTGACTGAGTGTTGTTAAAAGAAAAGGTGATCTAAAACTGTGGTAAACAAGAACCTGTCCTAATGTTTTTGAAATGTGCTGCATCAAATTCAGAAGGAGGCTTTTTTTTTTAAACAATGTAGTTTATCAGTTTGAATGTTAAAAATCTTGTCTTTGTACTTTATTAAATTACATTTATGTTAAAAGAAATAAAAAATGCCTAGAGTACCATTAAGACTGGCTCTCTAATGGTAACAATCTGCTTACCAACACCTTTAAACCTCTCTTTTTTTGGGGGGTCTGTAAACTGAAGTGTGAAAACTGCTTTTTTTGGTTTGTAGGGATTTATTTGTTGGACTGAGTGTCGTGACTTTCTGGAGTCAGAGACAACGCCAACCTTAGCTTCTCTCAGCTGAAAACAGTAGACAGTACATTTAATTGGGTACCTCATCAGAGGAATGTTGTTGTTTTTGTGGTATACGAAGTCTATCTCTGCTCTGTCTCAGACCAGTCTCAAGTGGAGAGGTCAAACTCCATCGCCGTGGCAGGAGCAGTGATGGGCGCAGTCCTCGCTCTCTTCCTCATCACCGTCTTCATCATCGTGATCCTCACTGCTCGTAAGGCCCCGCCTCCAGCCTTCACCGATAAAGTGTAAGTCTGACAAATAATTCATACCACAGGACTTGCTCGGCTGGTTATTTCATGACATGATGCGTTGTGAGGTAGACTGAAGCCCTTCTCTGGGTTAAGGGAGTTGCTCCTTCCTCCTGTGGAGACTGCTTCAGCGGCGCACGCCCCGGAGCTGGGAGACTTCAAGACAAGGTTGAGGGGTGGCAGATAATTGCTGTCTTGGCAGAGGCCCTTGTCCTATTTTGTTCTGTCTGTTCCTATAGTGCATAGCAAAGAACAATAACTTTGAGGTTATATTATATACAGCAGTAGCAGGGGTCACACTCTACCAATGTCCTGTGACTGAGAGTAAATGCTTTGTGTGTGTGTGTGTATATTCAGAATAGCTGTGACAGATGGTGAATTAAAGCATTGAACGGTATCATTCATGTGCTCTAATGCACATGGATAAATCTTGTTTTTGAGTTTAGCATCCTAACAGAAGTACATTTGTGTCCATTTTGCCACCCTTTACATGCAAATCATTACAACAAAAACTTGTGGACTATATCTGCAGGTTGATTTCTCCTCCTCCTCCCCCCCCCCCCCCCCCCCCCCCCCCCCCCCCACTGAGAGTGTGTCAGTGAGCACTCAAGGGGAAAATAGATATATCCATCAAGCATATGTCAAGGAAAGGCGCCGACTCCTGAGTAGACATTATTCTTGTAGCTTTGGATGCTAAATCCTCCCAAAATACAAATTTTATGTCTATTACAAATTATGCGCCATGTCAACTATGTACGAAACAGGGACTGAAACTGTGCATATAATTGGGAGTGCAAAGTGAAAGGATTGATAATCAAAGAATATTTACAGTACTATGAGAAGATTTTCGACACACCTTCTAATTCTATGGTTTGTCTTTATTATTTTCCACATTATAGAACAATGCTGAAGGCACCACGACTATGAAATATCGTCTCATCGATTGTCACATTTCCGTCTGCACTGAAAAAATATCGCTTGTCGTAAAAGATTTGTATCCTTTTTTCAGTGACGGCGCCCTCCTTAGAGAGAATTGCCAGACATTTACTGTGCATCTCTCGGACTCAAGAGTTTCAAAGTGACTGATGATGTGACAGTCATAGAGATTATCGCCCCGCTGCAGACACTACTGGTATAAAACAACAGCGAGGGGGGAAACACGCATAATGTGTGCATGCGTGTGGCCCCGGCATCGACAGCATTGACACCACAGGACGGCGTATCTAGCCGTGTGTTGGCCTGCGGTCAATGCCACGACAAACTTAGCATCTTAAGTGTGACCGTGGCTGGAAGTCCCAGTGGGATGAGTGAGGGAAGGGGGTGGGTGGACGGGGACCTCATCCCTGTCCTTCATCACACACGGATGTGAGCGTAGGACGGCATGTCACTGAGATCACTAACTGTAATCTCTCACTGCTTCTTATCCCAAGTGTGAAAGAAGAAGAAGAAGAGAGCATCTAGTGATATGCACCGATTGAAAATCAATGTCTGTCATGACACATTGTATGTATGGTCAAGGTCAGTTTCTAGGTTTAAGTTTAGTGGCGGAGAGGGATTTCAATAAATGAGAGAACCGCTCTGATTTAAGTGTCCTAATGTGGTTAAGGGGAATTCACAAAGTGAAGGATTTCAGAGCAGCTGTCAAAAATCTCCTAGTTTACTGTATGTATTAAAGTCCATCACCCCAGTGATTACAGCATGATGCCATTAGTATCAGTGGCTATCAGTGCCTCAAGTGATACTCCAGTGATTTAGTATTCTACTTCCAAAAAGCTGGAGTAACGGCTAGAGATAGATTTCTTTGAATGAGGCTCCTTTAGAGTGGATCAAGTTACGAAAATGGTGAATCCTACATTTCCCATAATGCAACTCAATGGTATCAACTTTTTGATAATCCCTGCATTTTTAAAAGTCCACACCTTCGGTTTATTTCACAGGTTTTCTGTAAGAAATTCATAATCTATGAGCACAATCCAAAAGGTAATATCCATGACATCACTCTGACATCATCAGGTTTTTTTTGTTTTTTTCCCCAGTAAAAGCAGCTTTTGACTCACAAGGTGTTCCTTTAAGCAGCCCCCCTCTCTAAATCTCATCCAACACTTCAGTTTGACCCACCAGCGGCTATCACTGAACTGTTTTATGGTGCTTCTAACAGTTTCCTCTGTCAGGAGTGTGCTTGTTCTGGGAAGAAGAAGGAAAAAAAATCCTCCTTCATTGTTGTTTTTCCTCTGTCTCTGAAGGATTGACCTTCCTCCGACACACAAGCCGCCTCCTCCCTACTGCGGGAGAGCACCGGCTGTTCCTCTGGGTGTCCACGCATCACAAGTGGCCTGGCTCTGTCAGGTAAACCCCGCTTCCCTTTTCATAACGTCAGCAACATGTCAGTGCTTTTACAGTCGGTGTATCTGAATCATCGCTTCTTATCTCCACACCACAAAGGCTAACATTTAGTAAGTTAATGATTACAACATGAAGTAAGACCAACCTAGATACTGGCACATGTCATTATCTGTGTTTAAGCAGGAGCCCTAATGGCTCTACTCATTCATTATGCAGCATGATTTAAATTTTTATGTATGCTCTCAACTCCAGCCTGTATTTTTTTTTTTTTTTTAGTCTCACTTAGAAAGTGGGTAAAACGAATATATTGTTCCTGTCTCTTTTCTCACCTAACATGACTTTCTGACATGAGATGATAAAGTACATCTGTTCCGTCTCACGGAACACTTTAACCTGCAGACTCGCAGGGCGGGGCGCAGGTATGAGCTGACCGACAGGGAGCACCCACCCACAACAAGGCCGGGACCGTCTGGAGCACAGAGTCCCACCCAGCAGCAATCCCATCTGGAGTGGGTGTGTCATCAGAGTGGGACAGACCGGGTGTACATCAACCACCGGGAACACTATGTGTGACAAACATCCCAACACGGTCCACCCTGCACTTGGCAGTCAGTCACTCACTGATAGAACCATGCTAGCTGTTTCATCCAGTCTTTCTGCTAAGCTAAGCTAAGCTAACTGCTTCCTGGCTCTGGCATCATATTTACTGTACAGACATGAGAATGGCATGTGAAATGCTGAACCGTTCCTTTATTTGTTTGTTTTTTTCCTCTGCTTTACAAATATTCTGTTTTTATCAGTGTTTAGTGTTTCACATCACATAGGATAACGTAGATGATCCTTTAGAAAGCTTACAGACCTCACATTATCTGTCTATAAACAGCTTGTGCACTATTATGTACATAAGTATGAAAGAGATTAGGGTTGTACACTAAAATCCCAATGTTATTTCCTCTTGTCCCTGTCAGCATGGACGCCACTAAGTATACTTCTGAGACTCCTTTCTCAGGCATATCACCAAACCAAACCACGTCAGATCCGAACCGCTTCGGTCCACCGAGACCAAATGTACTAACTGCAACACAGACCATGGAGGGATTAATTAAGCTACTTCTGCCCCAGTTTGATGATTTGTTGTTATAATTTTATGACACAATGCTTTCTGGCAGCAGAAACGGTAGATTTGTGTGTGTGTAGATGTAGCCTGTGTGCTAGAATCATAGCGTTCAACTAATCAGTAATTTGAGACATTACTGATGTCAGTACTTTCTATTTACATACGCTGTAGAAATATGCACTTATGTGTAAACTGAGTGAAATACTCAGGAGATTTGTGGCGAGGAGTCAGTGGTTCGACATATGCACTGCTTATGGAATTTGAGGTGGATTACATACTTAATGCTCAGACTTTTATTGTGATCATATGGAGAACTGGCTGTTTGAAGTGCCATATTGACATGTTAGGATGTTCCTTTAAGTATGTTATAGTATGTTGTAATGTTTACATTTCTAGATAAGATGGTCGTCAGCTGTTGTCTTGTTTGATTGATGTATTAAAATGCATTTTGTTGTCAAATTTGCACCTGTGACACAATGCTGTGGAGACAGGAGAATAAAAATCGTCAGAAGTAGAAGCTCTGAGTCACCGCATGTGGAAACAAGAGAAGAAGTCCTTGAAGACTCGGTTCAGAGTTTGAATTTGACGTGTTTCAGGGAAATTCATCTCAAGGTCACAGTCGCATTGTATCCACTGTGATTCTCACAACAGAGAGAAAAAAAGCTGCTTTTATTGACAGAAACACTTTGTTTAGATGTCGTCTTTGAGTGGCTGAAGCCTACATTGCATTGACATCACGCTGATGGTTAAAATGTTTGTCAGGCTTCATTTATTCTTTTAGAGCAGTCAATGCTCTCCGTCCTCTCCTGCAGGGGCGTAGCTGACACTTTCCAAGAGCAACACCTAGTGATCGAACATGTCAGTGCAGCCTCTGTACTGTGGAAAAGTCAAAACATCTGCTACAGTATGAGGAGGAACTTCTGCATCATTCT
This sequence comes from Chaunax sp. Z400, assembly GCA_037577475.1. Lineage (NCBI taxonomy): Eukaryota > Metazoa > Chordata > Actinopteri > Lophiiformes > Chaunacidae > Chaunax > Chaunax sp. Z400. Next base: position 9,281,918 of record CM075201.1, on the reverse strand, counting down.
AAAGTCAACACAAGAAAACAAAATGATTTACTTTTGGGTTACAGAGTGCAAAGCAAACCCGCCTTCCTTTTTGGTAAATCACCTTTTATTGGGGAGCAACACAATAATAGCAAATAGAACTTACAAAAATTATAAATATATTAAGACATAAGTCCATTTAAAACTGAATACCATAACAGCAGAAACAAATATAGGTTTTTTTATGGGATCTTGATTCCACTTGTCTTAAATTTTACAATTATATTACGTGACACACACACACACACACACACACACACACACACAGATAAAAGGTCACAAAGGTGACAATTCCACATTAACATTAAAAAATGATATTGTACTAATAAAAATATTTCTCGTGATGTTTCAGCTGTTGGATGGGTGCATCTTTAAAGGGTTGGTTCATCCAAATAAAAAATAAAAACATATTCTCTCACGTGGTTCCAGCAGTACAGTCGCTTTGGGCTTGGTTTTTATGTGTCCAGGTTTTGTGCCACCACAGTGGAGTTGAATGGAACTTCATGTTGCTCACAGCTTTGAGAAATCTTCAGCAACTCTTATCTGAAACTGTGAACTCTGGATGATCTACAGACATTTTTGATTTCTAAGGACCACTGTCTACTAAAGAAAGTATTTCTATCAAACACTAAAAGTGAGATTTTTCTTTTTAAATATAAGTGAGGTATACTGACTCTTTAATTTTTCTCATTACATAGTGAAACGTCCGAATCGCTGCCTGCCCAATCGGCAAAGGTCTGAAGGCAGATTCAAAGCGGAATCATAATGTGAAATTACATTGAATATCTCCAATTCATTAAGACATGTTAGTATGAGTGCAGCTGCGTTGTAAGTTCTGATAAGACAAGCGATACCATTAGAGGACACCACACGGTTACCAGCCTAAATCTGAGATGCCAAACGACTGCTTATAGTTACTGGCTCAGGGTTGCCAACTAAAAACGTACGGTTCAAGCAATGTTAAATAACACAACATCTATGGCTTGGTCTTTCAGCTGATGTCACAGTTTACAGGAGTGACAGCACTTTCCAAATGTTCTGCTGCGCTGTTGTTTCAAAGTAGGTTACTTTAACAATGAGAAAACTCTTCTTAGTGGTAGGTTTTTGTGTAATGTCATGGTGAAGTCAAGAAAACGAGCAATGACCACATTCTAGAGTAGTTTGATTTGGAAAATGTTGACCTACAGCAGATCCTCGTTGGGCGTGTTAGGTTGTTATATTATGCACTGACAAATTATTATACCTTTTAAGGTTGTTGACATTTCTATGAATTGCTGAAACGGTATTAGAGACAGAATAGTCTTACGGGGGAACTTAATGGCTTCCAAAAGAGGATGTTTTTTATTCGACAGTGACCTCCAGCTCCCTGACAAACTGCCCCTCAAGTACTTCTCACTTCACAAACTGGGAGGATTTGGGATGCCTTGTGTTCTGGAAGGGAGACATGACCTTGCAAGATTCACATACCAAATTTTGTGTCTCTGTCCTTTATTCAAGTAACTTCCTGTTTGATGATAATGCTAAATATTTTACAAATGGTATTAAGTGTGTAGATTGTAGTTTTATCTACTGAAATGTGCTCTGAAGACAGGTCATAATGCAGCTGGTTCACATAATCCCACTACTTGAACAGGGTGAAGGTTGTGTGTGCTCATAAAAATAGTTGTAATTTTGTACTAGTAATAGCTATGTTAAGTATAAGGCACAAATGAAAGGTGGGAGCAGATTTAGGCAAGCATCATGATAACACATTAGTATTGTTGTTCCATTACTCAAAGCTTTTGAAAGAGCTAATTGAGAAATAAGAGACGAATGCATTTGGGCAAGTTTAAAGCAGCTGTAATCGATATCAGCAGTGGATCAAAACACTACTTGTATGATGTTATTCATAGTCATGAACCTACATTACCCGACTCTAGTTGCCCTCAGCTCTACAGAGCATTTTAGTGCCTTTCAGCTCGTTATTTTGGCCTTGTTGTCGAACACAACACAACTACTAATGAATGCTGATGCTGCTCGCTGTCTGCTGGATGGGCACCATATCAGCTCAAACATTGGTGTTTAGTTATTTTTTGGTTTAAACTCAATAAAAAAAAGTGCGTCTTATCTGCAAAGTTAAAATTGCCACCGTTTTTGTCAAATACAGCTGTGTTTTTTGTGCTGTCAACCAATCAAAATTAAATTGGAGTTCGTGCAGGAAAGTTAAAACTGCTATCATTTATTAAAGTTTTTTATTTTTTTTATTGCTGCACGTCTTTTCACAAGAGACTGCAGCAAGAAGTCTGTGACTAAATGCAATGAGCATTAAGACAGCATTGCTCTGATTATTTCTCATCCAACTCTCATTAAAGTTGTTAAGAGTTGTTGCTAGGAAAGCTTTTGCTAATACTTCAGTTACTTAGTGCAGCAAGCACAAAACCATTAATGTTAATTAATGTCAGGTGGTGTTCATGTTCGTTTGTTTCTGTCCCGCTCATAATGAATGATGCCAAATAATGAAAGCGGCAATAATGCGTTGCTGCTTCTTTGTGAATAATTCTTCATCCTAACAGGAACACGATGTTCACTAGAGTAAAAATAGAAGCTGTTATCAAAATGAAAAAAGAAAAAAATTCTGATATTCTGTGTTGTCTCTGCTTAGAGTAGATGGCTGTGTGAACTGGTTATATTCAACTCTGCCCACAGAAAGCATCTCAGTAAATAAAATTCTTCTCCTCATGCACTTCCACTCCCTCTTGTTGAGTGAATGGCAGCTTTGTTTCAGCTGTCAGGATCGATTAAATCGTGCTCCCATAAACAAACATGGTGGTGGAGAAATGGAAATGAGCTGCCCTTCCAGCGGCCCCCACAGAGGATGTACCATTTCAACATTTTCCAAATCCCAAATCCTGGGTTCTTTCAAAGTGCGAACAACAAGTTATTTGGACTTGGCCTTTTGTTTGGGGGCAGGGGCAGCTGCAGGTGCAGGTTTTGAGGCGGGTTCAGGGGCAGCAGAGGGTCTGACTGAGTTGTAGAGACTAAGGAACCTGCAACAATACATGAAACAATGTAAAAAGACAAAATTGGACAAAAAGATGTTCATATTGTGTTAGCATGACAGGAAGAGCACATAAAAGAGCATTATATGAAGAGGTTACTCACATGTTTCTAATTTTCTTTGCAAAAGTTTTGACCGCTCTAACCATCCTCCTTACTCGCACCTGTCACCATAACAACAGACAGGTCAGTGCATTTAACACATTTCTGTATCCAACTTCTATTTCTCTGGCGTCATGGATGTTTCTTAATAAAACATGTTTTTGTTGTTTTCCCCATCATAAAAAATGCATTTCCTGAACTTAAGTATGGTTTATGCACTCCGTTTTTATAGTTTATAATTTCTCTTCTCTTCCTGTTTGAGTGAATGCTGCAGTTTTATGATGTAATCAAAAAGTTGAGTGAAAAACATCAAGCTCACCTGCTGCTTTTTGTACAAAAGAGGAATGGAGAAAATGGCGATCACAGCTGTTCAACAAAGACAAAAGAGAAAGTTTCTTCAGTACTACTGTACAGGTTTCTTTTAATTTGTGAATTACATTCTAAATGGTGTGTAAAAACCATTTCTCTAAATACATGTCTAACCTGTGAATGGGTGACAAGGTCAGGGTGGATGGGTGGATGTTTGTGCCTTCTCTAAACCTCAACCTAACCAGACTATAATCCTAAAGCTGGGAGCTCAGAAACATTCGTGAGGACAAAAACTCACCGGTTAACACCAGAGTAAGTCCGTTGGTAAGGATGCCGACATAGGTTAGCAGATACAGGAGCATAAAAAACTGGGAGGAAGAGCAAACAACACATGATTTAAATGTGAAGTTAAATTATACTGAATAATACTTTAGCAACAGCCCTCTAATGTGGAGGCCCTGAGGCTTTTTTCAGCATTTACGTATATTATGCATAAACTGCCGGACTTTCTGCTTTTTTGAACATTGTGAGATTCGATTTTTCAACCTCTTCTGTCAATTGACAGATTACCGTGACACTGGGTGGAAGGGCGTGGCATGTTCCATGGAAGAGATCGGATATGCATAAACTACTACTACATAAATAAATGGAACCGTAAATTTTGGAGTAGATTCTAACAAGTGGATCATTTATTTATTTATTTATTTGGGCCTTGGCAGAGGTGTGCACTCTATTAAGTGGCCTTCTGGTTTAATACTTCAGCTGTTTGCCCCATGATTTTTGGGCTTTCAGCATTCAGGTTTTGTAAATCAGGTTTTCATATATTGTGTCACCATTTTATTCATCTCACTCAGACCTTAATAGAGTCAATTAGGCTGTCGATGAAAATCAGGCGTTTGATCTCTGTGACGGCAAATGCGATCAGTAGCACCACCTCCTCTACCAGCATCACTGTCTCTTTATCTGTCAGAGAGCTGTCATTGTCAAGATACGACCTGTGGACAGAGACACACATACAGGCCCTTAAGAACACTAAAATGACAACAGCAACAAAATAATTGAGGCCCTACATTCAGCCACAAGTGCAGCATCATTGAACGTTTTTACTGACATAGAGTAGTGCATCAACAGTCAGTGTAAGCTTTAAGATGAAAAAAAAAAAAAAAACACCCAACAATGTCTGTATCACCATTGATGGACTCACTGGAAGGGATGGACCCCTGGGTTCCAGCGCAGCAGCTCCAGTAGTTTATAGTAGAGACGGAGGGGGAAGGTGACACACATGGCACCCAGACAGATATGGGAGAGCACAGTGATAGCACTGAGCTGGAACAGACTGGCCAGACTGATAACCAGCCCCGTGAACACCAGACCAGTCGTCCTCATGTTCCGCCAATACACCAGATCCACAACTGCACGAGACGGCACACACGTTAGAAACAGAAGATCTTTTAAATAGATGGCAGAAGGGTGAAGAGAAGTTAACTAAATTCCAGTTAAATGAGCAATGTGGTCCCTCTTTGCTGATTAGAATAGCATGCATACAGTAAATGACGTTCTGTCATCATGAGGAGCCATGACACCAAAGATTTGCCTGGATATGATTAAATATACAAATATTGTTTTGGGTTCCAAACTCAATCTGACCAAACAGAGATAATATGAGCTGCTCTGACGAACTGAAGTCTTAACTCTTGTGCTTTGGCGCAGGTTGTTGGTTCAGATGCCACTGTGGGCTTTAAAGAGGCTCACACTTTAAGATGTGTCGTGTCAGTTTTCCGTGCAGGGTGTGAATGTGATTGTCAGTCCTCATTCAAACGACCCAGATCATCTTTTATCTTCCTCTGTTGTTTGTTTTTTTTACAAACAAACCTGCTGGTGCTGAGGAAATGTGGCACACATTGCCCCCCCCCTCTGTGCCAGAGACATTTGAGTAATGAGAGGAAAAATGCACAGTGTCTTACGCTCTGTTTGAACTCTGTTTGAGGAGCAGAACTCTGTTTAATCAGCAGCAAAACCCTTAAATATGCCATGTCATCTATTTAGCTGTATCTTCCAAAAAAGAATAATCTGTTTTCTATTTAAAAAATATCTGGCCTCAGAAAAGCTTAACAACATTTGTTCATGTTTACAGTGTTAACATACAGATCGACTGATTACCCAATGGGAAAATACTGCCTTGTTTTCAAATCAAGGACACCCTAACCAGTGGCATACTTCTGTTAGATATTATGGGGGGAAAGATGTCTCTGAGAGAATAATGAAAGGATTAGTAATTATTCTGTGTCACGGCATGATATTGGATCAAAACATTAAAGGAGCCCCTAAACCCCACACAACAACAACCTGTCCACCAAAAACAATAAACAAGCAACATGCACTTACACACACACACACACACACACACAGTGAAAACAGCAAACCATTTTCACAATCATGTCACCAAAGAAACGTGTAAGAGAACATTTTTCGACTTTTCTTATGTGATGCCAAACGACGCCGCGGTGAGGGCAGAGACAGAAACAGAAAAGTCATTTTCCAAGAATGGCAGGAACATAACTTTACTCTTATTCTAATTACAACATCAAAAAATAACATCTGAAAACAGATAGATCTGGCTGGACAACACTTTTCAGTCTTTCTTTCTTCTGGGACAATCTGGAATTTTGAGACTGGAACAAATAACAGCGTTCAATCAGCAGTCGTGTCACATTTAGTCAAGTCCCACTCTGTCCATCTGCCCACCAAATGAAAGACATGCTGCACTTAGTGTTTGACTGGTCATCCTGTCTGAATTCACACATGCCCAGCAGAAAGAAATTCTCTTCTCCTTCTCCACCTGACAGCTGACCAGTTCTCTGCCTCTGATTCACTCTACTTCAAACTGTCACCACTTATTTCCTTACGTTTTGTGGCCATTTCAGCTGCGATCCGGCTTCCTCTCCCCTCTTCCTTGTGCTTCCACTGTTGGCTTGCACCACCCCAGGCTTTTTTTGGCCACCCTAGCTCAGTCAGCAATATAAGGTCTGGCTGGCCTAATTTTATCCTGTATTGGATACCCCTTGTTCGGATTCACACACACACACACACACACGCTGAAATTGGGAACCTGAGACGTCAGCAGACATGTCCCCCAGCTTTCAGAGACTCTCTCAGCCAGCTGGTAGCTGACCCCCACCCAGAGGCCTTCACATGCAGCCACCTTAGAGAGAAGTTGCTTTTAATGACAGATTCATCACCAATTAGGAATAATAACAACACAGCCAATGTCAGCAGGCTGCTGTATCCACCGGCTGTATACTGCAGCATTTAATGACAGCTAATTAATTTATAATGGAGCCTGAGCCATGACTGCAAACACATCATACTCTAGTAGAAAAATGATCGAGGTGCTTCAGTGATCACATTTTTAATTAATGCCACAGAGATGCACAGACATTTTCCTCTGCAGGTTTCATGCGAGACTTATTTAGCCATTGATTGATGCTCCTTACACGTGTCTCTGATGGCACGTTTATAATCTGACAGGAAGCTAGGGCTACTGTACACTGCAGTGATGTTAAGATTATTATTATGGGTACATTAGATACGTAATGTACACATTTCTGTGGATGATACATGTGTACAGTTATATTGGTTTGCTGAAATTTGTGCAGATTAATTTTGCCTCAGTATGACGTCTGCTCAAACTCATGTACAGCTGTCTGCCTGCACATTTTGCATCTGTGAGTAAAGATATTAATGCGTTTATTTTTTCTTTTATCGTGACAATTTTTGCAGGTGTACCATCGTTGCATGTTCAGGTATTTCCTAGGTATTTGGAGATCACTCTATTTTGTGTACCTCTGGGGCACGCTGCTGTCACACCATCATGAAAAGTGAGTTCAACATTTAAAACTGTCTCTCCATCCTTTCCTGACGCGTCACCGTAGCAGCACAGCGACAAAATTTAACATCCATTTAATCAAGGGATGATCAGTATTCTCGCACACATATATGCATTGTCAACACGTTTAATTCATAAAAATTAAATCTCAGTTTAAGCATCATCTGTGTGTACTATAAAAATGAGCGTTCTTTCCACTCTGTTTCTCCTTCCCATCGTCATTAACACACTGTGTTTTAAATGATCAAGAATCCTGTAATCCACAGCAGTGCCTGCCCATAATCCCATCGAAGGTTGAGATTACCAAAGATGTGGGAGGGGCAGAGGTGCAGAGAGGAGCATGGTGAGCTCAGATATTACAGTGATGATGCAAGCTAGGCAGGGATTGGTGCACACAAATAGCCAGCCAATCGCAGTGGAGGTAAGGGAAAATAACAAGGCAAGAGACGAGGGAACGAGGAAAGAGTGATATAAAAAAGCGAGGGAGGAGGTGAAATCACAGGAGCACAGAGGAGAGACCAAACACGGAGGAGAGGAAGGATGAATGGAGGAGAGCACTGATCAGTGAAGCCTCCTGAGAGGCGGTGGAGAGAGGAGACGAAGGAGATGAGCAGGGAGAGGGGGGTGAGTAGCCAGCACTGAGAGCATCCATCAGCTCAGGCAGCCATGCTCTGAGCCCTGGAGCAGCAGGGCTACGCAGATACTGCACAGGCCCACCATCAGGCCCATCTCAGCCCTCAGTCCCAGTCACAAACACCGAGGCAGGGATTCAAGAAGATTCCCACCACATCAGCTCTGGATAAGAGCCATGAGGACATCGAGGAAGGGCAGCGTGGAGATGCCAGCCTTCATGCGGCAGCTGGTGAAAGAGACAGAGAAGAGGGTCAGCTCTTTCTTCAAAGGGGGCCGTGGAGGAGCAGCAGAGGGAGAGCATCCAGGGGAGGGAGAGAAGGAGGAGATCATCCCTAGCCCTTACTTGGACCGGCCGGTCCTGGACAAGCTAGCAGAGGAGGGCTGCGCACGTTGGGGCCTTACTTACGCCCTGGGAAGCATGCAGGGTTGGAGGGCCAACATGGAAGACTTCCACAACTGTGTGCCACAGCTGGGGGGAGAGCTGGCTGACTGGAGCTTCTTCGCTGTGTTTGATGGTCATGCAGGCAGCACAGTGGCACAATACTGCTCCCAGCACCTTCTGGGTCACATCCTGGCCACAGGTGAAAGACATGCAACCTAATGGCAAATCGGAATGAAATAAATATGAAAGTGATATTTTATGAGGGAATTCAATGACTTGATTAACTGTAATGATACATCGCTATGTTGAAGATGTTCTGCTCTCTAATCAGTTTTCTTTCTGGAGACTAGTATTACAATGAAAGAGAGATGTTATTGGACATCAATGTCATGGTTGATCATTTCTGATCGGATTCTGCATGGATCTATGCTATTTTATGTGATGATGTGTTTTAAAAAAAGAAAGTGCAGAAAGTGTTCCAACACCGTATCTGTTTGTGCACACAGGTAGAATGGGACCAGAGGACGACCCTGAAAAGGTGAAAGGAGCCATCATCGAGGGCTTTCTGCAAACAGACAAGCACCTGCACTCTGTGGCACGCCGAGAAGGCTGGGAGAGGGGTGGTACCACTGTGGTGGCCACTCTTATCTCACCGTATTATATCTACTTCGCCAACTGTGGTGACTCAAGGGCCATGCTGTGCAGGTCTGGCCAGGTTTGCTTCTCCACTGAGGACCACAAACCTTACAGCCCTCTGGAGAAAGAACGTATTGAGAGCGCAGGCGGCTCTGTGACCATCCAAAGGATCAACGGCTCCCTGGCAGTGTCCCGAGCTCTGGGGGACTTCAGCTACAAGGGGGCAGAGAACCGGACGCCCAGCCAGCAGATGGTGTCACCAGAGCCGGAAGTGTGTGTGGTGGAGCGCTCGCCTGCAGATGAGTTCCTGGTGCTCGCCTGCGACGGGGTGTGGGACACCATCAGCAACGAGGAGCTGTGCGCCTTTATCCACAACCGGCTGCGTGTTTGTACTGACCTGAGGGACGTCTGCACTCAAGTCATTGACCTCTGTCTCTATAAGGTCAGAAGCTGCTGCTTATAACCAGTGTGCTTCCAACTTAATCCTTTTAAATTACAACGTGATCCAGCCCCTAATGCATTTCTAAATGTTTAGTGGTTTGAATGGCAAATCATTTGAACTGATTATCAACAAAAAATACAATTTCTACGTAATACTGAGTTACATCATTCATACTGGGTTGTGGATTTTATATAACAACATAATCCTTTACACTGTGAATGTGTTGAGTTGGTTTGATCTGAGGATGTTGGGGTCATCCCACTTTCTGAGAAAAGAGCTCAGCTTTATGGCTCGGGGACAGTTTCTATTTGATTGTTAGAACATGTTTTCTTACATCTACTAAATGATCTAGAGGTGCTACAGCAGGAAGATTTTATTGGATGGACCGATTTGTAAGAATAGTCATACTATCATACTATTTCCACAGGGGATTTTGGGATAAAAATGGTCTAAGGACTTACTTGTCTGATTATTTCTTTCCAATAATCAGTTTAACAGAGAAGATCCACTGGTTTTGAAATTACATTGGTGAAATCTCTGCAAAATGACACTGAATATTAACTTTTAAGTTGATATTGCAAACTTTTTTATAAACAGTTGTATTTATTTGTTCATTTGTTCTTTAGTATTTATTTTGAGTCATGTTTCCAGGTATCCCTTTTAGCTCTTTTCGCTCTTAAACAATTCCTGAGAAAAACATCTGGCTCTGTTGCTAGATGTTCCACTTTCTTCACTTCACTGTCAGTCATTTGGTTCTAGGCAGGTAAACTTATGAGAGCGATGAGAATAAACAAACAGTGATGTTGAAACAATGAGCTGAAAGATGATAAAAATGGGTCAAATTAGTCGAGTCATAATTCTCTGTGTCTCGACGAGCAACCCCTTTAACATAGTAGTCACATGATCCATTGTTAATATTAGAACATTGATTATATCTTTTTTACACACATGAGCCCACATGGAGGCAATGGTTTAAAAGAAAACCAGAGAGTAGCATCTTTAGCTGTAATAATAGAACACATTAAAACTGAAAAATCAGCTCAGACGTCTGCTAGAGGTTTGGTTCGTTTCGACTCTGCCTGCTGTTCATGGTATAAAAGTGTGACGGAGCATCTTAAAATAGAACGCAGAGGTGTCAGAACAGGTTTTATGGGATTATTTTGGGTTCCACTCATTTCAACCACTCACTATGAGTGTCAGACGGAAGGTTGATGTTATAGAACTATTCAAAGAATTATTCATCGTACCGTCCTTGATCATAAAGAATAACTTCAGGCCAGTGAGGCAGATGAATGAATGATATTTTTGCTATACAGTAATGAATCAGTACAATAAAGTTGTGTTTTTAATCAGTTATTATGTTATATTGTACCACTATTTAATCGATGCAAATCTTCTACCTTAATAATAAATAATGAATAATAATAATAATAATAATAAACATGCAGCCTCATGTGCACATGCTCACATTTATGCTGCACTCGGGGCCTTATGTCCATCATGCCACTCTGTTATGTAACAGGGCTTCAGCTTGGATAACCTCAAAATGTCACAGCTTCTTCCACACCCCATTTACATTTCCCCGCTCCAGTGCATCTGTGTGACAGTGGTGGGCACACCGTGAAGTGAACATGATCTATAGAAGTTCACCCAAGGGGAAATAATGTTAGACATGCTGACATTTGTAAGGTCAGATATTATCATTCACCTCTGTTGATGACACTTCTCTCCACAGGGCAGTTTGGACAACATCAGCATCATCCTGCTGTGCTTCCCTGGAGCCCCTCAGCTGTCAGCAGAGGCATTGCACCAGGAGGCCGAGCTGGAGGACCTGCTGGAGTCCAAAGTAGCAGGTGTGTGGGTATAGATGATTCATAAGGGAGGCTGTAGGTAATGTATTTCATATTAGACATTTGGAGACCCTGTTTTTGCTAAAGCACACTGAGATGAAACTCTGATACTTGTACTTATGAGGGCAGACAGCCTTGTAGGAGCTGCACACCTCTAATATATTCTTCTAATCCAACATCAATTAATTTACCAGTCATCCATTTTAATCATTTAGTTATTAGTTCTATATATTTTCTTGTTGTCAACAGCTTCCCTGAAGAGAGCAACATTAACAATGAATCGGCCCTGGTATCAATATCAAGTATTCTGTGTGTAGCCAAAAGCCTGATGTCGTATTCCTTTGTGTATAGACCTCAAATGTTGTCAAAAAAAAAAAAGATTAAAACATATCAGTAAACTACATGGCTGCACCGGGTGACCTGTTATTTTCATTACAATGATCACGGTCACTGTACTTTATTTTCAATGGGTCACATCTACAGTCATGATGTGGTAAATACTCACCACGCAATAAACCAAGTGTGTATTGATCCGCAACTGAAAATAGTGCCAACCAAAATTTTGTATGGCCCATTCACTAATATGTAAAAAATATATTTTGAATTACTCCACATTTTACATGAGTAGCTTCATGTAAAACTTGAAAAAGAAACAATTCAAATGTGCTTATACGTTTATTTCTGTGATTTTGCTTTCATTTCTGTCAGAGATTTATAACGAGCTGTGTATCCGAGGGGAAGAACCTGACCTGCTGTCCGTCCTCACAGTCCTTGCATCTGCTGTCATCCCTGGATTACCACCAGGTGGAGGCATTCAGAGCAAGTAAGACACGGATAATAAGTTTTAATGTGGGTATCCATCAACAGGTGCAAGCAAAGTAATTTGTATATTAGATCCATTGCCAAAATATACTATTTATCACCTGTTTGCGGTAACCAAATAAAGAAATAACACTTTAAATAGCTCAATACAACAGATATTACAAATATTTTTCCCAAATATAACACAAAACAGTCTCAAAATTATTCAACCCCTTAATGACAAGTGTCCCTAGTACTTTGTAGAGACCCTGTTGCTGCTATGACCTGCCAGACACCAGCTTCTAGCAGCGTTCCTGAGGAATCTTAGCCCATTCCTCATGGGCAAAGGCCTCCAGTTCTTGAATATTCCTGGGTTTACATGCTGCAACTGCCCTCTTCAAATTCCACCGGAGGTTTTCTATGAGATTCAAGACTGTGACAGCCACTCCAGAATGATCCGGGACTTCTCCTGAAACCAAGCCTTGGTGGACTTTGCGGTTTGCTTGGGATCATTGTCCTTAGTCCAATGATGCCTAAGGTTCAGTTTCCTCACATATGATGAGACATTTTCTTCTAGGATTTCCTGATTCTTGATGGAATCCATCTCACCCTCTACACACTGCAGGCTTCAAGTGTTTGAGGAAGCAAAGCAGCCCGAGATCATCCCCAAGCCACCGCCATGTTTCACTGTGGGTGTTCTTTTCAGCATATGCTCCATTCTTCCTCCTCCTTCCTGATTCATAGGCCCCACCAACAGAAGAAGAACAAGAACAACATCCCAAAGCTTCTATGTCTCATCTAGATGGTTTTGAGCATACTGGAGCTACTTTTCTTGTGCTTTTTGGGTCAGCAGTGGTGTACTGTGCGTCTTGGAGTTGGGGCATGGAGCCTTTATGTGAATTTAGGCCTTAACAGAAAAAAAACGTTAGGACTCTACAGCTAAAGTAAATATATCAAGGTTGGTTCAATGTTTAAACAACATCTGATTTGCAAATGTATGCTCTTATTAGGGATGCTATTCATGGCGTTGAATAATTAACAAGTATGTTGAATGTGGGACAAAAAAACTCAAATCTGTTGCACTGACCTATTTAAAGTGCTCTTGTGTCATTTGGTTATTGCAAATAACTGATAAATGGAACATTTTGCCGATAAACCTAATATACAATAGGGGTTGAATAATTCTACTTATAGGCTACCTTGCATTGGAAACTGACACCATGTTATTTATGTGTGTTACAGAAGGAACTGCATTATTTCTGCTTACTATCAACAAAGAGAGTCACATAAGGCCACGATGACTAATGTGAGTGCAAACTACATATCTGTCCCATTCTAATCATTAGGTGACATGTTATCTCCTTCAATATGCACAGTATATTCACCATGACTTCCTCCATTACCTGTCTGTGCAGGGCCTGGGAAGCTCCTGAGAAGCCAAGCTGGACTTTATCTCCATGGATCCACAGAGGGACTTTAATTAATTAATAAACTGTGTGTGTGTGTGTGTGTGTGTGTGTGTGTGTGTGTGTGTGTGTGTGTGTGTGTGTGTGTGTGTGTGTGTGTGTGTGTGTGTGTGTGTGTGTGTGTGTGATATGGAGTAAAGAATAAGGGCAGATGATTAACAGACAGGGACGTTTGTTTGCATCATGCCAACAAGCAGCATCTTGTCATAACAAATAAAATGAAACAAATATCTAATGAAGCTTGATACAGTAGATTTTATATTTCTACAAGAAAAGGACATTTTGTAAAACTCACTCAGAGACACTGATCAACAATCCTCTGCCTCATATACAGATGATAATATCAAACAAGCTACTGAAGAACAGCCAACTGTGAAATTATATATTTTCATTGGATAAAATAAAGATCATGTATTGTATTGTATTGTATTTTAAACATGATATATTAAATAAATATAATACACAAACAGTAGTAAAAGAATAATTTCAACTTTTCCAGATTGTTTTTCCAGTTTTTCCAGTTTCCTCTGTAGGAAGGAAAAATGTGATGACTGAAAGATTGTCAGTGCAGCTAACATGTATCCCTTTGTTTCAACAGGGAGTGCTAACAGTGCTAACAGCTGGCCAGCTAATGGGATTGCACAAACTTTTCCCACGTGGTTGAAAGTGACAGGCAAATAAACGCTAATTAAATATTTAATTCTACCAATCTCAAAGCGTACACATTCACTTAGTCAAGAAAAATACATTTCACAAATAATTTAAAATGCATTTTGAGAAGGAGTTTACTTTTTCTTTTTTCTTTTTTAAACAAAATTTTGAAGTAAACCCAATTATCTGGAAAGTTGTCTGGAATATGTGTTGTATGTTAAAAATAATTATATGATAGTTTATATTCTAAGAGCTAGACAATACTGCATGTTGTGATTTGTTTGTGGCCAACAACTGAGCTCCATAAATTGCCCAAATACCCTAAAATCTATATTTACTGACCGATCAAAATATATTTTACATGAAGAAGTTCTGAAAATTCTCTCTATACAATAAATATATTTCTAAACATTCAATATAGTTTCTGTGAAATGTGTTTTTTCTAGAAGTTGGATATGTACTGTGCTGCCTTATTCATCCTTTATATAGTAGATAAAACAAACGGCATCAGAACAGGTTAGTTTGAGGTTGAGTCATTTTATCTGCACTGTACTGCATTGCTATATTATTTTAGTGAGTAATTTTCTGTTCATAGATATTATATGTTAAGAGTCATGATTGTTTTAAGCTTAAATAAAGAATATTTGACTGATCATGTGGAGTGTTTTTACCAACAATTACTCATTTAAGACCTTTTGTTATCCAGCATGACCTCTTGAGAAAAATGGATGATTTTGTCTCTTGTAATATCTCAAAGGAGGAAGCTTTTCTCATCATCTCACGCACTGATGAAATCTGCCACAATACAGAAGGATGAAATGGCTTTTCTTGCATAGTAAAGGATCTCCTCCAGCTCACCAAGGAGAGCCTGAAACTTACTCGTGCTGTGTTGATGTGATCCTGTGACGATCTGTAAAGCACTCATTGGCATAAGGACATCCTCTACAGGCCACATTTGATTAGATGTGCTCTGGTGAACACCCTGGATCTCAGCGCTCTTCCATGATTATGAATTTCAATGACATGCACTAATGAACCAAGATGGGCCAGTTGTGAGCAATCAACAAATTCAAATGTCCCTTTCTTAGTGCTTTTGAGCTCCTGTTGTGGCTTCAAGAAGCAATGTTTAACACAAATCCCAATTAAAATGTTTTATTTGTGCATCAAGTTATCTAAAAGGAGACTGTGGATATTGTGTTTTTGTCTGTGTGTTCACTATTACTGACTACCACCTCATCTATAAGCGTATTTAGTGAGGAGCTTAGGGAACATGTGCAGCACTCTAAAATCAGCAGTCTCCTTTGAGTGGTCCTTCACTCCGTCTTTCATCTGATTGCTTTTTTATGAGCCAATCACTTCAAGACATCAGACTCTTCTTCACAGCCGTACTGAATTCTTTAAATTGCATTCATCTTTTTGCTCTCTTTCTGAACTCAGAGCAAACTGGCCACGCTCCACACTAGAGGTCTGCTATCATCTGCATAGACTTCCACCTAAATCGGAGAGGTGCTGAACAAATGAACAAATGCTGACTCCAGGAAAATTATTCTATCTTCAGAATTTGGTTTTGTCATACCGAGAGGATAAATGATTATGGCTCCAAGAGAACTCAAATCAACGTATACAAGAATAACATCTTAGTGGTGCTACCTATCCACACTTGTTTCCTGTAGGCGATTATTCATAATGGCCAAGGCCCCCACACCACCAGAAAATCCATTTTGATGGGCGTAGCTCTGCCGTGGGCCCTGGTGAGCTGTTTCGCTCAGCTGCTTCTGCAGCAGGGCCAGAGACACCTTATTGGACACCATGAACTCATTGACAGAGATCATCTCTCCTGAAAGACGCCGGCCCACACGCACCCCATCAGCCACTGCACCTGCATCCGTCTCACTGTCACACACCGTCTCCACCGAGCCTTCCGTGTAGCGGTGTCTTCCTGCAGGGCAGTGGGATGTGACGGGCTGCACAGTGTTGCGTTTTAAACGTTTTCGCCTAAGATGTGCGGGCAGGCGCCTCTGGTTGTGATTTTTGTTCTGGAGGCAGGGGCAGCAGAGCCACCAGCAGCTAGGTGTACAGCAGGAGCAGGGCCGGCTGCGACCCGAGCAAACCAGCTTTCCCACAATCCAGTTGAGAGTTTGCTTGATGATGATGGAAATGACATTGAAAAGTGAGTAGATACAGCAAACCCCCATTAAAATGAAAAGGCAGTTCCCGACTCGGTAGGCCCCCTGAGACTCATACTGCTGTCTCTGACTGCTCACCAGGTCACCAAAGCCAATGGTGCTGAAGGCCACAAAACAGAAGTATAGGGAGTCCACATAGCTCCAGTTCTCCATGGAACTGTACAGAGTGGAAGCACTGCACGCAATCACAACCGACGCCACACCCAGGATCATCATTACGTAATATACTGATGGTTTCCAGCCTTCCAGGCTGTCCTCCTCACTGGAAGATTCCTCCCTGCTCGACACCACGCCGACTCCAGCACATCTCAGCCGACGCTCATGACACCATCGCATGATGTAAGCTAACATCGTGATGATCCTCTCCAGGAAGAGGTTAAAGAAGAGGATGGTCGCAGCACAGCCAATGAGACCATAGAAGATTAAGAATATTTTCCCAGCTATAGTTGCTGGGGTGGTCATGCCAAAGCCTTGAGATGAGATAATGAAAAAGGTTCAAATGTCATGGTAAACATTTCATAAGGTGTTGATATCTTATAAATATCATGCAAGAGCATTTGATTTAACATGTCAGAGAAACAACAAAGCGTCAAGACTTACCGATAGTGGAGACAACTGTGCCCACAAAGTAGAAAGCTCCAGAAAAGTCCCAACGGGGCATCAATGTGTCCACTCTGATCCCAGCTCCGTTTGCCTCCTCGTACTGACGCAGCAGAGTGTGCAGGGCACCCAGGCTGACCCTATATTGCTGGGTGAAGTTGTCCAGCTGCTGTTTCCAAAGGCGACGAGCACGCAGCTCAAAGGGGTGTTCCAGGGCTGAGAAGATGGCCGCCCCACACAATAAGTAGAGCAGGATGAGTCCAGCCAGCAGGCAGAAACGGGCATTGTCTTCATTCATAGACACCCTGGAGCAGCAGCAGCAGCCACCAGTAGCTCTCCTCTGAGCCATGAGAACAGCAGCAGCACATATACACCACTGCAACAACATGCACCACCTTCACCAGTTCCACCCAGTTACACTCACGTTATGTGTTACATGCATGCATACACTATATTAATGCATTTGGCTCTTAGAATGCACTAGTTTGAAAAAGCATCTATTTGAGGAGGTTAGTGAGGGGTGCTTAGGAGAAAGAGTATGCATCTGTAAGACATCAAATAGATGTATTTTAGTGGCAGGTGTACTACAATGTAAATATTGCATTATTATTCTATTTGCATAGCTGTTAATGATTTACGTTCTCCTCTTAATAATACAAAATCATCACATCCACAACCATCTGACCAAAACATGCCAAGCTTTGGTAAAGTTAGTATGTCATAATATTCATGATAGGAAAAGAACAAAATGCATCCCTGAAAATATTTAAATCAGTGGCAGTTTATGACACATACTTAGATTAAAAAGTTAAAGTTAAAAGTAAAAGAAAAAAACCTCTACCTGGTCTCGATGACAGCAGCGTCTGTTCCCCGAGCGCTGCTGGTCTGCTGTGCTCTTTCCATGGATCTGCTGAAAATGACCGGCGAGAGGAAGCCTCTTGAACTTTTTAGTGCAAACAGAGAGGCTGTTTGATGCTTCATCTGTCACACACTGACATCATCATCTCTTAGCCCGCCCCCTCCATCTTTGAGTACACCCTGAGTGGCGCAGTCGTCTCGTCATTTCAAAAGCACTATTCCTCTTTTCAAAGCCTTCATCACACCTCAATTTAACTTCACCTTAAAGAGCTGCTACGGGGACTAAAGGTTTGCTTTGTATAATCAATTAATCACATTATTACACCCCCCAAGCATGGACCGAGCAGTTTCAAGTTCGGATTGTAGTATAGCATTAACACTTAAGCAGAGGTCTAAACATTAGACATCATTTGACCAGAAGCCTGCCATTTCAACAGGATAAATTATAATAATAATCATTATTATTATATTTGTGGCGAATACAAGGGCAGGGCTTGACCCTCTATGTTTCCAACTGCTGCTGTGCCTTTGAGCAAGACACTTGACTCAAAGTGCTCCAGCGGGGTTTGCTCAAATAAAATTGTGGTTGCATTTTGCAGCTCCCAGCCCATCAGAGGTGTTTTTGTTGTTGCCGCAGACTGTGTGGGAGGATTTTTTTTTAACATGACTCTCAGCTTCCCTGTCTGTTCATACCTTTAATCTTGTCTGGCGCTGCATTTAAGGGCAGGGGTTCCCTCTGCCTGCCGTCTGATGGCTCAATGACAGGAGTGGGCAGGTGTGGAAGATAGAGAGCACATGTGCCCTCAGCTCACCAGTCAGCTCTGTATCAGGTGTTGAACTTTGGAGTTTGATTAATATTCTTAACTCTTCAGGTTTACAGTACTGCATATCTATGACTTTAACATATTTAATGTAAGTGCATCAGCTAGTACTGCTATCAGCATTAGATCATCAATGCCGTAGCACCATTTTAATGCTCCTGTAACATTTAAACGACTGATTATCAGAGGGAGCTGCCATATCTTTGGCTTTTAATCGCTAATACCTTGTTTGCTGAGATAATGAGTGGGTCATCTCAAGACACTATAGGGTCAAACATTGGCAGCTGAGGCTGCAGACTGAGATTGTGTTTGGCTCTTGCAGGGTAAGATCGGGGTGTTGTAGGTCTATTCAGTGGTCAAACTTTATAATGCTCATGTAGTTTATAGTTTGTACAGAAATTAGATGCCTTCTGTTGAGGCTGTGCATATTTTATTTATTTGTATATGTCATATATTATTCATATCGTCAATAGAAATCTCAATGACTCAAACCAATGACACTTTGACCAATGGGCCTTGTTTACTGAAAAGAAATATGTTCTGAAAAGTATGAACCTCAAAACACATTCTGCAAAATGTGATGTTATTTGTGATTTTTTTTTTTTTTACATCATCATATTGTATTTCAAATAGAGTTCATTCACACAATTCAACACAACATTTCAGAAGCCGGTGCATCTTCAGTCATTCGCTTATGACTGGTGAAGGAAGGATTTCCACACGTCAAAGAGTGACTCAGGTCACTGGCAGCATGTTGGTCAGTATGTCTATGAGGTTGTCTAGACCCCACAGGTAGCCGTCTTCTCCGTTGCCCTCAACCCAAGGTGTGCAGTGATCCACGGTGAGATGTGACGGCAAGGCCACAGTCTTTCCAAAGTCAATCATCCAGACTCCTGTTCTGCCTGTCCAGTCGTGTACAAACAGTAAGGAACTGCCCACAACCTGCAGGAATACAGCTGTTAGGAAAAGGTCACACAACAGGAACAATGTGCTGTATTGTCAGCATAAGTCTGCCAACAAAGAAGGGCAGTACAGACTTTCAATATAGCTCTTTTGTAAGAAGCTCAGTGTTGTTTTTTTTCCATTACACTTCCAAACCCCCGTTCAAAAAATCTTCAATGTTTGACAAAACTGTATCACATCTAACCTGATGTGCTCGGAAGAAATCTGACACCTCCAAGACCTGCCGCAATTGTTTCAAGCGTCTCAGGTAGCCCCACTGTGGGGAAAGATGAAAGTTTACAAGAGAGGGAAAGAAAAAGCAATCTGCAACTCAAGCAAATGAAAGTCAGTGAAAGTAACACTCACCACAATGTGTGGATTGGATTCAACAAAATTGTCAAGTGCTTCCATCACTTGATCTCTGCTTTTGGTCCTTTTGAAGTTTGTGTGACATTCTTCATTTGCCCTCTGCACGGGAAACAGATTACGTCATTATAAGGCAAAATATGCAGCTTTTAGACTAAGAATATAGACATTTATTGCTGACGAATCAATAACCTGACACATCTTTGATGAGAACTTTGAAGCCTACCCTGAATCCTTCAATACGGAATCCCAGCGTTGTTGTGGAGCTCAGCGTCTCCCTCCACTGCATGTACCTGCTTTTCAGCACTGCCTGCTGGGCTCTTTCCTGGGCTGTCGGGGCCTCTGGGTCCACAGCCACCATTTTCTCATACATGTCTTTACGAGGCTTGGGCCGTTCTCGGGCCATCAGTAGCTCCTCCTCAAGATACGTGCTGTGAAGAACAGAGCCTCAATGTCTTAATTGGTGCTGGAGAACATTAACTGCATTAAAGGATTATTGTAACGGTGAAAGCAAAGCTTCACAGAGGAACACATTGCTTGAACCTAAGACCCAAACATAATTTAAAGGAGGAAAGAGAATCATTTGTTGGGTATTTTGGAAAACAAATTTTTTATTCACCATAAAAATTTGATAACTGCAACTAAATTGAGGTACTATTAAATATTTAAGTGTTTTATAATGTTGCATTTCAGCCTTGAACACTGAGCCCTAAATGAGGTCTTGTAAGTATGTTACTGCACTATTTAAACCACTATTATTATTATTAGTATTATTATTATTATTATTATTATTATAAGAAAACACTTGTATGCTGGTTTTATTATTAAATGATTATCTTTCATTGATAATCAGGATATATAAAAACCATGAGGTCTGATAATTCATTGATAATTAATTATGCACTATATGTACCTTAGATGTGCCTGAATGAAAATGAATTAAATTGCTCTAAGTGACAAAAGTCAACCTGTTTAAACTTACCGACTGCCCATCTTGCAATCCATGATGGCAGGTGAGTTGAAATGGGTCAGTAAGTTATCCATTATGTTGTAATCCTGTTCATCCTGCTGCACCACACCGTGGTAGGCTGGAACGAAGGGCCTCAAAGCGTCCTCCATCAACCTGAGGTAACACTGTCGCTCCTCCTCACAAAACTTCTTCAGCAGTGTACCACGGTCCCCAACGCGAAAGCTCCCTGCGAAGCAAGCAAGTACAAGAAGGCTGTTAAACATATTCAGTCCATTATTGTGGCTATTATTTTAACCAGAATTTTACCAACTGAGCAAAAAATAATGCAAGACGAGTGAGACAAGAGAGACAAACCTGCATGTCCAACCACTTGCAGCCACTCTTGAGGTTTTGTGGGAGTCATAGGAAGGAGAGATGAAGTCTCACAACTTTCGTGTTTCTTCCATGCAGAGTTCTGCATCAGACGACAAAACGAACTCAGTGACTCATTATTTAGCACACACGTTCCAGGTCATACTCCTCTGCTGCCTATGTTTCTCTGCGTTTTCACCGACAGGCCTCAGAGCCTCTGAGACCTCAGACTTCAGACTCAGTCCTTCAACTTTCTGCCTGATGAGTGAACAATGTCTCCCTGGAAACAGCCCTTAACCGAAACTGAGTGCAGACTTGCAGAGGACGGGTCGGCTCTGGTCATATGCAACAGGTTTATCAATGATTTACAGGAAGCACTTGTTTTCTACTGAAAACCCTATTAACCACATTAGCAGAGAGACGAAGGCTGAACATATAGATGTTGACAATTTCAACAAAGAAATTGGTTCAAAGTTTTGAATTTATGTTGAAAATGTAGTTCTCACACAATTATGTATATTGATTTTTCAATATCACTAAAATGCCTTTAAAACTGGTACAGAACTGGCAACAGAATATACAATGTTTGGTTCTCATCATTACAAATGAGATACCAATCTAGCAGTACTTCTGTGAATTAACCATAGCTTTTGTATGATTCTTACAGACTGCAGATCATACAATAAAAACATTAAAGGTGATTTAGAATACCATATAATAACATATGTATACACAAGATACCTGTGTTTCATTACGTTAGGCTACCACTACACTACAATTTTAAATGTATTTGTACTTACTTTATACGCCATTACATTCTGGGGGGAAATTGTACTTTTTACTCCACTATGTTTATCAAGCCATACAACTATAGTAATTTTCCAGATTAAGGTTTTACATACACAACAGGTGATCAGTTTATAAAATGGAAGGGTCCTCAGTCGAGGTCCAAAAGCCCCTTTTAATTAAATCTAACCCTAAACTAAATTTCAAAAATTCCTGAATCCATCCCTTTATCCAGATCCACTTCAAAATGTAATGCGATCTTCTCTGTCACGTTCCCAACCCAAGTTTAATGAAAATCTGTCTGGTAGTTTGTGTGCAATCCTGCTAACAGACAGACAAACACACAAACAAATCGACCACTTACTTCCTCCATGGTGGAAGTAACAATCTAGTAATTTACACAGTCAACATGAGTATTCTTGATGTTTTAAGTAGATTCTGCAATTTTATACCATATTTGCAAAGTAATATTATCAATATCTGCATATTTACAGGGCAACTTTTTGAATGCAGGGCTTTTACTCATGATGGAGCATTAATATTGTTATGTTGCTTCTTTTGCTCAAATACCACATGACACTTCCTCCATCATTTCATACGTTCCTCCCTGTAATCAGGAAGGTAATGCCCGTTCATTGCCTGTGGAGGACAGTGATGCGACTGAGAAACGTCGGTCCTCCAATTAAACCCCGACAGAAGAAGACGCAGCACAATCAAAGCAAACCAGAGAAGAAGAATTTAACGGTTCCCGGTTGCTGAACCGCCCCAGCCCCGCGGTGCTTGTGGCTTGTAAATGGTTTTGGACGGAATCGTACCAGCAGTCAGCCTGCTAGCTATTTACATTTGCTTCACCAAGTTAACACACCATGATGCCTTTCCAACGAGAAGCTATGTGTTGACATAGCCATCTAACTGGGGGACCATTACTGCAACCAAAGGTAAGCTTAACTAAATTACTAAATATTGTTAGAGGTTTATTCGAATATTGATGTGGTTCTCCCACTGATAGCCTGGTTGGTTAGCTGCCAGTCATGTTAATTAACTTGCGTGACTGCTAAATAGTAACTAACGATAATGTCGGTGCTAGCTAGCTTAGCTAACGCTGGTCTGTTGACTTGACCAGAGCGAATATGTTAACTCTCGATAGCCGAAAGTAGAAGATAACTTAGCGTCAGTTTTATTCAAGAAGCCACTATTATTAATTTCAGTGCCTCAAACTCTGTATTGCTGCGAACTAACCAAAGCAATTAGCTCCTGACACACACCACCGTCTGTAATGTCCAATGCGCTCCATTGAAGCATTGGGTTAGGTTAACACATATTTAATGTCAGTCTCTTTCACGCTAAACTGGTGAAAGTGAAGTCAAACGCGAACAGTAACAGCATTGCGACTTAGCACAAAAAAGACACAATTAATAACTTACCTCGTAAAACATGACTTAGGACATTTGCCGACTCTCCGACCGATGATATGACCCACCAACCATAACTTTTTTTCCTAATAAAAACGATGACACCTTTTAAAATTGAATCGGCTCGCTACCGCTCCCCCGCGGTGGGTTCATTGAACACAGACTGTTGTCCGAGAGGAGCCAATAACTATGCCGCTAATGCTCACTCGTGAGAATTGATGTACATTTAGGTAAATCCAAGATAAGACATTTCTTCTTCTCTATAGTGTCTGTACCACCATATTTTTATGAAAATATTTTTATGAAGTAAAAACAAAAACCTGTATAAATCAGTCTGAATGAAGTACAAAATTAACACTGTTCCAAAAACATTCATGTGAGTAGAAAACAAGACATGCACGTGAGTTATTTTGCACGACCTACTTTTACTGATAATATGTGGGTACTAGGCCATGAACCCATTATGGAACATAAAAACTTGTGATGCATTATTAAATAACCAATTTTCACAGATTGCAATTGTCTCCATTAAGGTTTCTCTTGTTAACCTCTTTAAACTCAAGGGAATTGCTTTCGGATTTGTTAAAAATTTGTCAAGATGGTTGAAATGATCTGCCAAAACGCCCATCAGACATGTAACGCCTGTTGAGTTCATTCACTGTTGGATTCATAGAATAATTGATGTCTTCTAAAACAGATCCAGAGCGATGGACGAGGGCTCTGAGTTGATGGAGGATATTGTCTTTCGAGGAGTGGAGTTTTCCGTGAAGATAGAGGTTGACAAGGGTCTGCTGATAGTGGAAATCTCTGACTCTGTGACAGCAGATCAATGGAGGGCGGACTTCGATCCAGCATGTACATTGTATATATTTATCATAGATTAAATGTCACCACAGGCACGAATAGTCTCACTGATACACGTCTCTTTTCAGACATAGAAGACCTCACCCGCAAAACTGGCAACTTCAAGCAGTTTCCCATTTTCTGCAGCATGTTGGAATCAGCTGTAAGAAAGGTATATTTGAATGTCTTGTCAGAATGGGGGAATGCAGAGGTGGCACAAATGCATATGAAGTCACTAGAAAGATGTGAACAGACACAGATTTCCTCGAGGCTGTGTGAGCTGAGGAAAGGCTCATTCAATCGAGTTCAATGTTTCCACATGAGCGAAATATTTTATACTGAGTTGTCCTACTCCTTTGCTTTTTTTCATTGATGCACAGAAACAGGGGGGTGCTGGAAGAAAGGTCCTGGTGGAAAACAAGAGAAACCATTAGATATTTGCTTCAATTTATAAATTGTTTTAATCTGAAATGTCTTATAACGTGGTACAAGCACAGTACACACACAGATTTGTGTGTGCTTTTTTAACCCTGTTTGTCAGGCCATTTTAGGCTAAAACTAAAATAATGCACAGATCACAAAAACTCAAATTTGTCTCTAATATCACAAGAGGTTCATGATTCTCAGAAGAAGGAAAATACAAACATATTATTTTTGTGTATTTGCATGATGAATTAAATTGGGGGGAAATTATTGCTGTGCACCTTTGTTAGCTAAACATGAAAAAGTAAAACATATAAAAATTACAAATACATTTATTATAATTACTCCTGATTTGAGTTTAGTTTTTTTTAATGCCCTCGACATGTTTGTTTTTTTCCAGTTGCGGGGGCATCTTTTCTAGTTTCAAATTGATCATCATAAAGTCCATTTTATTTCTGATGTTGCAAAGTTAACTTGAGCTTTTTCTGCAGACAAGTGATTCTGTTACGCTTGACCTCTTGACCTATGCTGACCTGGAGCTGCTACGCAACAGGAAAGCAGGAGTGGTTAGTCGCCCTCGTGGCCATCAGCAGTCATCTGCTCTCACTGCCAAACGATATCTAATTCTAATATACACAGTCGAGTTCGACAGGTTTGTGACTTACTGTACATACTTTACTTATTTTTACTTGCCGATGCCCACCGATAGACATACTTTTTCATTATTTTGGTAATGCCAGTTGGTAATTACTATTCTGTATTTGTAGGATACACTACCCTTTACCCCTGCACTACGTGGGTAAGCCTGACCCAGCTGCCCTGCAAAAGGAGGTCAGAGCTCTGAGGGCTGAGCTCAACGCTGTCACCTCTCATGGAGTCAACAAATCTGCAGAACTAGAAGTACAGCGGCTACGAGCCGAGTGAGTTGCATTCAATCTCCATAACCGTGCCCAATATGAGGCGACGTCTGACTTTTATGTCTCCTACTGTTGTCAAGGCTGGCTGTAGTGAAAGAAGAGAAGGAGGCCATGGCTAAGGTCCTGGAGCAGCTGCAGATCAGTAGCAGTGTTTCCACACCTGGACAAGAAGACTGGAGGGTCAGAGATGTCGTGAGGACGCTGGAGGAGCAGCTTATGAAGGAGAAGGCCAAAAGTCAACGTTCAGCAAGCAAGAGATGCCAGGAGCAGCGACTCCTATTGGAGCAGGTGGGCATCTTCTGCTTCTCAAAGTAGTCGTGTGAGAAATACTCATGATGTGTTCTTTGTTACTCAGGTGGTTTTAACATTTTCTCCTTTGGCCTGGCTAGTTGGATGAGCTAAGAGCATCAGAGTGTGCTCTCCGCGTTCGTGTCAAGAGTCTTACCAATGAACTGGCGTTACTACGGAGAGGGTTAGAAAATCTAAGAGTGTACTATATCTTTACTTTCTCTCTCTTTCATTCATTCACTTTCAATATGGAGTAAACATTTGAAATCCGAAATCTTGCTTACCTACTTGGCACACATCCTCTTTGTGTATATGCAGCAGAGTGACCCCGGTGTCTGCTCACATCAGCTCTCGAGGTGACGGGGAAATCTATCGCTCGCTCTCCCGCGAGAGGAGGTCAGGGTATGGGACAGTCCGGGCTCGCTCAGGATCCAGAGAACGGATGAACGACAGAGGGAAATGGTCAGAGGAAAGGGGAAGAAGAGCAGATTCCTCAGGACCACGTGCTCGCATACCCAGGCCATCTCCCTCCCCTACTGGTACTGGATCTGCTCATGATGTTGCACTACTTTGGCCTGTTTATAATTTTGTGATTAGATCTCAGTATTTCTGCCGACTGTCTTACAGGGTCACAGGTGCCACGCTTTGATCCAACTGCTTTCATCCAGGACAGACAACGCAGGCAGAAAGAAGCAGAACTGAAAAAGTTGGTCTCCGTACTCGTCCCTTCACAGTACAGTGATGTTTGATGTTGTATCTACTCGATGCCATTGTTTCAACTCTGTTTTGTGTGTTAGACAGAAGAAGGTACGGAGGGACATGCTGACATCGCCCATTGTCCTGGAGAGAGGACGTTCTCGTTCGAGGGAGGCCTATCCTCAGACGACCCGGTCTGGTAGCAGAGGCAGGAGTTTATCTGTGGAGCGGAGAGGGAGCAGGAACTCCTCTGAGAGCTCGTTAGTGGATATGGAGGAAATGTCCAAAACTCTATTCAGGTGATGGGATTACTTTGGATAGGTTTTGTAAAGTGTTTTTTGTTTTAACTAGTAATTTTAATATCTGTTTTTCTGTGATTGCAGAGGAAGAAAACAGATTTACAATGGACCTAGTGTGGTGAGTAACATAGTAATTAATTCTGGTACACCATTCATTGCTGCTCTCTAATTTGTATTTTTAGATTATAAGGTTGGGGTCTTTCTATATGTTTCTTTCTGTCATCAAATCCCATCAAACTACTTTACTGTCTGCAGTAGTTCTTAGCAAAAACTATTAAAATAGTTCAATTGTGCACTGTTTTCAGCAGTGGAATAATGCATATGATACATGCAATGTTTATTAGGCAGCAGGATGATAGAAGTTGTATTGATCGTGCTCATGTTCATAATTAAAAAGAATGGAACTGTGTGGAGCTCTATAGCACGGAGGAATAATCTGCATATATAAAGATTTCGCCACACAGACGATACTTGTTGTTAAAATCGGTTCCTTCTTGGTTTTTGTCTTCTCATGGATTTGTTTTAAAAAGAAAAAAGAATGTGGCAAGGCTTATGTTTAAATTTGTGATTTATCTGTTTCTAGTCTAGAGGAGGCCTTCTGACCAGAAAGCAGTTTTGCAGCACTCCTTCACACAGGATGAAAGACAAAGGTAATTTACCACAAACCTAGTATATTTTTGCTCCAATTATTTTAATTGGAGTAAAAACTTATCATCATTTTATGTCTCCAACCCCAGACAGCTCTGTAGATACAGGTGCTGAGCTGTCGGAAATTGATGCCAGGCTGCAGGCCCTTCAAGAATACATGAGGGACCTGGATACAGGACACTAACAACTCCTGCACAATCCACCGCTCAAAACACTTGCGGTTATGTATCCCGACGTCTGCACAGCTTGGAGCTCAGGCCATCTTTGACTGGTCATTGTATTACTATGCACAGAATGAGGAACATAAAGCTTCAAACCGGAGCGACGGGTTTATCAGTGTATATGTGGACTTTCAGGACTCCAGGAAACCAAAGCCATCACTGTGAAAGACTACTTTTTGTGGACGGAAATATTTTTTTCAATATAACAAGTTTTTATTAATTAACTTAAGAGACAACTGTCTGAGAGAAGCGTTTTCTTTTCTTTTTTTACACCACCTCACTTTTCAAAAACCATCTGATTGACACTGGGTTACATCCTTGTGAAAGGATAAAACACATTTCGACAAGGAGAATTATGAAGTGGCTTGTTATCTAAAAGCACAACACCCCCATGTTGTAGATGTTTTTCTATGTGCGACATCTCTAGCTTCATCAACACATTTAAGTCTGGCAACTATTTTAAACATAAATGTCAGTGGTGCAAATGTGATTTGTAGGTCAACCATACTGTTAGACTTGTGATAGACTGTTGTCTCTTCTACCCAGTGCATGCTGAGATTCACTCAAGCACCTGTAGTCTGAAAGGCAATAAAGCAAATAGGATGACACGCATGTAACGTCTGTATGTTATAATGTACGTTCCTTTTCCTGCTCGACCCTGATCTCAACATACCATTCTGTTTGAACCATTATAGTTAATGCCATTATAAGACCTTACATTAAAAATGTAGTGTTTGAACTTAAGTGGACCCACTTTCTCTGTGAGGCTGCATCATAGAGCACAAATATAAAACATTACATCACGGCTGAATTTTGGACAGACTGTGGATATTGGTGTTTATGTGGACACAAATCTAGACAGCATTCACAGCGATCGTGCATGCAAGTTTACGAACACTAACCTTTTTTTTTTAAATGATCATCAGCCTGCCAAAATATGTATGAAACTGTTCATGTATGTGCACAGACTAATTTAACCTTGTATACCACCTTGAATATAATTTATAACACATCCTCTGTTTAAACACTGTATTTTTTTTTTAAGTGATCTTTTTCAGGCCGATACAGCGTTGTACACATGCATGAGGGAAACCAATGAAGTGTCTCCAGCACTGCAACTGGCTTGCTTCTGTTAATTAACATATAACCTTCTGGCCAGCTTGTCTGTCAGGGGAAGCACTCTGTCTGTACCACTGTGTCTGAACAGCTGCTCTGCTTCTACTGCGATACTTTTGAGGGAGAATGAGCGTCTTATGTTGGTTTATGTCATGAAGAATGACAAAGCTGCACACACTGATGCCCTGTAGCAAGATACAAATGCAAAAGAAATGCACAATTTAGAGGATGAAAATGGTTGAAATGATACCTGCATAGTTCCCACAGGACACCTTCAAATGAAACACAATCTTAAGGGACTGTTTTGTAAGGGTCTATTTTTTTTGTTGTTTTTGTTTTTTGTAAAAACATAAAAGTGAAGCGACATTCCCATCAATAATGAGACGTTCTACCAGATTAAAATATATATTTGCTCAAATGTCATGGCCTCTATCTTATTAATTGTTCACCAACATGGACAAGAGCCTATCTTTTTTTTTCCATTGATTTATTACAGCGTTATTACAAGTGCTCACAAACATATAAAATGTTGAGCATCATCTGAATGCAAAAAAATAATAATGAAGGTTTAAGAGTAAGGCATGTGCAGTAAAAATACAGAGTGGAAACCATCAGATTTTTGTATGAAGTACACACTATTCTTGTTATGAAGTAGCTATAACAGTCACCACTCTACATAGATTTTTGCAGACTTCATAAAGGGCATTTAGTTAAAGTGCTCAAAGTGTCAGGACACCTGATCATTACTATGTTCCATAAAATCTGATAAGCGGCGGTTCTGATGTTTTACTTCTATGTGAGCTGAAATAAGGTTCCCGTAGTGTGATGAGGAACAAATGCTTCACTTTCTTTTCTCACTGGCTCAAGTCTGTCCAGGCTGGTTCGCATTGTTCGCGGTCGTCTCCATCACTTGATTTCTTCGACTGTTCAGTATGGCCTGAATGCTGAGTGTGAGCTGCGGAGGGATATGATTGAAACATGTCTATTTGTGTATACATATGCAGACAGACATACATTCACACACGTGTAAAGGTGACTTACTAATTCTTGCTGTGAGAGAATGTCGCGATAAAGAGCCTGTCTGCGTTCCTGCTCCTTCGTATCGCACGTTTTCCAAATCTGGGCTTTGGTTAAAACAGCTAACTCAGGTAGCTGGGGATACTGTTGCCGCTGTAATATAAAAAAAAAAAAAAATCTTTACACAGAATATATTGATCACCTGATATTAACTGTAACCTAAGGTTGGTGTTATGAACCATTTGCTCCCAGTGTTATTTGCCAATTAATTTCCTGTCATGAATTTTCTCCACTGAGAAAAAGTCTCGTGCTCAATCAATTAACCGATACACATTGATACATGCTTAATGTGCAGGTCAACAGATGACATAAAAACACTGGCTGGAGGAGGTAGAAGAACGCTTTAAGCATACTACTGGAGACTCAGCCACAAAGTAACCTGTCCTGTCTTATTTCAGAGCAGAAAAAAAAAAGATCCAACCTTTATGAAGATATAAGATAAGATATAAAAATGTCCGGCAGAGATTTTGCGGTTCTACTTGTAGCTCCATTAAATATCCCTAGATGTATTAGACCACTGTGCACAGTGTTGCTTTATTGCAATATTGCATTGTTTAATTTGTATTATTTTTGCATCAATTAATTTTTATTTGTCAATTATTAAATTTATTGGATTAGGCCAAAATGGATATTCCTGTCTATTTACTTGATCAATTTCTAAACAATTTACAAGAAAACGTACTATTTCACAGTATATATTGATATTTCTACATAGCATTATACACATGATAAGGATTATGTGTGTATGGGTCGCTCTTAATGATTACTTTTCATTATGGACTGACCTGCCAAGACTGTCTATATTAATTTGTCTACAAAACAGTGAAAATACTCAATATCCCAAAGCCCAAGGTGGTGTCATGAAAGTGCTTGTTTTGCCCTTCGAGCAGTTTAAAAAAAATACAAAAAATAAATAAAGGTATTATATGAAACAACAAAAAGCAACAAACTAAAAAAAAAAACCTGAAACTGGGAAATATTTGATATTTTTGCTTAAAAAAAGAAACGATCAATCTAAATAGCTGTAATTATTTTTCTGTCAACTGACTAGTTGGTGAAGAGAACTGAGGTGTTTAAATGTATGATGTCAACACAAACCAGGTCAAACACGACATATGTTCTTCTCAGATACATTAATGCTGATCAAATTAGCTCACTGTTGCTGCCCTTTATCACACACGATCCATCCATTATTATGAGCATACTCTATATTCAAAAAACATATCACTCACCACTCGTGAGATGTACTCCTCGTTAGAGTGAGACCTCATCTCCTGCATGGACAGGAAAGCCATCGACACGTTTGCTCTGCTCCTGTTAAGCAAATCCTGCAAAGACATTTTTTGCATAATGTGTTGTATAAGAGACAAACATCAGCAGAAGCACTTCTAAGGAAAGTTTTAAGGGAGTGATATTCATTCATACCAAAAGCTCTTCATTGGTCTTCGTGTCCAACACGTTCTGGCTCGAGCTCATAGGAATGCGGCCTGTGTTTGACTGCTAAAAAAACAAAGACACACATTGACATAGAGTAGGACATAGACTTATAATATGAAGTTTAGGACATGTGGTTTCACTAGATGGAGCCCGGCTCATGATAACTTATGCTTTGGGGTGAGCAGCTCTTTACCTCGGCCTCATACTCAGCCCAGGCAGCTTTGCATTCTGCCTCACTGAGCTCCTCCTCCTGTTTATGGTCCAGCAGAGATTCATGCTCGTGGAAAGTCACTATCTGGTCTTTACAGGTTTGCAATAGCTCGGCCAGGACTCTGTCCTGAGAAACAGACACAGAAAGTCATTAGAACTTCAACGTCTTTGTGGAAGCTTTGGTCTCAGACAGCTGCATATTGCATTTTCGTGACAAAAGCAGAAACCTGAAAATAAAGATGGTGATGTCACCTTTGGCAAAACAGACTTGGTTCTTTTGCTTTTCGTTGAGTTTGGATCACATAACAGGTCTGGCTCAAATGTGTAAAGTTCAGTCAGTTCAAAAAGGGTGAAGTGTCTCTCAATCTGTTGCTGATCCACCACTCGATAGGACAAAGACTGTTTGGTCACCTGACGGTCATAGATCTTCTCCTCCATGGTGCCCTGGAGATGAAAATGACCACAATAATAAACAGGATTAGAACAGTAAAAATATAGCAGATCCATGTCCAACAACGTATTTTATTGTTGTGTAAAAGAGCCTTTCAACAGTCATCAGTCTTTAACCCTAATATTCAGAACCAACACATACAGAACTTCAGGCAGGGCTTTCCAACCTTTCTGGTATGAGATCTTTTAAACTCAATATCTCTCATCACAGGTTGAGTATGTCTTTCAGCAGCAGCAGCAAAGTGAAAAACCAAACTATATGGCGTTAATCAAGACGAAAAAAAGGGGGAAGCCAGAGAAATGAACACAAATCCATGTAACAGAACAGAACGACTGTTTCTGTTCCTTTTATCAATTCACCAATTTATGAACACGTAAATTTACCAAGAAGCCTTAGATTTTGTCCTGTAAAACACACAATTAAGCTATTAACATATAACGAACTCAACGCACTGTGTACTACAAACTATAGAGGTAGATTATCTCTGTTGAAACTAGAGTGCACATCAGTTTGTGTGACTGACACCTTCCTTTTAGAGTATGCTTCATATTGGAGAGCAGAGCCAAGTGTGTGCTTTTGCTCTGAGTTTGTTTCTCACATCGTTACTACTAAGACAGGGGAGTTTACCTGAGCCAAGAAGCGGTACACATACACTTGTTTGAGCTGACCAAAGCGGTACACCCTGTATATGCTCTGTACGTCATATGAGGGATTCCATGAGGCGTCAAAGATGATGACCCTGTTGGCAGCAACGAGGTTTATGCCAAGTGAGCCGGCTCTTGTTGAGATGAGAAACAATCGGCCACTAGAGTAAAGATACATAGAGTAGAATTCAATCAAACAATGCCGTCAACATTCTGCCCACATCTTATCTTAGTATACTCTGTATAGAAAGATTAGAATAATAGTAGTAGTAATAATCAGATCATCTTTACCGGACATTGCTAGCTTTATTGAACTGATCTGCCCATTTCTTCCTTAAAAGAGCGGTGGTGGAACCGTCAAGACGATAGTAATCAACGTTTTTAATCCAGCTGCCCGCTGTGAACACAATGAAGCACATAAATCAAAACTAAAGGACCAGCAAGGAAGATAAATGAATTCATGTAAACTGTGTCTAAATACCTTTGAATGATGATAGGTCTCTGGCTTTGTGAGAAGCCTTGAGAAAATCCTCAATTAGGTCTAATGTGATCAAGGACTGACTGAACACAAGCCTAAATATGCAAAAAGAAATTCTGGTTAGAGGTGACGACTACTGAGCCTCCTGATAGGCCACTTACAGATAAGACACATACACTTTATCCCCCAGATCTTCAGCCATCCTGAGGATCTCAAACAAAAGAACCATCTTCCCTGAGTGCTCCAGGATTTTGGCATCTCCTTCAGACAGCAGATTCTTGAACCAGCCCTCATCCAGAGTCTGAAAACTCGAGCTGATGGTCGCATTCTCTCCTGCACAGAATACAACAGGACAGACTATATTTGTGCGTCAGCTACAGGGTTGGATCATTAGGGACACATTGAGGTGCAATACCTTCAACTGCTGGAGCTCCTTTCGACACATCAACAATATGTGCCGGACTGCTGTCATTGTTGTTGCCTTCTTTTCCTTCATTCACTCTCAGCACACTGCATCAGTCCAAAGAAGTGGCTTCAGAAAGTACTCATACTCCTCTATTTCATTCACATTTTTGTATTATTTGTTCACAAATTGATGCATTATCTGTCACCAATCTACAGAATACTGCTATTTGCAGGGCGTCCACCTGAATTGACTAACTGGCTTTCAAAGGAAAATAAAAAGTCCAAACATCTGAATATTTTCATAAACCACTAGGCGTGCACGAGCTTTAATGAGAAACAAAAGAAGTGAACATGATGAATATTATGAACATAACAGGCCTTACCTCTCAGCCACAGTGCTTTCTGCACGTCTCAGCAAAGCCGCTGCTTTATTCCTCTTATCAGAATTTTCCTGTAATTAAAGTTCAGTTAAAAACACATTCTGTCAGACTGATACGAAATCAACATGTGCTCAAGGCCATTTCTCCTCTACCTTGTTTGCTCTGCTGATGTAGCTGAGCTGCAGACACCAGGGATGGGTCCAAATTCGGCCAAGCACCTGAAAGTCCTTGAACAGATTTGCTCCCCTCACCTTTACTCTATTAGCAATAGAACACTCACCTGGAAAAACAAAAAAAGTCTCTATTTAAGATGGTCACACATCTGTGATTAGAACCTTTTTGACAGTAATACACCATTACTGAATTTAAGTTCCTTTTCTCATTACCTGATGATGATTACGTCTCAGCCTTTAATGATTTAGTGAGTTGAGTGGTTAGTTGTTACATGATGAACTAGACAGCACTCAGAGCGCAAACGTCTACCAGAGTAGCTAAGTTTTGATCTGGATCCCCACCAAAATCTAAATGGCTTTAGAAACAATCCTAAAGCCATAATCTACCTCTTCAAAAGAAAATTTATCAAAATTCATTCAGAACTTTTTGAGTAATCCTTCAATCAGACAGACTGACGTCGGATAGAGGATAATCCTGACATTGTTGTTTTGTTATCACTGTCTATCTACATTTCTTACAGCAAAAATGTGAAGACAGATTCTTACAAGTGATGTGATCGAGGTAGTAGCGGTACAACTGGTACTGAAGAGGGGAAATCCTCACAGCCAGCACATACTCATGTTTGGAAGGCAGAAACTGAGTCAACTCTGAGTAATCTCTTCTCTGAAAAAAAAACAACAACACAACAATAAATCAAGGTTGTAAGAGCTAGAATATCAATCCAATCTGTACATGTACAGACAGCCTGCAACTGGCAGTATTTTCTTTTGTTACCTGCACACATCCGGCTAACATAGAATGAAGTACATGAGCTCGCTTCTTCATGATTCGGACGTCTTTTGGTGTCGAGTCGGCACACTGGCCGTTCTGTATTGGGTTGATGAAGCGGTTTCTGAATTCTCCCAATGAGCCCAGAAGGTTCTTCTTAATGAAATCCACCATGCAGTGATCTGTGGGAAGAAAATGTTCTGTATTGATAAAAAGTGTTTCGCTCAAAAATGAAAAATCTGTAAAAGAAAAAGGCCACACTTCATCTTTTCTTTTGTGTTTTTTTTTTATATTTAGAAGTAAACGATGTCCTAAGGTACACCAACCTTATGAACAAACAGTCTATCATTTTTAGCAGTATGAAAAATGAACACAATCTCTCAATACTGTGGCCACAATTTACCATTTATTTGCGAAGGCTAACCATGTTCAGCAGATAAACTTCTATCATTTCCTTTTTAATAAAACATGAACCTAAATCTAATTTTTTTTAGTCCTTTCTGAGGGCAAATATAACAAATACAAATACAGCTAACTCAGCTAATAGAAAAGCACATTATTATGCTATCAGCATCTTAAAATGACACCAAAACTACAGTAAAACAGACAAAGACATAATAATGATGAAGATGAAATTTAAAAGCATAATAAGACTCAATGTCTTGTAACGCTCATTCTTTCAACCTTCGGATTATCTGCTTTATCACTGGAAAATATTCCATGTGATGCAGTAGTGCAGACTTACACTCAACCAGATTGTTTTGTAGCGGAGTGCCGGTTAGCACCACTCTTCTTCGGGTCTTGATGGCATTCATTGCTTTGGATATGTTGGATGTTTCGTTGCGCAGGATGTGCCCCTCGTCACAAACCACAAAGTCTGGACCTGGGAGAGAGAAAAAAAGGAAAAAAACCCAGCTACAGATCAAAACAGGATAGCAATGAAACATAAAACATTTGAATAATAACATCATGCCACTGTAGAGTTACTGTACCTGGATCCACTAGTATACGCTTCATCTCTTTCTTCGACTCATCATTGTATTTCTTGGCGAGTGACATGATGCGGTACATCTCATACCCCATTATCATAACACCTCCATCTCTGTGCCACCGCTGCAGAGCTCGGAAGCGTTCTGAAGGATGTTTTATTGTAGCCAGCTCTGTAACCTGTGACAAACAGTACTTGTGTCTTTGAACAACATCCATGTGTGTTTGCACACTTTAAAGAGTGAGACCTAAAGCATCGGGATCACTATTTGTGTATGCAGTTATGATTTGATGTAATACATTTTAGCTGCATACTTTCACTTTATCCAGCCACATGCTGTCTTGCCATTTCTTAAACTCGCTGACCCAGTTGAGGATAGTATTCATTGGACACACAACCAGTGCCGTTTTGAATTTCAGGTTCTCAGATAGAAGGACCGTGTGGAGGAATGTAACCACCTACAAAATAACATATAAAACACAGATATAACATTATATGAGAGCACAGAAACTATTCTAAAGAGAACTATCTACAGAGAATACTGATGTTGAGTCATTCAGCAAGCATAATAATCATGTTACTTCCAGCACTTTGTGTAACTGTCAATAGCTAAATTGGCTTTAAAATGTTTGTGCATTCATTTGTTCAGGATAGATTCAAGCAAACAAGAATATCGGGGGGTTGCTACGTGTATGTCGTCACCTGCAGAGTCTTTCCCAGGCCCATGCAGTGTGCCAGTACACATCCAGATCCAGGAGAAGAGTTAGCCTTCTTCACAGACTCACAACAACTGTCCCAAATAAACTGGACACCTGTTGAAGATTGAAGAGAAGACAGCAGGAACACAAAATTGAGCCTCAACTTTCGAAAACACGCAGCAGAAACTCATCTGAAGATATCAAACCCAGGGTGTGAAAGAGAGAGATCCAAATGTTTTAATTAACTTGTGTTGAATGATGCTGTAATTGCTGTCAACGTGATTGTAATGTTCTCTTCCGTTTACGTGGGAAGAGAACACAAACTGACCGTCCACCTGATGAGGCTTCAGTCTTGTCACCAGGTTACTGTGCACCTGAACAAGAGGTTTCTTTGTCTCCTCATCCTGATCCAGGACCAGCTTGGTGGTGATGGGACAGGTAACTTGAGACAGCTCATCCTCTGTAACAGTTATCTGGAAAATAATGCGGCACTGTCAGCATTTTGTGCATTAGCTGCACCTCTTCTGCCCCACAATGAATACAAAGTGCTACTGTAAGCAACAAAACCTTCGTGTATTATGCATTTGTCATTTATCAACAGGGACACATCCACAATCACGGCCCCCACAATACAATGTGCTTTTAACAGTCAGTTTGACTTGGTGTGTATGCAGTACCTCTCTCCTGTCCTCCATCTGTTGTTCCCTATCTGCCAACCGTTTGCATCTCTCCTCCTCCTCTCTGAGGGCTTCTTGGCTCTCTGCACTGAGTCTTTCATCCTCAATGATTTTGCGGATCTTTTTGCGTCCTTTGGGCGTGCCTTTATTGTCGCTCACTTCCTCATTGGCATCCTCTTCGTCACTCTGCTCAAGAAAAACAGAGAAATCCAACAAGCATAACTATGATCACAGTTGGCAACATTCTTTTCCTCCCTTAAAATAAGGGATGATGAGTAAATACTGTTAAAAATAAGTTGAAGGTATCAGAGATGAGCAGATTACAATGATGAAGAACTTGATAACAGCATCAGTTTGTACCTTTTCACTGCTGGAGTCAGACAACCAAATACATGGCACTTTCTTCTGTTCATAATCACAGGGTGTCTCGGATACAGAGCTGAAATGAGCAGAGAAGTCGAATACTCAGTCAAAAAATGTGTTCCAATGCAAGTCTGCTTTTGTAAATTCAATCTTCATTTGCCCCATTTGCTCGACTTCTTTCATCATTTGAATGACTGGTGATGCTTTTTGGACTCTATTACAAGAACACACATTGAACTTGCTTTGTCAGTAGACAGCAGTGACATGGACACAATAACATGAACACCTGTACAGTCTAAAACAATCTGATACATAAGGCCAGGAACGAATGTATTATATATTAATAATATTCAATTAAATACTCAAACCTCTCTCTAGTAGTCCTAAGATTAAAATATTGCATGCTGTGCAAGTATTCGTTTACATTACTATATACTATCTACGCGTTCATGATATTGTCTACACTCCCTGTGTTGTGAGTGAAAGCAAACAGAACAGAATATAAATGTGTTCAAGATCATCCTCTAACAAGGATTAAAGTCAACCCTTGCTCACTTCAACACATTTATTTAGTAATGCAAAAATAATGTTCAACTGTTAAAGACATTTTCATTACGTTTTGACACATTTGCACATTTTAAAGCCATTAGTTCTGTACTCCTCCTCGAACAAAAGCATCGATCTTTATCAGAGCACACGTTTCCTCTTCTTTGCTGTTCAGTTTGTCTTTTCATTTTCATTCCTGGCTTATACATGTATATGCTGTCATTCAAACGAAAGGAGTTAACTTGTGTGATGAACTGTGCTATAAACTAATAAAATTCCCATTGCTATTTGACTTGTGATTGCAGGAAGAATACAGTTGTAATCATGAACATTAAAACATCTGCTTTCCATTTAAGTGAGCAACTTCTAGGGTTCTGGTATTATGTCCCTGAGTCAGTTAACAGAAGTCCTTTTACATGGGTTTTCCTGCTATGAAGGGTCAAAATGACTGCCATGAAAAAGGTGCATTAAATAGTTGATATTGATGCTTCAATACATTTGTGTATCCACAGTAAATGTAGACTGATTTAAAACTCATATTGAAATTTAAAATCTGAATGAAGACAAATCATATTCATCTGAAATGAGCGTACCTTTTGGATCCATCTCCACTGGTCTCATCCTCTGACTGACTCAGCTCCTCGCTCATCCCAGGATCATCAATGTCCAACTTGTTACTGTCGTCATCGCTTTCTCCGTCAGCTTGACAGAAATTAGAATCAGACATTAGAGCAAAGCAGGTAGTCCCTGTTCAGGCTGATCAATGTCTGAGGTTAGAGGTGTCCTTACAACTCAGGTGTTTGGGGCTGGTGCTTCGTTTCCTCTGCTGCTTTCCTAATTCACTCTCTGCCGTGGCCTTGTCATCTGATATCCCCTCATCTAAAGTTAGTTTGTGGCGAAGAAGATGGTGCCTGGTGTGCGGCCCATTAGACATGGTGTCTGACAGATCTGTAGTAGAGTCTTCCTCTGCTGCAGAGATACATTCTATAATGATTTCCCTGTTAAGGCACCTGACAGTTGGGAAGCTCTATAGGCATAACTTTGTTTGTAATGGACAAATAATAAATTCAGCCAATGATTTATAGCACTAAATCTGGAAAATATTGCTTTTAATAAATATGATTGAGAGGAAAGCTACAAATGTGCCACAAGACTTACCATTTTCATCCGTTTCATTATCCTCATTGCTTTGTTTGAGCTCCTTATCCCCCTCCGACTCAGATTCATCCGCTTGAGTTTCCCCATCTGAAGAGATATCATCGCCCGAGGAGTAGTTGGATTTGATTAGGGCCAAAAGCATTTTCTTAGCGATTCTTTCAAAAGTAGAAAAGAAGGAAAAGTTGCCTGAAGTTCATTTCATGCTCATAACATTATCTTCAGCTGGATATAGTTATACTTTTAGTCAAAACAACAAAAAAAAAGAAAAATGATTACTGAAGTGCTTCCAACAGTCCTTCTGCAGGTGGCTTTAAAATGAATTAGAAATCTGCTCAAATATCTTTGGTGAGTCACTTATGGTGAAATCACATTGTGTGCAGACATAAAGTTCTGCTATAGTGACGTCATAGACCAATTTAAGTGAACTGCCACAACACTGGAATAAAGCATGCAATATAATTGCAGTAAAAAATAGATAAAAACGAGACACAGACTTCTTAAGAGGAAGAATTTATTACAACCAAGTATTCTTCACAGAAAAAACATACTACTCTTATCATATTCTTAATTTATTCTCCTTTGAGGAATGGGAAGAGATACTTTCATTTTGCAGCAATGTCTTTTGCTGGCTCGAGTCCGACACCGACATCTGTCTTAATGTGAGATTAAAAAATGACGCATCAATCATGTCTGTAAGCAATTCAAGATCTACACAAACACTGAGCGCTGACGGCAATATCCTCCTAATACTACAGGCCAGTTAGCTTGATGCTGAGTTAAAGGGGGCATGAAAATGTGAGACACAAATGCAACAAAGTACTAACAGCATCTGTTATTGAATATTTAGTAAGGATGAAACATTATATCCACCGTTTCTAACCCCTTTATTCTCTACTGGAGCATTATAATGGATAGAATGAGGAAATTATGCTCATAATCTGATACAATTCACAATACACATTTTAAAAAGGTGAAAGTTTATGGATTTATTACCATATTGTGTTTTGACCACTCTCCTCTTTTTCCTTCAACATCTACCAATGTTCAATATGCATTTCCAAACACGGCACTGTGATTACCCATGACAACCGAGAATCAAAACATGGGACACGAGGCTGGCTAGAGTCCTGCATTGCGTGAGTGTGTTGTCAATATAGTCCACTTGACAATTGCCATTTTCACTGACAATGGGTTTACGGTAAAAGACGTATTATAACAGTGCCCCAGAGTCTTGGATCTCATTTGACAAAAAAGAAAAAGCACGAAAACCCCTTCAGAAAATTAACACCCAGCACACATGAGTTTGACTTTGGTGATTCCATGTTGTGTGGATTTTAAAAGCGTGTAACAGTAATTTCCATGTTCTATAAACTACATAAAATGTAAACTTTACATTTCTGCTGACCATTTGTCTTAAGATAATGGTGTACTAGGACTACAACTGTAAACAGGCTCCACAAAAAACAACAAAAAACACGACTGTGTCGATAGGAGGCTAAAATTTCCCAGATTTAAGTGACTGTAGTCTAACAGCATTGCATTCACTGATGTGCTGTCAGAAAATCCGACCTGGAAAAAACATGAAAAACAAACAGGGATGTCATTAAAGGCACAATGTCAATTTGGTCGCTTTTTGCACTTTGATGGTTGTTGTTTCACAGCCCACTCTCAATTCTCAGATATACCACCTTCTCCGCACCGTTCGAAACCACTGACCTGGAAGGCTTTAACACAAATTCTTTCTATCTGCATTAAGTTAAGTTTACCATGATTGCCTCAGAAAGAACGACATGTGGTTCACGTGTCAAGCAGGGTTTAAGATTCTACAAGTTAAAATATGGTCTTCAAAGCTACAGTATGTTTTGGAAAATGGTCAGCAGTAATGTATAGTCTGTGTAAAGAAAGTGGGGTAAAACATACAAAAAACACTGGTGCGGTTCTGATGGACACTTTTGACAGTGATGTCTGGAAATGAGTTTGATTACGGGGACTTCTTTAATGCCATTCCTCAGTTCTTTGAGCAGGGATGCATTACAAGAACTGGATATTGTTGTTCAATGATGGTGCCCATTTCTTCCCATTTAAGCTGCTCTCTGGGCATCTGTCACACAAGTGAGGTTGTCCCTGACTGAGCCACACACAATACACTAATACGGATATTCATGACATTTCTGGCGCAATTGGCCAAACTGCACTTACGCAAAGAGTTAATTTCTGAATGCATGTGACGGTAG
This sequence comes from Chaunax sp. Z400, assembly GCA_037577475.1. Classification (NCBI taxonomy): domain Eukaryota; kingdom Metazoa; phylum Chordata; class Actinopteri; order Lophiiformes; family Chaunacidae; genus Chaunax; species Chaunax sp. Z400. The sequence continues at coordinate 9,240,275 of CM075201.1, read as the reverse complement.
TTTTCCTTCATAGTTTGCCAGCTGCATCTTCTGCATGGATTTGTAGTTGGTACAGGCTTTAGAGGACGTTATATGACCTCCAATTTCGAGGTTAAGATCTCACAAACCTTGCGCTGTTCCACGGGACTTGGCATAAATTTCATCATCCTATACTGTACTGGGGTGGTGTTGATAATCTCTGACAGATATTTCAAAACCAGCAGGTAAAACAGACTGTGTGCCTGACTAGGTACCATTAGAAGTACAGTAGTGGATAAACGTCTTCATAGCAGTGATATAAAAATGATAGATTATTAACCAACAGAAAAGCTGACCAACAGCTCTGTGCATCACAATCCAGTCTTGAGACTCTTGAGGCAATAAAAGAGCCAGTAATACTGTGAATGTGTCGGATGCTGACATAATTCATTACCAACAAGCACTCAAGGCATCCACTGATTGTCAATCTGCTGTAAAGTCAGCTCTGAACTACATTAGGTATAATTGTGGAAGTGTCAGTGACCCAGTGGGATGGTTGGTTGTAGTTTTTGGAAGTGCAGAAACAAATTTTGTTGGGAAGTCAGGATGACTTGACCCCAGGTGTAGTAGCTTGCATGTGGACTAGTTGCAAAAGAAGAATAAATAGCATTTGATAGAGTATTATATTCAAATACAATGTATTATTTATCAGAGTATCAGAGCCTTAAATGCCTTAAATAAACCCCCGCAAATTATTTCACTAAGGAACGTCAATTGACATCCACGACAAATCACATCTACTGCAACAGGCATTCATGTTGGTGTCGCATGATTTGCATGATATAAAATTCAACACCAATAAAAAAAAAAAAAATGTATCCATGGCAATTTTATCAGTTGGACAATGAGAGCAGCTCTGTAAAAAATCCTCAACAGATGATCATATTACAGTCATTATAGTCTTTATAAAAACAACTCTGAAATAATGCATCAACACTGGCAACACATGCCCATCATGAAGAACATGATCATCATCAATCAACACGAGCCCATTCATGAAAACAGCCCTAAATAAAGCTCAAATCAAACCGTCACTCAAGGTAGAAGAATTATCAAATATATTTGGTGGCCCAAATGAACAGAGGCTTTAACATGAAAGAAGTGTATTTTTTGTGCAAAAAAAAAGAACTTAAAAGCTGAAAAACAAAGCACTTACAAAACCAGGTGCATTCAATTCATAGATAGTAAACAATAATCATTTGTCTTTTTATTTTGATTAGGGCAAAAATGACACCATAACTGTGACCTTTTTAAACTTGGAGCAAAATATCAAAAAGATGGTTTTCAAGGTGAAGCATAAATGTTTTATAAATGCTGTCTATTGCAAGTGAAAACATGGCCCTGCTCAAATGGGTCATTTATGGATATAAAAAAAAAAAATACAAATTTTCTCTGCTTTTGAAATATAGTTTTGTGCAAATAATCTGGCAGGTATGTTTCATCTTAACACTTTATCTGTAAATTACAATATTCCCATTACTTATGTTAACAATGCTGCTTAATGGAGGATTACAGTTCTTTGGGCATGAGGACAGTGACATTCAAAACCTTATAATAAATATGTGGAATACTGAAAACACACTTATGCATTATTTCTAAATGTATACTAAGAATTCCTCAGGTGAGTCTTTCCCTTTTGTATCAGCTTGGTATGCCTAGAATACAAGTATGGTGTAAGAAATAATAATAGAAATCTTCATTAAAATGTATCTCTAGCATTTACATATATACTGGATTGAACAGCAAATAAAACATTGACAAGCAGTTATTTGCTTATCATTCACAAGCTGCTCCTTAGCAAGGTTCAGTCTCTCTGCATCAGAATGTGGGCTTCACAGTGTACCTCTAGAATTTGTATTTGATTTCCGGGGCTCGACTGCAGCTACGTTTTGGTCTTGTTTGAATAGACTGCAACTGAGTCTTAATGACACGTGTGTTTCTAGATTTGGCACATAGGTCAGGGTTTGAAGGTGCAGCCTTTCCTCTACATCTAGGGAGTTTAACAAACTCTACGTCCAGGCTTCTGGAACCATACCTATTTTCTGGATCGTCCTCTTCTTCTGCTGCCCATGAGGGCCCAGATTGCTCCTCATCTACAAAAACAAAAAATCATAGAAACATGTGGTTTAGCTAAGCAGGCTATTCTCTTTTAGCAGAGAAATAACATCCTGACATCCTGTCTTGGCATGAAATACTGACATGTCAAGAGAAATTTATTTTCCGTAAATAATACAAAGACTGTGAGGTCACAGATTTGACTCTATGCAAACTCATTATTCTGTCCATCACGTCCTTTTCAGGTTACTTTGCTGTCTTAAGAAATCTTGCGAGCACAAATCTTGATAGCCTTGCTAGGATCAGCAGGGTTCAACAGCGTATTTCACTCGCATTTACCCCCCAACAACAGATGTGGGAACTGAAAAAATGATTTAGGAGGACAGTGTACGAGTAAAGATGTCAGCCTAGCACTAATCTCCGATAATAATTCAAACACTACCGGATGATGCAGTCAGTGACGGCTGAGAAAAAGGTGACCAGCAGGCTTTAAGTTAGGTTTGTTATTGGAGTAAAAGTGACAAAAGGCTGGAATTGTCTCACTGCAAGATAGCAGTATAGAATAAAGAAGCATGCCAGAGCTTTTCTGTATGCATGACTGTTCAGAGTATGCGACTGTGTGAGTGGTGAGGATGTGATCACACATCATCCCAGGGGCCTGTTTCATAAAGCAGGCTTATATAAATAAGCCAGGCTTATTCTGCTTAGTCTGTCTCATTTTCACTCGATTCTGTTTCTTAAAGCAAGTTCAACATAGTTTAAGCTCAGTTACTATGGAAACGCATGCTGGAAATTGTCAGGCTAAGCCTCAGTTGTTGCTTAACCACAGCTGCTGTCACACTGACCTGAGAGAAAAAGAGATGATCTTACTACTGACTCTGGTGTGCTGCCATATTATTTGGCTTTAATAACCAGAAATAGTCGGAAAATTAAAGTTTAGAGAAAATAAAATAAAATAAAAAATTGCCCTCACAATTATCTCAACTAGCTGAGCTTGACTAGAATTAGTCTGGCTGGACGAGCTAGAATTGAGCTTTATGGGATCGCTTTAGGCCAAGCTGATTTGTTATGTTCATTCAAGTCACGTGAATGACTTAAATCATCACTTTCCTTAGCGTCCTTTATGAAACAGGCACCTTGTCTCTGTGTATGAGGTACAATTAGAGCTGGGTATCGTTTACAATAACAGTACCAGATACCAATAGAGTACTTTCAGTATTTGATATTTCGGCATGCTCAACTGTCAACTCCATCAAATACACCACACTCGATTTCACCACAACACTGACAGTAGGTTGTAGCTGCAGCAGTAGCGGGTCAATAGCACATAGCATAAATCAAAGAATACTTGTAGAGATGGGCTGCAAGCCAAACCATACAAATAGTCATTTTCTTCAAGCTCTGGGTGCAAAGAAAATCATTTGGGGTTATGGTTTTATTGGAGAAGTTTTAATACTACTTGGCGCAGGGTTATTTCAGTCCCTAGCTGTAGGAACAACTAACTTTATTACAACAAATGAGACTCACCTGATGATTGATGAAAGGCTGCTACCCCCAGTAAGGCCACATCTTCAGTGATTGGCTTCATCTTCTGATCACTTTCATCACTCCCAGTGTCATCAGTGTCATCATCATCAAGTGTATCTTCACTTGATGAGGATGACGACTCTGTTGTAGTAAATGTAGTTTCCTGATGACATTTAGTCTTAGACATTCCAGCCTGAATCCCACCCTGCTTTCTAGCCACACTTTTGTTCTCTCTTTTCACAAGGTGAGGCTTCCCTATTGACCTCAGCGTATTCAAGTGTTTTATTTCCTTCTGGGAGTCTTGATCATCACTAGAGGACTCTGTCCCACTATCCCTTCGAGACTTTACTCTTCTGTTGCTTGAGTCAGACTCAGGGGAACTGTCCAGCATTTTGCGTTTGCGGCGCATCTTCTCCGGTGAGATCGGGGTGTTCTTAGTCAGCCAAAAGAGACATTTCTTGGCCACTTTATTTGATGCTTTTCCACCATCCTCATCACTCTGGGGCTCATCAGAGCTTTGTGATATAGCTGCTCGCTCAAGCAGCGCTGCAGGGATCTCATCTGAATCAGAGTCATCTCTCACTCTGCTCAGACTTTGTTCTTCAGTGCTTTGGGCTGGTACTGTGCTAGAGACTTCAACACAGTCAGAGTCACTGTCGCTGTCTGCTGCTGAAAGAGATGATTTGGCCTTGACATCGCTTGGTCGACGCAAGGGTGTTGTCTTCAAGCGAGGAGATCGTCTATTGCCTTGCTCTTCTTCAACATGTAGAGATACAGCAGAGATTTCAGGGCTCTTCTTGCTGTCAGCTTCAGTGCCTACAAGTCCTGTCTCTTCATTTTCTAATATGGCCTTTCCCTCTGACTTCATATCCTTCATGTGGGTGACCTCCTTTATCTTAAGGGCATCAGTGGATGACTCCTGCTCCACAGCTACAGGTGTAAGTTTTACTACTAGTTTTTTAGTCATATTGACCCCCCTGTCAGAATGCTCCAGATTAATCTTTTGTGCCCCCTGCCTGGCTCCATGTGAATCTAAATCCATGTTCTCCCCATGGCAGTCATGCAAACTTCTGCCTTCTGTGAAGCCCTTAGAGTCTGAATCATCATCTGTCAAATGTTCAGCTGCCAATTTCTGCAAGTCAGTCAAGCAGGGGTCATCAGAGATATCCAGCTCTGTGTCTGATTCAGTTACAGGTTGTGTATCAAAGTCATCACTAAAGAACTTTTCCCAACAGTTCGAGACATCCAGGTCACTAAATTCTTCCTTAAGGCTATCCTCAAGCGCAGTCAGTGATTTTCGCAAGCCTTTAATTACTGACAAAAAAGAGTTCAGATACAGACTGCGAACTCCAGGTGTGTCTTTGTTCGCTGTCACAGAATGAATAAAACTGAGAAATGTTCGGTTTAAAATGTTTGTCGAGTCCACTAAATGTTTGGCCTTTTTGGTAATATCCTTGGAAATCTGCAGTGTGTTATAGTTGAACACCACATTCCCATCCATACCAGTGTGATCCCATCTATCCAAAGGAATGTTCTGTGGCAAGTGTGGCAACATGTCATTAAGTTCAGATTTCTCCGGCTCCACTCTGTTTCGCTTACGGTGCTGAGTCCACAGGCTCTCCATGTTCTCAAGGATATTGTCGCAGGCCATTACCAGGTCAAAAAGGGGCTCCGGGCTACACACATAGCAGTACCATTTGCTCTCCAGGATGCCGGACAGCTCCTTCCTTCCCAAATTTCTTAAAATACACTTCTTGCAGAAGGCATTACTACAGTAGTCACAACAGATCAAGTTGCCTCCTTCAGCACACCATCTACATGAAGACAAAATAAAATAAATACAGTTGATAAAAAGGTTAAAACAAATTAAGGACGATTATTCTATGCAAGTTAAAAACTGTACATCAAATCTTACCTGCATTGCTCATCCATCCCATCTCCATCCTTACTAATGTCATCACTTAAGTAATACTTGTAGCAAGACTGTTGAAAACAAAACATTTAATTGAAGGGTTATGGACAGATAGACCAAAAGTACATTAGAAATTTATGCAATCCATAAGAATTCCATAGGGAATTTAAAAAATAAATACTATTTCAAATGGCTCTTTTATTACTACTTTAAAAAACAGAAATGTTTTTGGCAAAACTGAACTTACAAAAGCCAAGTATTTTAATATTATTCTAACTGATCATATCAGTCAAGAAATTCTGTATTATTATTTGAGTACGAAATAATGAGTGGCTCACATGCAGAGAGACTTGGGTTTCCATAACGTAATATTTTACAGTTATTCTCAATGGCACACTCACAACTGAAATGTAATTGCTTAAACTGCACATACTTCTGGGGGCTGAGGCATCATGAGCTTATGTTTTCACCCGTGTCCGTTTGCTTGTTTGTTGGTTTGTCAGCAGGATTACACAAAAACAACTGAACAGATTTCCATGAAACTCGTTGGGAGGATGGGTCTTGGGCCAGAAAATATAGACACCGTTAAATTTTGGTGCGGATCAAGATACAGGGGCGAATCCAGAATTTTTCCCCCTTTCTTTAACATTCCGAGATAGGGAATCAGCTTGATTTTGGATAAGGCTCGATTGAATTGAAGGGGACTGGTAGGCCTTGGGGGTATGCACTCTACTGAGTGCCATTCTAGTTTCAAAAGAGTTGAGGCTTCTAAAACTCATCTTAAGTGGTTTTCATTGACACAATGTTATTCAGCTCATTACTGGGGAGAACAAGGTTTAAGTGTTGATAAATACTGACTTTAAGATGACACTGACTAAATTTCTGCCAAATTAGCAGACTCACCTTGCAAATAAGTACTTTGAGAACTGGATGTCGAAAGAGTGAATCTCTCTGGAAGTGGTTAACTTGTCGGCCACATGCCGTGCAACTGACAATTTCCATGTGTTCACCTCCTACGAAAGCATACCGTCATTAGCAATCAAATTGTTATGATTCATTAATTTTCAAATCATTTGGACTTCTTAAAAAAAGGTGCAATGCTGCCCTTTTCTATCTCAACTTAAAACCGTCAAATTGTCTCTGTGAGACCACTGGTTAAGATACAAAAACTTGCCATAACCAGTGTTAAGTGGGAGTGAAACACTTGGAGCAGCTTTTTTTCCGTCTAGCATCAGACGTCTCTCTCACAACAAGATAATTATCAAATTGCATTTAGATACAAATCGAAAAGAGTTTTCGGCTCTCTTTCACCATCTTTTGGCTGGAATCTATAGATAAGTAACGCCAAAAAGTTTAAAAGGAAAGTTTAATTTGTTGCTAAATTTGTTCATGTTAGGTTTTATTACTCTAAAGAAATAGCTGCTTTAGCAATGAGTTGATGTGGAATTTTATGAAAAAAATCCACCATTTGTGACTTACCTCCACGTCTTCTTGAAAACTCCTTCCGCAGTACGCCCGATTTCCGGTTGCGAAACTCCGGACCTCTGAAGTCATCTCTTCCATTATCAACAGGTTCAGGTCTCACCAGTACAGTGCCTGTGTAAACAAACCATAACACCAATAAATCAAACCTAATCGATCATTATTAAATACGTAATTATAACCTAGAGGGTAGAGACAGACCTGCAAACTTCTGACACCCTACAGATAATAAGATATACCACATTCAGGGTGCAGATAGCGCAGTGGTTTAAGCGTGCGTTCCATGTGCAGAGGCTGCAGTCCTCCCACGATGGCCGTGGGTTCAGTTCTCACACACTGCCCCTTGCCGCATGTCTACCCTCACTCTTTCTCCCCATTTCCTGTCACATATCTTCAGCTTTCCTATCTAATAAAAATGCAAAAACTGCCCAAAAAAATAACATAAAAAAAGAAAGATATACCACATTTATAATGACCAATTTGGGTCAACCTAAACGTATTTTTCAGCCTTGCAGTCAGACTACAGAGACTAAAAACACAAAGATACTTGAGACAGATACTCATATAAAACAAAAAAACAAAACACACAACACACAATAAATTTTGCAGTCTTAAGCATGCCCAAAATTTCAATTAGAACACAAATTCCTATGTAAAACTGTTCTGACACACAATGGCAACCAATCAGAAGTTGACATGATTTGAGATTAAGTTGAGATTAAGCAGAAAAGTCAACAAAGCAGAGAATATAAGGGAAATAATAAAAGTATAGAGTCCAGAACTACCTTTTGGCAGTCTAGCGATATCAAGATGACCATTTGCGTTGCATGGAAAATCCGAGTCCTCACTTGCATTTGAGTCCCCAGATTCATCCAGTCCAGAGTGCTTTATGACAACAGATGGTTTTCTGTAATTTCCAAAAAACAAAAAAGTTTAATCCAGAGTTTGGCAACATTTCCTTTGGGTTGACGGCCTACTTGCAAAGTGAAAACAAGGATTTTTGTTTTTAAGTATCAACGACAAACTATATAATAGCACTGCAAGGTCATTGTCCTTCCAAATGATTAGCAACACTATTTTTCTAACTTTTACTTGGTTTAAAAAATGGTTTGTATTATTTCAATACACTACATTCACTTAAGTTCAACATATATGATTTCCAGCAATGAGCTGCATGAAATTTGGACTGTTTCATTTATCTATGCTTGCAAATTGAAAATAAGTGAAATGTCAACTCACCTCCTGGAGCACTTGGTATCCAGTCCTACCTACAAAGCAAGATAGTGTTAGTAGTTAGATAGTTTAGTGGATAGATAGTTTAGTTGTCACTGATAGTAAGCACTGTCACTTCTGTTGTTAAAGCTATTACAGTAATGTCCCAAAAGGGGATGCTCACTGTTTGTGCAAATTGTTGTGCAAACAGTTTAATGCAGCTGTGGCTCAGAGGTAGTGGTCGTCCATCTATCAGAAGGTTGGTGGTTCGATCCTTGAAGGCTACATGTTGAATTATCCTTAGGCAAGATACTGAACCCCGATTTTCTCCCAGTGGCTGTTCCATTGGTGTGTGAGTGATTGTGTGAATGGATATCGCCCCTGATGAGCAGGCGGCGTCTGGCATGGTAGCCTGTCGTCACTGTAAGAATGGTTGTGTGAATGGGTGAACACTGGCTTGTGTTGTAAAGCGGTTTGAGGGGTCAGTGAGACTAGAACTGTGCCATATAAGTACATCCCATTTACTATTGTAGGAGACAATGAGTCCTTTGAATAAAGGATTACAGAATGATATCTATCATTCTTGCAGCGTGCCAAAGTTGGTCATGGTCAAACAGTCAATACAATGTGAAATGTGAGTTATATTTATTAAATTGGAGAGGCCCACATTTACATGCAGACAGATTTATTTTTATCTAACGCAGATTATCATTTGACTTGAAAAGAAAAATGTTTTATAACAAAAAAGAAAGATAGACAGAAGAGGAGCCCTTGGCAGATGAGGACCCAGTTATTGGCTATATGGTCTAAGTGCCTATGGACATGATGTAGTAGAAGAGAATCATGAGGGCTGTACCTTTTTGCATTGTTTTTAGTTGATATGAATGTAATCCAACATGGTTTTATAAAAATGCAGCCCATTACTTAAAGCTTGGGTTAGGACATTATTTTAGATGCATTAATGTAATATTTGTAGCCTGACAACAATTAAATCAAATGCTGAATAATATATACATGAATAAATAAAAGAAATTCAGGCCTGTAATGGCATCTGTGGCCTGCAATAGGCCCATGCACTAATTTCATTAAACCCATATGAAATATCTGGACAGCCTGACACGCACATTGCACATCACTGGAGTCTTCAACAGGGCTAAGTGATTGTAGTGCTGGAGCCATTAGCAAGCTAGTCACACAAGAATGGCACAGACAGTGCAGCCAAATTTTTCCAGTAATAACATACTAGCTTGTCAACTGTGAGTACTGACCAAAGCCGTATTTGTTATTCAATTCATGATGATAACATTAGGGTAGCAAGGACTATGTACACGGGCCCTGAGCCAAAGAATGAGTCATTGCCGCCACGGCAGACTTCTTTAGCAGTTAACTCAGTAACATCAGCATAACGTACACACCTACGGTAAACGGTAACTGCAGGGCCTGCTCACCTTTTCGACTGAGGCACAAAACATAGCTTATTTTCTTGTGTTCCTATGATTGTGGCAATTAACAGAGTTGCTTATATATTTCGTAGACTGAAAAGCGTAAAACTGAAACGTGATCTTGTAGAACTCTCAATTCGTACACATGCTTTTTGGATTTTTTCAGTTCTCCCAAAGCTGTTTGTAGAGGACACTTTTTGTTTATGACATCGCCTATCGAACAATCAAAACCAACATAGTATCAAATGACATCACACAAACCATGTTAGAGGTTACTGGTACCACTGATGTCACCAATGTAAAAAACTTGATAAGGGATATGGCAAAAACACTAAGAATATCCAGTTACCTCTGTCGCAGCATGACCTGTTGAGTATTCCATAGAGCAGCTCCTGTCTGTCATACCTGTGAACGGACAATCAATTAAATAATGCAAACACAATGAAATTCTTCCATCACTCATGATAACATTAATCAAAAGATGTACCGTCTGTATTCTGTGAAGTTGGTGTACCATTGCTGTCCGCAACAGTGGAATGAGCCAAGTACTCATGCAGTTTGCTGACCAATACATTCAGCTTGCTGGTTGTGTTGCTAGAATCAAGCAAAAAAAGTGTGTGGTTATGGTGCACTGAATTATAAATGCCTTGTTGGTTAAAAGCCTGTGAAACAGTGAAACTTTTCAGCTCATAATACTGCCGCCTTTTTTCCCCACAGATATTGTACAACAGCGCCTAAACGAAGTTCCTTCTCTACAACGCCTTTGTTTGTTCACACAGAACAATACGAGGGCAGAACGACGACGTTCTGGTGTGTGATTTTAAATAGCGTGCCAGCGTTCCTTTGAGCATAGGAAGTGTGATGTTTAATACAGCAGCATCGGGGTCTAGTGTGATGTCTAACATATGCATCAAGCAGCGCTTTGTAAAGAATGGATTAACATTGATTTTTTTTTTTAAACGATTTACCTTCCCTGTAAGATGAGGGTTGATCTCATCCTCTAATCGGAAGATAAGGAGCTCCCAAACATCCTGTCTACCCAATTTGAAGCCATTTTTGTTTGATTTTCTTCTGCTTGGCACGATTACTACCTGTTAATAGTAACAGACACCCTGTTATGCCTTCATTGCGTTCACACAGAACTTTGAGGCGGAATAAAGGTGCATAAGTCTTCAACACAAGACACACACCTCTTGTCCACATCTAGTGATCCTTTCATCGGCTATCAAAAGACAGGAACATCTGCACCTCCTCAATATAGCAGACGCAATAAAAAAGTTACAGCTAAAGTAGCTTGGCTTTTTTTATATGGCGGCCATTGATTTGTGCTATGCATGATATTCCGTGCGTGCCGGGCCTTGATGACACAGAAACAAATCTCTCTGACCAATCAGTGGTCTGCGATGTTTCATGCGATCTTTTAGTACCTGCTCAGCCCTCTTGGAGCCGCAATGATGATGGTACTAAAAAAGCAGTACCATTTCATTTTACCTAATGAAAGACCAAAAAAGGCGAGTAGAGTCAAGTAGAGTTGAGTTGATACCACATAGTGTAAATACGGCTATACACCCTGCAGATAGGACGGAGTGAGCCTCTGAGGGAGCAGTCACATGCCAGGGTTAAAACCGAACAAAAGTGTGCGGCAAAGACCAATTTGCTGCAGCACAGATATCAATGAGAGGTAACCCTTTAAATAAAGCCTGAGATGTTGCCATGCCCATGGTCCAATATGCCCTCACACAATGTGGCAATGCAAGACCATTTCTGCTGGAAGCCAGGTAGATAACCTCCACAATCCAGTGAGAAAGCCACTGTTTAGAAAAGGCCTTGCCCCTAGTATAGCATGTACGCACAAGGCACAGAAAATGCAACCTCTTCTGCTCCTCGACACAAAAGGAACCAATGTGAGAGCTGATGTGGCAGACAAGGAGACCCTAATTGTTGAGAGGTAAAGGGCCTTATCCAATAGCTCCAGAAGGAATGTCAAAACATCCACAACAGAACCCTGAAATGGGAACATGCTGTGACCCTGACACCACTGCTCGGACGCCCGCTACTTGCAGGCATAGAGGCCCCTTGTGGATGATGCCCTCGCACTTTGGATTACCACCACCACACTTGGGAGCAGACCGTTACCTATTAAATTGGACCTTTCAACAGGTAGGTATGAAGCTGGCACAACCGCCCAGCCTGAGAGAGGAAGTCCCTGCAGAAAGCAAGCTGCCAAGGTCTTGCTGCTAGCAGACCTATTATTTCTGCACGGGCCACCATAATCAGGAACAGCCCCTGCCGCTGCACCCTCTCTAGAATAGGGAGAATCATTTCCACTGGGGGAAATGCAACATGGACAGTATCATGTGCATCCTTCCCCTAGGTTGTGCTGTGGTCCTTTATGGAATAGAGCAGGGGAAAATAGGCATTCACCCTGGACGCAAAAATGTCCACCTACGCCCTTCTGAAACAATTCCATATTTGGGCCGCCACCTACGGGTGCATCCCTCCATTTCCTCAAAAGTGGCCCACCTCTGGAGAGAAGACCTGCTCCAAGTTCAAGTGGCCTTGAGCATGTGTAACTCAGAGATAGAAAGTGAACACTGCACCACAGCAGCAGAGAGCTAGACAGTCTAACAGGGGAAGTGAGCAGCCGTCTCTCTTCTCTTCTCCCCCCCCCCCCCCGGCTTGTTTATACAGGAAACCACAGTCATATCGTCTATCCTGATTAGAACATCTAAAGAACACCACTACCAGATCTAGGTGGATGATGTGGAGCCTGTGTTTTGCTAACAACCAAACACCTCTCACCGCACAGAGCCCCCCATTCACTCAGCGAGGCATTCATGGAGACCAACTCCCTAGACACCCTACTAGGGTTGCAAAGGGGCGGAAAATTTTCGATAAATTTCCGGAAATTTTCCACGGGAAGTTTAGCTTGGGAATTTTGGAAATTAAAAAAAAAAATTGTGCTATTTTCTCCCCAAAAAACATTGTATGTGTCCTTGTGGTCTAATAAACATGTTGAATGTATTTCCTACCTCATAAGTCATTCGCAAAGTGTTCTTTTGGGGATATGTTATATGTTTACAATGTAAACTGATTTCTTTATTTATTACTAATTGTTTTCGCATATTGAAATGCCTGTAAGTCTCGGCGACAATGTAAATGAGGGTAACCTCAACTGTCTATTCGAGAATAAATAAAGGTTTGAATGAATGAATGAATGAATGTTTTGAATGCTACAAATCAGTACAATGTTTACATCCTGCTTCAGTGTCTAATACCGATGAGTGGGGGGTTTAGGTTTTGGTTTCCTGATCAGCTGTCCGATGATAAGGAAACTGAAACCTAAGGAAACTGAAACCTAAATCCCTCAAGGCCCAAGGACTACATCCAGACTACATCCACTACATCCAGTCAGGTAAGTTTTGATGATATTACTGTGGTAAATATATTTGATCTATGGTATTTAAGTTTAACTAGCAAATACTAAATCAGCATTTGTTTATATAGTTTCTAGCTTGCCAGTTTTCTGTTTATCTATTCATCTAGCCTATTTCTATTCATTTATCCATCAATTGTAAAATATTTTTAAAGACTATTCCAATTGTTTAGCTAACTATTATATCTCTGTGCATGGCATTGGGCATTGGTTTTTCACAAGCTTTTTTCTCAACTTATTCTACAGAACAATGCCACGTGCACTATCTGACGTGTGGAGACATTTCACCCCAGCCAATGCAGAAGGAAAGGCTGTGTACATTTGCAATTACTGTGCAAAGACATATGTTAAGAATGCCACAAATTAAATTACCCCAAAATTCCCAGTTTATTCCGGTTAATTCCCGTATTCCCGTTAATTCCCATTGAAAGTTTCCAACTTTGAATATTCCCGGAATTTTGCAACCCTACACCCTACCCAGAGGAGCCCTACTGTACAAGGCTGGCCTCCCTCTAAGGAATGAAAGCAGACATGCAAGACGGTGTAATTGTCAGCCTCATTGTACACACATCCAGTGAAATCAAGTCCATCTTTAACAGCCGTAGCATCACATCAGCAATAATAGAAGCAATATATAGAAACTGAATAGCTGCAAAATGTATTTTTTTAAATTTATTTATCATTTAGTTTATGTCCCCACAGACATTTTGCAAGATATCCATGAAACTCGGCCACACAAAGCATATTTCCAGACCGAGAAAAGAGAAGTGCTGACTCTCAGTTCGTGAGCTTCTCCAGCAATTCACTGAGAACCCCAGCACTTGAGGTCAGACAATGCCCTCCCCCTTTCTTTGGAACCACAAAATAACAGCTGTATCAACCTTTGTTCACCTCTGAAGCAGGGACCTCTCTTACCACTACTTTGCTCATTAACCAGTGTGTTTACTATGGAGAGAAGTCAGGGCAGCCTGACCCGGAACTGTAAATGGAATCCCATAGCATCAGTCCTCTCTACCCACTGCAAAGGTGCACATCCACACCATTGAGGGAGGTGAACTGCTAGCCAACCGACCCGCTGCTCCATAGGGGGAGAGCTGACGCGCAAAACGGTACAGTGAAAAGAAGGAGTCTTCATGGCTAACTGACGCAGCAACAGTGGTATACTGACCCAATGGCAGATCCTCAAGTTCATCTTCCAATAGACCAAGCATGTCAAAGACGATGTCCAGCACGCTATCGTCATCATGTTGGACAGCAAGCACCAGCTGCAGCTGGTTAACACTCTCTGAGGGCTCTGGTTCAAGCTCGGGTAACCCGTCAACAAAATCGATGTGGTCAGCCAAGTTACCAGCGGGGACTTCGACCAAACCCTCTCCATCATTGGACTCAAACATAGCAGGGTCCCACAGCTTGGAGAGGAGGGTGCAAGCCAAACAGCTGTAGTTTTCCCAAGCACTTTCTCCACAAACTTGTCTTGCCTTTCCAGTGTAGAATGCCAGAGCTACAGACAAAACGCTTAGGTTTCAGACTGCCTTCTGGTTTGCACAATAGCCAGACAGAGAGGACATGCCTTGTGCTGGTCATTAGAGTGGAAACAGAACACGCACCCCTGAGGACATAGGTGAATCGAAGACTTCGCTTATTTAGTGCTCATTCTGAGACACAAAATTCACAGAGAAAATGAGTAGCTGTGCGGGCAGCTACACTGACCGACAGAGGTGGCGGTAGCTGACACAAACAGGGGCTGTTGAGCTAATTTAGAGCTGGCAGTAAAGGAAATTGGGCAAACTAGCAGTGGCTAGCCAGCCAGGCTTGGTAGAGGTGTTATGGCGAGATGAGAGCGGAAAAACTGTGGTATGACGTTCGATGAGGTATTTACCTGCAGGCGGAACCACACACCCCCTATGTTGCTTAAGTGTTTGCAATTGTAATGTATCAACATAAACGGGGTGGACAAATTATCATAAACACCTCTCAAAATGACGCAAATGAAACTCATCACCATAAACCACTGCCTAAACATTATCAAAATATTGAACCGTTGTGTCAGACAGCAGTCGTGTTATCTGAAGTTAGGGGCAAAATTAACTGAATGGCAACTGGGTGTATTTGAGCAGCTATCTTTTGTTTAACAATAGCTACGAAAATGTAGCTTTCTCTGACAAGTTATGACCTTACGTGCTGTGTTAGCCCTGTTAATAATACTTAATTTATACTAATAGCTAAATAAACTAGAAATATTATTATTTTGATACCATTATGTTAGCTGTTAGCCGATTCAGCTAGCTAGCTGCTAAGCTAGCTCGCCGTTATATTCTTTGTTAATAGACAAACACTTTTAGATCTGTAGTTTTTACCTTAACATCGCAGCAGATATATCTTTATGCAGGTGAACAATCGAATTCGTTCAAGCCCTTATATACTCATGATACCAATTTATTATGGTAAATAGGTACCGCTCAGTCTTCTCGTAGCATCATTTCACAGGCTATGAGTAAGGCAGCAGTTAAGTGAAAGGTCCTTGTTTCTCTCTCTTTTATCACGCTTGAACTACAATAGTAACCTATAGGGGATTAGCGCCACCTGCTGCACCGGAGTGTGAGACTTGTTTCTCGCTCCTCCCATTCTAAAGACTGTCAGTGTTTCTCTGTTGTCTCTTGAAAATTAAAGCCCACGTGAAACATTTTGTCTGTACATGAAATCCTTGTATATCCCTCACCCTCAGTTTAGCTCTTATCGTCTCACTCTATGTCTCATATTTGAAGTAACATTTTTATTATGTGCTCTTTCACTGTCTAATCTCTAATTGTGACTTCTAACTTTCTAACTACCATAAAATTGTTTTTGTTTTTTAAGAGTCTACTTTTCAATATTTGGTTCAAATGAATTCCCTCCCTCTCTCTATTACAGCAAACATTATTTTTCCTCATATAATACCTTTGGCTTCTGACTGGCAAAATCTGCTTCTGTTCCTTTTAACTCATATTACTTTGACATAGCAGTCAGTCTGTTTTTTTTCCTTTCAACACAGCACAAGCACGACATACACTTGGCGTTAAGGTCAATGGAATTATATGTTTCAACTGTTTGTACCATCATAGTATCAAGACTGTTGACATCTTCAGTGTGTATACCACCATGATTTGTGTTTTCTGATATCAACTTTCCCTCTTTGAAATGTCCCTGCAAACAGGGTTGGGTAGAAACAGATTACACATAATCAGGAATAGATGATCAAATTACAAAAAATAGGTGATCATAATGAACCCAGATTACTTTTGAAAAAAACAACAACTGTAATTTGATTATAGTCACTTTGTCAAGGATTACTTAATTAAAATTTGTGTTATGTCTTGAAAAAAATAGCAAATTTACCAATATCAAACTTTTTTTGAATGAATATAAATAGAGCAAATATTTTAATATGTTCATAATGTATCAAAGTAAGGTGCACTTCTCAAGTTACCAATTTTCTATTTCTATTAATTTACATTAAAAATGAGAGATGAACATTTTAAGTAAGTGCTCCTATTGAGTTACAAGAGCAAAGTCCTCTGGAAAATGCAAAACAGTTTTGGAACAAACTACACATGTAGTTTGTACTATTTTTGTAAGGGTAATTTGATTTGAACAACTAAAAATGCTGACTATGTTAAAATGCGTTGTATTTTTATCTTAAGTGTTCTGAATTTTTTTTAAAGAGAGCATAATATTTGTGGAGCACTAATTTTGTGGCTGTGTGGTTTTTTTCATGATATGGTGCAATATTTTCAATATATGATTTTGAAGTAATCCAAAATTTAAAAATATTCTCATTCAATTTCTTTAATCCCGTGGATTACAGTACTTTTTAGAAAAAAATGCCATGTAATTCGCATTCAGCAACTGTCTACATGTCAAAGTAATCTGACCCAACCCTGATTGTAAATCACATAATTTATCATTTCTTTCTTGAATGTTTGTACTATTTTGCTGATAAATATTGCATAAACTACACACCCTCTTCTTTGCATTGCACAATATGGTTATTTTCATGATGGAAGTTGATGGAAGTGGTTAATGAGCATCTAAAACCACAATTGGTTCCTTCTTGTAGATACTGCTGACAGAATGCTTTTTCATTTCTTCCATTTCTTAACAGGCCTCTGTCAGCAGCAGACATTGACCCTCTTGTATGTTACACAGCAGAAAAAAGCACTGATGGATGGATGGATATTAATAATTTATTGGAACACTATCCTTGAGACACTAACCTCCTAACTTTGACCGCAAGTTGATTTCAATCTGTTTTATTCTGACTTTGTTGGTTCTGGGGCCAACCTTTAGTTTTTTTAGGCCACATCTATACCATTATCTTTTGCCATCTAGATGACTTTTGAGTATCATCTAGATACTAACATAATTTATTTCGAACTAAAGGAAGACACATACTATGCCACCCTCACCTACATCTGTATGTTTCGTATGACTGACTTTGAAGTCAGAAGTCTAAAAAAATATCTTTGTTTGTTTGTTTGTTTTCAAAGTCAGGGAAAAAAAGTCCGATTTCTGACTTGACTTTATTCTCAGAAGTGTTTTTTTTTATGGCCCTAATCCTCTTCAGTACCTGTACCCTATTCTGTATTTTTAATTTTTTTTGACACAAGTAGGACTCCGCAGAGGGATCTCAGCGTCTGGAGGTGACGTCGTCAAATGGGCGTGACAAACAGTCTGACTGCCTTCTACTTTTGTCTCTACGTGGAGGAGGCTGGAGTGTTAACTGGACCGCTGTCTGGAATTTCAGGCGCACCGACAGTGAGTACCAAATTCCCGACAATTTCTACAGACCAACAACTTCTTACAGCAAGAGTTCGTCGCGGTAGCATTTACTAAAATTCTTGTCCTCATCTTTCCTCTCCTGTGATAGCAGTTATCCTCCGTTAGAGGACATGGATTTGGAGGAGAAAACGGATAGTTTCCTGCCCATTGAACTTGCGTGTCTGTCGTTAGCCTGCTAGCTTTAGCTACACCTTCACTGTAGCCTATTCATCCTCACGGCGCTGTGTCGGTCCGATAAATACTGAACTAAGGCAGACCCCGACTTCTTAATTTTGTTAGGGATAACTTTTAGCAGAATTAACTACTTCTCAAATATCTAACTGTGGTAACTAGAAACTCGACATAGGTGCTAATTTCAGTAACTTGTATGTTGTTATCCACAAACTCCATGTTTTCCTCTATCATTTCGTATTTGTGTATATAATAAATGTCACAGCCAGGATCGCCCCTTAAGTAAACCGCCGTTCATCAGGGGAAGCCGCATGCTTCTTGCCCCTCTGATGAAAGTTCACTTTATTCCTGTTGAAACTTAATGTGATGCAAACTCAGTTTTAATATTTTACTTTATGCTAAAAAGATCTGCACCTCTTTCACTGTGCCACATTTCTTTTAAATACTGCTTATGCTTAAAATACTTTTGAATACTTGCAAAGGGGAATTTCATTCACTGTAAATGAGTTGGTAGAATTGATCATCCAATATTAAATCTGGTGTTACAGTATACTGTGAAAGATTGGTGAATGTGTAACACATTTTAAGTCTAAATATTACACGATATTGAGGTAAAAGAGCGGCCTGTGTAAAGATTTTCATTGCTTTGAGTGAGTTACCAGATTCTTCCTGTCGAGCCATCTGGTGCTGCAGCACACTTGCACCTGGGATCCCAATTGTGGATCACTGTTGGGACAGCGTTGAACCACAAGTCTAAATAGTTTCAGAAAGACTCACTTGTTAACTAAAGTTAATGTGCGACTTGAATGAATAAAAAGTGTGTTATTCCTTGTCTCACTGCTGTTGATTCTTGACAGTATTGTTATGCTAGTGCAGCTTTAACTGTGAAAGCACCATTGTGTGTTTTGGCAAAGATGTTAAATATATAAAAAGAAAATATGTCATCAGGAGTATTGTTCATTGAGTCATCAGTGGAAGTGCTTCAGTTCGCTCTTTATTTGTGGGAAAGAAAAGACTTTCATTACCCTGATTGCTCTGGTCAAATTGGCCGTGAATGTGTGGTATGTGTGGAGTTTGTAGGTTTTACAGCAGCGGAAGTGAAGTGCAAGTTTCCTTAGTTCATGCTGGTGAGCTATATGATTGCACCAACTGCAGGTGTTTTAAATACACACAGTGCATGTCTGATGTTTTCTCTGTAAAGAAAAAACAGACCTTCAAGAGGGAGGAGGGAGTGGGCTTATTGTGCTGAATGAACAGGTTGCCCAACTTTCTGCACCCTCATGATTTTAAACAGGTGCCTTCACTTATTGTCCATTATAGTGAAAGTGATCGAGTTACTTCTTACATGCACTTGTTTTTGTACCTTCTGCCTTATATTTTTGTAACTTTTTTTAGCCATTTACGTTTTGAATCTTAGGCTCCGTGGAGCTCTATTGATTTACACTGGCTTCACTTTTCTTTTACTGCAGCTCCATTACAACAATAAATTAACAGTGGAATTAATGAATCGTTTATCTCCACAAAGAAATTCTCACCATGTTTGTTTGGGAGTTCAGAGGTATAAAGTTACAGATCCATAAATAAGTATCTTGCCCAAAGTAATTTAAATGTCATGCTTGTGTTAGGAAAGGGTGGTACCTTCGTAGTTTCTGTGCCTTGCATGGTCTGAATATGCACTAGTGTGTTGCAGTACTTTAGTTTAGTAATGACAAACCCTTATAGATTTGGTTGTTTTCCTGGACCAGAAACAGCCAAACTCAACTGATTCAGCAGTAACCAGTCTAATGACAGTCTTAAATGATGGTGGCTAGACATTCCTTCCATCCTTGCTGACACAGGCCTCTTTGACCAACTGCATCCTTTACAACAGCGACATCCTTTGATCTGGTAAATAGTAGTGTACTAGAGAGAGTATGTTGAAAAGATGCACAGCTCACAGTTAGAGATATTGTCGAGGGATCATTTCATTTGAATATTCCCATGATAATTTGGCGCATATGCAAGCATTGTGAGCTTTTATAATATCCTCAAACCCAGCCCAGTGTGGCAGGCTTGCCGCTGGACATGATGTCAGAATTGTGTACAGTCCACATACTGCATAATATTAGTTGTCATCACCTCCTCTTTACCTGTCAGTATGGCTATTGCTTATCTTATCCTCACAGCCTGAGGAGGAAATAAAGGGCTAGTGTTTCAGACTGATTGGTGTTTATGAGCCAGTTTGCCTCACATCTGCAGGCGATTGTGACAGAGTAGAAATGTCCGTATTCTTGCAGACTCTGTTGGGTGTGTTCATATGAAATTGACCACATTTGGGAAGCGTGCCCAATCTATTTGTGTGCCTCACATTTCCAGTGTAACAGCATGGGTGAAACACTCATAGAACGGGGCGTGTCGGCTCTGCACATTTAATATAGGCATCTGGGAGAGCCCTTCACTTTAAACTGACTGAAAGATCTATCAAAGGCGATTGTAAACAGTGTCAATGTGCTGTTTTTTGTTTTGTTTTGCTTGACAATTAAATCTTGTGCTTGGAAAGAAATGAGCAAGAGATCTGAGAGGCATCTTGAATGAGTCCAGTTGCTCTTGTTTTGCTGCCACTGATATCATGTGACTTACGTGACTGAAAACCTACACACACGTGTGTGTGTGTGTGTGTATAGGACGTACATCTGTTGCTTTTATGTTATATTACTGCTGAATACTGAATGCCTCTTTATTTTCAGTCCAAAGTGTAAAATTTCAATTTGTCACAGCTACTCCCAGTATTTTACATCTTTGTATTAATTAAGCAAAAGTATGACAGCACAATTCTGATATTAAAACTTGTGAACTGCATCCAAGTACTGGCAGTACCACTTAGGAGTTGGCATTCAAAGAGTGCAGGAATTTCGTAGTCTCTTGAGGACAACAGTCCAGCTGTCAAAGACAACTGTCCTTGGAGCCTGACACTCCAAACTCGCTCTCTGCCATTGCACACTTTATTGCAGTGGGTTGTGGCTGATTACAAACCCCGTATTCTTCTGTACCTCCAGTGTCTCACATTTGTCTGCTGCCATCTGTGTCCTTACTCCATGTGCTTTAACCACTTTTCACTTTCCAGTCTCCCTCTGTCTAGGGTGTGACAAAGGCATGACAAGGGCTGGCAAAGAGCGGAATGTTTGTCGACTCGTGCTGTAGCTGGGCTGACTTCATCAGCCACATTTCATATCCCTATGGTTAGAAGTTATTTATAGCAGCATTGGCATCATCATTTTCCTAATTATTCAGTCAGGAGACTATCCTTGCCCTGATTTAGTGTTATTTTGTTGAAGAAAAACACCCTGTTTTCTGGGATTTATGGAGTGGCATTTAAAAGTATCTGGCCATATTTTAGTTGTTCCCTAGATCCGGTTTTCTACTTTGTCGGGCTTCTATGAGTCATTTGATAACAAACCATTTTTGATTTTGTCGGTAGAAGTGTGATTATTTCTTCACTTTGGTTGTGAGAGGAAATGAGTCACATGTCTTAGACCACATGGCTGCTGTTGAATCATTTTTGGTCATATTTTGTCTGCTTAATTTTGTGGATGTGAGACTGGTGGGCCCACAAAAAAACCGGACCGTGAAAGTACTGAAAGAAGAGTACTATTTCTGGTATATGTAATACTTTTACAAATTATTACCAATAATTAGGTGGCTTATGATGAATTTAACTAACTGGACAGTCAAATGTTATTATACATATATAACATATATGATATTGTATGTATGGTTTCACATATACAGTACTCCAGATACCATAAATAGTGTTGCCCAGGATTTCTGGCCACCGAAAATCAACTCTGGGCTTTTAGTCAGGAAATGGGAACACTTTTCTGTCTGGAAAAATCCGTCTGATCTTTAGTTATGCACAAACCTCATCTTTGTTTTCTGAGCACTGGTGTTCGAGAGGAGGTATGTCATCATACCAGTTTAGCCTTGGAGAGCCTCTCTATACACCTCTATCTGTTAGTGAAGCTCGAGCTGCCCAGGCCTCATGCATTCCTCCACCACTACAGAACGGGAAGGAGCTCCTTAGAGGAATTCCCTTTCGTCAGGGATTTTCAGATTGTTGCTTTCCCTCAGAGGAGTTCAGGAACACAGTGTTTTTAGTTGAGTAAGTAATTCTCAAAAGTGTTGCGGGCTATAGTCTTGCTATGTAACTTAAGTCCATACACTTTTGAATGAATTTCTCTGCTGGGTAGAGGACACAGTTTATTTCTGCTACAAAAATTTTAAATAATTACAACACTTTCATGTTAAACCAGCATCCAGATTCTTTACATTTCTGAGAGGCAGCCCCAGCAGAAGGCTCACAAATCCGCCAAGCTCCGGAAATCTCCATCACTATTCATTCAAGGAATATTCAAGGAAGATAGTGTAGTACAAATGGTCACACTTACAGGTTTTGGGAGCATGCTATTGCAGTAAGCAGATTGATTACAAAGGGCTGTGTGAAATCAAATCCAGTTAGCACTGGAGTAGTCTTAGCTTCTCTGGCAGTTTTTTTCTCTCAACATGGGCTTATTGCTACACAATGGGTTTTACAGGAAATTGCTTTGATTATGGGAGGGAGACATGTTTGGAAAAGGAAAAGACCCAGAGAGAGAAACTGAAGAGAACAGTAGATATTGTCTACAGTGGTGGAGACCAGTGAGGAGTCTGATATATGAGGTACTTCTTAATGAGTTTTTAAACCTGACCGAAGATGATGAGCTACTTTTGTTCTTCCTGGAGAGAAAACGTCATTCCTCCATTGACAAGGAGGCAAAAAGTCGTGGCCTGTCTGTGCTCTGAGCAGTAGTTTAGGCTGTTATGACACAGAAGGTTGCCATTGTCTGGATATGATTCAGTGCCTTAAGGGAGGTTTATGAGAGGCTGTTCAAGATTGGGTTCTTCTCAAGCTCTTCATCCTTCATGTTGTCGTTTTCTTCTCCACAGTCTCACCTTTCTCTGACTGACCAACTGAGGTCAATCACAGAAAAGAAAAAAAAATGTCTGGAAAGATAACAAAAGAGGAGATGGAGGAGATGCGAGAGATCTTCGGCAAAATTGGTGAGTAAAAGCTATTTTATCCCGACAGTCTGTAATTTGTTAGAACACAGCTTGTTGAGGGTCTGGCCATATGTACCAAACGTTCTGGTGTCTTATGTTTCGTTCTGTGTTTCTGTAGATCTGGACAATGATGGACAAATCTGTGATTATGAACTCCATGAGCTCCTTAAAGACGCCGGCCATCAGCTGCCTGGATTCATGGTTCGAGAGATCATCCAGAAACTCGATCGCAACAGCGACAATATGGTCAGCTTTGAAGAGTTTTTAGCGGTAAGTTAAGCAGAGCTCAGAAAAGCTGGCCCTGTCGAGCTTGACTAGTTTCCCCTCCCTGTTCAGAGCGTCTCTCACAGTGAGTTGTACTTTGTTTTCTCTCTTGCCTAAAAGCACCTCGCCCTCCTGGTTGAGGCCGCTATACTAGGCAACTTTAAGCAGCTGTGTGTACGACGGAGTTGAAAAACCCCTCCAAACCACACACACACTTTCATACTGAAGGAATGCGGAAGTGAGGTCAGCAAAGTGGTGTGAGTTCCAGTATTTTGTTTCAGCAGTGAACAGGGAGCAGTCACTTAGAGAGAGCAGTAATTCACAGGGGCAGCTTCTGGTACAGGAGTGTGAGGCCCGACCGAAACCTTCTGGAGCCATGTTAAGTCTTTTCTCTGATCGTTCATGTTAGAATTAGTTTAAAGAAAATGGTACACGTAAATAATCGCCACCCAAGTTGAAGGAATGTGTCCTTTGGCAAAATGTGTCTAAAAGAAACAAACATCATTCTGTATAGGTTTTGTGAGGATATTCACTTTTTTTCCTTATGATCTATCCTAAATTAACCATTTGATTTTTGCGATGATACAAAACAAGGGTTTGAATGTTTTTAAGACCTGTTATGCTGTGTTCCTGTGCTGGTAGGACGGGAGGCTCTTGGACTCCCAGTTAGCTGCCACACATAGTTGTTTCATTGTTAAACTTAGGTGTGCGCTCCACTGCCAGGCTTTGATAAAACACGCCTTTACTAAATGTTTTTATGGACGATAACAACGCAGATTAAATGCATGCATAATTAATGTGAATGTCCTCCGTACTGCATGTAGACGTGAGAAGTGAATGGAAATGCATCGTCTGTCAAGGCCATGATTGTCTGGTTGTGGTCAGCTCATTTACAGAGAATACCAACAAAAATGCAAGCCGGCGCGTTGTGATTCTTGTGCATGTTTGCGGTAACTTGTGTTGTGGCTTTTGAACAAATCTTACACTGCCAGGCTGAATATCTCATTGTGGTCACACGGACGCCTGTGAGGCTGAGGTCACCGATGAAGCGGTGATATTTTCAGGATCAGGAAATATCACACATATTACCATAGAATGCGTATTGTCAAAGTGGTGATGCCTGAAGCCACTGGCATGCTGTGCATTACTGATAAGCTTTCATACAGTAGGAACTCCCACCGCAGAGCTCTCTATGGTCCCTTTAGTTAGTGTTGAGACTGATTTAATTATAATTATTTAATGTAGGGATGTAGAGACAAGCCTGAGGGCGGTGTTAGTGTGCAGGATGTTAATCCCTGTTGCCCTGTTGTTAACTTGCTCTCTCAACACTGTAATACTTGCATGTGTAGCCAATGCACAGTCTCTCTTTAAATCGCTACAGTGCACTTAAATTCACAACACAGCATCAGTTACTTTTAGGAACTCATTCAGCTGATGTCTTCCAGGACTTTTCATAGTGTGTGTGTGTGTGTGTGTGTGTGTGTGTGTGTGTGTGTGTGTGTGTGTGTGTGTGTGTGTGTGTGTGTGTGTGTGTGTGTGTGTGTGTGTGTGTGTGTGTGTGTGTGTGTGTGTGTGTGTGTGTGTGTGTTTCAAGTGTTCAAAAGCTGTCGCCAGGCTAAATGTTCACCACATCTTCTCAGCCCTTTATCTAGTAGGCTGATTTACTGTTTTCATGCCAGTCAGGAGAAATTCAAGCAATACTATTTTGTCTGCTGAGTGACCTTGGCTGTCATGGTGGCCAGCAGGTGGCTTACACACAACAGGGACAGGAGAGAAGATATGATTGAAGCTTTTGTTCAGACTTATGACTATGATTTAAGAGTTTTGTACTGTTGCTTAATCCATCGAACATGTGGTCGATGTGTTGTGATTTCTTTATAACTCTAACACAAAGTCACTTTTATGACACCTATATTCAGTTTTTGTTGAAGCTGTCATAAAGTTATTATGATTAAAATCTTATGTTTTTGGCATTTAGCTCATAATTATTGGTGGTATTGTGCTGGACTGCATTATTTTCAGACGTGGTTCCCTCGTGTATATTAAAAATCTTTTTTAAAAACCTCTCAATATAATATAGACCAGTTCAACCGTACCTTTAACTATGATGTTGGTAATAAACATGTCAATATTTGTAAACAATAAAGAGATTAAAAAATAAATGAGCACATAAACTTGAAATGGTAGACTTTATGACAGAGCTATAGACAGAGCTCACAGTCATATTGAGTTGTATTATATTGGACAGGTGTCACCAATAAACTTGAGTGTATATGTCAGAAAAGGTCCATTTCAGCTTAAAACAATCGATTCTCGAGGCATAGCGGTGATATGTTTCTGAGCATTCTTTGGTATTGTTTTAGATCGTCCAGGATCTAAAAGGCAGTCAAATAGCAAAATCATTCCGGAAAGTCATCAACAGAAAGGAAGGCATCCTGGCTATTGGAGGAACATCTCAGCTTTCAAGCGAAGGCACACAGCACTCTTTCTCTGGTAAGGCTTACAGACAGACACCATACCCTTCCTCTCTCCAGTTGCTGATAATGTCATACACTGTTTACTTTGCAGCTCTGAGCTTCAGCTGCTTCATTTAGAAACCCATAATGGACAATGTGACCCTCTGAAATTAGACATAGTCGTTTCCATCACGTTATATTGTCTGTGTACAATCATTGTTACAGAGGAGGAGCGATATGCCTTTGTGAACTGGATCAACACTGCTCTGGAAAAAGACCCTGACTGCAAACATGTCCTTCCCATGGATCCCAACTCAGGCTCTCTCTTCACATCTGTCGGAGATGGTATAGTCCTCTGGTGAGAGTTCCTGTTTTCACTTCAAGCCACAAACATAGCCCCTCCTCCCTCACCTAGCTACCCACCTGAAAAACATGCCTTATACCTGAATCTGCCTCACATTACAGAGAGGCTCCTGATACTAATACAATACTACTACTGTGCATTCATTAAAGATGGTCACACATGGTTCCATATTGTTCCAAACCTATAATGCTTTATGTTGAATCAACATTTCAAGGATCACAAATGTATATTATATGAAACAGAAAATGTCTTCAAAAATAGCATAATCAAAATGGCAAACACTGCTTTAGAGTTGCATCATGTTTAGGTTGAATGCAAGTTAGCATTTAGCTACAAACAGCTAAAAAAAATTTTTTTTAAAGTTACAAGTAATCAGCAGTTTGTTTTTAGATTAACATATAAATGATTAAAGAGCTATAAAGAGACCAAATCATCAGTGTGTGAAAATATTTTTTAAATTTGTAACCAAGTTCCCCAGTTTTCAATTGGATGGAATGTTAAACCCCTAAGCCCCAAAAATTCAATTTTGGCATCCACCTCCTTAATTACTTCAGACATTCATCTAAGGCAAACGATGGACATGAGGTTTACTGGATACTGCATCAAATGTGGATACAACACATCAACCACATGTGGCTTTATTATACAACATGATCCTGATGAATTGATCTGTAATACACCTTTCAGACGTGGCCTTTTCAAACGTGGATACCGCATCAAATAAAATTTCATGTTTGGTTTTCTACGTTTGTACAGCAAAATGGTCAACCTGTCTGTGCCAGACACGATCGATGAGAGGACCATAAACAAAAAGAAGCTGACGCCGTTTACAATACAGGTTAGTTCAATATAAAGAATGCCCGGACTGTTGCTTCTTTTACTTTTTATGTGGATTTTCCAACAGCTGATGCATTTTACCATACAGGAGAATCTGAACCTGGCCCTGAACTCGGCTTCTGCTATTGGCTGCCACGTGGTGAACATTGGCGCTTTCGACCTGAAGGAGGGGAAGCCTCATCTGGTGCTGGGCCTGCTGTGGCAGATCATCAAGATCGGTCTGTTTGCTGACATCGAACTCAGCAGAAATGAAGGTACAGGGCACAGTTGATAGGTCCATTATATATCATGTATCTGAGCACGTGCTCCTTTCAATAGGGTATCCTGGTCTGTTGTCAAGTAGCTTAACTGATCATTAACGTCCCTCGACAGCGCTGGCAGCTCTGCTGAGAGACGGGGAAACTCTGGAGGACCTGATGAAGCTGTCTCCAGAAGAACTGCTATTGCGCTGGGCAAACTTTCACCTGGAAAATGCTGGTTGGCAGAAGATCAACAACTTGAGCTCTGACATCAAGGTGGATGTTCTCGCTAACACTTTATCCAGTTGATGTATTTAAACACTTGATGCAAGTGGGGGAAACCACTATTTGTAAGAGCTGGTAATAATTACAGGATAAACAGTTCTGGTTTTAAGGCTCTTTGGGAGATTTATTCTATTGCTGGTCTCTAGATCCACCTACACAGCTATCAGCACAGTGGGTCAGGCAGTGAATGTTTGTTTTTGCACAACTCACTCAAATATCTGTCGACACTGCTATTGAACAGGTTGTCTCTCTCTGGCGGACAGTGAATGGAAAAAAAAATCTTTTGTTTCTTTGTCAACATACCTTTTAGT
Organism: Chaunax sp. Z400; assembly: GCA_037577475.1. Classification (NCBI taxonomy): domain Eukaryota; kingdom Metazoa; phylum Chordata; class Actinopteri; order Lophiiformes; family Chaunacidae; genus Chaunax; species Chaunax sp. Z400. The sequence continues at coordinate 9,212,370 of CM075201.1, read as the reverse complement.
AAAATTTAGATAATAAGTCCAGATAAATGATAGTAAATAATATGTCAGATGTCACTCCATAAATTAACCAGACAGGTATACAAGCTACTGCACCTGTGGTAGATCATTATTTTTTCTTATTATCTATCTACTTTTTCCTATTATATTATATTATATTATATATTGAAATATATGCAGCTGGAAAAACACAGGTGGACCTAACAATATTAACAGTAGCTCAGTTCTATGTGTGCTTGTAAAAGGAGCTAAGCAGCATGCACAATAGCAGGACCTCCTCTAAGTGGAATGTAGCAACCAGTAAAACACCTGTGAGTTTCTTGCTTTGACATGTCAAAATGTCTGTTGTGCAACCAGTCTTTTAAGTCTCTGACATGTCATTTTAGTATACAATATTTATTTCGCTGTATAATTTCACAGCTGTTATGTATGTACTATGTATGTAGTGATTTTATTAAGAAAAATCTAATGTGAAATCCACCATATTTGAAGAAACCCCAAACAACTGCTGTAAACACTGCCTTTAAGCAGAAGAAGAGGAAAATACAAAACTTATTGTGCACAGTAGAAGTTGCTCACTAGCAGTATCAGGTTTATCAATAGCTCACATGGAATGTAGCTATTTTAATGAAACACAATGACAGTTATGTTCCATAGTGTATTTTCTTCTTTGTTTAGCAGTAGAGATGTAATCGTTTGTTTTTTTTGTTTGTATTTATTTTCCAGGACTCGCGAGCCTATTTCCACCTCCTGAATCAAATCTCTCCCAAAGGAACAGAAGAAGATCAGCCCCGCATAGACATCAACATGGCAGGCTTCAGTGTAAGGACAGTCGGCCTCCGCGGCTGAGTATCTTCAACACATGGTAACAGCTGCACAGTGTGTCTGATTGGAGGCTGTGGTCTGTGTGTTGTTCAGGAGAAAGACGACATGAAGAGGGCAGAGTCCATGCTGCAGCAGGCCGACAGGCTCGGCTGTCGACAGTTTGTCACTCCAGCTGATGTCGTCAGTGGAAACCCCAAACTCAACCTCGCCTTTGTGGCCAATTTGTTCAACAAATATCCAGCACTGATCAAACCTGAGAATGAAGACATTGACTGGGGTCTGTTGGAAGGTGGGCATTGAGAGCAGAAGAACTCGTTCATTCGCCTCTAGTATTAGAGCTTTATAGTTTTTTTTTGTTTTTGTTTTTGTTGTTGTTTTGGCGGGGGTTTTAAACAATTTTCCCAGTATCCATTTCTGCTTCCATCCTGGAGGTCATCTGGATAATTGGCTGTGCTATAACAAATAAGGTTAAAATACACAGATAACAGCCACATACTGTATATGCTTTTAAAATATTGCCGTGTTGTTTATAAGTTGTTTTCAAATCTGACCAAAAATGTTTTTTAGTTTTTATCCCACTCGTCTTAGTGGGGCCTGAACATTTGGGGTCAAATCATAAGAATTTCTGGTATTTTTATCTATGAGATAACCAACAGTGTTCAGAACAATAGTTATTATGAGGAACTTAACCGTCAAAACTCATTGCTACTAGCAAGATGCTGAGTTACAATGGCACTTCTCATAGCCTTTCACTCTACAGCCTGGGAAGAACCGGTTTTGAACAAAGAGATGTTCCCGTCGGCTAACTATCTGGCCTGCAGCCTTATTTTAGCATAGAAACTAGTTTTATTATTATGTGTGCGTCAACAAGGCAGCTCCTAGATACTTTGGTTAGTATGCGGTTAGTATTTAGAAGATAGATAGATAATATGCTTGTATGACTAACAGTGAATGAGTTCTAATGAGACGGACAAGCTGCATGTTTAGAACCACATCAACTACTGATTATTACTTCAAGTATGGTCACCAGCTGTGTCGCCTGAAATCCCATGATCCTTTGCTGTCTAGGTGAGACACGAGAAGAGAGGACTTTCCGAAACTGGATGAACTCTCTGGGAGTGAACCCACATGTCAATCATCTGTACGGGTACGTATCACAATCAAAACACAGTTAATCTCACTGTTGTATGCACAGACATATGAGGAGTTCTCATGACTGGTGGGGTCTTATGTTCTTTTATCTTATTTGATGTTAATGGTCAAACACAATTGTGTCCTCTAGAGACCTACAGGATGCCATGGTCATCCTTCAACTCTATGACAAGATTAAAGTGCCTGTTAACTGGAATAGCAAAGTCAACAAGCCACCTTACCCCAAGCTGGGAACCAACATGAAGAAGGTAAATCAGATTCATTTTCTGCTACATCTTATCTCCTGATTGACATCACTCAAAAAGCCATGGGGAGTTACTGTCTTCGCTCCCAGTATATTCTTACTGTCTGTCCCTAAAGTCTGTACTGAATTTGGAAAAACAGCATTTAGGTATGCTGCTCCTGCTACTCCCTTGCCAAATGACTCTGAATCTTTAAGAGCTGGTCTCACTAGATGCATTTCAGGTTACCTTAAATGACTTGAATGCAGGCAGACCTGGCTGTAAAGGTTTCGCATGACTCACGTTGTCCTCGATTGATCCATGGCATCGATGACTTGTGACAAATGTTGATTAATATTTTTGATACTTTTGTAAAGTTTGCAAAGCAATGTAAATTGTAAATGTGAATAGTTTTTTTTTTGTGGTAACCCTGCTTATTTGTGCTGCTGCCTGTCTTTGCCGGGACAGTCTTGTAAACGAGATTTTAAATCTCAATGAGAGTTCTCCTGGTTAAATAAATAAAAATACATTTTTTTATGTTGTGCCCTTAGCTGGAGAATTGTAACTATGCAGTGGAACTGGGCAAAACAGCCAAGTTCTCCCTGGTTGGCATCGGCGGGCAGGACCTGAATGATGGCAACGCTACCCTGACTCTGGCACTGGTGTGGCAGCTGATGAGAAGGTGAAACACAACTACATCAGGATCACTTCAGAAGTAAATCTCTGGAACAAAAAACATAGGATGGCCTGGCTTGCCAAGCATGGTTAAAATTTGGAATGTGAAATAGATTTTTACACTTGAATTCTCTGTTGTATATCAGTGACATTACCACCTTTTTTAGTCTATTATTACCTCAGCCAGCGGAGTTGGCCAGAGGTTATGTGATCCCCCATGTTTATTTATGTTTGTGTAAAAGATCTCTCAACCCATTTCATTGAAATTTTGTGGAGAATTTAGGGCCATAGAAGACTTGATCAGGTGTGGCTCCAGAGTTTCTTTTTCCATGTGAATAATTCTTTTTCATGTGAAAAATGTTTACCAGTATAATAGTTGTTTAAGTCATTTATGGTACGTCTCTGAATATTTAATAGAGGTTTTTGTCGTGGCACCAAGGAAACTAAAAACAGTCCGTAATGAAATTTTGTTCTGTTATTTTTTTAGAATAATTTTTAATAACTAAACTGGAGTGTTCAGTTCATATGCATAACAAATGTGCGGCTTTTCCACTCTTTCAGATATACGTTGAATGTACTGGAGGAACTGGGTGATGGACAGAAAGTAAATGATGACGTCATTGTAAAGTGGGTGAACAAAACTTTGGCAGAGGCTGGAAAATCAACCAAGATTTCAAGCTTTAAGGTGAAACTCTTTTTTTTTCTCTCTCTCTGATCACATTCCTGTGAAAATAATATGTACAGGTTAAACCAAAAAACAAATTTGTAATGATTTGTAATGAAATTATCTGGATTTTAATGTGTATTTTTGTTTTTTTTTACTGAACTTTCAACTGCATCTCATGGTCCTCATCAGTGAATGATTTGTACAGTGTCAGCGTTCTGGTATCTTGTGGCGGGGGCTATTTGATAGATGTGACTGAAAGATCAGAAAAAGCTAGCAAGTAGATCTTTGCCCATTTGATTTTGTTACACACCCAAAGTCAAGAATCAACTTGTATGTTAGGAAAAAAAAGATTATTTAAAAATTAGATAAATAAGTAGCTTTTACATATTTACTGTGTAAAAATCCTCTTATTTCCAAATGAAATCTGGCATTTTAATGTCATACAAACTAAAAGACACGACGTTTTCCTGTCAGTCATGTAATTTGTGCATCTTGTGGTGATCAGGACAAGGAGATCAGCAGCAGTTTGGCAGTATTGGAACTGATAGATGCCCTCCAGCCCGGTAGCGTCAACTACGACCTGGTAAAAACCGGCAGCCTCTGTGAAGACGACAAGCTGGAGAATGCAAAGTAAGATTTTTCTATGACAAACAGAGAAGCGGTCTTTTGCTGTTTATTTTAGTAATTGTAAAGAGTTTTACATGAGTCAACGTCTCCGTCTCTCCTAGATATGCCATCTCGATGGCGAGGAAGATCGGAGCTCGTGTTTATGCTCTCCCAGAAGACCTTGTGGAGGTCAAGCCCAAAATGGTGATGACAGTGTTTGCCTGCTTGATGGGTCGAGGGATGAAGCGAGTCTAAGACACTGGCCGGGATCATTGCGACGCTAAACTGCCCACATACCAACAAGCCATTAGCAATTTGAAAGAGCTCCCCAACTGAAGGATTTTTTTTCCCCGAGAATTACAATGTTGGTATGAAGTCAAAATCAGAACATCGCATGTATCCCAGTCTCTTCTGAGGCGTTTACTGAAGTATAAAGTGCTGTCCTCTTATTTAAAGTGAGTCCACAATGCAACATTTTTATAGGGATGGGGTCACGTGTTACAGAGGACAACGTACTCTCAATATGCAGAAGTCTTGATTGTTGTATAAGAATGCTGTTTTTTTTTTTAACAAATATGCATATCTCCAGCTGCAAGGTTGTTTACATATTTTTACTTGGACTGATAAGTAAATTATACCCTTGGCCAAGCGACACACATTCCTGAATACCAAACTTACAATTAAATGCTTGACAAGGCAGGAAAAAGTCTGAGGTGGCATGTTTAGGTGGAGCACATGTAGAAAAACACCCAAGCATTCCCTCTCACTTAATGACATACAACCATGTCTTAATAACTGGCACTGTAAACGTCTACATATCTGCATACAGAAGCCATACGGTCAAATTATAGCAATGACCAGCCTGATGTGCCGTCTGTATTCTTTTCTTGATCTCATCATTTGCTTCTTTGGATTATTCTGTGAGGTAAATTCTTTTCTTTCTTTTTTTTTTTGTTTGTTGGTATGGATGTCTAGTCTTTGTCATTAGGCTTCTTTTATGTTTTTTTTTCCACATTGGGTGAGGAGCAAGCTGACCGGACTCTCCTGACCTCTACTGTGCCTTCCTCTCATCTCAAAGACGACTTGTTCTGGCACTTTGAGGTTTTCCTGTTTTCTGTTGTATCCAACATTACCAAATATAAACAGTAACGTCATTCCAGGTAGTTTCACGATATTATGACAACGGCCGAATTGTATTTGGTCTGTTGTCTACTCTTAAGTGCTTTACATGTAACAATAAATATGACTTTGAAAACTGCTCATGTATTTTATCTTTATAGCTTCTGTAAAAGACACCTTCCACAGCAATCAAGTTCAAATTAATATGTCAACCAGCCACTGGGCGACACAGTGGCGTAGTGGGTAGCACTGTTGCTGCACAGCAAGAAGGTTCTAAGGTTCAAGTCCACCTGAGGACCTGGGTCTCCTCTGTGTGGAGTTTCATGTTCTCTTGTCTGCATGGATTCCCCTCGGTGAGCCAAAAACATACAATATAGGTGAATTGGTGTCACTGAAATTGCCCATAGGTGTGAGTGTGATTGGTTGTTTGTCTTGATGAGCTGGTGACTTGTCCAGGATGTACCCTGCCTCTCGCCCAATGTCTATACAGCCATTGTTAGGTACACCTCACTAAATTACTGCAGTCTGTTCCAACAGTAATAAATCCACCTTCATGAGGGTTATAATGTTGCTAAATGTTAGTTTTAGCTAGATGTACATAAAGGTAACTGAGTGATGTCCACATTTAAAGCACATGTGTCACTTAAACATGAAGCTACACACCGCAGCTAGTTAGCATGTCCTAGCATTAAGACTGGAAAAAGGAAAGCAGCTACCCTGGCTCTTTCCAAACTAAATATATTTAAATATTATTTTATCTTCATGTATGAAAACCGCATCATAAAGTTTGTAGTGTACAGGGATGCAGTCACTTCCTGTCTCGTCACTGGGAGGTAGCCGTTTCCCTTGCTTCAAGTCTTTATGCTATGCTATGCTAAGCTAAGCTAACAGGCTGCTGGTTGCTACCTCATATTTTCAACACAGACATGAGATGGGTATGAGCCTCGTCTAACTCTTGGCAAGAAAGTGGCTGATAAATGTGTAACTCATTTAAACTGAAAACCAACACAGTCGTCTCAGAACCACAAGAGTAGCAGAAGAACAACAGCGGAACGACTCCTTTCACATCACTTTTATGATCTAACCTCATTTCCTTTTTACTGTGACCTGCTTCTCCTTTCTCTTATCACTGTTTATGTTTGTGTTACTGCCCTCTTTTATGTTCTTCCCTCTTTTTCATTGTAAAACACAGTACCTATTTAAATGGCACCTCATAAAAAAAAACCATATTTATTGTTTCCTCACCCTGCTGCTTTTTAATGCAGGACTGTTGGAAGGCCCAAGAGGAAATGCACTGAGTCCGAGTCACTTAAATACATTTGAAAGATGGCAAACGTTATAGATAAATAATATGTTTTGGTTATTAATCAGAGACATATTCTGTGGAGAATCTAAAAAGAGATTTCTGTTGACACATTTGATCTGTTAACTCTTCTGTCTTGTTGACAGACAGGATCGGTCCATCAACCAGTCTTGTAGTAGCTACAACAGGGGATGATGTGGCAGATTGTGCAGGTCATTTACTGTTCATTGACCTAAATCTCAGTTACATGTTAAGTCCACTGGGCTTCCCTCCCTTAAGGCCTTCTCACTGAGTCTCCAGTCCCCCCATGTTCCAAGGATCTGATTAAAGCTCAGTCTGTCAGAGTTAGATGTCAAATTCTCATATCCAATCTGGAAATAGTGACATGGAAGAAAAGGAAATTCTCCTAATCAAGGCCAGGACAATAGAATCGAATTCTATTAAGGATATATGATGTCATTATTCTAATGTAATGCAACATATCAATCCAACAGTGGTGAGAGATGTGTTCAGATTCTCTACTTCTAAAAAAGAAAATAGTAAAAATACAGAAGTATTATCAGCTAGATTATTTGATGTTATCAAAAGAAAAACCACATGTTCTGCAGAAAAATGCCCCCTCTGATTATTATATTATGTATTACAGAAGTTATATTCAGATCAATAATACTGATGCATCGCTGTTTCAGCTGTAGTGGCGCTAGTTTTAACAAGTTAATAGCCTGCTGAAAGGTTGTTAAATAAACCAGTTCCCAATAAATAGTTTAATATTACACACCATACTAGGCCAATATGTTAATGCCCTACTAATAAACCCAAGAGTAACTTTAAGGTCAAGTAGCCCAATATACACCATGACATAAGACCAGGAAATGGTCAATAATATCTAATATAATATACATGGTATATAGAACATGATCAATGTATGATTAATAAAGAAAGCTGAATATCAAACACAGAAAATGAGACAACCTGTTGAATTGTGTGTTTTCTTTGTGCTGTTTCTCCAGCCTCAGAGGAAACACACTGTCGAGAGGTTTTCCCAGAAGACTCCTCAGTGTAATGCCGACATCTGGGCTCTCAACCATTCAGTGATTTCCCCGCCCTGCATCTCCCTCCAGCCTCCTGCATGTGCTCTACGGTCCATCTGAGAATCAGGTGGACCGTATGTTCCTGCTCCTGATGGGTGAAGGGAAACACTCAAAAGCAGGCTCACAGAAATGGTGCAAGAATGGGACATCTGTGTTTAGGAGTGTTGGATGCAGTTTTTTTTCCTATCATAGCATCCACTGTGGTCACATAGGATGGATTGGCCGGGAAGTAGCTGCTCTGGGGGTGTCTGTGTGAGGTCACCATAAGGATTTTATTGAAATAACAGAGGGAAACTTAAGGTAAGACTAAACATGTGATGCGTGTGAACTGATTTAGTTTTCCATCATTCTTTTTTTACTTAAATTTCCTTGTTAAGAACATGTTAAAATAACAAAATAAAAAATATATATGCAGCGAAACAAAGAGAAATAAGAACACACTTTCAGTAATCAACATAAGTAATATCCACTCTGTGTTTGAAAAGGATGTAGGATGAAGTAAAGAACTTCTCCAGTCATACCTCCTTTTCTTATCCTTTATAAATCATATAATTCAAAAACAAAAACATTCAACATTCTTCTCCTTTTTGGGCAGAGTTAAACATAGTGCTAATATTACACATTGCTAATTTGTTAAAAATGCAAATTAATGACAAATAATTAATTTTTTTGTAGAGCAATGTCATTAATTTATAAATGAATAAAAAACTCATGTTTTATTTGACACTACTGTTTACTACTAGTAAACCAAATAGCTTTATCTCATAATGTATTATAAAACAAAGATTTATGCAATCTTACCATGTTACTTAAGTTTAATTAAAAACAAAATAAACATTATTCTCAGGTCTGTAAAACCCAAATAGTTTCACAGAAATAACTAATTTAGGAAGTTAGGGACCTTTTAAGGAATTTAAATTTAAAAGAATTTATTTATTGATTTATGATTAACTATTACGATTTTATTCTAAAGGTATGTTCATTTCTGCTTGCAGACAAATATCTAAAGAAGCAAGTGATTGGAATTGATCGTATAATTAACACCAAAATTACCAAAGTTCTTTCTATGAAACTTTGTCTGAAACAATTAGGATATGATCCAGAAATTATTACCCCTGAAATAAAGCATTATGAAATAAAAAGTGTGTCTCTGTGACTTTCTCTGCCTGTTAGTGAAGACACTTTGCCTTCAGTCTGCTGCCCGGTTTCCAAAGTGACGCGGCTCCTGAGGGAGAGCGACTGATTGGCTCGCTGAGCCACAGTGCTTCAGGCCAACAGTGTGTGTTTTCTCTAATGATCCACCAATTAGTCACACAATGGTAACAATCCCCTAAACACTTCATCATCTGTCTTGAGCTACTGACGGGGAGAGTGTGTCACTGCCTTCGCCTCACGTTTTAAGGAGATTAGGGAATGCTGCTGTTATGTCAAGCTTATATTTCAAACAATGCAGCATCAGTAGGTCACAGAGTTTCTCTTGTAGCTGCTTCAGTCGCCACAACAACCAGCTGCTGTGTGATGGGCCAGGTGAGAGACTATGGCAGATGGTCCCAGGTGTCCCCCCCCTCCCCTCCTGTCCCCTGACTATAATCTGTCATACTCGCCATAAACACTGGCTGTAAACTATAAACATGTTCCTCTGCTGCCACAGTGTCACTGAAGGAACAGTCAACTGAAAACATGTTCAACACTACAATCATGCACAAAAGATGACAACAAAGTAAAGCTTAAATATGAGTGTTTGCCCACACCTGCAGATCTGAAGATGACAGGCCAGGCGGCGGAGAGAGACCGGTCGCCACACAATCTGTCAGTGAAGACCACTTTGGAGGAGGAGATTGAAAGAGCCGAGAGTATTCTTAGCAGGTGACAGCAACTGTTCGGTCGCGCATTAGCATATATTTGTATCAGAGGGTTGTTTGAGAAAAGCAAAGCATGTGTGTGTTTTTTTTTTTTTTTTATCTCCCAGGGTGCCATCTGTCTGTGATGACACGTCCTCAGAGCTACAAAGAGTCGCTGCTCTCGACCCTCATGGAGGCAACTCTAGAAACTCTTTTCAAAGGGTCGGAGCTATCTCAAGGTAAAGCTACATCAACCCGTGTCACACTGGCCTCCTTCACAAAGCTGAGGAGAGTCTGATGATGAGAGGCGGCCCATGACTGTTACTTTAGACAAACTACAACAGGAGCAAAAAGTGTTTTAAGTCTCTTTTTTTTAAGGTCACAGGCTGGATGAAAGTGATCAGTCCAGCTCACAACAACCTGATAACCAAAATGTTGGTGACATCTGTCAGGTTTTAAACACTTAATGTCCTTGGAGAGTAAAAACAGAGAGGCTTTCCATCTTATTCTGTCAATTTGTAAAACTTCTTGATAAAGCTCTCCAAGGATCATGAGGTTTAATTTGATGAAAACCAAGAAGATCAATTCAAGAGAATCAAAAATAACTCGCCACGTAAGACGAGTTTAACACTAATGGTCATTTGTAATAAAGGAAATGTTTTACAGTGGGTGAGTAAGAAGGAAACTGTAGCCGATATCATACACAGGTCACCAAGGTAAAGGACTTCTTCTTTGAGGATGTTTTTCCCAAATCATTAAAGATGTTTAAATTTGTTTGTCTGAGCATCTCTTGAAGAAGGCATGAGGACTGAAAATGTAGATAAAGAGAAATTCATTTGGATCCAGAGTGTGTGACACTTCTTTTCTGTCTCTAAATCTTGTTTGTATACCATTTTAAGCACAATTATATTAAGTTGATTTGATTTTGATTGAAATTGAGACTCCTCTGCAGAATCATCTAACCAAAACGAGGCTGTAGTCCAGCGAAGTATTCTCAATATTTCCCATACATTTGATCATTTTTGAAAAAAGAATTACGAGGATGTTGCAAATTCATCTAAAAACATTTGTTTGACCTTTCTGAAGGGAAAGAATAATAAACATTCACTTGTTTCACTGTATGTTTGTTTGAGTGACACTAACAGCTGTAGTCATTGTACATTAATAACCATCCGTTTGATGTTTTTATAAGATTCTGGGTTCTTAGGCAGCTCCTTAAATGTGTTGTTCTGCCGTTTCTCACTGTCATGGCTTTGTTTTCATATGTGCTGATGAAGTTCTTGAAAATGTTACAAGGTCTTGCCAAGCAAAATAATTTTATCAGTCCATTCACACATGATGTTATATTGTTAAAGAGCTCGAATGTTTCTTTTCTGTATCAGACTGGTGAGCCTGGTGGTGACACTGAGGGAATGGGCACACAGGAGTCTGTTGGAGGAGGAGGAGCGGCCGGACTCCTTCATGGAGCGCTTCCGTGGCCCTGAACTGAGAATGGCCCCCAGCCGCATGAGCAACACACAAGGAGATGCTAATGGCAACAATGCCAAAGGGATATTTAGGTATGCCTGCCTGCTGAACCATTACTATGCAAGTCAAACAATCCAGTTCAACAGCTCTGTAGTAATACTATCTACGCAGGTGGAAAAAAGGGTGTCAGCATTTAGTCGTGTTGATTCAACTGATAGTTTTAAGGCTGTAGTTTATGTTGCTGTATTTGTCATTGAAACATACATTTCTAATGTTTTTGGTTCATCAAATAAGGAAAAGAAAGTAGGAAAAAGAAACACCAATATATCACAGTACAATACACAAAGACAAAGCCTTACAAATGACCACAGAGACGAGTCAACACACAAACAAAAACAATACAATTCTCAGTTTGTAAGAAATAATAGCATAGCAGAGCTATTGTATTGTATTGTGTTGCTTTTTATGTTGCAGCTGCTTCTATCTTGCTGTTTCTTTTTTCTAAATAAATTCAAAAACCATAGTAGTTTGTAATAGAGTGTATTATCTGCAATCTGTCCATGCTTTCAGGAAAAAGTGGAATTTGTTTGTGGTATCTCCATCCGATAATGCATACTACCGCTGGCTCTTTGTTATCGCCACAGCAGTGCTCTACAACTGGTTCCTTGTTGTAGCGAGGTAATAGCACCACAGTCCTTATCTGTTAGGCCTCTGCAGCCTCCAGAGATGGGTGATGGGAGGCAGTAAATTAATGTACTGTCCACTTCCTAGACCGGAGACTGAATTATATTTCTTATTCTTTTCACAGGGCATGCTTTGACAAGTTACAGGTGGGCAATTACATCTGCTGGCTCGTGTTGGACTACCTCGCTGACTTGGTGTACCTAATGGACACATGTATCCGACTCCGCACTGGTAACCTATTTTGAAATACAGCCTCTGGCCTCAAGACACAGTGTAGCTTTATTATACAACAGAAGCTAAGCCTTATATATATATATCCTTTATATATATAGCCTTTAAGGCCTCATCTTAATATTTTTTGTGATAATTTAAAGATAATTATTTTATAAATTATTCTTATTGCTTAAGTTTTTTTGTTGTGGCAGAAGTATGAAAATCCTGGTGAATATTAGTTTATGTCACTTTTCAAACCATTAAGCAATGATTTGATGACCCAATTACCTTTGACTTAGCACTTCTAGAAAGTGCTATGATCAATATCAGCACTTAATGTTATCATCTTAAAAGCAGACACAAAAACATTAGGATTCATTTGGAGTTGTGTTTCTGGTAACCTGACAATTAGTTTAAAATTCACTCCTTTTTGCTATTTTTTGTTCTCCACCATCTACTGAGGGAAATTTCTGACTCCTTAGCTGCTCTGTGCTCACCAGCTAGCCGCTAACTTTTTTCGTCTGTCGTTTGATGCCAGGATGCCTGCTGGAAACAGGGTTAATGAGAGCAGAAACCCAAAACAATGAGCTGAAAGATGCTAAAATGCACATTAAAGCTGAGAGGAACTCTAGACTCTGGTGATAATTATCTGTAGATTTGTCACTATATGTAACACTGTTCACTTAAAACACATTATAATTTGATCCATCGTCAGATTACAGAATTGCACCTTTAAGCTCAGTGTCTTAATTCGACAATATCAATTCATTTGCAGAGATAAAACACAACCGTGGCTCATTCAACTAAATTTGTGCCCCATGGTTCTTGTTTCAGGGTTCCTGGAACAAGGTTTACTCGTGAAGGACCACACCAAGCTTAGAGACAGCTACGTCCGAACGTTACAGTTCAAACTGGACGTAATGTCCATCCTGCCCACTGATCTGGCGTACTTCTCCACTGGCATCCACACACCACAGCTGAGATTCAACCGTCTGCTGCGCTTCCCTCGCATGTTTGAATTCTTTGACCGCACTGAGACACGTACCAACTACCCCAACATCTTCCGTATTTGCAACTTGGTGCTTTATATCCTGGTCATCATTCACTGGAACGCCTGCATCTATTATGCTATATCTAAGTCTTTAGGACTTGGCTCAGACACTTGGGTGTTCCCAAACACCTCTAGACCTGAGAATTCCTCCCTCACTCACACTTATGTCTATTGCCTGTACTGGTCCACTCTGACTCTCACCACCATTGGAGAGATGCCGGCTCCTGTCCGAGATGAGGAGTACCTGTTTGTGGTGTTTGACTTTCTTGTTGGAGTGCTGATCTTTGCCACAATTGTGGGAAACGTCGGCTCTATGATTGCCAACATGAATGCCACACGTGCTGAGTTTCAAGCTCGGATAGATGCCATCAAACACTACATGCACTTCCGCAGGGTCAGCAAAGAACTGGAGACGCGTGTCATTAAATGGTTTGACTACCTCTGGACCAACAAGAAAGCAGTTGACGAGCAGGAAGTGCTAAAGAACTTGCCTAACAAACTGCGTGCTGAGATTGCTATCAATGTACACCTGGAAACCCTAAAGAAAGTACGCATTTTTCAAGACTGTGAAGCAGGACTGCTGGTGGAGCTTGTGCTCAAACTACGGCCACAGGTCTTCAGTCCAGGAGACTATATCTGCAGAAAGGGAGACATAGGGAAAGAGATGTACATCATTAAAGAGGGGAGGCTGGCAGTGGTAGCTGATGACGGGGTCACACAGTATGCTCTTCTCACCGCTGGCAGCTGCTTCGGGGAGATCAGCATTCTGAACATAAAAGGTAGTAAAATGGGAAATCGCCGAACAGCCAACATTCGCAGCTTGGGCTACTCTGATCTCTTCTGTCTCTCTAAGGATGACTTGATAGAGGCAGTGACGGAGTATCCAAACGCTAAGACTGTACTGGAGGAGAGGGGCCGGGAGATCCTGATGAAGGAAGGCCTGCTGGATGAGAATGCAGAGAGCGGTGGGCTGCACAAAGAAGACACCGAGGAGAAGGTGGAGAGGCTGGAGTCCTCTCTGGACACCCTTCAGACACGCTTTGCCCGTCTGCTCAGTGAATACACTCATACACAGCAACGGCTGAAGCAGCGCATCACTCTGCTGGAGCGGCAGCTCAATCAAACAGACTGCGGTGCAGATGCAAGAGAGGACATGGACGCACATGCAGAGACAGTCAATGAAACAGACCCTGGGCCTGTTGTCCATACAGATGGGTCTCCACATCATCAATAATGTGCAAACAGGGGACAAGAGGAGCCCAACATCAAAATGCTAACGGTGTCACTGAGATTTTAGATCCATATCTCCTGAAATATTTTGATTCAGGCTCAGTAAGACTATAGAAAAACCTCATGACATCCTTCCAACTACCATTGTGAGAATGCAGTTTAGCTGAGTGTAAAGACACGTATGCCTGCCAATGAACATGAGAAGAAAGAGTAAAACACTGCTGTACCCATGCAGTCTATGAGTTCTTTTCTATGCCAAAACCAGTGGGTTGAATGTGTGTTTAAACGGTGACTTCCCAGATCAATGGTATGGAGAACAAGACGAGAAGAAGGCAGAAACCGGAGTACATTAAAAACCTGCAAATGAAGTTTAAATATCAATTTATAGAAACCAACAAGTTAAAAGGTACTGAAAATGTATGGTTTAGTTTTTGGGAAACATCTTATGCACAGCTGCCTCAGCAGAGGGATTTCCCTTGACGTATATTAAGTTATCTTGGCATATATTATGGTAGGAGCCCATGCACCTCGTCACTCGCAGCTCCGCCTGAGGAAAAAGTCCCACAAGAGACGGTAGGAGGTGACTGTGCTGAGTTCACATAAACAGGTATTTTCCAGTGTTTTAATATTCCATATTAGGTCTGAACCAGACTTACTTTTAATGGTTATCTAAACAATCTTTTGACATTTCCTCCCTATTTTGGCTTTTGTTGGACATCTACGGAGAGTTCGTGCATTGAAAATGATTCTATATTTTTCAGTGAGACCTTTATTTGCTCTCCAAAATTACTGTCAGTCTTATATTAAAATGAGTGAATCTCTTTCTCTGTTTTCATTTAGTTATTCCCATTTCTATTACGAAGACTCACTCCCTAGAGAAAGGGATTCAGAATTTTCCAGTAATTCAGCGTCTGCATTCCAGGACACAACTGAACCATATGAGCAGTGTTGATAAGCGCAGCTGGAGCAACAACAACTCCAGTGCTTGCTATAATTAAAAGCTAAGAAGTGCAAAACTCCCACAGCCTCTGAAAGAGCAGATGAGATCAAGTGAAATGAACTAATGTCCAGTTTCTGTACCTGCCATTGGCTGGACAAACATGAATTCCCATTAAACATTAGTGTTACGAAAAAGAGTGGTCACTTACACATCGTTGTTTTGTTTTTTTCTAACTTCATATTTATATTATTTTCTAACCGATTTGTGTTATTACATTATATATTTTTTTGCTTATGTTATCTTCCACCCAGCTTTTAAAGTTGTCATTTTAGTCTCTCAACCCATTTTAACTTCTTTTGTTTCATACATTGCTCGTACAGCACTTCGGACAACATGCAGATTGTTAGAGAAGTGCTATATGAATAAAGATTGATTGATTGAGCAAGATTCAAATTAAAATTTGATGACAGATGTCGCCCACCCCCACACATTCATGGGGAAGGGGATTAGCTGAGTTTAAAAAAAAAAAAATATTACCTAATTATGTTTATAACCATGATCATTTCTCATATAGTTATGAATGTTTTATGTTGTAGTGAAAAAATTGGATTTGGAAAAAAAAAAGGTTTAATGTGCTAATTCAGACGCTAACAGAAAATTAAAACATGATTAAGTCAGCTTTTTGTCATATTGTTAAAGTCACTCCGATGAATTGATTGCGTTGTCATTTTAACATGTTGCTCTATCTCCAAATACGCTGCTGTTGACTCTGGGAAACTTAACAGGTGCACTCATCTGTCCTGTGCCTCACCCCCACCCCCACATAGTTCCAATCCCCAACCATTTCACCATATGTCGTGTACAGGACAACTGGTGCGGTGTCAAAAGGCGTAATGGTCAGAGACGGTGTAACATGGACCATCTTGGTGTAGGACGTTTTTTTCAGGACGTTAATATGTACTAAAGTGTATGTCTGTTCATATGTACCATAAATATGACAATGAGAAATATGACTTGATCTGTTGATCAAGTGGTGAGCATTGTGAAAATAAAAGGAGAAAAAACACATCACAAATGACATTTTTTTTTTCTGAATATAACTATATTGTTCAAACCTTCAAAGTGTAACAGCTTACAACCTGCATTTGAAAATCAAACAGAGTCTGCTGCTTATCATTTGGAGATAACGTCCCCCGATCACCGGGATTCACTGCATGGACTAAATTAATCACGTGTATGTATGTGACAGCAAATGTAGAATGTAGCACTGTTCAAGATACTTATGATCACCGTAGAGGAACTGAATATATGATTTCTCCCATAATAACTGTGATTGAATGTGAGGCTATAGAAGAAACAGTGCAGGGCAGCTCTTATTTATCAGAGCTGGAAGACCACAACATGTCGTCTGTGGTCTGTGGACTGATTGGCTGAGAGTGTCCACTGGGACAAATGCGCCGGCTAGCGCATTCGCATATGCAGGCTGTGCTTGGGTCCGTCCACCCGCTCCAACTTCTCAAAGTGTTTCCTAGCATTACGGATATTGATGAGAGTGGCTGCAGATGCTGGAGAAATGGAGACATTGGTTTCATTAAACTGATTTGGTTTCTCAAAAGCACATTGACTGTAGAGACATGTCATCTTCTGTACTTACGAATGGAGGGGTCCGACATGATAACCATGACATATGTGTTGGAGGTGAAGACGTCAATGAAGGCCGCAAAGTTGGAGTTCCTCACTTCCATGCTTTGAAAAGAGGCTGCGAGTTTACTGGGATAAAAAAAAAAAAAAATTAAAAAAAATCAGAACATCATACAAATTCAGCAGATGACTTCGGGAGTGATGGTGATGTTTTGCAGAGTGAACTTACCTACAGCTCAGTTTGAACTGTTTGATAATGTTACTAATCTTCTCAAACCGGTGAGCATCACGCTGCTCTTTGCACTGATAGTGAGAGATCACCTGCATTTATAAAACACAAAGAGCCAAAAATGTTCACTACTAGATCCAGACTTCTGCACAAAATGCTGTCATGCCCGAGGAAGTAGTTGCTCTCACCAGGAAAGTGGCTCTCTCAAACAGAAGAACTTCATCTGCCTCTATGATCTGTGCAAAATTTCTCAAGTTTGTCTCCAGCTGCTGGACATTTGGGATGAGCTGGTACACTATACTAGACCAGGCCTGCAAAGATATTTAATAAGGTTTCTTACAGTGTCAACTTTTTTATCTGACATCTAAACATACAACCAGTCAAAAGTCTCAACCTTATACAGGGTTTCGTCCCAGATTGACGTCCTGAAGCATGTGCAAGCCAGAGGTCTGGACAGTCTCTTCAGATCTTCTTCACGCTCCTTAAAGATCTGTATAAACAGTGAAGACAGTCAGTCATATGGATGGTATAGCTCTTACAAAATAAAGGCAAAATATAACTTAACAAAAAAAGTTTTGAAAATATATATATATATATATATATATATATAAACAAAGATAATCACTGGTAATAATAGAATATCGTAGTACAGTATTGCATATTCTTTTTAATTATTAATTAATTAAAATTAATTTGCATGTTTTCTGTTTGAGGAAAAGTTTTGTCCTGAGTGTCATGACTGATGAACTTATGTCAAAGTAATGATTTCATTCTTTTATTTATTATGTAATTAAGCTTTAATATAATGAGCCTTAAAAAAAAATATTACAAAATGGTTTAAAACTTGGTTTGGTTTAAAAAAAAGAATTATTTTTCAGGTACAATTACTTCAACTTCTACCACTAAGAGCACCAAATGTGCCAAAGAAAGACAACAGTAGCAGTGTTTCTGGTGACTCTATGAATATGCCTGTTAAAATATCTTCATGTCCCACCCACAAGCCTCCCACAAAGTCTCCCACAAGCCCAGATGCCATCAGGATAGTGTAACTACCAAAGGATTGAATCTACTCCTAGGAAGAACTGTGCTTCTGTGTGAAAGAGGAAAACCGCGCACCGAAGAGAGGAAAATGACTGATAAAGAAATAAAAACTGTTAAGCTAACCAAATCTCTCTGGTCTTCCTGCACCAGATCCATTTTGTGAACAAGGCAGAACACTTTAGCATCGGGGGAGTTCTGCAGGATGGCCTCCAGACATGACTGGTAGTAGTGCATATCCTTCTCCAGCTCACGGCTCTCAACGTCGAATACATAAATAAGAACCTCTACATTTCTGAAAATGTTATCCCGCTGACTGGTGAAGTAGTTCTCCATGAACGTGTCCTGTCTGGTGGGTAAAGAAAGCACACGGCAACGTTTGACAGAAGACAGACTTGAATTGAACTGGTCCAAATATGACAAAGAATGAAAGAATGTACTTTACCCTCCACAGTCCCACAAGTTTAGAACCAGATTGCCCAGAAACCGTACATGGGAGTGCTCCACGTCAACTACATTTAACAAAGGATGAAAAGATTTTTTCATAGATGAGATCAAAGACACAGCCAGCATCAAAAGGAATTTTAATTCACCAAGTTCCATTCAAGTATTCTCACTTGTGGCTCCAAGGCGACGTGTGTCTCGAGCTATGTAATTGGCAAAGATGATTGATCTCATACTGGTCTTTCCAGACCCACTTTTTCCCATCAATAACACCTGAAAGCACAAAATACAACAGATTAGACCATCTCAGAAGTTAAAATCTTGTCTGTCCTCTCCTCTACTCTCATTACTAGCAATGGAAGAAATGTGCCTGTCAGTAATAAATTATGTCATTGGTGTATTACCATGTAAGTACATTCTAGTCCCTTGTTGTAGGTCACTTTGGATAGAAGTGTCAGGTAAATAAACGTAATGATGTATTTTGTCAAAAGAGGTGATTATAATGGTTTAAATTATGTTGTTTAAAGTTTAAAAATACATCATATTCTATTAATTGGTTATTTGCTTGTACATAAAATCTTACCAGTACAAGAAATGCTTGATGTCAAAATGCCCGTGAATTTAAATTCTGTAACATTTCATTCTCTAATTTGATTGTTCATTCCTATTTTCATTAAATCTTATGTACTCACAACCAAAAGTATGATGGAGAAACACTAAATCACCTCAATTTATTTCAATTCAACTTAACTGATAAGCCAAAAAATGTGTCAAATGTCACTCAAGCTACAGAGTTTCAGAATAAGCCTAGAGTCCAGGGCAGATGGTTTGGTTGCACAATCTTTTTGTCTTCTGATTCATGATTATTATGGGAAAGATTGAAATTACCCAATACTACATATCAGCATATGCATTTTCCATTATCATAGTGGGTCTGACTACATTTTCCATTTGAAGGCAGTGAGAAACAGCCAAGGTTCCCAGTTTAAATGACTGGGTTGATGCATCAAATCGAAGCACTCGATTGAAATACAATAATGTCAATATTATGTACAGAACCTTAGTAAATGCACTTCACCGCTGCTTCTGATGCAACAAAGACACAATGATTAGCCTCTACTTCACCTTTTTCTTCATTGCTGTGCTTGACATCCCCCTCAGCAGACGCGTTGAAGAGTAATTTCTCTGAGCCGCAAGTCAGGTGACTTCAGTCTGTGTCCGCAGCAGCTTCCCTCCTTCAGCTGCAGAGCAAACAAATATTTTCACCTAGACGTCACTTGGCTCTACTGAAGCAAAACCAATGTAATTAAGCTGGACGAGTTCAAACACATACATAACAAATAAGTCAAATATGTGTACGCAGTAATGAGCTTAGACATAGTCATAACGTGCATGACTACACAAATAGTTCACTAACTTTACTTGAACTCCTTTCTCTGTTCCGGATAAACACCTAAGCTAACGCTGTTAGCAAGCACAGACACATACATGTCATGTAGCTTAGCCAAGCTAAACGGCTAGCTAGCTAGGTTACAATTCATTAGTGTGGCGTATACTCACCCCGACGGGATAGAACGGTTGCTTAAATTCAATCAATGTTAGAAAATATGTTTGATTTGTTTTTAAGAATACAACTGTATACATTACATGGTAGACACAGTCAGAGAAGTCAAGATCAGCTGCTTCCTGTTTACGCCAAAGTCACATGATGAGATAAATTGGTTTATACCCTGAGTTTTGTCTGACGGACCGCCCTCAGTCCGCTCCGACGTTGGAAACAGAAACAGAAACAATTGAAGTTTTTTTTTATAGCGCTAAATTCACCATCCTTTTAAAAAATTAATTTAATGTACATTTTTTTCATTCAAGAAAATGAAATCCATTCACTGAAGTCTTTGACTTCATAACATGAACAAAATAAAAATGGTTGAATACCTTCCTGTAGATTCTGATTTCGTGGTTTGCATGATAATTACCTCGACCAAGGAGGTTGTGTTTTTTGCCAGCAGTTCACAACATTCACCACTAGATGGCATTATACAGTTATGATTATGGATGGGGCGCCAAAGCATCTCAAGAAGACATCAATATCCCCCGATGCATGTGTTGTCTCCAATGTGCATACTTTTGTAAAAACAGACAACATTTTTGAATGAAATGTAATTATATATAATATAAATTGATTTCAATTCTGGACTTCAGTTGTGCCTTTAATACAATAATCCCAGCTCTGCTGCAGGAATGCTCCCAGCAGTATGTGCTTGACTGCTCCTGTAGGTGGATCATAGACTTCCTGTCTGACAGAAACCAGCATGTGAAGCTGGGTAAACAGACCTCTATGATCTGACTCTTGGACCATCAGCACCGGTTCCCCTCAAGGCTGTTTTCTTTCCCCTCTACTTTCCTCCTCATACACCAACACTTGCACGTCCAGCCACCAGTCTGTCAAACTCCTGAAGTGTGACATCATCCTCATTGGGCTCATCTCTGATGGAGATCAGTCTGCCTACAGGGAGAAGATTGACTATCTGGTGACCTGGTGCAGTCAGTCCATCCTGGTGATCAATGCTGTCAAGACAGTAGAGATGGTTGGTTTCTTTAGATAGAACCCAGCTCCCCTATCCTGCGTGACTCCCCAGTCAACATTATGGAGTCCTTCCGCTTCCTGGGAACCATAATTTGCCAGGACCTCAAAGTGGAGCTGAACATCAGCTCCCTCACCAAAAAACCACAATAGTGGATCTACTTCCTGTGACAGCTCAGTACAGATGTGTACCACGATGTCACATTTACAACAAATATGCTGATGAGCAACACAAATTTTCATTGGTACAACGATTAATCAACCAAATTAATAAATGAACAGTGCAGGCATTCATTTCAGGCATTGTTCACATTTATCTATTAAATTTGTAAGCTCCTGCCTCCCTGTTGTCGTTGCCGTCATCCTCCATGTTTGACTTTGTCCGCCTGCTGACAAAACTGATGTGAGCGGTAGAAAAGCCACATAAATTCAGATTGGACTGTTCACACTGCAGCAGCAGCAAACAGATACAGATTTATATTAAAGTGGACCAAATCTTCAGTGAAAAGATCAGATTCTATGTGATTTGTGCTGTTTACAGTCCTGAAAAAACAAACAAACATTGGACCATTGTGCCTGCAGTGTGTATGTAGGCCTTGTGTCATTCCTTACAAGTATATTACATACTTATATTATGACCCAATGTATTGATTATTAGGTTATTCCTAGGACTAGATGATTCGATCCCTTGGTAGTTACACTATCCTGATGGCATCTTGGCTTGTGGGAGACTTTGTGGGAGACTTGTGGGTGACGGTGGAGCCGGTTGTGTAGGGGGCGGCCGATGGATGAGGGCCTGTTGGTTACTTCATCTGGATTCATTGAGGTCTTCAAGAGGTGCCCAACCTTCATTGAGTGTTTCAAGCACTCTAACTTAGCACTATAACTCCTAACATTTAAGGCTAAAAATCTGATGTTCTCTGAGTCCCACTGGTCATTCTTTGGGTTCTCTCTGGTTTTCTATTAGGCAGATGTCATCTTCTCTGAACTTTTGTAACCACATAATGTTGAAAAGTGATGCTCACCCCGACAAGTGCCAGTAACTTCGACATAAAACCACAATGCAATGTACAAGATGTCTTAGGAGTCAAGGAGTGTGGGTCATTTTCAAAGTAAATATTTCACTACAGATGAAGAACAGATTTATATAGAATAAGTGAAAATTTATAGAAAAGGAAATGAGATAAAAGTATTATAAATCTTTATTATTTAATTTCGTTATGTAAGCTCCTAACTGTAACCCCTTCCCAAATGATCATTGAAAATACCGAAGATGACCAGACAAACACAGTCACCTGGTATATTCCTCAGAAGTAAAATACAACAAATCAACAAAAGACGTCAACACTAAGAGGGAAGGCTTTTCACAGGATGGTGGCACAAAGAAAAAAATGCTAATATCTCTTCTGTGCCCATGCACATATGAACCAAAAACAGAATTTTATGATCCCAAAGCTTAATCTTATTCACACGGAGTGTATGAAATACTATGTACTACATAAATACTGAGTAAAAACTGCCATGGTTTGTATTTTCAGGTGGAGTTCTTAAGTATGCAAATCAAACAATACGTTACTTTAGATCCTCCTCATTGTTAATATGTATATTTTTGAAATACATAAACATTTTCTCTTACCAAAAACTCGTTTAGTTTCAAGGGGGTATCCAACGATTTAAACAGAATCAACAAGGGCTATTATCTGTAAAAACAACAAAAATATAGTAGCTCCTCCACAGAGATATGTGTGATGTAAAGAGTAGAAAAGACTTGATGTAAATAAAAGATGTTTGGGCGAGATATTCAGGTAGTGTACATGTGATCTGGAGCTCTGCCTCGTGGTGTCAGTCCTCGGCAATTATCCCTCAATTTTGATCTCTGAGTTTGGAGAGCCTTGCAGACAGTTCATCCTTTGGACAGGAGTGATCAAAGACAGGTATTAGTAAGGGAGATGAAAACGAGAGAGGAACCTCTCTTTTTTCACCCAACCAACATGATGATGACGAACCCTTACTTTGCATTGCTTTGAGTTTTTGTGCCAGATGTGAAAAGATGTAAACACCAAATGTGTTTGGGTACCTGTTCTGTAGAGGCCACGCTGGTACCCACTGATCCTGTCTGGCCCTGAGGCAGCTCCATGTTCAGGTCCAATCTAAACATAAAGCATAAACCACTTTAATTTGAGATTAAAAACACAATATGTTTGCTTTCATAATACTGACTAATACTGTCTAAAACCCTCTTCATATTAATGTCTGTCATTTTTTTTCAAATGATAATCACTAATTACACTTCAATCTATGCCTTTACTCTAAGAATGCATATCACATTCATGCCTATTTGATTTAACAGTATTTAACAAAGAACGCTGGGACAATAAATGGAAAGCTTACCCTGCTTCATCAGCCATTTCATGCAGCAACGAATCCACTTGATTCTGAAACATGCAATAAGATTTCAATTTGAATCTGTTTATCTGTGGAAAAACACAGACAGGCAACAGGAAAGAATATATGAACAGAGCAGAGAAATGTACCTGAGGTGTTGTGAGTGTTGTTGTGCTGCTCATAGTGTCCTCCATATGGGCTGTCTGAACATCTAGAGTTTCAAATTGGTGTTCAAATCTGTCCATGAGAGCCGAAATCTGGAAGAAAAAAAAAAAGAAGTTTATAATTGAGAAGAGTGTGTTATCAAATGTTATGACAATTACATTGTTTTCACAAATAAGCAATGTGGAAGACAGGATTATATTGTGTGTAAATGACACTCTACCTTTTCCAGATTCATACTCTTCAGAGCGACATCCATGCCTTTCACAACTCCAGCCATAGATTTTGTAACCTGAGAATTGAAACACCATCACAAAACAAAATGGTAGTAAACAAGCTGTAAATGATTTTCTAGCCATGCAGCAGCATACAGTGACCCCGTATTCAATGTACCTGGTTCATCGTAACTGCAGTTTGGACCCTTGCTGCCACAGCATCTACCCGAGCGCTCATCCTCAGGAAGTTCACCGACTGGTTCTTCTGTCTGATGGCGTTCTCTGCATGAATCTTGGCCACCTCCAAATTCGCCTTCTGGATGGCCTAGAGGTGACATAAGACGAAGTGCTTAAGTAACAGTCTTCTGTGGCCAACACCAGCCATAATGTGCAATCTTGATGACTGTCTTTAGAGGTGCTACTTACCTTCTTCACTTTAACCTTCTCTTGTTTTTCCTCTTTGTCACATCTCTTAGAATTTCTTTGGAGTTCTTTGGCGGCAAATTTTAAATTGAAGAGATTTTCTGTATTTTGAGGTTAAAGAAGAACAAAGTCCAAACAAAAAACAAGCAACACTGGATGACCAATGCTTTTGCTGGGGATAACTCTAGTAAGTCTGTGTTATATGCTGAGATTTATGATGACCGAGTGGTGTAGGAGGAAATAGCAGTGGGAGGTTTTGACCTTGGTATCATGCCTCCAAATCCCGGTTGTCAGATCCTTTTAATATGTTTTGGAAACACATTTTATCAAGACTTTAATATGTTATTTTTTGTCAATTTCTGGAGGCAAAACTAACCGTGAGCTCTTTGCTACATTCTTGTACATTTGTAATTAAACAAATAACTACAATGTACTTGCCACACATTGAACCTGGAGCCTTCTGAAAGTCTGGGACTCAAGGAGTTGCCTGACTTCCTTGGTTAGTAATCCAGCCTTGGCTATATTCTCCTAATTCTATTCCTTAATGGGGTTAAAAGTTTGAAATATAAAGCATTTGGCTTGCTATTTAAAATGATCACAATTACCATTACTGTAGTCTTCACTGAGTAGTAATACACTAACAACTTCAGGTTATATAACTGGTATTTTTGGAGTTTCATATTAATTATCCCCTGCCACGAACAAAAAGTGAGGAGGGGGATACAAGAATGGATGCCATCAGTCAGTCCGTCACGTTTTGTTACCAGAGCTTTATTCAAAAATTGTTTATTATTTTTCTCTCTCCAAACTTTCTACACACAATAAAGTATTGCAGTGGTGCCTACCATCTAAGAACTAGTGTCATTTTTATTTTTTTCATTTCCATGGTCACAAGTCAGACTTTGGATCATTCTGGTGGCTGATTTCGTCAATGTTTTTTAACAAAACTGTCTTTTTAAGGTGTCTTTATTGGTGCTTTTTGTCTTCAAGAGCTTTAATCATTTGAAACCTTTCTCGTTTCAAGGGTTACAAGTTGAGGCTCATTCTAGGAGTGGGGTTTTGTCTCAGATGAGGGTTTCTGGGGCAGCACTCAAAAACTTTACGCAAACACCTGCCATGCACTGGAGACGTCCTTCTGACAATGTGGAATTTTAACGCTTTTTTTTTAAACGCACCCGTGACGCGAGATACTGAGTGTTTCCTGTTTGTTTATGTCATTTTAATGTAGTTCCTGTGAATTTCCTATCATGGCGCTATGTTACTCACTCACCCAGTAAATGTAAATTCATGGGCCCATACCGAGCCAGACATCAACGATTAACTTTTAAGTATAAATTGGAGCAAACCCGGACAAAACAGCTAATGTTAGGTGTCAGCTGTGAGTATTTCCAGCCATCAGCAAGGAGGCTTCCAAGGCCTTAACCAAGTATTCTCTCATTTCGTGACGCCTGGGACTGACTTGAGGTTAATATGGCAGCATTTGTACCTTTGTTGGCTATCTGACCTACTGATTAACGTTTTACAAAACTATTTTTGATTAAATCTCACCAGTCTCGTCATGTTATGTCCCGTCTTTCAGTCCCCATATTGACGGTACACAACAGTCTCCGTCTCTCATTGTTTTAAAAGGATACTTTCCATACTCATCTTTAGGCGTCTCTTCGACAATCCAACAATATCAGAATCAAATCCTTGCGGGTAGTGAGGGGAAAAAGTAGTCAAATCACGGAAAAACTTGTCGGGAGAACTTCAAGCTTTCGGATTTCGGTCGTCGTTTTCTTCTGTACTTCCTGACCAAAATACAAATGACGTCAGCGACACGTGACGGTATTCCACCCTACGTCACGAGCGAGCCGCCCCCTCTTTCGAAATGTGAATGAATATAAATAACTATCAGTTATCAGTAAAACACAATACTTTTACTGTTTCCCTTTAGGTTACCGTATTGTTATTTTTAATGAGTGAATAAAAGCAGATAAAAGTGAATGTAGCGTGGGACCGGCGGAGCAGTGGGCGGCTGATTGGTGATTAGATTTACGGTGTGTATCACGGCGGGGAGAGAGGATGACTCACTCCGTCTGATGTGATGTTCACCCCGCAAAACCTCGGCAGTGCGGTGGCACGCCGGTAGTTCAGCCTGACATAGCGGTGTGCTCCACCATTAAAAGTTTATCAAACTGTTAAGATGCGTTTTTATGGCGCTAAGATACCTCGTTTGTGTCAAAGTGGAATTCACATGGTAGTTACTTAAAAAGACTGAGCGTCGTGATTTACCGTAAATTTCGTGACGCCTGATTGCCATGGAAACAGTGCTCCTGTGCTGAGGGGAAACTGTCCGTGTTAACTTCAGTATCTCCAACAGGGTCGGATAAACCTGTTGGTTATCTCAGTATTGTTTTCTTTTGCTGCTCTGGATTTCCTTTCCCTTTTAATTTTGCCACAAATCAGGTGAGTTTTTGAATGTGGTATTATTGTGATTCATACTGGTACCTGTTGTTATTGTTTTTTTCCCCTGCCTATGGTTTTAGCCTGTTTATTAACTTGTAACCTTTATGGCTTGTAAGGAAGATAAATGTAGGCTACCATAAAATACAGTGCCTGGCCTCATTGTGAACTAAGTGTTGATATAGTTGATAGCAAGGGCAACATTTGAGTTCAGAGGACATACTCCTAATATCTGTGGAGAAATAAGACCAAAAGTGACCTGTACAGAATGTCATTTATCATAGGAATATTTAAACATGTCAACCAATATGTAGGCTACACCTCCAGATGATGACAGTGTATAGGCTGAATATTAGTCTGCAGTATGCATTTACCAAGATTACAGATTAAATATCTTCTGAATTTCACACCCTAAACCACCCTAAGTGATGCATTTTGCGTCGTTTGTGCGCACAGAGAAAAAAATCCAGGAGAGCCAACGAGTGATGCTTCATCCAGAGGGCTGTATGACTCATATAGTGTTATCTATAAAGAAGCCAAGTGGTAGGAGAGCAATCCTGCTGCAGAACCGAGCTGATGTAACCCCTGAGATTCACTAGAGGCTGCTGTTGACCGTGCTTCACTCTTCCCCGAGTTAGTGCCTCTGGCTCCATTTACACTGATTATGATACAAGCTGAGGGGATACACATTGTGCACTCAACAGATGACCCAGTGCAGTTTACAGCTAATCACATGAATAGTCCAGATTTTAAGCAATGCAAATCTTCACTGACAATAACATATTTATGAAAGTATTTACATTAGCTTTAAACACTCTGGCTAAATTAAATTAAACTTATTTGATTTAATGTATGCCTAATAAAATGCAATGCTTTTAAAACACTTGCATTGACCTCTATCGTCATCAAAACAATATAAAAATGCAAATTAATATAAAAGTAACTGTTAAAAACAAGATTAGAACAATATTTGATAACAATCCTGCTAATTATTACATATCAATGCTTAACATATGCGGCATATATGGTGTATATTTCTGATTAAGTAATGGTATTAAACCAGAATTTCGCTTAAGCACAGGGATGCAAATAAGTCTCACATTTGACCTCATACACAAAAAGTGAGTATAATATAATAGTCTGAGGCGATACTTAAATCAGCATAAATCAGATGACATGAAAGTTGGTGCATCCTCACATTTTCTGTCAGGTAATTGATTCATGTACACTCATGGTCAAAACAACAGGCAAACATGATTTATCATATTTTTTATAATTACTCTGTTAATTTAACACATTCATTCATTCATTCATTCATTTTATATAACCGCTTATCCGGTGTAGGGTTTTAACACATTATTATATTATTATTATTATTAATAATCTATTAATTAATTAATTAATTAATTTTCATTTTAAGCGACAGTATCACAGAATATTTTATGCATTGTCTGTGTGCAGGGTATGTTTTAGGATGGTATAGTTTCACCCTTGCATTTCTTCAGAAAACAGATGTTAGCTGTCTAGAAGCCTTTTCCTGGTTGCTGCATTATTGCAGTTCCATTCATCTCTGATTGCTTCACACGAATGGTAAGTCCTCCCAAATTTTCTTCCGAACAGTTTGGCCTTGATATGAGCCCATATAATCTCTACGGGGTTAAGATCATGGTGACTGACCAGGCCAAAAAAAACACCACTGACAGAGTATGCTCAAAACATGATTTTGTTTTTACCGTGAGTGCCGGTGCATTATCTTGTTGAAAAATGTCCTCTTGTCTTTTATTTCTACTGCACAACTTATTCAGGTTTATAAGCAACCCTTTTTTAATATCTTTTGGTTCACATTAATGGACTTTTGTTATTGCACCAACTTGCCAATACCAGATGCCGTGTTTATTGCGGAGAGGCATTCTGGGCTGAATTTTTTATCTGACCTATGAAGACAGTTTTCTGGAGCATCAGTACGCAGCACAAAATGTGACTCATCACTCAAGAGTGATTTTTACTTCAACAGATATGTGAAATTTAGATGTTTTTGACATTTAGAAACAAAAATAACAAGCTTCACTCTTCAGGCACAGTGTGACCACACACACAGATCACAGAGATGGACAATATTTGGTCACATAGGTCAGGATTTAATAACATTCAACAAGCTTGACAATTTGGTGAGTTAATTCACTTAAAATCTTTCACACACAAACCCACTGTGTGTCTCTCAAAAATACATGCATGAACACATATCTCATGTTTTTGTATTTTACTGTCACATTTTGTGTCTCTATTCAATAAAACAAAGAGTAATTGCACAAAATTCATACACAACTTGTTTGTAGTTAAATTGTTTGAACATTGTTTTTTTGATGCTGATAAAATAATGAAGGCAAATACAGCAGATCATCAAAAATATTTCATACCATATTCATTATATTTTATTCCATACAGTATAAGGGGCGATGAGGGTATTTATCTTTCAAAACAACTCAAGAATCCTCAAATGAGCTCTAAACCCTAATGTCATAAAAGTATAGGAGAGCATGGAGCTCTTTTTAAGCCAAGCAGGAAAATCGAAACTAAAAGTCTGACATTTGCCTCAGTAATGAGTCAGCATACGCTATGGTGACGTTTATCTTTCATTCTTACAAATACAATGTTTTCATACAATAACAACAGGGTCAATCATGCTGTTATTAGCAACACTGTGCAGTCTAGTGTATAATTGCACATTTATATGCATTTTATAATATTACAAGCTTAGATTCAACTCTTCTACTTAAGTGAAAGAGAGCCTATACATACAAGTTCAACAGGAACAGACAAGTCCAGCCTGTCTTAATGATCTATCAACTCGACTGTCCCTGCAGCTGACAGCCAGTGAATGACAGACAGATGACTCACCTGGAAACCAGCGCACAAGCACATTATCATGGAAAAAAACAATGTTTACCTTGTGTGAGTAACAAGAAAAACTGCATGAGAAATGGCTGGTGATGTCATGATTCAGCTGGAATGAATTGAATGGAACACCTCACAATGCATTGTGGGAGTGGTTGCAAAGTAGGCTCATTCATCTTATTCTACAGGTCACCCAGTCACATCTTATAAATATCTTTTCTGAATTCGACTGATGCAAATATCTGTTATTATGACAACCATGTTGAAGAATATTCTGTCATGATCTCTTTTAGAAATAAATATGAGAGCATTTTTTGTATGTTGCAGATAAACTTGTTGATTTACTTTAAGTGCACAATGAAGTTCATGATGGGAAAATTCAATTAGTAACAGCTTATGCTCAAGCACCCATTATGCCATTCAGCTGACTTATGTTAGGATGCTGTTGACACCTCGTGGCAGCCAACCACAAGAGTGCGATTGAAGTATCACCTCTCAGTCCTCTGAGCTCACTTGTGTGTGTCCCTTTATGTTAAATGCTGAGGAACATCAGAGCAGTGACTGTATTTCACATTTAGCTGCGTAGCTTAGCACATACATCATCCAGGAATGAGAGGAATGAGGGTTAAAATGTCTCTCTTCAGTGCAGTTATCTTTATTTGTTTGACTGCAGTTGTGTATTTGAGACATTAAGGAGCAGAGGAAAACAAAAGTCTTTTAAGGCCTTGGCTTAAAATCAAGCAAATGTGGATTAAGATGTAGGAAAGATGCTGAAATGACTCAATGTGTGAAGAAAAAAAACTTATTCTGTGCTTTCTTCTTCTGTGCAATAAACAAATGCACAGAAGAGGGCAAAATGGCAAAGTACTGTTGAAGCAGACTTTTTATTTTTTTAAATTACAATATGTTTTGCATTCTGTTGTATTGCTTGATTCTTTCATTGGTCATTATTTCTTACATAGCCATATGGTGATACATATGTCAGACCTCTATTTCACAGGTAAGGATGATGGAGCTTCAAAGTGAGAAGAAGTTCCACAACTTGACCCTCGAGCAAGTCCAAGCTCTGGACAAGGTGTTGACTGAGGTAATCCCCATCCATGGACGAGGGAATTTTCCTACACTGCAGGTGAGAGTGAAAGACATCATTCGTGTGGTGAAGGATCGGCTGGTTGAGCGAGACATCCACGTGAAAGATATACGGCTGAATGGTGCGACCGCCAGCCACGTCCTGGTGAGGGATAATGGCCTGGGATATAGAGACTTGGACATCATTTTTGGAGTAGAGCTGCCCAGGCAGGAGGACCTCCAGGTGATTAAGGAGGTGGTGCTGAGCAGCCTACGAGACCTCCTCCCCTGTGGAGTTAACAGACGGAAGATCA
The DNA here is from genome assembly GCA_037577475.1 of Chaunax sp. Z400. NCBI lineage: Eukaryota > Metazoa > Chordata > Actinopteri > Lophiiformes > Chaunacidae > Chaunax > Chaunax sp. Z400. Next base: position 9,181,445 of record CM075201.1, on the reverse strand, counting down.
CCTGTCTCACTATGAAGGAGGCCTATGTGCAAAAGATGGTGAAAGTATTCAATGAGCATGACAGATGGAGCCTCATCTCACTGTCTAACAACAGAGCTAAAACCATGGGGCTCAGATTTGTTAGTTCACTTCGAAGACAATTTGAGTTCAGTGTGGATTCCTTCCAGATAATATTAGATCGTATGCTGGAGTCTTACTGGGAGACTGAAAGGAAACAAGGCGGAACATTGGCTTTGAATGCTGCAAATCTGTCTAAAAGAGACAGTGAGGTTGAAAACAAAGAGCATGAGCAATCAAGCATTCCTCGGGATGTGGAAGTGGATAATGAAAACGACTCAACGAAGGCAACCAGTGGCGAAGGTTTGTGCCAAGATCAAGTGGCTTCTGTGCCTGAGAAAGAGCTTCCATCTGGAGAGGCTGAGCATGTGGATGGAAAGCATGAGGAGCAGGAGGTGCTAGAACTTGAGACTGTTAACGTAAAGCAGGAGGAAGATGAAGAGTGTGACATAGAGGATGTTCATTCAGAGGGGGACATTGTGTTTGAGCTATGTGAAGAAAATAGTGCAGGGAAAGGGCAGTTTCACGGTGATTACCCATTAGCTTCATCCCCTAAAACTTTATTTGCAGATGTCAGGGATCCCTCAATGACAGACGGATGTTTAAAACTACAGAGTAATGAAGAGCCAGCAGGGTCACAAGCTTTCCAGCCTGCATCTGTGACAAATACAGAAAAGTCAGCTCCTCTAGAAAAAGATCATTATGAGGAAAAAACCAGGCTGGAAAATACCCCATGCCCACAAGATCCACATCTTGAATTTTCCTTCCCTCCTCCAGCGAAGAAGACTTGCAGCACATCACAGGACGTTGTACCAGATTATTGCCCCTCACCAAAATTACAAAGAAAATTGTCCCGGAAGATGATCAGTAAGTCTGAGAAATGGTCTTTACTGACTGATTTGTCAGACCTTACAACTCAGCTGTTTCCACCCATAGAAATCCCTAAACCACTTCAGCCCAAGCCTCCTTCACAAGACGGTGCTCAAGGTCACTGCTCAAGTGTGGCAGCCTCCATGCCAGAGACCTTGGATACCCCTACATTTCCCACACACAGTCCAGCGAGTAAACTTCAGGCTGAGTCTGGCTTGACTGAAACCACAGATAAAAGTGTAGATCCAAAACACCCAAAGAAGCCTCCTGATTCAGACACTCCAAGCCTCACACGTGCAGCAAATGTAGCCCCGCAGTCTCAGATCAGTAAGCAAACCCCTGAGCTGGCAGACACTGCCACACAAAGATGCGGGGCAGGCTCTTTGGTCGGGCCAGCAGAGGAGCCCACCATCACTGTTGAAGCAGAGTGCATGTACGGAGACTTTGGACAGGCGATGGACCACCTCCGCCGCCGCCTCATCGCCACCCACAACCCAGAGGAGATCCGAGGAGGGGGCCTGCTAAAATACAGCGACCTGCTGGTGAGAAACTTCAGGCCAGCCAGCGAGACAGAGATCAAGTCCTTGGAGCGATACATGTGCTCCCGTTTCTTCATCGACTTTCCTGACGTGAGCGAGCAGCAGAGAAAGATCGAGGCCTACCTGCAGTGCCACTTCATTGGCAATGAGGAGGCGAGCAAGTACGACTACCTGATGACCCTGCGGCGTGTGATAGATGAAAGCACGGTGTGTTTGATGGGACATGAGAGGAGACAGACGCTTAATATGATCACGGTCCTCGCTCTGAGGGTGCTGGGCGAGCAGAACGCCATTCCCAACACTGCCAACGTCACCTGTTTCTATCAGCCAGCTCCATACATGGCAGAGCCAATTTACAGCAGCTACTACATCACCCAAGCTCAGCCCCCATTGGTCTACCACCCCTACCCTCTACATGTCCACATGCAGACTGGCCTGGTGTAGCCACACTGACATCCCCTCAGGGGCGCATGAGGCTGCTTTTAGCATGGTGCTCTGCAAGGAGATGCACGAATGCAAATTTTAACAACAGGCAACCGAGGGTGCACTGTTGTTTCACGCTTTGAAATTCCTCCTGTTTATGTCATGAAAGATGAAGAGAGGTCAGAACCGAAAGAGATGTGGAGGCAAAGCATGGCACGCTTTCAAGATGAACACTTGAAAAGGAAAGAGAGTCCACTTTTCAGAGAGGATTTTATTAAAGAGGATGGACTTCACTGGTCACCCTCCCCTGTTGAGGAGACTGTTGTAATGTGATGATTCTCTATGACTTGAAGACAAACATATCTAATATATGAAACATAATCTATGAAATACAAGTATCTTGATTTGGTTATTTGAATAATGATAAATCCTTACTGTTTCTGGGGCCTTAAAGCCTCGTGTAACTGTTCTGTGAATCATCAGTGTCTGTGGAGTGCTTTTCAGCACGTGCCTATTCCTGTGTATTCACTGTATAGACGTAGGACACTTTTCACTGAGGGCATACATTAGACAAAAGTAGCTGTGGTATTTCCATGATGTCTTAACTTCTTTATTTGTGAATCTAAACACCTAATTTTAAGGGTAGAAACAAGAAAGAGAATTTGTTAGGTGGCGAGGGGACTGAACTTTACATTTGCTGTAAAAAAAAAACGTAACTTTACTGTAAAAAAAAAAGTCCTTTAAAACAATTTTTTGAAGCGTGAAATACTAATGACAAAATAAGCAATTAAAGTAATGTTAAATCGTGTTTAAGTTTTGAATAAAAAAACTCTATTGCTCATTTATTAAGAGTTTAACTCCAATACTCCATTTAAGACTGTGTGTGGTTAGATTAGATTAGATTGACAGTGGTTTGGTCACATAAGCAAATACCTCACCGACTCTCAACAGATTTCGATTCAAATGTTGCTAAATCCTGATTGGTTCGCAAGGATACGTGACATCATCTTGAGTAAAGCAATGACAAAAATAGATTCATATTCAGACAACTTTATTGATCCCAAGAGGGTCAATTCATTTGCAGCTTACCCAGTACTTACATGCAACTCCACTTATACCTGGCAAGATAGTTACACACCTGAGGTAGCAGATGAACAAATGTAGGTCAATAGAAGAAATACAGCAATAGAGAAATCTCTCTTGTGAAATGTGCAATGTATTTATGTTTCTATGTAACTATTAGCCACGATGCAAAGACAAGCTGAACAATTTAAAATTAGAGGAAATAATACTCCTCATGCTCCCAGTCAATGCCAGTCTTAGGGAGTAGCAGCTTTGCTTTTGCACTCCAGTCATTTTTGGCACAGTGCATGAAGTTATAACCCTGGCATTGCGGCCATATCTCCCTGAATTTTTATTTATTTATTCATTTTTAATTAAATCAATTCTTCACAAACAAGGAACTGCACAATGAAAGCCTCGCCTGTCTTGTTTTGAATTTAGGAGAAAATTCTGTTATATCTAGTGTGAACAGCTGAAAATGTAGACAGCATGCTGAACTCTGTTTTTACATTTCCATCTTCAACAGGCCTGTGTGTATTACATGGTGACAGTTGGTTGTAGTGGTTGTAGTGAATTTTAATTCTGGCGGGGTTTCGCCTGCCATTGTGTACAAAAATGTTATTCCACGATGCAGCAATCAGTTCCTGGGCTCTGTTCCTGTGTGTTTGTTCATTGTTTGTGCATAGCTACAGCACATGTACTCAGTATTTTTAAAAAAAGACAAATTAAGCACAGGTTAGGATGTGTGGGCTGTTCATACTAACTCTGAGACTGAAGCACAATGTAGATGCACATAGCTGTTGTTGAGTAATAAAGGTGTTTCTGACATGCTTGTAAACGTTCAACTAAATACTATAATGCTGTGCGCACTAGTTCGCTATGTAGCTTTAAAGTGATGTATCTATCTTGAGACTTCAGGTATGTTGTGCATAGTTAAAAACTGTTTCACCTATAGAGAAATTAAAATATTCATGTTGTAATATCTCGCTGCTCAGATTTTGTTATTGTGATAATAAATATAACACAACTGCTCATTGTCTGGAGTTTTCCATTGGTGGTCTGTCTTTTCGTGCATTTTCACTTAAATCATAAAGTACAACCACATCTTCAGGACACCTTTATTTTAATTTAAGTTTGACTGTTTTCCGATCAAATATCTGTTTGTTGCCACAGCAACCAGCTTGTTTGCACTGGCATAAAATACTGGAGAAAATAGGAATTGACATGTATCTCTGTATACACATGCATGGGCTATATATTATTACTATCATTATTTATTTATTTGAAAGTTTTAAATAAGATTTACAAGCCACTTTTAAAAACCTGTTGTTTCTACCAGTTCTTTACGAACTCATTTAAACACATCACTTTTAATCAGGCCAGTTTGGTTATGAAGAGCTACCGTTTTCAGTCAATCCAGTGTGGTTAAGAATTCTAAACAAAGCGAGGAAGATATACAGTAATAGCCTGTTTTCATTTGGTTTTTCAGTTTGAAGTAAAAACATATATTTGCTCTTTTCCAGCTTCATTTGTTATAATGCCCACATGCTTTGCCAACCAATCCTCCTGACCTCCTCCTCAGTACTGACTTACTGTAAGAATATCATGTTTTTATACACCAAGGACATTTGTAATATTGATTAAACAGAAAAATAAGTCCCACTGGCTCTATGATAGATCCCATGCCACACTCCTTTGTTTGGTAAATATGCACAAAAATGCTGCATTATGAAGAGAACTGTCTATTTGAATTCTTGTCAGTTCGTTATTTCCTCAATTCTTTACATTGATTATTCCTTTTACAAACTATCTGTGTTCCACTTCTCTGGTGAAGTACACCAGCTTCACTGGTCTATTGCTGCGTGAAAACATACAACATGAGCAATCCTACACCCGAGGCTATTTTTAATCCTGGCAAAATACACAACACAAGATTGCTCCAATTATTTGGCCAAGACAGAATTTACTCGATCATGTTTCCTGCCCTAACCCAGAACCTGAATAACTGCACCAGACTATTTCTATTATTGTATCAACTGAGCCTTTTAGATATTAAAAATGTTGTAGTTTCATCAGCACTGGAGATTTCAAATGATTTAATCCACATTCACAACCTAATCTATACAGTAAAATTTTTTTTTGAGCACCAGTATTTAGATGTGACATTTCCTCCCAGTTGTCCTTTACAGTGACCTCTACGTCCTTATGCATCAATGCCTTTTAATTCCCATGATCCTCTAGACTCTCTGCAGTTTCTAGGTGTGGCGGAGCATGGTGCGTCACAGCTCAACCATGTTTGTTCTTCGTGTGACTCATCCCTGCTACAATAGTAGTCAGGTTTACAACTATCTAACACAGTCCATAGACAACCCCAGTATTCTGTAACTCGTAAATTGTTGTCTTCGGTGCATGTTTATGGCCGTCGATCATAAAGACCACCGATGACTCAGTCACAGCGATGGTGAAAAGCTCCTCAAGCTATTCAAGGCTTAACTCTGGCAGAAATGATCAGAGAATGAGATCACAAGGGATTCATTTTGAGAAAATTTTTTTATTAAAAAAAGAAAGCACGTACAATCAAAACATTGTGTATAAAAGACAGTCACATATTCCACCTACAGTGGAATGTTTTCGTTGTATTTGTCATCAACTAATCTGACGCATTGAGGCAAGACCAAGCGATGTACTATATGAAAATACAAGATTCCAAAATACGACTCTTAGTCATACTCAGCCAGAATAATTCATAGACACCAGTTAATGCTGATGCAAGGAACACCCAATATACTAATATGTGTGTTTGATCTCACAGTCCTTGTCACTAGTCAAAGTCTTGCGTCCCCCATAAAAAGAGAAAGCAACATAACCTCCAAGACCTCTCTCCTCTGTCCCAGAGACAGAGTGATGAGGAGGTGGGCTTGGATTACAGCACCCAGTGTTAAAATGAGAATTTGAAAGTCAGCTCTCCTGGTTTCTCCTGCAACGACTCAAAATGATTTTTCCAACCAACGACGGCACAAGCTTCAGAGTAAACATTAATGGAGCAAGAAAACGGGATGCAAACATTTGATGTCATTCCACAAAGGGATTCCAGAAACACAGGAATCACTCATTATAAAAGTAGGCAGAAAACACTAGACAGTGATTCCATTTGCTGTATATTATGAAAAAGCAGTCGTGTGCAGTTATCAACTCAAAATTCAGTTCATAGATGGTGAGAAACAAGCAGCAAAAATGGCACACACTAATGAAGCGATGATCCACGGTTGCTACCTTTACGTTAGTCTATGATTTCAATCGCTAATGAAGTGAAACCATCAGCTTCATCATAAACAGGCTAAACTTATTTGTACAAACTAAAAAAATAAAGGATTGAATTCATGTGTGCTGCTCAGATTTAAATATTCTAGCACAAAAACCCATGAGCAGTATCATCTTATTACTCTTTATCTAATATCTTTATTACTCAGCTGCCATGTGGAGTCAAGAAATGTGCAAATATTTCCTCATAACTATTATGAACTAGCTCACCCAGGTATAATACAATGGAAAAATAAATATTTCTATTGAAGAGAGTAGGCCAGAGACCCCTTGCTTTTACACATGCTGTGGGTGGAGGTGTGATGGAAGCAACCATGAAGGGATGCAGGTATGATCCATCAGGGAGTACAAATACAGACAGGATACAGTGGCTTTGTTACCCAAGGAGGAAAAAAAAAAATCACCACTACTCTTTATAAAAAAAACACATCCACCCAAATCTGACCAAATATCAGAATCAAAGAGACAAAAACATTTAACACCACCAAAGAGGAAGTAGGAAAAAACAATTAACATTCTCACGCCATGGAAGCTGTCTGACATGGGCTGCATGAGTGAAGATATTACTATGACACTGTATTGGACTGACTTGAGATTTTTTTTCAGTATTGCTAGTACCCAAACAACACCCACCGTGACTCCAGCCACAGATCATACACAAATCTGACTGATGTGAGCTCTGAAACACTAAGGCTTGTGGTTGTGACCAAAAAAAAGTAACCGTAAGTGATACGAAACAAGATTCATGGTGGCTGTGTCCAAACTAGTTGTAGAAATAAAATGTGAGCACCTTTTTTTTTTTTTTTTTTTTGGCATTTCCACATCCTTCTTTGGTGACCAGGAGTAGGAATCGTTGTGGAAGGGATGAGGGGACTAGAAAGGAGGGGTATAGTGTGTAGTACTGGATGTGAAATGCACAGGAGGTGGTGGAGGAGAAGAGCAGTGCTGTGTCTTTCAATTTCTTCCAATCAGCGATAAGGCTGAGGTGAGTTAGTCCAGTTAGAGGGTCTATGTTGACCAGGGAAAGAAACTCCTGGCCAACACTTGATGAGGACCAGCTATCAGTTTGAAAGTCCTAAGCAGTCATTTATATATTTAGATATATTATATACACTTGTACAAAAACAAAGAAAAAAAAATCCCTGAAGTATTATCTCATTTTGACATTTCTTAATTGAGGTCTGAGAGGGGGTGACGTGTCAGTGACTCCAGCCCATGAGGTGGCTGACACGGGCTTTCTCTGTCATGCGGCGTACCCGTCCTGAGCGGGACATACCCAGATTGAGGGGGTCTTCCTTTGACCCATGGCCATCATCCTCTGAGTCATCCCTGTACAGAACTGTCCTGCGGCCTTGGTTGCGCGTGTTGACCCGCCGAGACTTGCACTGGTTGCGTCTCGGACTGCTGGGTGCTGCCACTGCAGCCCCCGTCTGCAAATCAGAGTTGTCCTCCTCATCCTCCTCCTCCTCCTCCTCCTCCTCCTCAGGTTCCTCCTCCTCCTCAGGCTCCTCCTCCTCCTCATCCTCTTCATGTCTTACATCCACCGGTTTCTGCTGCTGTTCGTCGTCTTCCTCCTCCTCCTCCTCCTCCACCTCCTCTTCTTCTTCTTCTTCTTCTTCTTCTTCAACCACCTCTTCCTCTACAGGCACCTGAACTCGTGCTCTTTTAGGTCTCAGTGCTGCGTCCTCTCCCCCTTTGTGTCTCCGTTTCCCTGAGGTCGCCACCTTACTCTTGACCGAGAGGCGTGCTGACCGGCAGGGGGCTTTGCTGTAGTCGTGGTCCCCCCCTTCCACGTACTTCTCCATCTCAGAATCAGAGCTGTTCTCGCTCTCCGACGATGATGAGGAAGAAGAGGATGATGAGGTGGAGGAGGACTCTGATGAGGAGCTGTTGGATCCAGACTCCTCATCATCATCATCTTCGTCAGACTGCACTGCCTCTTGACTGTGCTGCTGTTTTGAGCCTTTACTTTGATTCAAGTTACTCTGGCGCCCTGAATGCAACACAAGGGGATGATGGGTAATTTCTGCATTGCAACTTTACAGTCACATCAACAGGGTTTCTGCTGGTTTCAAAAAGTTAAATATAAGACTTTTTATGATCTTTTCAAGACTAGTATAAATTTAATGTAACACCTATTTCACATCCATACTGGCAAAAAAGTACGGAGCCAGATATGAAATACAATCAAAGTCTGAGTTACTTGCAAAGTAAATCAATTATGTGTATGTTTTTAATGCGCGACAGAGGCATTTAAATGAGCACAGTCGAAGTGGCGTTAAATGAAAGTTAATTTAAGACCCTATTCAAACATAATCTATTTAGACTTTTAAGACCTCGTGGGGACCCTGATTAAGGTGTTGAGGCATATTAGTCAGGATGAGTTGGCAGTGATACCTGATTTCTTCACTGGAGTTGCTTGGCTGCGAGTCACCCAGTGCTGTCCTTCATTTCTGCTTTCGCTGCTCATCCCTGAACTTGGGGAAGAAGGCTGGATGTCCTCTTCCTCTGCTACACTGCTGCTTTGCTGAGCTAAAGCAACAACATGTGGCTAATTACTAATCAGGATTGCAATCATATTACTTTTCACAGTGCATCAGCAGCATAATGTATTATAGGTGATCTTTGTTAATTGCATAAATAGAGGATCGCTGAAAATTGTGTTACAAGCAGGAAAAGGGCTGGAGAGAGAAAAGACACGCAGCAAAGGGCTGGTGGTCACAATCGAATGCTGAACTGAAATGTGTCTTAAAACTGTATCTATAAAAGGGAAATCAGGTTTGTTCTGATGTCACCATGTGTGCAGACAATCGTAAAACGCATAATACGATGCTTTGACAAGTGGAAATAATCATAAGTTGTTCATAGTAGCAAGCCCGACAAGCAATCTGTCCATGCCCACATTTAACTGGTGGCTGAAAAACAGGCAGTGCTCCCATTTCTCTGAATTAAGGCCAGTCGACAGCACAGTGAGGGTGCCAATGCAGGGGGCTCTGGCAAAAAAAAAAAAACATTTAAAAAAAATGCAGAGTTGCCAAGTAAAATAGTTGAACCAGGCTCAATTTTTGTCTATCTGGTAAGGCTTTTAGTGGAATATGACATGACAGTAAATCTGACAATTTAGCATAGAAGCATTATGTTGCAGATATATGTCTCAAAACATGTATCAGGGTATCTGGACATTTTTAAGTACAAATCTAATGACTTTTAAAACAATTTTAATACCTCGAAAATGGAGGAACAAAAAATAATGACCGCGGCAAAAGAAATAGTTGAACTAGAATATGGTATACACCGTTAAGTTTTAAGAAAATAGCTGTCATAACTGCCTTTTAATCAAATCAAATCAAATCAAATTGTATGTCAGCAGACCTAGTCCAATTGAAAACAGTGTCCCCTGTATGTTATTGTGTGTTTTGTAATGACTCAATTAAAGCAATTTCCATTTTGGAAGAGTCGTGACTTTTTTTTCCTTTGCCAACACTGACACCAGCAACAATTTACAGCAAGATCCTCTGCAACACTGGGACCTACAAACACAAGAAGCAGCAATAGTGTAGTCATACCCTGATATGATCTCTGAGAAAGATTCTTGGTTGAGGTCTGGGATTTTTTTGGCTTCAACACCTTCCCTGACTTGTGCTTCCCTTTAGGGCTGGACACATGGAAAAAGAGAAGAGACACAACAATCCACAATAATTAGCCCCTTTATGTAGCAGCAGGGTATCTGCAAATTTCATCAGCTCAAATTAAAGGCTTTATAGACCAGAGCTAGGGTTTATTTCTAAGCAGAAATCAGAACAGAGAACATATTTTCAGTATTTATAGAGCAAAAGCATAAAACCACAGCACATGTGAGATATTGTTTTGATGTACATTTGATGTTGTGAAATGTTGACGCTCAGTACCTGGGGGATGGACTAATAGGCGGGGAGCTGCCTCCATTGTGCAATCTGTCCCTGTAACTGAGTCTCTGTCGCGCCCGCCGTTCATTCTGAATGGCAGACTTGTGGTCAGAGATGATGGAGATGATGTGTTTTTCAAAGAAGGCTGACAAGCTGAGGGTCATGGTGTAGATCTGGCCGGAAAACAAGAAAGTTGTAATGAAATGCCAAGACTACTGCTGTGTTACACTTTACTCGGCTATGGTTGCATTGCTTTTCGACCTCAGGGAAGCTACTTCACCTGTGATTTCTTGTTAGGTGTGTATGCTTTGGAGTTGCTGAAAATGAGGCGAATGTCTTTGGCAAACTCCACTGGGTTTTCATAATTCCCTTCACACAGGGTCTCTGACACAGTGCCCAGATCCATAGGAGTGTCAATGATGTCTCGATAGTCCTGAACAAGACAAGGTAGAGAACATAAATGTTCATGTACTTCTGCAGCTGTAGCAAACTTTCCTTATGTTATTTCAAGTGACACCAGTCCTATAGATTGTTTTACCGGATACTCAAAGAGGTCCACGGGCTGTCTGAACGGTTCTGAATCCGGTGAGGCAATCATTCGACGCAGCAGCTCTCGGCACTGACCTCGCCATGCTTTCAGGTCCAAAACCACACCACGCTTCTGAGAATTCAGGTTGGCTCCCTGGCAGAGTGGAAAATGAAACGAATAAGACTGAAGCTACTGCGGATGATTTTAAGCCCGCAACGGTCTGATATGGTTTGCTGCAGAATGTGATCTTTCTTACACGGTGGCCTGTAGATGTTCCTGGAGTGTCAGAGTCCACGTCCAAATCAGCCTGCAGAGGAACACAAACAAACAAACAAAAACAAATAGCTGTTTACAGCTAAAACAATAACAGAAAGAAGAGCAGTAGCAGCAGAATGAAAAAAACAACAACACTTTATTAACCTTTTACCATCTCCTTACCATAGCTTCTCCTCCACTGCTGACTTCAGACTTCAGTTTGTGATACAGATCCAAGATGTCTGTACAACTCTGGTCCCTGAAGGAGTATTAATCTTCGTTAATTCAGCATTGGTGTGTCAGAGAGGTGGTAATAACATGCATTCTGTGGAGTCTTACCCAATGTAGTGAAGGAGAACGTCAGTCACCACCTTGGCAGTTGCTACAATGGGGCTCTGGGGTTCGTTGAAAGTGCGGGCATTGTGTTCAATGTAGCGCACCTCCCACATTAATGCGGAAATCCGCCTGTAGCAGAGAATAACATTCATACGTGAAACTCAAATGTCAGCATTTTGGCATCAGGGCTTTAAATCTATAGCGAAGATCAAATGTGCGACCGAGGTTGAATGTTCCGTGGCACCTGTAGAAGCGGTTCTCCAGTCGTTTGCGGATGGTGGTGAGGTCAGTGGGGTAAGCCACCACAGTGCAGTACAGAGGGTAGTCCCGCAGGTTCACTGGCGACGCAAAGGCCTTGGCTACCTCTAACAGAACAAACAGAAATGAGATTAAAACATGGCAGACATGAACAAGGTCAGACTTTTGACGCAAGAAACAAACCGTCATGTTTACCCAACGTAAGAAGCTGATCGATGCCGTGGATGACTCTCTCACAGTCTTCATCTCGTGTGTGAGCCCCCCACTCTCCTTCCTGAGGCCCGTAAAGCAAAGCCTTTAGCTCCTCTTCAGCCACCTCCACGCCATCACCAACCTGTTCTGGCAATGCAGCTGATAGAGCCACAGAGTGTGTCAGAAAAGTAAGCTGTAATCATTTAACTGCTCAAAACATTTAAAAAGCAAACATTACAAGGAAATGCAGATAATCTTCACAATCAGAATCAGCTTTATTGGCCAAGCTTGTGTGCATTGCACTCAAGGTACTGGACAATAAGTTAAACAAAAGAAAATATACAGGACAATTATGTACACTTGATGTGTGTATATGTACAGAATATACAGAGTTGTAGTCTGTGTATATATCAGCATTATATACAGTGTGCAGAATTACATATAATCCTTAGACCACCAAGATCAAGCCGCGGATGGCAGCCTGGGTTCTGCACTCTCAGATCATTTTAAATCAGCCAACCACTGGTGATAAAATACTAGTGTAATAGATAAAATTCGGTGGAAGGATGGGGCTGGAAAAAACATTTTAGTGCAGATCCAGGATTTTTTTTCCCATCATTGCCAGCACTTTTTGACACTTTCCCTAATTACGCAGAAACTACTGAACCGATTTCCATGAAACTTTGTGGAGGGGTGGGGCATGGGCCAGGCAAACTAAATGCGTAGGATTGTTCGGCCTTGGTGGAGGTATGAAATGAATTAAGGGAATTTAAGATCTTAGCACCATTTTGCATCTTACATTACAGTACAATGTAATAGAATAGGTTTTGGCTTTTGGCAGGTGGCGAGTCATTAAACTTCAGTTTCGGCCCACCAAGAGAAAAGGTTTGGACCCATGTTCTTCAGAAAATATTCTCTTACTTACCTTCTTCAGGAATAGGCTCCATGTCCCAAGGACTCATTTTCTCCCGTTCACCATTATCCCACCTGATGAAACAAGGAAAAGAATATTAGTTATGAAACCATTCTGTGTGCAAGGCTACAAATGTTTTATTTCATGCAACTTTATTGTAACGTGACAGAGGAAAAATTGGCAAAGAAAAACATGACAAACATTACTGATGCATTATGGTGGAGTACTTCTCCAGCATCCACAAACACTGCAAAGACTTACTTCACTGCGTAGCACTGAAACAGGCTATCTGGGTACTCTGGCTGCAGAGGCTGCTGGTCCTCCACAGAGCCGAACCACCAGGCGTCATCAATGATGCTGCGGAACCTCATGTCTGGAGAAGGAAAAATTAAAGACAGGGTCCAGCCTAAGTGAGCGACTGCCCATAACAATGAACATAAGTGGCAAACACATGACCCGAAAAGACTAACCTGGCTGCCAGTTGTGCTCTTTAGCCTCATTGTAAAACTGCTGTAGCACCAGAAAATCTATGACATCAGGCATGTCATGGTACCTTTAGAATGTGAAAATAAAAAAGGAGTGAAAGTCTTGTCCATGAATGCACATTCCTATCTTGTATTGTAAATAAATACTCACTTTAAGGAGAAAGAGTCATTGGTCATCTTCCCTGAGACTGGATCCAAGAAAGCCAGTTTTAGGCAGCAGAGGGTGGGAGGTCCCACCTCATATTTAATTCCAACCACCTTCACAGATTCTTGGTCCTGAGGGAGCAACATGAAAATCGTAAGGATGGTAAGGATGAATAAACAAGTATGGAAAACAAGTTAAGGCTATGGCTACACACAGAGGTGTAACCTTATGATGATGTTGAAGCTCGTTTGAAACCAGGTCAGATAGCTGGTGGTAATGCCTGGATTCAGATTCAATTACAACCATCCCTTAATTTGGCTGGATTAGATTAGTTAGGCTGTTAAGAGGGACTGCCCGATACTATACGTTATGTGAAGGTGTTCTCCCCATGTCTGCGAGGGTTCCCTTCGGGTTCTCCTACTTCCTCCCTCACAAAACATACTATACAGGTGAATTGGTGACTCTAAATTGCCCATAGGTGTGAATGTGAGTGTGAATTGTTGTTTGTCTTTCTACGTGTTGGCCCTGCGATGAACTGGCGGTTTGTCCAAGGTGTACTCGCCCAATGTCAGCTGGGATAGGCTCCAGCACTCTGTGACCCTGCACAGGATAAGCAGCTACAGATAATGGATGGATGGGTGGATGTTATGTGACGACACCTACATTGTTTTTTTTATTAAAACCTGCAACTCAGAAACCAGAATTGTTGTCTTTCCAAATACAGACTTGAATTTTGGGGTTCAGCCATCAATAGTGGTGAAAGTAGGACAATGAGGATTGTAGAGGAAAGAATTTCCAAAGGGCTTAGAGCTAGAAGTGGGCATGAAAGTCGGATTACCAGTTTCGGAGAGCTATGAACATTTGCTGCTGTTTTCAGACTCTCTGAGCAGCTTGCCTAATGGAGCACACAACACTGGCTTTTAAATAAGACAGCGCCTCACCCTGAGGTCGAGTCTGTTCCAGGGTTGTTTCTGAGGGTTGATGCTGTAAGCCTTGGCCCTGCGGACGGCCCGAACATAGGCCTGGTGGCCCTGTTTGAAGTAGATGAGCTGGAGGAGGAGAGGAGAACCATGATCAAAATGCATGCGATGTCATGTATTCTTTCGTTTGATACAAATGACACTCCTTACCTCATCTCCCATTTGTGGAACAAAAGGAGAACGGCGTGGGATGGTCTCCATTATCCATGATGGTGGCAGCCACTCCTCCGCATCAAGTCCAGTCAGAGAGGATGTGGGTTTCTAAGTATATATAATATGTTGTTCAAGCTACAGTGAAAACAAGCTGGACAGCTTTTAAAACCTGGAACACAACTCATGCAGGATCTGTTAGCTCACCTGTTTGGACTCTTTGGGCTTCTTCCTCTTCTCATTTTCCTTCTTCTTGGCCTCCTTTGCCTTGTCATCGCCTTCTTCATCCTCAGAGCTGCTGTACCCTTGGGGCTGTGCGGGACGCCTGGTAGATCGCTTTGGCGGCTGGAGGTTGATCCCGGCGTCAGCTGTCCAATCTGAATACTCACTGGAGGAGTCACTGAGAATGAAAAATGAGCTTTGTTTTGTTGGGTGACTGTAAGCAGATCATGAAAACACTGCTAAGTCATAGATATTTACCTGGAGCTGCTTTCACTCTGCCACCGAGATTCACCATCAGATGAGGCCTCGCTTCTCTCCGCCTGTTCTGCTGCCTGTCAACAAAAGACAAAAAAGCTCTCATATATTCAATGAAAACATCTTACACATATCTCAGTTGCAGTAACTTTTGATTCACTCTACTTACAAACTGTTTTGGCAACTTGTTTTAAAAATGTTTCAGACGCTGCACAATCAAAACAATATTCTGCAGGTCATGTTTGAATATGTTGAGGAAAAAGACAACATACTTCTCCATCACTGTCTGACCCTATGTGGCTGTCAGAGTTGCGGCGGTTGCTAGGATTTTGACTTCTGGTCCCAGGACGGCGGACTTGAGCTGAGCGGGTCTGATAGGTGTGATGCTGCTGCTTTTTCTTGGCGGGCCGCAGCGAGCGCAGGCGTGAAGTCAACAGATCGCTCTACAGTGTGGAGGGAGGACGGAAAATGAGGGGAACGGGAAATGAACTGGCACAGATAGTATATTTAACATGTGAAAACGACTATGAAGGAAAGACTGTTATACCTTGGCTGTGCAGGTTACTGGTTTCTTCCTCCTCTCTGCATTGTATAGAGAACATTCCATGTTGCCTTTGGCTTGTCTGCAGTCCTCCGAAACTCTAATAAAAACAAACATTTTCATCATGAAATTGTAGACATTTACTTCCTAGAAGAGAACTTGGAGAGTGCATATCGGCCCACTCTCCTTTGATATGTGTAACCACGATATGTGTGGATATATTTCCAAAATTACTGGAATTATGTCAAAATATGGTTACGGGCAGCTTCAGCATCACTTTTCAATCATCACTTATGACTCACGAGAACTGTGCAGTGGACACATGTGGACACACACGTGGACACACATGCAGAGAACCTGCATGTGCCTGTATTTTCTTCTCCTTAATATTAATATTGCAATGTGGCACCTTCCTACAGGGTTGTGAGGTGTTTATTTGTGCTTTAAATCATAGCCTCTGTGAAACAATCAGAAAACAACTTTTTAAATCTTTGATTCACTGCTTTGCAATAGCTAACAACTCTCACTAAGTTGGCTCAACCACCGCTGCTCTCTCGAGCCGGGGAGGACGGACCAACCTCCAACTAAATCCTACACTAAATATGCAAAAGTAAAAAATTATTTTTGCATCTTCCCCGTGATTCATCTGCTTGTTTTAGAAATTTCTTCCACTGGCCTCACCTGAATGTCCCTAGCGGCAATTCATTGACCACGACTCTGCGGCTCCAGGCCAGTAGGTCCCTCTCAGTGGCCACTTGACTACGCAGGGAATTGTGCTGCATCTGCCACACCCCGTCCACCTGCCCACTTCTGCGTGGACCAGCAGAAGAGGCCACCACTTCA
This sequence comes from Chaunax sp. Z400, assembly GCA_037577475.1. Lineage (NCBI taxonomy): Eukaryota > Metazoa > Chordata > Actinopteri > Lophiiformes > Chaunacidae > Chaunax > Chaunax sp. Z400. Next base: position 9,165,164 of record CM075201.1, on the reverse strand, counting down.
CCTGCATCACCAGCTAACAATAAAAAAAAAAATAGCAATATTACTTGAGAAATATAACAATTTAAAAAAAATGGAGCTATTAAAAACCTTGTTGCTCATTCTTTTTTTTTGTGTGCGATTTCTCTAACAATTTTACAGGTACAATTTAAGGGACACCGAATACACTAGACAAGGCAAAACCATACTGTTAGTCTGTGTATGACTCAGAAAGTGACTGTAAAATTATGTGCTGGCATAATGTGAGATAGAACATACCCTCTGCCTCTTCAGCCTGCGGTTCTGCATCCTGATGTACGTCCTGTTCATTCTGCAATTGTCTGATGAGATTGTCCAATAAGTTTTCTCTGTTTTCTGCCGTTTGTTGGCCAAGTACCTGCTCAACCAACTCTCCATCGCCTAAACAACAGAAAGGCAGATATTGGGTCAAACTCAAACCATAAACTCAAACTTATAATGTATTTCAAACTGTGTACGCATTCTGAATGGTGTGAGTAAAGAGGGAGCAGGTTTTACTGTTAGCCATGTATCCTAGCTGGGGTACCAGCTGCTCCTCATTGCAGTTCTCTCTTCCTGGCACCAGGCGCTGGTAGTGTGGAGGGTGAGGATTCCCATCCACATCCACCAGGAAGGGTGGAGGCATGAGGTGTGGGGCTTGCTGTGTCTGCTCGTCCAGCACATAGTTATTTGAGTCACGAATAAGAGGTCGGTAGTCCGTGTGGAAGAACATTTGGTCAAGTATCTGGAGGGAGTAAGAGCACATTTGTATTGAGAATAAAGTAAAATCTATGACTCGTTAGCTCTACTAAAGGCAGGGCAGACCAGGACACAGAATAAGTTACAACAAAGACCTTCATTATGGTTAGTCGGAGCCTTCCCTTCTATATTTCAGAGGGATCTTTGGTGACACATGGCTTAAATTCAGGCTTTATGATTAAAGAAAGGTGTGTGTAACCACAAATGCACCATCTTGTCTAACTTCATTACTCTAAATGTTTGTTTGTTTTTAAAGGGACTGGTAGTACCGCTGTCAAGAATGAATTCCCTATACTTGTGATTTAGGGTGGCTTAACAGTGCAGAATGCAGTAGAACAGCTTTTTCTTTGTTTGTTTTTGCAAATTACTAGAGCAGAACAATGTTTCATCTTAGCTAAGGCTGAATCTCATGCTTATTTTACTGGGGTCTCTACCAAACAAGCCGGTTCCCTCATGTGTGAAGAATATGATTTGTAGACCAGGGCATCTTTGTGAGTGTGTTGTGCTTTGCTCAGGCTCTCTCTCTTTCTCCCAGTGCTCCATTAGGTACAGCAGTCCATTTTCATGTCAAGTTCACTAATGAACGCAGGGCAGGAGAGAGTGCTGCCTGTGTGTGAGTGTTGTTGTGAACTGTGATTGGTCACTTTGGCATTTCCAACTGTAAGTTGTTTATAATTCTTTGTTTAATTGGTTATCATTCTTCTTAACCAAAAGTGATTATCAGCTAGTGTATCAGCTGATTGGTTTGCCACAGGCTACTTTTTTATTGTGAATCCCCTCATCCCCTTGAAATGCTTGGGGTTGTAACAGGTGTGCTGTGACACTTGAACCTTTATTAAAGGAACCAGTGGTTTAGATATTTCAATGAATTGTTTAGCCATAAGGTGGCATGGTGGCATAGTGGGTAGCACTGCTGTCTCACAGCTAACAGGTCCTGGATTAAAATCCACCCGAGGACCTGGGACTTTTCTGTGGGTAAGACACGTTCTTCCCCATGTCTGCGTGGGTTCCTTCCGGGTACTCCAGCTTCCTCCCACCACCAAAGACATACAATCTAGGAGAATTGGAAACTCTAAATTGAACATAGATGTGAATGTGAGTGAGAATGGTTGTTTGTCTGAAACATGATGTGTGGGATGTTGCATGCGCCTGTGGTTGCGCCAGTTCATCGCCATCCATGCCTTGAGGTTGGCTTGTCAATGGTACATTACTATCATTAATGGAGTTATTGTGATAGCCATAACTGATTATTAAAGGTAACCTGTTGATCGTGTTTTAACAATGTTATGTGTCATTACCTTCTCATATGGTCTGCTGCAGCCGAAGCCAAAGATGAGCACATGGCCGTGTGAATCAGTGCAGGCAAAATGCTGCCCATCAACTGAGAATTTGCAGTCAAAAATAGCACCGTGGCCTTGCCCTTCAATCTGGAAACAAGCATTTAAGAATGAACTTAATGATAATGAAAGACACAACTCTCAGTTATTTCAGTGGCTCTCAATGGGAAATCAATTACCATGTTAAAGAAGTTGCGGATCTTGGCTCCTTTGGTCAGGTCCCACATGTAAATGTTGCCATCATGGCCAGCAGATAGCATGATGCGGGAGTCAAATGGGTGAGCCTCCATCACAAATACCTCATCATCATGACCCTTAAACAGAGAGTGTACACGTGTTATGTTGGTCATCATGTCAATGGCCGTTTTATTCTTTTTTTTTTTTAAACCCTGAAGTAGATGCACAGTAGAAATGCAGCCACTCACAGACAGAACATGCAGCAGCTGTGCAGTGGCCGTGCTCCACACTTTGAGCAGGTAGTTTGACACTGCTGTGATGACGGTGCTATCTGCACGGTCCCATGCCACCATGGTGACCACCAGCTTCGTTTTATCATCCCCACTGGCAACAACACTCCTGGAGGAAAATATGACATCAGACATGAAATGCAAAAGCAGTCGATGGTGACAGAAAAGGCCTCATGAAAGTCTGTAATACAGTTTAATCTTACCCAGGAAGCCTGGCGGCCATGTCTAAAGTGACACTCTTCCACTCTTGTTGCTGGTAGGTCCAGATTCTGGCTGTGCCGTCACGACTGCCACTCACAAACCGTAGGCTGGTAACATAGGTAGATTTAACTTTCAGAGGCTCAAAAACCACATAAAAATGTCAATGTCTATGTAAATCTCATCAAATACACTCACCTGTCACTGTTATTGCTAAACTGGACAACCACAACTTTATCCTAAAAAAAAGAGAATGAGAACATGTACTTAGAAGAGACCTTATTTATATGAAGTATAAAGAGTGAAAATGAGAGAACCCGTTTTGTTTATTACCGTATGAGCATCCATCTCAGAGACCTTCACTGGAGTTTCAGCACCAAGATAGTAGACCCTGATCATATGATCAGTGCCACCGGTCGCCATGAACATGCCACCTATTAAAAGAAAACACGGAATGAAATGCAAGAAGAACAAGAACACATTCAGTCTGCAACAATATGAGTATATCCATATCCTCTTATTCTGTCACTAGCTATAATTTTATTATGTCTGCCCAGTGAGTCTTGAAACAAACTAATGAAGTTTTCATGCATGGTAGACAGAACATTTTTAGTTTACAAACACATTCAAATGGGCCAACATGACAACTCCCTTTGCATAGAGATGGCCTGATTTATAGCCATTTGTCTGTAGTTACTGAGCCACGCAGTAACCTTGTCACATTCAGAGTCCCTGTTCATTTACTGATTTTAGCAAATACTGATGCATAAAACTAATGCTGATATTGCAACATCACTTTCTGTGATTAGCAATAATAAGTTTATGCCTTTGAAGTTTAAAAAAAAAAAGGTGATAAAAAAAAAATTTAAGCCACCACAGTAGAAAAAAAGAAAATCAAAAGGTTTGTCGTTAGTTGTTTTAATGTGATTTGCTGCAGCAGCTTTGGGAAAGAACATTTGGAAAATTAAATTTTACAAGCAGGGATATATTGCTTACCACTACTGAAGGAGGAAGTGGAGACTTGTACTCCTGGACGCGACCGTTCAACAAACTTCACTGGTTGATCACTGAGGAAACATCATGAGGAAAGCTCTTGTTATTTCCATTAGAGAGAGTAACTTTGTAAAGCTAGAAACGGTAGAGCTCAAATGGCTTCAACAGGTGATTTAAAGACTTACTTGAATTTCATGCTTATGGAGTTCCATTTCCAGAAACAAACCATACCATCTGCACCAGTGGAGCCCAGGTACCGCATTGTCCCTTTGACAGCAGGACAAAACTAAGGCGATAGAAATTGGTTAGTCACAGGCATGGAGTGACAGACATTTAACACAATACTACAGTAGCGAACTACTAGTGTCGTGAAAGCTGATACAATAAAGGGCAGAAAATTTCGTTGATAAGATTAATATAAATAAAAATCAAAGTTGTTCTGTAAAAGGCTGCACAAGCTTCTGATTTCCATATTTGTTAAAGTAATTCCATCAAAACTCACCTGTATGGATGTGATGGAGGCACCATGGGCCTGCAAAACTGTGATGGGTGCACAGGTGCGTAGGCACCACACTCTAATGGTTTTGTCACAGCTTGCTGAGGCGAGGAGAGTATTCTCATGGTTGACTGCCATGTCACAGATCTCAGCTGAGTGGCCGCGAAGTGTTGCTAAGAGCCGGCCATCATCCGTGGCCCAGATTTTCACCAGGCAGTCATCAGAACCCTAAAACATGGACATTGGCAATAAATGTAAGGAACTTTAATTGGGAACTAACTTTGGCTTAAAACTATCAACAAACAGGCTTGTTAGTTATAATGAGCACAGTTTGTTCCACGTAGTCATGCAAAGACAAATAAAAACTCTTTTGAATGGTGGAATCATTTAGTTTTGTCACAATCAAAAGCGAAACTCGTTTGCAGCCGATTAAAATGAAAAATTAATGTTTCACATGAATGCATTTTCCGGCAGAACTTCATACAATGATCTGGAACTATTTGTTCACGTACAGCCCTTCACCATGACAATGGAGAGATGACTGATACGCATCAAATAGTAAACATAACTTGGATTCAGTGGTTGGAAACACAAGTAGTGAGACACTACAGATAAAAGTTTTGATGCAATAATCTGGCCCAGATATCATCACTGACCGTAAATATCCGACGACCGGTTCGATCAAAGGCTACACAGTAGACTGAGGAAAGGTGGCCAAGGATACGTTTATGTATCTTCATGTGTTGGTAGGTGGAAGACGGAAGTGCCTGGCCAAAACGAGTTGTGCCTGTGGCCTGGCGAGCACCCATGATTGACACTAGGTGTAAAGACACACAGGAATGATTAGAGGAAGTAACAGACAGGTAAAGCAGACTAAACTCTGGTGGCTTTTGGTCCTTTAAAAAAAAAAATGTGTGTATGTATTCAAATGAAAAGCTTCACACACCAACATTAGGAGGACCTCCATTCTTGACTGGTGGTTCTGGTGGACGTCCTCTGTGGAGTGCAGCAACAGCTGAGCCACTGCATACTTTGTGGCTACAACCTAAATTACAAAGGTAGTGATGATCATTGACTGATTTGTGAACAGATCTGTTGTCCACACAAAAACAAAAAACGTAACAAAAACAGTATTCATATGCGGACTGTCCAGAAAAAGGAACTATGGTGGACATGAGGAAAATACTGACTTTTGATGGTACGTAGCAACGACTGTCTTCCCAACCCCAAGAGTGTTTGAACTCCAGGAACACTAGGTGGGATCTCCTTCTCTATAAGCGGGCCTATCCGCTGGCAAACACGGAGAAGATAGTCTGCAGGAATGTGCTGGTTCAAAATCACCTGCAGGAGACACAGACAGCGATTATAAATTGATACAACAAATATACATGTAGAATTTAAAGCTGCAATATGTAATCTGCAGAAAAATAACATTTTTGTCATATATCTATAACTCTCACTTGGTCCTCACAGTAGTACGAGACACATAATCTGTGGGGAAAAAATCAGACTCCTATAACCCCATCTAGTGCTCCTAATGCCACTGATAAGAATCCACCGCCCCTGAATCTAAACCATCATATATAACATATCTAACACAGCAGCATTGTTGTCTAGTGACACCAAACATATGCATTGAGCAGCACTTAATCATTAATCTTGATTAATCGATCTTTGCTAACCTTGCTACTACCTGATATGTTTTCATACAATTTCTTGCCAACAAAACCTGAGAGTCCATTTTATTTATTGTTTTGGTTGAGCCATTAATTTATTCATTTTTACAAACGTAGCCAATGTGTCAGGCCTAATATTTAGTGACAAAAATACATTACCACCTGAGATATATTCTAAAGGAACTACAGTTTTGATAAACAGGCTACACAGTCAATACTTTCTGAAAGCAGCATGACAATCATCTAAACTGACCAATACCAGATTTGTGAGGCTGAAACCCATAAATATTTTAGAGATTAGTTTAAAAAAATCTGCCAGTGATGTATCAGCTTACAGAAATTTTGTTACACAAATACATAAACATTTTGATAATGATCCCTTAAATTATTTTAATTTAACATGATTTTTTTTTTTTAGAATTGTTACAATGTATGTACTGATAGGGACAATTTATAATTATTATAGAGATATTTTTTTAAACGATCACAAACATATCTTCATCCATCTGATGCATGCACACCAATACCAATATGTAAGCAATATAATATTGCAATATATTGGCTAGTCTGATTCATCATGCTAGCTCTGTTTAGAAGTTAGTTATTTTCCCTTAGAGAAAATAAAAGTCATGTCCAAGACAGCAAAAATCATTTCACAGAATTTCTTGACATTTACACATACCACTAAGATGTTGGTTGCTTCAAATATCTATGTTGCGTCTATAGAGTGAAAGTTAAAATTTCAGTGGGCATCTAAACTAGTTCCCGTTCACTCTCAAATTGTCTCACTGGGTTACTTCAAGACACTGACTGGAAAACACCACTCCAAAGAAGCAATCTGAACCAGCCACTACAATAAAGGTAATGGTAATATTAATGGGGATTTTCATAAAATCTATAGGAAAATACCAACAGTTGTATAGTAACACAAAGGTAAATTGCAACACAAAGGCACAAACTGCAACTCTTCAAAAATGTCTAAACTATTTTGGTTTTCACCTTCCTGTATATACTCATAATTTGTAGAATGGTTTGGTAATGCAGTAAGTGAAAACACGATGAAGAGGAAGGAGGAGGGGTAAAGGAGGGGGAGGCGGATCATAAGAGATTCACAGCGAATCGAAAGACTCGCTTACTATTCTTCCGGTTCGCTTGCTAACACAACTGTGATTTCATTGGCTCCAAAAGCAGACTGACAGCTCCTAGAAGCTGTTTCATCCTATTACTACATGCCCTCGGCTCTGTTCTCCTTTTATTAGCCCTCACAATAGCAGACTGCACATAGTTACAGAAAATGGGAGTACATTAACATAAATGTTAAAATGTGTTATAATAAATATGAATACTTTACCACCACGTCTTTTCTGGATGGTTAGTCGAAATAAAATTATATATATCCGCTAAACGCAACTGTACAGTAAAATTAAAGTTGTACGCTTCATTTGATTAAAAAGTTAATTATGAAAAATCACACTTACCCAATCTTGGAAGGTCCGTTTGTATTTCTTCCCGTCCCAACTCCATCGTTCAGGGACCAACTAAAGTTAAAAGACAAGCTGTTAGAGAAGGGAGAAAATTGCCAGTTTCGCCCTGGCTTTGCAACCCGCTCTTTCGAACAACATCCGTCAAATTACTGAAAAGTAACTCAAAAAGCAACCAGATAGGCAGTGTTACGGAAACCACACAAGAGGAAAAACACAACAGTCCACCTGAACCTACCTCATACTCCTCCAGCTCCTCGATCAGAATCTAACAACAGACGGACACAGATAGCGTTAGCTGCTAGCTCCAGCTACTTATTTCGCTAACAGATATGAAGTAATATCTTGTTTATTGTCGGGTGTTACCTGTGCTGCCTTTTTACAAGGTCCCGACTGCAGAAATCTGGCAATGAGGTAATACAGTTCTGAAAAGAACGAGAGGTATATAAGATTTGTACCAACTAGCGTTGTTACTGTTGAGCCGGGGTAACGTTATCTAGCTTTGTGTTGCACTCGGTTACATAGCTCGCTACAAAGTATGTTAATACTAAATGTTTTGTCGTGACTCAAAGAGACGATTTGAACTCACCAGCTTCGATTTGTGAACACTGCTCTCTTGCCATCACTTATTAAGATAGGCGACATTAAGACAAACTGATGTTTTAGCTTGCTCGTTAGCCGCCGGCTAGCTAAGAGCAGCTAGGTGTGTGTAGCTAAAACAGGCTAGTGAATGGCCTCCGTTCTCAAGTTGGTCCCTGACCACCTGGTGCTTTGTGTTAGCGCCCTCCATTGAAACAATTCAATACGAGACGTTTTGTTTTCTTTATCTAAAAATAATAATTATAATCTATAATAATACATCTAATGTTTTTAACCAAAGTCTCTCAGTATTTTATTGTAATATTTTATTTTATTTTAATATTTTATTTGTAATATCACTTTGGAACCAAAATATATGCATATGAATTATTATTATCATTATTATTATTACTATGTTCAGTACATTCAGATGTATTTTTTTTACAACATCCTTGTTCTTTTTCAAGACAACACAGCTTGATAATCAAACAATTCTTTTTACTGAGGTATTTAAATATCACAGTCATTATAATAATGGTATAATTCACAAAAACAAAATATTTCACGCAAACTGTAAAACCTATCAATTCCTTGAAAATCCCATCCTGACAGAACAAGTGAAAACAATATAAGCTGTTATTGGTCAGGAAGGAGAGAAAAAATTGAAATCTGAAGAATCTGTTTAGGTTTTGACTAAATACCCTTGTAATAGTACTAGTAATAGTACTACTTTATAAAACTCAGCTAAGAGAGACTGTATCATCTTCTTTTGACCTATTTTAAACTTGTTTTAATGTGGGAAATGTCTGACTGTAAGATTGATTGTTATTGTTACTCTGAGTTTCACAAAGATTCAGCATAAGCAGTAAATACAATACTTGTCCACTTTGACAATGATATGAAGCTTTGTGTATGAAATTGGAGCAGTGATATTCTGACTGAATAAAATAGATTCTGCAATATTAAGTATAATGGATTTGACATTATGTATTGTATATTTTTTTAAATTATTAAAATATGTCACTCCAAATTATTTTTTGTAGGTAAAGTCTAAACTATTTTAGCAATAAGTTTTCTGCATAAACTTCATCTGGCTTACATTTCAAAGAAAGGTGGAGTTACCTGTCTAAAAGCTGGCCTCTCATCACAAATGTTTTGTTGATTGAAAGACATAGACCTGCCAATGGATTAAACAGAAAGTAACCTTCATTTTTTAAAGCTGTCCTTCTTCACCTGTTCTCCCTACTGATTGGAATTATAATCGCCTACACAGCACTGACCTCACATGCTGTACTAGAATTTCTGACTGACCTTTTGTTGTGATTCTCACCAATCTGACACTTTTGTGCAGCCATCAGTCCTCCTACCAGGCCTTTTGAATGACAACCAGCACAGGTTTAAAACCCTCGCTTGCTGGCTAAGCATACAGAAGTCATGTGAGTTTCCCCTATTATAAAACATAAGAAGGCATCTGAGCAATACAGAAATGAACAGAAACTCCAGGAAGCTGCCAGGGGTATGAATATTCTACTGGTAATAAACTTAAATAAGTCAACTGGTTTTCATCCTGCACATGAATAGGTTTTCATGAGGTGTGAGGGAAAATTCTATTTTTTCCTCTTTTGTGAAGGAAAAGTATGCAACAGATGTATAAAAAAGGTAACAGCAAAAAGTCTTATCTTGGTCCCCCCAAAAAAAGGACTTTTTTGAAACAGTCCTTCAAGGATGTTTTATAAAATAACCAACAGCCCTTTTGATTTAATGGGCAATTTCAAATAAGAAGGAACTAATTGCTTATTTAAATGGTGAAAGATGGATGGTTATCATTTTTAACATGTCAAAGTCAGTTTATTAGTCATGGGGAGGACCATTAATCATGTGACTACAGTGAAACAGTAATGGCCGACTGGGCATCGTAGTACATTTTAACAGAAAATCTACTACTGAAGAGGTAAAAAAACATGGGCATTTACCAGATAGAGAAGGCATAACTAAAAATATAAAGTTGCTTTGTGGGAATTGTAGGATCAAGTGTAGTCAGAGAATGTTGCACACTAAAAAGTCAGAATATGTTGGCATCTACTGCATTCAGCTTTAGCAGTTTAACAAAACTGTTCCAAACGTCTCCAATTTAATGTAACTGGAAAATTATTTCTGAAATTGATTCAAAGAGGGTGACAGTTTTTAAATACATCTGCATCTCAGTAATGGCACATGTGGCTACCTTTGTGTGTCCCCTAATGGGTAATAAGATTTTGCTTTCATGAAGAATAACATATTTCACTTATATTAATCTTGATCAGTCGTTGAAGTCTGCTGCTAGCCACACAATGTTTGTTTAGGTTACTGTAATTTACACAATGGTAAGAATTCTAAGCTTGAAACTTTTTGGCTCAATTTGACTACTTATCTAAGAAAAGGATAAATCGAGAGCAAGCTGAAGCCCTCAGGATCATTTCGTCTCGACTCGAAACAAAATCTTTTATTGGACACACGGACTACATATTTTAAGCATAAGTTGTACCTTTTGATGTTTTGCATTTTCTGCATATTTTATTTTTTGTTTCTTTCCGTGAAAACTGATTTTTAAGCTGATATTTAATATTTAGGTTTTTCCTGCAAATCTTATTTTATGAGTTTTCCAGGGAAAGATGATTTCAAGGTGTGTCATAGCATATATCCAAAAACAATATAGGCCTACATTACTCTAGGCTCTCAAAAGGAATGGAGGATAAATCACAATCTGATGCATTTGTTTGACTCTTTTTTTTTTCCAGATGAAAAAAAAACAAAACTATTGTACGGTAGTTGTCAAGCGTCTCCAACCATTGAATGGCACTGATTGGCCTAAGGGTGGCGCTACGTCATCTGCTGTGAAATTTAAGGGGCAAGCGTATCTTACTTAGATTTTCAGAATGATCAACACTTTGACCAACATGTGATAATCTGCTATGTAATAGCCTCTGAAATCATGACTCGGAGAGCAAAAGGCGAGACTATCAGAAATCACAGCACATCTGTGCATACTGTACATGTACGGAGCCATACTCCCTGCTTTTACAACCTGTTGATACTTCACATGATCAGACTATTCGAATAAAGGCTTTTAACAGAGAACTGAAGCGCATTAGCGGAATATTCTATTCATCTAAAGGTTAACCTATCTTTAAAGGCCAGCCACCAGCAGCACACACAGGCTCACATAACTTTATTTGGTATCTAGTCCACTGGGCGGGACTTGAGTGTGGACGCACTCAGGCTGCAGACAAGTCTTCATTCAGCCTTCATCTGTGTATGCAGACAGGATATGTTTTCATCAGCCCTCGGTCAAATGAGAATTTAAATGTTGGCTGGATCAGGATCACCCCCTCAGCGAGCCCTAATGTACCGATAGGCTATCCGTCCATTCCAGACAGTCGGCGGTGCTGTTGGGGTAACTTTTTGGAATATAGGACATCGTTTTTTTGGTTGTTGTTTTTTTTTGGGTCAGTTAAAGCCCATTTTCCACATGCCTGCGTTTGGATTCGTATGATCCTTATTCCACAGAAATAAGGTAAGTTTCCATCTTTGTGTTATAGGTGCTGACGGATACGTCGCGATTGTTTCAAATCTAATAATGTATGGTTGGCTAACATTAATGATGGAAACATTAAAAACTCCACAGTACATTTGAAGTAAAAACAGGCTCATGTGTTTTGTTTTTTTCTTTCTCCCAGACTTTACACGGCCTAATAATCATAATATAATATCTTAATATCGTACTTTTCCATTATTGTTTCACACCAGCTAATACTAAATGGAGGGAGTACTTATCCATACTCTAACCAATTATTATATAGACATAACATTTTTGTCAGTCTAAGTTCTAAGCATCACTGTAACCTGATTGTGTTGGAGATAATGTTCTCTTTGTGAAGCTGTGACACTTTGCCCTATTAGCTGGCTAATGAAGTGCTGCTGAACTGTAAATAGGTTAATGATGTTGTCTTTACATGGCTACCTGGAAAGCAGCTGTTGTCCTTAGTATGAGTTAAGCACAGGCATGGTTTTACATCTGGAAAATAAAACACACTGTAGTAAATGTAATAGTGTAATGCAGAGGGTTTAACATCACTTATGTAAGAAAAGAAATAGGCCCCCTCTGAAATTAGATGGATTGTGTGATCCTGGACAACAAATTCAAAGTAGGCATCTGGTGTCATTTCGATGGGGAACATGATTCAAAGGAAAGGCCCATGTTGCATCCGAAAGGTCTTGTAAATCAGGCCAGAGTTCCGCTGTCTAATGATTGTTCTGCGTCTTCATCTGCTCATGTTGAGGCTTGAACCACCTTGCCGGTTTGCTGTGTCAGTGCTGAGGTTGGCCCAGCAGATGTGAATAGTGATGAGGATCTGTGCTGACAGCTGAGTGGGACTGGATGGGCTGTTCTGTGACTGACTGAAGTGGAGTGTTCACTGCACCATATGCTTCTTTTACATCATGCTGCTAAACATTTGGGCCAACCTCATGACTCATGCTATCTTCCTCTTCGCTGTTCTTATCTTTCAGTCCCGTCCATAAATCTAATCTTCTGAATGTACATAATGGTGTGGGCTAGATAAATTGTTGTATTTCATTTCGGGTATAAGATATGTCCATATGGAAGAAGATAAGGATTCAATTACGATCCTTATCATTTCTGTACTGCGGCTGTGCTCGACTGACAGCTATCTCACTCACTGTATGGAAGCCCATGTACGCAACATGTAATGATGGTGAACGTCCCGTAATCATGGGATACAAATTAAGGCTGAGCAATAAACCAAATGTGTCCAACTGCAGACACCATACGTATACTTACATTGTAGTTTTCTTGAAATAGTTATCTCGATCCCGTATAAACAAACATAAAAATACTCAGGAAGAACTTGCTTGTGTGGGTTCTCATTCATCCAGTTCATGGTAGTCCTTGAAGGTTGAATCAGAGGCAACTTGACCTCTAATATAGGATTTGAAGACGTTTCACCTTTCATCCAAGAGGCCTCCATGCACCAACTGTGTCATTTCACTATCTGTTCAGTCACTGTGGGTGGAGAGGTTTCATGTTAACCTAGAAACTCACATGAATGGTTTGCGGGTAGCTGGTTGTGGGGTTTAATAGTTCATACTGCTGTTCACCTGATGTATGAACTCTAATAGGATGGTATATATTCAGTGGTAGAGGGAATCCAAAGCGTTCTCCTATTGCACACCGCAATCCTGGCAATTATCCTAGATATAAATAGGTAATATTTCAATGGAAAGTTCTTGTAACTGGTTAAGAGTTTCATATTTTTGCATAAGGAAATAACATTAGACAATTGGATGCTCACCTGAAAGATCTGCTTTGAAAATCCTTAAGATTTTCGCCAACTCTAAAAGAATAAAATAACTCCTACAGAAAAGTTTGAATTAAACACTAAAAGTAGCAAAAATCCATTGAATTATTATATAAAGACATCACTTGCAGGACGTGAACTCTGGTCATCTGCATGGGATTCAGCCTCTTAACCACTAGACTAGCCTGTGTGACTGTGTCACATGTCTAAAATAAGGCTTCTCATTGTTTTTACAACTGAGGCGGCAACTGTATTTTCCTGAAATCGAATTAATTTCTGCAGGAACTTAAAATGCAGAAAATCCATAAGACTTTTCGGGGCATTCTGTGAGAGTTGACACGTCTGCTGTTTCATAAATGTGCTCTAGTACGTTGTATTTGTATGAAGATTTGTCATCAATCTATTCACCAATCTCAGAATTGTTACAATATGATTTATCTCTCAAGGATTTTTTGGTTACTGTCATTAAAATGTTTGACTTATAACCCCATTAATATGACTGAGCATTTTACAGTTATGAAATAGCTTGCCCCATTCTCAGTCTGATATCACAACCTCTTCGACAAATGTGGCTTTTTTCTCCCCTTATCTCTTCTTCTTTCTGCCATTTACTATCATCTTGTCCTAATCTTATGTCTACTCTACTTCCTCTGTTATCAGTTTGCAGCATCAAATTTCACCTTTAAGAGTAAACTGAAAAAGAGGATGGAGATTCCCTTTCCTGAGACATAACTATGATCATATTCTGCTTTTGCGTTAGCAGTGCCGTGTCTTGGGTTTTGCGTCTCTCTGCTAGAACTATGTGGCGGCAGAGGTTATTTAAGTGGAGAGACACAGCTTCGTCTCTGATGTTACGGAGCATGTTGTGGGGAAAAGTAGGTTACTGGGCCACGTCCTGCAAGCTTAAACTGAATGCTAGTCTGAATATTGCTAGAGCTGCTTAGTGTGACTGGGCATGCACAAATGGTGTAGGTCTGTGCTGCAGCAGGCTCATTTCTACCTCCTGTCTCTTTAAGAAAACAGAGCGGCACTCTGCATAGGATGACTGTTGAATCTACATCCCATGTTGATTCATCTCAAACACACATGAACTGGAGTGAAATGTGACAACAGGCTGACTAATGTCAGAGGTTGCAGATTACTGAACCCTACACCTTAGACACCAGTGGTCGTATCCCTTTGTGTGTGAGTACTTACATTGCATTAACACTGATTGTTTACTTACTCACACTGACACCAATGTTTGTTTTTCTTTTACAAATAAGAATTAAATGCAACTGTTGCTGACGCTAATGAGACATATGGCTAATTGCTCAAATGTCTTTGAGGAAGTTTAAGAAATGAATCGTTTCTCTGACATATTTTCAAACCACAGGAATCATGGTAAAGCCACGATTAGTTTGTTATTAGTTTATTATTAAATGGATATAAATATTAAGTGAAGCCTTTAGAACTTCCTATCACCTGAACGTTTACAGGGTTGTACGCTTGACATGCCTTGAATAGTGAGTAGTTGGTTGAAGGGGTTTCAAGGGGTCCCCCACTTAAAATGCAAGAATGTATTTTCACTGTCCATATGTAATCCATATGTAATACACTGATAGAACCCATGACTATATTGGTCATGGGTTTTGTGCACCTCCTGTAATAAAACATTTAAAACCAAAATTGTTCATCAGATGGGGGACAGTGGATCAAAGTCTGATCAAATAGGGTCTTAGTTTCGGGGTCCTGTACATGGAGAAGTTTGGGAACATGGGCATTCCTTTTGCTCCATACTGTAAGACACTGATTCCTGCTTCGCCTTAATTTGTCCAGTGGAACTGCAGTATGTTGCACATGACTCTTGGCTGGTATTCATGTCACTGTCTTTAACCTGGTTACGATGATAGACAAAATGTTCAGTTCCACTTATATAACTGCCCCATGATGTCATTGTCCTTGCTGCTCTCACTGATCACTTCCTCATAAGGCACATTGTCCTCTGTAGCTTCAGGCTCAGATCCACTGGGGCATGATTAAGATGTTTAGCTGCTTTTTGAAAAAAAAACAAAAAAAAACAAGTTCCCTTCTTCTTGTTCTAAGACTTGCCACATTCTATTAATTTGCTTTCTCTATTTTTTTTAATTGTGTCAGGAAATGAGATTACACCTGAACCTTCTGAAAAGTTTTCACAGTCCCTGCAGATCTGCACTAGGCGAAATTGTCTGACTGGTTTCTAAGTTATTTCTCTTTATTTGAAGTAAAAAAAAATCTCTTCTACATAAATGAGGTTCTCAAATTCATTCTGCCACTATTTGAGCTGCGCACCGATTTCTTTCTTTCACTTTGTTTGTTTTATGTAGATGATTCACACGGCAGATTTTAGCATTTCAGCTTCCCTTCACGACAAAAGATTACCTTCAAGAATCAGGTGTGGTCACATTCAGCATTTTACATGTTTCTGTGGGTGTAGTTACACTTTGTATTCCAGGGTGTTGGCAACATGAACATTACAATGTGCTTTGTTGTGCTAGTGTTAAATATACCGTATAGCATAGGACTGTACATGAACGTCTGAGGTCTGATGCTGTAATAAAAATACCACTCCCAGGTGGACTTCATTCCTTAGATGTTCAGTAGGTCATCCTCACCCTGTGATGTCTAGAGTCAAAACCTAAACCACCAGATCAGTGCAGACGTCATTGCTCACTCTCAGCTGTGATAACTGACTTTTATTTCGAGGTTGGGTCCAGAAAACATCAACAGAAACCTGAATTATTAACATTTAGCTAAGAAGTAGTGATGCTAAAACCTTGATTCTCTGGAATGCAGAACAGAACCGTGTAGCATACAGGATTCCATATTCCCTGTGGATATCTGTGCTTTATTTTCAGTTTCTATTATGTTGGCAAGAATGTGTAATACTCTCTGGAAATCTGTAGGGAAGTGTTGTTCCTTCATCCACGGAGGGATCAGAGGTATCTCACAGAGCTGGAAGGGAAGGGTTTGCTCAAGGACACCTCAGCAGGATGAATGAATCATAAATTATTACCACGGTGAAGCATTACCACCCTCACTACTTCAGTCGGCTTCCCTGTTATGAGCTGTTGTCCCGAATAATCTGTACACATGATTCCATTCACGGAGATTGTGGTCTTTTGAAGCATCCACATTAGCTGTGTTTCACTGCTGAAGCATCAACCAAAATGTGTGAACGTGCAGTGAGTGTGAAAACTAGTTAAGGTGATTATTTTTTTCCAGATGACTAATGATCCAGTCTGTTATCATAAAAAATGTAGATGCCATTAGCCCACATTTGTAGTCAGACATCCACTGTGATTATATGTGAACTAATAATTATTTTTCAATTAGAGGCCTTGAGGTGAAAAAAGATACCATCTCCAGCTCACCTTGTGTCCTGTTACGCTGGTGAAATGTTGATTAACTGAAAAATATATGAAACATTCATATAGTGCTGTCAATAATAATAATATGACCATGAAGCTGGATGAAAGGGAAGAGCATGTGCCAAGAAGTAGGTAAGTGTTTTGTATGTATCCAGAGAAACGGGTGGATTTTTTTCACTTCCTCTAAACATTATGATATGGATCATTTTCTGCATCTTTACTAATCATGTATAAAGAACTTGACAGATTTTCATTCAACCCATTAATAATAGGAAATTCATGTTGGTTTAATTAAATTAAAATAGATTCTTGGCCCTTGAGATATGCGCTCTACTGAGTGGCCTTCTAGTTAAAAGCTGCTTTCACCTCTAAAGAGAAAACAGAATCCCAACATGAGAGACTTGAGTGCTTTTAGGAGGAAGCTTTGGAAATGTGGATGAGAGTTTTTCATAACAAGGAAAATTAAACAGCGATAATAGGAGTGGAGACATAAGGTAATTTTTTCCAGTGACTGCTTGCGAAAGGCCTCAGTTCAGTCGGTGAATAAAAGAGTAGCTGGTTGTGATTTTCTAAACATTCACTGATGAATTCCTAACTGTTATATTATTCCAGCTATGAACTCAGGATATAATACGTTGTAAATGAATCGGCAGCCTTTCACAGCCATGGATTTAATAAAAGACGGTAGCCTCTGATCCGAGCTTGAGACAGGTACAAAGAAAGCTGCAGTGCCCTTTCCACTCATGCTCTAGAATTGTGACCCACATTTTTGCTCTCACACTGCCTTAGGTAATTACATCTTTTCCTGAGCAGCAGCGGACAATAAGAGGCCTGTAATCATTTTGTGATTCATTTAAAATTGTTTAAAGAATACAATGATGTCAAAATTTGATCTACCTGGTGAAGGGATTGTTTGTCTTATTGGTCTGCTTTCTTGCTCGAAGGATTTGGCCACCCACATCCTGTGCTTTGTGTCGAATGTGTAATTACAAAGCAGTTTGATTGAAGTATCACCAAAACCCAAAATCGAAGAAACCTACAAAAAATATGTCAGTTGAATTTGACAGGATTAGAGGTCTCTGATGGGGCTGAGCGATATTTAAAAAAAAACTGCAATATCCTTTTGTTTCTGTGATACTGTATAACATTGTGATATAAAAAAATACAGGAAATGGCATTAGATAATATACATTCTATATGCTATTCATGTTTAAAAGGAAATAATCCTCCCTCCTACCTCTACCACCGTTGGTTCAGCCCTCTGCCACACCTCCACTTTCAGTTTCATGTATGTAATGCTGACGTCACTATTACAAGTGGGGAGAAAGCAGGAAGAGAGGTATTTAGGAAAACAACATATTTCTTAATAAGCTTGACTTTTGTGTCACAGTTGTTGTTGTTTTTTTTTACATGTGATCTACCCCATACTAAAATGTATGATTAATTTATGTGGTGGCACAGAGAGGGAGATGATCTGTCATGGAAATTTGAGAAAAGTTTTCCTTTTGCATCAAATGACAAAAAAGTTACAGCATGACATGTTGGGTTAAAGGTCGACTCCCACTCAACTAACAGCATATAGGCGTACAAAATGCATTCCACCCAAAATGCGGCACATCAATTATTAAATATCATTTTATTATTTGGTCAAATTTCAATGCATAATTCAAATGAAAACATGCCCAACGAAAGGGAATTCCGTGGGTGTATTTGTCTTGGATATCCCATACCTGGCTGCCATTTCCCTGCAGCTTCCCGTCGCTTATGCCAGCCGTGCGTGTCCAGATTTCGATTTCAGGAGCTCCCATCGATCCTTCTGCTCTCCAGTATTTACCAGTTTTACCTGTTATTTTATGTCGTCCCCGCTCTCTCTTCTCCATGTGCTCCATTTGATCGCAGATTTGAAACTTCCGCGCATGCGCGTGGGGCCTTGCGTGGCCTAGAAATCTGGGAAAGCCCTTGGGGAAGACGTGCATCACGCATGACCTCACCAAATTTGAAAATGGCCCTTTGTTTACTTCAGAATATTCTCCCCTCAGGGGATTAAAATTGGAATTGTTCTCTGTACTCCGCAGTGCTAAAAATATGACCATTATATCAGGCTGTAGAATGGCATTCGTCCTACTGAATAAAAAATATCGTGGTTACTTTCAAAATTCTTCACACGCCTTGAGACGGAAAATACTGAGGGGAGTGTACCTTTAATTTATCTTACCCCCTTAATTTATCTCCTGCATTGTGACTTTTGCTCATGGGTACTTTCCAAGGTCAATGCTGAAATTACATGTTGCACAGTTCCAGTCACTGCACACTAAAATGACAGGACTAAAAATCTGTCTGTAATAATTTCCATTACATTATAATCAGAGACCAGAAATTATGTCAAAATGGAAAAATACTCCATAGTTCAAGCCAAAAAAAGGCACAAAAAGGTTTTTCTGGTTGTGGCAGGAAAGTCAGGTTGTGTATGTGCAGTTATGAAGAGCATGGGGAAATGGCATGTGTTTTTGACTAAGCACGCAGCAGGTGAGGATGTTTAAAACAGCACTGTGACGGGATTGTCCGGTGGGTACAGCTCAGCGAGTGCAAGAGTTCAGCTGTTACCCTGGGGAGGATTAGTGCAAAGCTGCTGTTTGGTTGAGACGGACAATGCTCGTGGGAAAGCACTGCTGAGGAAGGGCAAGATGATTTATTGCTTTACTAACTGATGCCTTTATCCATTTGGGTACTCAATGGAAGAAAACACTGTTATGGGCTAGAATGTCTCAATTAGTACCTTCTATGAGGCTTTTTTTTTGTCAATATCTTTGCTCTGCTGTTTGAGAAGGTCTTAAGTTGTACTGTGGCTCCATCTATATGGAATTAAATGGTGGAAAATGTCCTCGACCCAAATATTGTGTATTTTCACACCAGCCAACAGTGAGAATTGATAAGATGTATTGTTGTAAAAATGAGACAGCATTTCCTGTAATAAGGTGCTGCTGTCTTTCTGGTGGTTTCTCAGGAGTTTGAAGCGCTCAACAACAATGTTGGTTTTTCAGTTTAGTTTTTTGTTTTTATTGCGTGTTTATATTGTTAGTTATTTAAAATAAGCCTTTAGTTACTTTACCCTACATACACAGAGCCTATGAGATTATAGATAGTTAATTATGGTACTTATTCTTCTTTAAGCTGTTCATAAAGTATTCATTCCATGTCCTCCTGCCCTTTCTTCTGTTGTTAATGTTATTTAAAAAAATTCTTTGCATATTTATTATCTAATATCAAAAGAAAATCGGGGAAATGACACTTTTAAAATTTGCAACAGTGAATTATCTCTTTCACCCATCTTTTAGCCCAGTAATAAATCATGCATCACTGATATAATTACATGAGTGAGTAATTGAGTAAAATGATATACACATAATGAGTAATTAAAGCCTACAGTGAGAAAGGTTGCCTGCCACTTAGTATTCATCAGATTGTCAAATGTGTTTCTGCGCTATGTGCCTATGAAAAATCTGGAAACAAGTGACTTGATGGACATAGCTGCCTTGGCTGGGGGAAGTAGACACCACACATTGTTACCATGGGAACACAGAGCGAACAGCAGTGCCACAGCCTAATTAATGACAGTCAGTATTTTCAGCAGAGGGCCTCAATGACATCATCAATACCAGTATCTCAGATGTAGCCAAAGGGAATATGGTATAATGCCTAAGTGATTAAGAAAACAATCCAGTTTTTCACTGATTTACTGTGAAGGCAGGCAGTTTGAGAGAGGAACAGGATGTAAAGCACCCAACACTGAGCATTTATTATGTAGTGAGGTCTGCTTATGAGCACTAACTGTCATCTCGTCATTCAATAGCATGACCTACTTAAAAGAGTGGAACTAATCTCTATGTAGGCGGATGGTGAATAATGCAGTAAAATGTGGGAGATCTTTATGAATCTTGGATGTCTCACACTTGTTGGGCGCTGGCATAGCAACAATTTAGTTCAAATGATTCTGCATCATCACTCTGGCATTGCTCAGTTTCTTTGTATGGTTTTGGCACCATATTGTCTACACAGGGTGTATGTTGTGATACAATTAGATAAGAGTGGATCACACAGATTTTTAGATTTATTTGAACATCATTGCATTAAAGGTCTTTCATGACTTCTTATCATCGACATCATCTCATCTCGGGTCAGACTTTGCTATCAGATCCACATGCAATAACAGACGTATTTTACCTTGAGAACCAAATAATTCACTCACAATTTCATGGACTTTTACAAAATAATTGGTCATTTCATTACATTTATATATTAATATGTAGTGTTTTTAATATCAGATGTCAAGGCGTTATGTTTTCAGGTTGTCCATCCATCTCTGCATCCATCCCATCCCATCCTCACGAACGCAATATCTCAGGAACGCCTTGAGGAGATTCCATTACATCTGGCAAAAGGTCAACCAGGTCTGTGGTTGAAAGTCCTATAATTACGCCCTATTGTCTTTTCTAAGCTAGGTTGCTTTGACCTCAATAGAAAATATCACGAGGTCAAGGGAAGATGCGGATGGGAATTCATAAGGACTCAGGCAAAGACAATGCACACTTAGCGACATAAGTGTCTGTCGGCAGCTACTGGTGTGGGTCTGCCATGGTGAAACTACAATGTCCTAAAGATGGACTACCACACTTCTTAAACACATATATCCCCCAATGTGCTCTTATCATGGGTTATAATGCCAGCTGGACAACTACTGCATTAAGGGGCTGATGACCTCTCGTACCACACGTTCTTTCTGATTGTGATCTTTTCTTTAGCCTATGCATATAATAGCTTAAGAAACCATCACACAATTCCGTCACTCTTAAAAAATCTTTATTGTGTTTTGAAGTTGTTATGACTGAAGGCGGAACACGTGTAATCTGGCAGGCTGATTGTTTGTTTTGGTGCTTACCTTTAAAATGTTACTGCCACAAGGAACTGTGAATGCCACTATCTCCTTTCCATTGCATTGTATTATATGCCAGAGAGATAAGAAAGGAAGCAATGAAGCAATTAATTTAAGCAGCTTTTTCTCATGGCTGCCATGTGGATATTTCTTGGTCAAATTCGACTGCATGAATGGACTCAAGAATGAAAGCGCAGAAAGCGTATAAGGAGTCGTCTGGTTCAGGATGGCTGACAGAACGTTAGCAAGAGAGCTATTCAAGTTTACTTGTCCAGGGTCTTCCTTCAGGTGTTTCGTAAGGAAGACATGGGAGCATGGTCACCAGCAGATGCTTATTCGCACCGTAATGACCCTTTTGCCATTCACAAAACAGGCCAGTACTACGGTTTGAGCATAAGCATAGTGTAGACGTGTACACACGAAGATGTCCACAACAAACAAACAGAATAATGTCGTTTACATGCAGCTCTCAAAACAAACTAGTATACAAAATAAAGCTGTATCTTACAGTTTTCTTCGCGTTAGCACGGTCGAAAAACGGTTTACATAATAATGAATTCCATAATAATGAAAGTGGCAAACACTGCCATCCTTTGAGGCATAAAATATACCACTCTAATCAATGTAATCCACAAAGGTTGGTGGTAATAGAGCAAAGCACCCCATCTTTGCAAAGTAATAGTATTTAGATTTGCTTTTTTTTTTTCTCCACCAGGCCATTTAACAACATTAGTTTCCTCTGAATACAAATGGAGGTCAGGGGTTCTATTTCCCTTAAATGGTACATGGGGATCTATGTAGGCACGGCTGACATGGAACACTGGGTCACATATCTATAATTATCTCCGCCATGGACGAAGTGAGGAGGGGGATAGAGGAATGTCAACTCTGTCCAGTTTCATTTCTGGATCATAAAACTTTAAAATATTTTTTCACAAAACTTCCTACACACAATAACCACGTACTGAAGTTGTGCCTTTTGCTTTTTAGGACATTTTATCATCTGTTGTTCCATTTCCAGTTGAATTTAGGCTCATTCTGTGAGTGGGGTTTGTCTCTGATGAGGGTTCACGTGGCATGACACACAAAATGTTATGTATTGGAAAAGTGCCTTTTGATATTTTGGGAACTTTTTCTCAGATATACAATTAACAAGAATTGCAATTATCTGGGACAACTTAAGTACTTCCTTTCTGTCTTTCGTCATTCAAATGCAGCTTTGACACAGGATAGTGAGTATTTCATGTGTGTTTTGATTCTTTATTTAGTTTTTTTATTTAGTTAAACATTGCTGTAATCCCTCCTGATTATGGTTGAGGGAGGACAGGGGGAATGACCATCTTTTCCTGTGCACTAAAAAGGACCCTCAACTAGTAGTGCTCATGGTTCAGGCCATCGTATTTTGTGTTTTCCTACTTTTTTTGAGTCTACAGTTATCAGCTCACTCAAACAGCTTATTCAAACAGTAGCAGTACTCACCTCTTCTTGATTTTCTCTTCAACAGAGGGCAAAAAAATAAAAGAGGTTGAAAAGGGTGAGGCAGGCAACTACAGCAACTACTCACGGTCTCGTTCAGGCCAAAAAAGTCATTGCAGAGGGAGTAGAGGCACATACATTGCTTATTCATGTGATTAGTAAGCGTGTATGTGCCAGTGATGTATTGATAGAAGTGTGTATTTATGTAAATATTCATTCTTTATATTCTGTTGTTGTCAGGTGTTGGTTTTATGTTATGTAAGCCAGCTGGTTGCTTTCACTGTGGCTGTATTCGGAACCGCCTTTGACATACTGTACATATGGCATGCTGCCTATTTGCATTATACAGTATTAGAACTGTTACATTGATTTATTTTGCAGTATGCAGGGCCAAGCTTAGCTGGTTTCCATTTTTGGAAAGGAGAATTGAACAATAGCAAACCTAATGGCAAACTACCGCTGCTGTGTAGCATCCCCTTTTATACTACCCCCCCCAAAAAATAAATAAATAAATAAATAAAAAAAATAAACAGAAGTTATAAATGTGGATTTTCATATTTTTCCTAAAGATAAATATTTACATGAAAAAGCATCCAGCAACCAGCATCATGTCACACTACCTCACTGCACATATAATGTGTATTGCAGCTAGTTCTTGCAGTATTTCCATCTTGCAGTGGAGGTGTAAAGTTATCTTTGTTATTGTTGTTTCAATCATAGTGGTTGCTGACTCATGGTATGTTTGTGTGTTGTAATGCCCCTGCAGGTGTGGTCAGATTATGAATATTTTGCCGTTGGCTGCTCAATCTTAATGAAATAACTCAAAAATGTAATGCATTGACAGAATAACAGCAGTATGTGAATTTTAAAAAAAACTTACAGTCGTAGGTATGCCTGGCTTTTTCTTGGCTGCAGTGACTGTTGAGCAAGGAGTGTTTGTGTGTGTGTGAGATTTGCTGGCTGACTAGCAAGCCACCCTCGCAGGTGCTTGTGCAATAACACAACTGACCTGTTGTTGTGGCTATTCCAGTCCTTTACATTTTGCTACACAGTATGCAGGGTAGGTTGGTCTTATGCAGTCTGGAGATTTTGTCTGAGTCAGTATGAGTATTTTTGGCACATTCCAAATTTCTTGCTTTTGTTTGCATACCACAGTCTACACGCACCATTTTTGCAAATTCATCATGTACTGCATTTTGGGTTCTGTTCTCGGGCAGTCCATCCTTCCTATTCTTGAGAAAGTGTTATCTCACAAGTGCCTTGAAGGAATTTCTTCAAACTTAAGACACCACAAGATTGAACTGATTAGAATTTGGTGGTCGAGGATCAGGGTCACTGTGACCTCACAAAGCGTGGTTTTGGCCATAACTCAAGAATTCAGAGGCTAAATATAACAACGCTTAGCACAAATATCTACAAGTATAAATTGATGTAGATGTGTCTGTTTATATTCCAAATGTTTATTTTTATTTACATGTTACACAGCATTCCAACTTTTTTTGGTTTTGCTGGGTTCACAACAGTATCCGGTTGCGCACACCGACAGCTCTGGGTGTCCATATACCATGTCCTTCACTTCCATATCAACGTCCCACTGACCTCCGGTCATATGACGTCCGGAGAATCTAAACACTGATAGGCTTTCACGTCACATCGTCACGTAAAATTCTCTCAAGTTGACATTTTTCAACCTGTGCGATTGACACAGATGATGGGAGTAATGGGAAATGTGCGTTATTCGCGTTATATGCGTCATTTGCATCACCCAGCACAAATTCATGTCTACTCAAGGCTTTGCATTGTGCGCTGCATATGGAGTCAACACAGCATAAGACGTGCTTATTGGGCATGGACAGTAATTTCATACTCATTGTGTATTCAGTAGGGCAGCAACACCATGCCAGGTGATTGACTGGGATTGTTATATTTCCAGTCTTGGTTTACATTGGCTCATAGCCTTGTGTTTTTGTCTTGGTTTAGTCACCCTGAACTTGTCATTGATGTTTGATTTGCCAACAATTTCCTCATTTGGGAGCGTACAGTAACAATAGGTCATTCAATCATTCCTGTTGTGGTATTTTCTACTCACTTTCTATGTGGCCCTGTGATGAACTGGTGACTTGTCCAGGTTGTACCCCGCCCCCCCGCCCAAAGTCAGCTGGGATAGGCTCCAGCTCCTCCGCGACCCAGGATAAGCAATTACAGAAAATGAATGAATGAATGTTTTTCTTACCAGCTCATGGTCACTTGGTGTTTACTGGTGGTTGACTGCCGGATGCAGTGAAGCCCTACCTACCTAACTTGGGTTCTTTCAGCCATCCACCTGACAGTAAAGTCTTTTAGACCTGAGAGAAACAGAAGCAACCCCTGTCATCACAGAGTGGGAGCTCTACTAAGGAAGGGCCAATGTTGAAAATTGTGTGTTTGTTTGTGTGGATGTGCAAGGACTTGTGTGTACTGTTGTGTTGTGCATTAAGGTTATGTATATGAGTGTTTGTAAGGGCACATGGGAGCCTTTTGCTTGGGGAGATTTGATTGGTTCTTGGGTTATATGTTCAATCCCTTAATATGTTACGGAAACCTTGTGTCTAACCGACGTAATCTTGCTCATGTTGGTTAATTTGATTAATACTTTCCCCAATGTGTACGCTCATTAACTGTCCCTGAACGCATCACGTTCAGTCATGTGCCTCTGCCCTGTTAGTCACTAAAGTAGACGTATGTAGACCAGCATGGAAGACACGAGTGCAAATCCCAAGCTGATAAAGTCTGAACCAGAAGAGCTCCTACCTAAAACGAACGCTGTGTCTGTCATTTGGACACATTTTGCATTCAATGAAGATGAAACCAAATTAAAAGAAATCAAATGTAAACACTGCAGAAAAACAATGTCAGCACCCAAAGCTAACACCACCAATTTGTTAAATCGCTTGCGATATAATCACACTGCTGAGTATTAAGAGTGCATGGCTCAAAAAAGAGAGGGACCGACAAGCGCCCAAGTGTTTCCGCAGTGCAGCTGTCGCTAACAGAAGCATTTACAAATGCCACGCAACATGCAAAGGATTCAAGAAGACGAAAAAACAGATGCCATTCCATATTACATCGTGAAGGATATGGCTCCCATAGCTGCTGTGGAACAAAGTGGGTTTAAACATTCGTCATTAACACCCTCGACAAAAGACACGCTGTGCCTTCGTGAAAATATTTTTCCCAAACAGCGGTGCCCAACGTGTATGAGACAGTTCGTGAGAAAGTAGCTGCTGAACTGAATTATTTTTAAATCACAGACATGAACTCGTTCAGTAGCAAAAATATCCCAGCTTTTTCATTGTCCAGCATATTGACAGTACAGACATTGTCACAGATTTTTACAGGCAGTGTTAAAAAAGCAAAAAGTAAATAACCACACAATAATCACAACCAAGGTAAAAGTTTGAAACAAAGTCATAATCGCCCAGCTCTCATATGCATGTAAGTTCTGTATATTTTATGTGGTATATATTATTTGATTTTAATTTAAGAACATTTTGGAAATTCAATGACGGCCATTGTTGTTCTGCACGTCTAACATCAAATTTACTTCGTCTGCCGACAAAACTAGCAATTGACTGTTGAATTGTGAATGAACCTTCTTCTAATGGTGCTTTGCTCTCAAATGATTGTGCTTAGTTGTGGTAGACTTGTGATAAGAGTTGGTACTGCACATCATTCTCCTTTATTTTTTTAAAAGAACTTCCACACCAGACTTTTTTGATGGCTGTAGCATGTTCTGCAGTTGGTAGAGCGCCATACTTGTTTTACCGGCGCCTGGTGGTAATGCTGCGTTCTTCTTCTTTGGTTAATAGCGGTCGCAAACAGTCTGTGTGTGTAATACCGCCACCCTCTGGCGGTTGCACTGCTCTACCACCAGGCACAAGTAAAAACAAGGGAAAACCTTTTTTTTTTAAATCACAAAACGATAGTTGTGTATACTATTTGATTTTTTATAATTTAATAAGTAATGAATTATTTGAATATTCGAAAATCAAAGCCCATCCCAGTATACTGAGTGGAGGACTAAGTGGACTTTCATACAATGTTTGCAAGTGAGGCCTCAAAGTCTGTACCTGTCATGGAGCAGCTAAAGCCAGGAGTGATGAAACAGTGCAAATTAAAGTGTCATGCCAAGATTTTTCTTTCCATCGAGCACAAAAATGCAGCCATTCAGCTGATGAAGGATGTATAAGTCACTGGAGGAGCAAAGAGACTGGCTGGGCTGCAATGGCTCCATGTCTCACAAGCTGGTGAGAATGGCCTACTATGCTGAAAAAAATGGTTGGTGGAATTTATTATGACTTTTATTGTGTCAAGTATTTGCATAAAATAAGCCTATTTAGATCCAGATGTATCTTTAAGTTGAGTTTACACGGACACAAGTAGAACGTACCAACTCCACACAGAAAAGCCTCAGTTTGGTATTCAATCCCAGAACCTTCTTGCTGTGAGGCTACAGTGCTAATCACCACTACACCATGATGCCATGCTTCAAACCAAAAAGAGGTGGTTAATAATTTGGTCTTACTTTAATCAAGTAATATGAACTCGTTTTAATCAAGGGCAGTACATTTTAGAATTAATTTAAAAAGATAAGCAGGATTTAATTACACATTAATCAATCTAGAGTAATAAAAGAGATTTAAACATGTCACATTTACAAAGGGTCAGAATAGCTTTTTTCAGTATAGTACTATATCATAATTCTGATCAGTCATCGAAATCTGAATGACTATAACAGCTGCAGTCTGAATCAGCTGTGGGAAAGTGTGACTCATTACATTAGGATGGCCACTGCAACCAGCGGTCTGCACATGTAGCCTGGCTACAACTCTGTTTCAAGCTCACATCTCGAGGGAAATTCTAGTCATAAAATGTTGAATATATAACACATCCACAAGAGCCTAAAAACATAGGACAAGGAAAAAAAGATGTGTGTCCCTTCTGCAGCTTAGTTTCAACTGTGCAGTTTTTAATATTTAGTAATGTCTCATAGGGCTGGAGAATGTGGCACAAAATATGATCATGGTAATATTTTTTCCATATTGACCGATACTGATATTTATCATAGTATATAATTTTGCAATACTACCAGTTCTATACTGATAATGATAATACCTGAAGCCTGAAGACACCAGAGAATTAAACAGAAACAGAATATAGTTTAACATAAAAAAAGAATAATATAATGTAAACATTTAAATGTGCAAACATGCTCTATCTGCCATAACAAAACAACATGTTAGCTTCCATGCAACTTAAACATCCAATATCAAAAGAAAAGAACAATGTGAGATTATGTAACAACATTGGAAGTAGGATATACAAAAGTGACTTGTGACACACAGCACTAAGGCTTTGTATGAATAGCAAAGACTTGGAGGAAGGCTACACATTTCTTATCAGAATTCTGCCTGACAGTCCAGAGGGAAACATTCTTTAGTGTGATTGTCATGATTTACAAAAAGCTTAGTAGCTGGTGTCCTGGTGGATCAGTGGTGTAAGAGTCGCTGCATGTACAGTAACAGGGCATTCTTGGTTTGAAAATAAACCCAAGACCATTGTTTGCACATGAACTACCACACTTAGCACTTTTCTTATCTGAACAACTATTATTGGATAGGACATTCGTCATATGACAAACTGAATCTCAGTGACTTTTCTCCCTTTGCCATAACAACAGTCACATTTGTGGTTTTGAATGACATGTCTCCACAGCTATTGGATGGATTGTCATGAAGTTGTGCAGATATTATTATTTCCCTCGGGATGAATTTCATTCACTTAGAAAATTCCCTGAATTATCACATAGCATCACTACCAAGAATTAATTGCAAGTTGCTTTTAATTACAAACTGCCTGTGATAATCCCTTCAGCCTCTGCTATAAATCTGCTGCACCGTGTTTATTGCTAATTAAAAACTTTACCAAGAGAGTGAACATGGTGAACATTAAATTTGCAAGAGGTGAGATGACAACAACGCAGATCATCAGCAGACAAAGTGTTTTTCCATCCTCCAGAACAAAATGTCATGCATACATTCGCTTAGCACCTCCGTTTTGGTTTGAATACCATGAGTTTTCTCACAAAGGATGTTTTTTGTTTTTGGTGTCACAGATGACTTGTGCAAAAATGTAGCAGTGTTTGCACGCCTGCCGTTTCAGAGGACTGATGTGTTAACATTAATGCTAGATATGAGTCACTTGCAGTTACGAATGCGAACCATCAAGTTAACCAAAGCTGATATGAGCAAAAAATCAGAATTGATTGATGTGAACATAAATTTGTGTTGTGCCTAGCACACAACACAAATGTTGTGTTTGATGTGCCTAAATTTCCAAGATTACATTTCCTTTGGTTCAGATTATGTTTTTTTTAAATAGCAAAAACAGGCTCACATTCAGGTTTGTCATAGAAATAACAAAATATCATTTACATCTACCATCTACCTACTGAAAATCAGTTATCACAGCTAAATTATGGCTATTATCAGCAGTAGTGGCTTCCTGGATCTAATCACCTAAAACAAACGTGTGTCCATAAAATTCAGGACCTGTACTGCAATTGTTGACTGTACACTGTGCAGAATGCACCATTAGATTAACTGTGGTTGACATGTGATTATTATAACAATCAAATATAGGTAGGGCTGTTTGAGATTGTATTAATTTTCATCTCCAAAATAGTGTAAACAGTCTTAAATGCTCACTTTCAGTGATATTAATGCCATTAAATGTTCTGAAAACCTGGATATTTGTCTGCACATGGAACCATTTTGTTATCATTTGACAGGAGCAAAACATTTGGAACTGGTCTTGAAATTAGTCATGCAGACTGCTGACCCACATTTAGTACTAAGAGCAACCAGGAAATTGTAAAAAAAAAAAAAAGCAAAGGAAGTTGGGAAGTGAAAAGCAAAAACCTCCAGCTTCTTGTGTTGCTCATGGGTTGGACTGTCATCTTTTTTTGGCCTAAAGTTTTTCCCCTCAGAATTAAAAAAAAGAAAGAAAAGAAAGGTTTTATAAACTTGTAAACAGGGTCAGACAGGCTAATCTGCTCTGTCTTGCTGACAGGGAGGACACATTTACCCTCACCTCTGTGTGTTAATTTCAGACAGTGACTGAGGTCACTTAATGTACATTTTTCTCTTTCTTTCTGGAAAACTGTGGATCTACCTTCCTGACATGCTCTCATCGATAAATGGTATTACGCTACCCATTCAGCCTAAGTAAAGTGCCTTACACGCACACACGTGTGTGTGTGTGTATATATATATACACACACATACATTTTTTTCACAGAAACCAGAATTCACTGAGTTGGTTCCTATTATGCATTAAGCACGTGTTAAAGATTACACTGTGCTTCCTTCGCCTGGTCGCCAAAGGTTTCTTTCGGTTGTGTTGCACAGCCGACTGCTAATGCTGCTGCCGTCGTTAGCTGAGTATTGAGCTACCAGCTGACCTACTTTCTCTGCTCTCAGCCACTCGGTCCTGTTTACAAGCCACTGCCAGGAGGAGAATGTGGAGTATAGTGCTTGGAAAATATACGGATACAGTCCACAACTAGCATACACCACGATTGGGGGATTTATGGGTGCGTATTGATAAATCGGGATGGATTTATCAATGATGGATCTCACCAGCTCGTTATTAACTTAGGCGTTGTTATGCAATTTACTCGTCAAGATGTTGGTAGTTGCGCTCAGTTTTCTGACACAAAAACAAAAATGACTGGATCGATTAAAGTTAAGTTTGGATCTGTATTTCTGCAGGAGACCCGTTGTCAAGGTACGTGAGATTTAATTTAAGCCTTCAGTTTTGCGTCACTTGACATACGAGCGCAGAATGTTTTCATATCGCTGCCACCGCGTTCATTCTGTTTATAGCATAAAGTTCACGAGTGATCTCCTTCCCAAATGAAAGGTGAGGCGGTCGACAGCATGATTAGCCCCCTTTCAAGACTCACTTCATCATTTTCTACAAAACCCAGACTGTGTAGGCTGAATGTGTATTCTGTCAGATGCAGGAGCCTGTTAGCAACACGACAGACTCAGCGCTCTTGAATGCTGCTTACACGTTCAGCTCACGGTCATCAAGTGCCCTGGTTACAAGGTTGAAATAACCTATTTTCCCCTCTTGTGCCACTGCTGATGACATTAACGGCAAAACACAGAGAGGGTTTTCCGTCATTGTCTCCACTGAGACGTCTAATAGCAAAATGTTAAATGTCACAGCAACAGAAATCATTAAATAATTTCTCAGCAGGCTTAGGTCAGGCTGATGTTACCCAACCTGGCAGCTTTAAGTCCACTGGAGTTCATATTTCTCTGACTAATGCTCTGCTGTCTTGTTTACAGAGTATTTTATTTGCAATTGACATGATTTACACGTGAAAGGAGAAATTTCATCTGTTTGAGACGGGGATGAATATAAAATGACTTAGTCATAGAACCAGATGCATACTAGAAGGTATAAAGGGTCATCGAGTGCATTCATTGGACTTCCCACTGTTTTTCATTGTAGGTGTGTAACCAATAGAAATGCTTCCTGTTTCCTTCTCATGTAAGGTCAGCTTTACACATGAAGCAGGAATAACAACACAATACTGAGAATTATACTGTATGTTGATTTAATCAGCATGTTGTAAGATTATCGGCCTATATTCTAACATGCATCCTATGGGGAAATGGAGGAAACGAGAAGGGTAATCCGGTACAAATATGATTTCAGATTATATGCCGTCTAAGATATAGTAACCAGACCTAGTTATATTTTAAAACCAAACTTTTCAAGATTTGCTCCAGCTTTTTCATTTCATTTCTACCTGAAAGAAGCTGGTGGCTCAAAAGATGCAGACTCTACAGCTGGATTAGCAAATATCTTAAAATTTGGCCTCTCTGGCTGGAGTGCAGCATTTATGGGGTGAAACAGCAGCATGAACATGATAAACCCAGTGAAAAAGTCCTCTCTTGACCATGATCGCAAACACTTAACTTTTGAATTTATTGTGGTATTGTAGGAAATAGATTTTCAATTGCAAACATTCCAAGTTAAAACTAATTGCTCTGTGGAAGGCTGCTCTTTAATTCACCACGTGGTAAAAATATAGTCAGCAACAATAAAGTTTGACTTGTGATGAGAACCATTTATTTCATTGTGAGCTTTCTTTGCTCATGTTTGATTCTGCACCTCTTTTTTTTTCTTCCTCTTTTTTTGTACAGTATGTGTGTGCTTTGTGCCTGTGTGTAATTACAGCTGAATGTTGCTTTGCTAAATAATTTATTTACCACTGATGAAACCATTATTTACAACATTACAATAAGGGGGGCATATAGGGTTACACTTGTCCGTCCAACCGTACATCCATTCGGAGCAGGATATAGTTTATCCACAGCTCCTCATCATCTCATGGTCTGAATTCAATGCAATTTCACACGTGCTTTGAAGGGACCTTAAATGTGTGCATCTCATATTTGGTTTCTTCAAACTGTTTATTTTTACATTTTAGGCTTGTTGGAACTTAAACGGTTTTTCAGTTGCTCACTTTTGTTTTGTTTTTTTCCAGTAGTGGGGGCATCTGTGTCCTCTGTTGCACAAATGTTCTCGTTTAAATAGAGTAAAGTATAGAGTATAGTTGTGTTGTTAAGCGGTTTTGTGCATTTTTATTGATTGTGTGTGGCTCACATTGAAAGTTTCTGCTTTTGATAATTGAATAATATCTGCTTTGATAATTAAAAACTAAAAGTGGGCAAGATCAATATGAGTTATGTGTAAGATAATGCAGAGATAGCTACTGTGGTATTAGTTATGGTATGGTAGTTATGGTAGTAATGGTAGTTATGGTAGTAATGGTAGTTATGGTCAAATCTGTTAGGGTTGACAAATTTATTTAGTCTCACCCTAACAAAAAAACTCTACCCCTGAATTATTGATAAAATGTGTTTTTCCACATGCTACTGTAGATAATTGTACATGTCATAATTCTAATTTGTGAGTTGTAGAACAAATTAAAGATGTGATAATTACACACTTTTTGTCTTGCATGATACAAATTAACAAAGTAGATGGTCTTTTTCACAATAGATTAAAGATGAACTGCACTGATATGTGACTTACCTACAGTAGTAAACACAACAGAACCATATCAAAGTATTATGAGATACGTTGTCTGGGCTTTGCTGTTTCCTACGTCGTGATTGTAAAATGACGGAAAGATTGTAAGACGGGCAACGTGATTTTAAGCTAGTAGCGAACATCAAATATAATGCACAATAACAGTATCTGCATCCCATCGATATGGGAAGCATGTCACTTGTATCTTTAATAAATCACATATCAGAAAATCGTTGCTGCTGCAATCCTTACTTGCTGAAGTTGACTGGCTTTCAAGCCACACCTCAATCACTGACACCATTATATTCTCTGTCAACGCCTCTCGTGTGCTCAGGCCATTGTTATCGAGGTATTATCATATAAGTTACTCATTGTATAGAACCCAACCTGCTTGTTTGAGAGCTATAATCCATCATTCACCAAGAGCCACGTACCTGTGTTGAACAGTGAGAACCTGTCTCATAACAGGATGCGTTGTGCTGTGAATGTCATCTTTGTATGACAAACAACAACTGCGTTCAAAGACAAGTTAAACAATTGGGCACTATACCTATACAAGTGGACAAGGACAATTATGCATCCTTATAACAAGCTACAAGCTGACATACAGTATGAGGTTCAGTTTTGGTAGCAGATGTTCTGTGATGTTCTATGTTTTTTGGGTTGTCCGTCCGTCCATCCTTTCATCCTCATGAATGTGTTATCTCAGGAACAAATGTCCACTTGGACTCAAGTATGAACTGATTAGAAATGACCTATTTTGGCCGTAACTCAAGAATTCATGAACTAATCATGACAAAAATTCACACAAATGTCTACGAACCCCGATTCCCCAAAAGGTGGGATGCAGCTTAAAACATGAAAATAAAATAATAAAGTTTCAAGATAATTATTCCATGTTTTATCTCATCAACTTTCTTTAGTTTTTTTTTAAATGTATGTGAAAGCAAGAATTTGAATTTGAAGGAGTTTCAAACTGGTTTCATGTGAAGTCAACTATCAGACCTTTAAACCAAATTTTACCACTAGGTGTCACATTCGACGCGACACACTCTCCTATTGAGCCCATAAATGGGAGTGTGACGTTGCCACAGTCTTATCAGGAGCTGTGGCACATCATGTTTTTATTCCTCACAACAACTTAACACCTGAAAGGCCGTACTTCGAGTTACTCCATTAAACTTTAAAAAGAAACCTACACTATTTCAGGATAGAACGCTTTTATTCTTACACTGAGCGTCCTTGTTGGAAGCTAATGAGCAATAAGGAAGACTAATAGTCTCCTTTCCTTTTGCAGCTTGTTTACATACAGTTTGGTCTTGAACTTGAACTTCGGTGTAAGTCTGATGATGTGACTTTCTTGAGTTCAGGTCGCTAGTCAAAGGCTTTTAATACCCAAGGGCACATGTGTAACTAGACTCGGCTGTTTTTTCAGTTGTTAACCTTGCAAGGTGTGGTTTAACCTCAATACATGCAAAGAATGTAGGCTGATATGTGAGGTGTCAACTTACGCATCCATACATTAAAGCTGCACATTGAACATTTTTTAGTAAATTTCCCAAATAGCCAATTTTACAGTAGGTTATATTAATATGATCAGTATTATTAATATGCATTGCTTGTATTGGAAAATAGGCTTTTCTCATTAAATCCACATATACCTCTGACAAAAGTTTTGGATTGTTTTACTGTGTCAACTTATTTTTGGTGAGGTTTCAGTCTCACTCTGTAACGCTGTCATCTGTCTAAATACAAGTTTGGCACTAAGTGTGGACAGCATGACAGTAAATGCAGTTATGTTTATATGTAAGTTATGTTTCTGAGTATTACTAAATATTAGTAATATGCTAAGTATTGGTATTTTTGCTGAACATTAAAATAATGCCAGGTTAATTTTAAGAAACACTAAAATTGTAGTGGTGCTACTAAATCAAAGCTCGGTCATCTGTAATGTAGCATCCTTGAGCATCTGTTCTGATTTTGAAGTTTCTACCTTCTTCTTTTCCTACTTCCTTTTCTTACCGTATGTGTTTGTATTGTTGTCGACACAGATTAAGACTCTAATAGAAAGACAACTAACTGTGTTACTGTGTCTACAAGGCAAAAACAACAACAACAACAACAACAACAACAACCTCCAATTGCTCCCTGCTTGTACATCCTGTCTGGTAGCGGCTCTTCTTCTCCTCTGCCTTGTGGCAGATAGACTTCCTCTCCACGCCTCTTACTTTCAGAGTCTCTCTTGTGTATAGAACAATGGATAAGGAGAGACTTGTTGTTAAGATAAAGGATATGAAATGATCCCATTCACATGACCCACCATCTGCAAT
Source organism: Chaunax sp. Z400 (assembly GCA_037577475.1). NCBI lineage: Eukaryota > Metazoa > Chordata > Actinopteri > Lophiiformes > Chaunacidae > Chaunax > Chaunax sp. Z400. The sequence continues at coordinate 9,129,550 of CM075201.1, read as the reverse complement.
AATATCTTCGATATGTAACTGACGTATAAACATTTCCAGACTACAGATCTGCAACTCAGTTTAGTCCAAATTCAAGGAAAGTCGTGTGTCGTGTTCCAGAATGGAGCATTTTTACTGTTTGTTAATGTGACTATTTGTGACTGATGTGATGTTCTGTTCACCACATATGGAAAACTCACTTTTTAAAATGAAGAATATATTGAGGCAATTTATCAGTATATTTTACTTAATCATGTGTACTTCAGCATGTGTCTGTGAGTTTTTTCGTTTGGTTCATAATAGAGGTGTCTGCTCCATGTTGTTTTAGCTTGCCTTATACAGAGGATGTGAAGTGGGTGACTGTTCTACACTCTTTTTTTTTATGCTGGGTTATCAAAGGAGGTCTCTGCTTCAAATAGGTTTTCTAGGTCAGGAGAGCTCATCCTGTGCAAAAACACTTCTGTAGTGCTGAAGTACTGTACCCAGGTAGTAACTAAAGACTGTTATTACCCTTTATATGCTATAATTAATGTTTATCCCACAAATCACATGAAGTCCTTATTGTAAAAAAAAAAAAGGAAAGCTTTTTTTTTTTTTTTTTTACAGATGAATGGGGGGATCCTCCTGTTTTCTCCTGCCTTTCCCTTAAGGCAAAAATAACCTTACTTTAACCCTTTCCCACTGTCAGGGTGTTGTAATCAGTTTTGTCTGTTTTTCACAGGAGTTGGTGTTTCTTTGGTGGACTTGACGAGGCAGCGGGCAGCTGGTCTGCGGTAGTTTTTTTTCCAAAATAGCGTTCAGACAAGGTCAGTGTGGATGGGACTTGCAAGACTTCACAACGGTCCTGGTTGGGAAAGGGAGTGAGTATGGACAACCTTTCTGACTTCGGTGGCCCCTGTCCATCCTCCCGCAGGGAATGGGAGTGAGTATCAACATAGTATTTTTTATTTCAACACATTCTTTATTACATGTAGTTCTTTAACATTTAATTTACCTGTAATAAAAATGTTACATTAAATGGTGAAAGAGCTGGGATATACTGTATAGTCATCACTGGACTCATGCAGGACCTGAGATGCCAGGTAGTGAAACATAGGAGGCACCCTTCACTCTGCTTTTACTGGCATCTCAGGTCCTGCATGAGTCCAGTGATGATCTGTGATGGGTAGCGAAATATTCAACATGGAGCAATTTGGCTTTGGGACGCAAATTTTTCAGTTTCTTTTGTGATTTGTCAAATGGTTAATTATTGGTCATTGATCAAAGCTTTGTAAGATGTGTAAGACACATTTATTGATTTAAGACATCTCTTAGAAGTAGTTGGATATTTTTCATCCTAAGTAGTTTGACTGGCTTTTTTGGACAAGCTAATAATGTTGCACAGATGTTAGATGAAAAAGTAATATGGCCTTTGTAAATTTCTCCTTAGAATTCCTCAGTTCATTTAGGTGGACACAATCAGAACTCCTTCTAAGAAATGCCCACACATAAGGAATCTTTCATAGCTGCCGAACAATAATTCAGTGTGTTGCACTGACGTGTTACTTCTGTGAAATCAATGGTGGTAATAAAAAGGGAGCTGAGCTAAGATTCAGAAAGTATGAAAAAATGTTTTTTAGTCGATCTATGACAAAGTCATTGTTGGCAGTGGATGAAAAAGTGGGTTAGCTAATAAGAGATATTAGGAAACATGTATGGAAGGAAAGGCATTTCTCAGTAGGCTCACATTTTACAAGAATGTGGCATTCATCAAACTTTTCCATACTAATCTGTTTAATGTACGTCAACCATCCTTTGAACTGCTAAATTGCATGAAATTGCTGGCAACAGTGAACTGCTATGCAATTTGCATTCTATACATTACATCAGATAAATACAGGAACTAGTGGTTATCAAAATGCACAGTCATTTGCTGTAATAATTCATATCGGAATCTATCCTGAAAGGATCTGGAAAAACTAACACGCCAACTAAAAATGATTTCAATTTTATTGAGAATAAGTTGTCAGTTTGGCAGAAAATAATATCCAAATAAAAACATGCACTCGAGCTCTTACAAATGAAATAGTGTGAATGAGAGAAACAAACAGTGCTTGAATGACTGCACCTTGTCGTTTCTTATCTGTCGCTGTAGCCTAGGAACATGCATAGAGCAACTTGGTACTTATCTCTATAGCCATTAATGAACCTGTTGTAACATATTAAAGTCCACATGTCAGAGAGTAATGTGTATAAAGGATAAGACGGGCAGCTGGCTCAGCCCTCCCTCTGCCCTCTCACAGCAGAAGCTGTCTTCTAAATCCAAGGGACAAATCGGATTCCACATGTTAAACCTGCTGCTATTATATTTCTTGCTGCTATCAAATAATCTGTTACCTCATTGTGCAGCACAAAACAAAAATACTTACAAGGACTAGGTCGTCGATATGCCACAGTGACCTGTTAAACATGGGAGAAAAACAAGGCACTTCATCTAGGTTACTGGGTTATTCGAACAGAATCATGGCATTATCAGTGCAAAGTTTGTCTGTGTGTGTTGGCAGTGGGATGACAGTTTGTCTATGTGAAACTACATTTTGCCTCGTACTCTGTTTTCTAGCACCAGCAGCTGTGTGGAAGATTTAATGGACGAAGATGAGAAAGACAGGGCAAAAAGGTACTGAGCCCTGTGGATATGTTTATGTTTGAATCTATCTATCTATCTATCTATCATCAATCCATCTATCCATCTATCCATCCATCCATCCATCCATCCATCATCCATCCATCTATCCATCTATCCATCTATCCATCCATCATCCATCCATCTATCCATCTATCCATCTATCCATCTATCCATCCATCCATCCATCCATCCATCATCCATCCATCCATCCATCTATCCATCTATCCATCTATCCATCTATCCATCTATCCATCCATCCATCCATCCATCCATCTATCATGTCCGTACAAAATCAAAAATAACTGAATGTTGCATGTCCACTTTATACCACTTGGTATACACTGTACTGTGTAATACAGTTCTAGAAAGCAATAAGTTTGCACATTATTTGGTTGCTAACATGCAGTCTCCAGCTGTGCTTTTCATGGTCGCCGGGGACATAAATAAATGCTTATGTCAATGGGAAAATATCAAGGGGGCCGTGAAAAGGTGGTCGTCGTGAGTAGACGGTCGTCTTGCAGAGGTGGTCGGCCCACCAGGTTTGACTGTATTTGAAAAGTGAAGCTATGATGTCACATTATTGCTAAGAATGTGGATAATAAATTAAATCTCATGCGAGCATAACTACATTAAAAAACAGACATAATTCAGGTGAAAATGCACAAATGATGATAACGTTTTCTCACCACTTACTCCTGCTTCATTTCGGTTGTCTTAATATAATGTAATATTCAATGCATTACTTAGAATTGTGGTAATAGTTTCTGCAGAGTTAAATTTTTTTTAAATAATTGCCCACCCTAAATGGAAGCAAATGATATTTGTCCCATTTGCTGTGAACGTTCTTGGATAGCTTCGTTTGGAAACGGGATGTAGTGTGAACAGTATAGCTGAAAGGTGACTGGCTGAGCTTCTACCTGTGCTTCCACCGATTTATGAAATGTTCTCTTCTGTTTACTGCTCAAGGGCATCTCGTAACAAATCGGAAAAGAAAAGAAGAGACCAATTCAATGTGCTCATCAAGGAGCTATGCACCATGCTGCAGGGTCAAGGCCATCCGCGCAAGATGGATAAATCCACCATATTGCAGAGAACTATTGACTTTCTACAGAAACAGAAAGGTAGGAACATCTAAGATCTGCGTTCTTAATTTGATAAAGTTATTAAGTAATACACCTTTTGGACTTAGTCCTTGTCCTTGTCTTTTACAGACATCACTGCACAGAATGAAACCTGCGACATGAGACAGGACTGGAAGCCGTCATTCCTCAGTAATGAGGAGTTCACTCAGCTGATGCTTGAGGTAAAGCTCAGGAGGATGCATTTGTTTAACAGTAGAAGCTTATTGAGACAATATTTTGACTGTTGTTGTAAATGTAAAACTGCTTTACTGTGATAAGAGCAGAGGAGACACTTTGAGGCAAATATGCCCCTATAAAAAAGTAAATGCAGCACATCAACTAAACATGTCAATATTATTTTGCAATGCATGTTCAGCACACCAACACCTTATAACCTCCATTGTCCCTCTTCTCACAGGCCCTAGATGGTTTCTTGATAGCATTGACTACAGATGGTAACATCATATACGTATCTGACAGTGTCTCTTCACTGATTGGACATTTACCGGTAAGTGAGAAAGCTAAAAGGAGTCACTATTTTTCTTTTTCTTCTTTATTTTTCAGCCTCAGCATGTTATGAGTATAAATTAGAAACAGACCAGTAACATTTTTTTTATGGATATTTATTGGCTAATATTGGACTTCCACTGATAAATTGATATCTGTAGCTCAACCGATCTAAACCAGGATATTTTGGCTCTTTATTTTCCATTTTTATTTTAATTTTCTAATATTTATTTAATTTATTTTTATTTTGCATTTGTATTAGTTGTAGTTACCACAGATAGCTTGAGTATCACATAAAGATTTCAGTTCATGACTCTTAGTCATTCATGGTAATGAATTAAGATGCATTACACCAATGGCCGTATGTCCTGATTAAAACTGGGCTATGAGTGGATCTGAAACTACTTTGCAATGCTGAAAATTCAGATGTTGAGATACAGCCCAGTGTGTAATGATTACGTAAACTGTGATACTATTTCTACTGCAATATTGCTGTATATGTCTCACTTCCCATACTGACCATCGTATATGTATCTTTTTGCACCAGTCAGATATGGTGGACCAAAATATCTTGAATTTCCTCCCGGAGCGGGAACACGGGGAGGTGTATAAGCTGCTATCATCCCACATGCTGATGACTGACCCCATTGCTGCTGACTTCCTTGACAGTAAGTATCCTTCTGGGTTGCCTCTCTGCACAGGTCTGGCCCCTGTCTGTTTCTGTTTGTGTTACTCATATAAGGAGATCAGAAGTTCAGCATGTGGAAGAAATATGACGTGCATCTCTGCCACCGTTGTCATGCATTCTGTGTCATATGTTTGTCTGAAATACAAAAGCAACATTTGACTCTTGATGTCAGTCTTGTCGAGGTCTTTGTGATAGAACAGCCCTGACACTTAAAACACCACTTGAAACCCTTTACATATAGAAGAGGTTGTTGAGTCGGCATCTAATGTTTATTGGTTCGCTGATTAGTGTGTATCTATGATTAGCCTTTTAGCTAATAATAGAAACTAGCTTAGTATCATAGTTAAGACTTTAAATCACTGTTCTGGTACCAGTAATCCAAAGCAATGTAGTATCTGGGGCTCAAGACACTGACCTTAATCCTGTGTTGCTATTGGGCTTTTCTAAGAAAGAGAGATGGCGAGTTGCAGGTGTCTCAGTCCATCCTTAACCTTAATAGCAAACTGTCTCAGAGCCATGTCTGGAGTTATCCTCGTGTCTTGGGCACATTTCCAAAGAGACAATCCTTTGTCTTCCTTAAATAAAAAAGGATTATTTCTATTTTAAGCAAAATGACTGAATCATGTCACACAAAGTTGCCTTTTTTTCAGCCATTGGTTGCATTCACATTTAGTTTGTCATGATAGAAGAAAGGCACACAAAATGAGGTTTTTTTGTTTAAAAAAAAAAAAAATTATTAACACGCTGCACACAGTGTTGGGTGGAGGAAAAGTCACCACATTCCAGCAAATGTGTGATCATGTTAACATCTGTGCAGCATTGGGTTGAAAATTTGATTGGAGAATTCTTTTTTTTTTATAGCTTTAATGCATTTCTCAGAATCAGATATTGGATATTGTTAAACACATAGTATTGGAAAAAAGCATCAGTACTTCAATATATATTTTGGACAACCTCAATTCACATTAAGGGCCTCTTTATTTTGTGCCCAGACTACCAGACTGTACACCCAAAACTTTATGAACCTGGCCAAAGGCAATTTTCATGTCAGTTTGCTCACATTCAGGGTTGTTTTTTCCAGTAGCGGGGGGGGCATCTGTGTCCTTGGACACACATTTTCATCCTGAAAAGGATGTTAGCCTTGAAAATAAAGCCTGCTCTTTTTCAGGTGAGGCGCATATTGAATTTTGCTGTCATCTGGCCAGAGGAAACATCGATCCAAAGGAAACGCCTGTATACGAGTACGTCAAGTTTGTTGGAGATTTCAAGTTTCATAACAATGGTAAGGATTTTTAATGCTACGTTTTCATGTGGAACTTCTCTCCATTTATCAGACAGTTTTTTTTAAGGTACACGTTTCCTCTTAATTTAGCATTGTTTGAACAAATTGAATGTAAAGAAATGTGAATAAAGTAGATATTTTTAACAGGATGAAATTAAGGTAGAAGAGCCCAATGATCTGCATGTTTCTATATACAGTGTCTTGTCTTCTGTCACTCAGTGCCTACATCTTGTAACGGGCTCGAGTTGACGTTACCAAGAAGCCTACAGTCATCGCTGGAGGAGCAGGTCTGCCTCATTGCTACTGTACGATTAGTCACTCCACAGTTTCTGAAGGTGAGACCCAGTGCCTTTTATTGTCAGTTTGTTTGCATATGTGTGGCATCATTACTTAAATGACATGAATGAACCATGGCAGTAGGGGAGTCTGAGAGATCACACATGGTGTCAAGCACTCACTGGAGATGTTGTACGACTAACTACATCATGTGGAACCTCTGATCTCAAAAGTGTTCTATGGATTGAAATGTGTCCAAGGAATTGTTTTTGATTCTTCAGAGGCCTTTTTTTTTTGGCCATTAAATTGTGCTGGAGCTCGGAGAGAAAAAGAGCCACAAGAACCAGATATATTGGACAGGCTTCAACGACCCCCCCACTGCTCGTTCCAAAATGTAAAAGACACTGATTACACTGATTTGCCAGATGGAATGACGCTAGCAGTCTAGTCTAGACCATATGGAATGGAGTCATTTTTATACGCAGACACGATATAAATATGAATTCCTGTGCAAATACAGGTTTTAGTCTGCAGTATTGAAACTTTTACACTTCTCCTCAGACTAGTTGCAGTCGTCATAAGCTTTTCTTCACGCCATGTTTTAATGTTCAAGATTAAAGCTCACAGGCAATATTCAGAAAATGGTACCTGAGTTGCAAACAAATCTTATTACCACATGATTTCATGCAAACAAAATTGCCGTGCCCCACCGCTGAATGTTTGATGCTAAAGCAGCAAGACTTAACATACATTATGAAATATGTTTTTTTGTGTTAGTGACTTTCCTGCTATTTCTCTGACTCTATTAATTTTTTTCTTTTTTTTAGGATTTGTGTAATGTGGAAGATCCCTGTGATGAATTCACATCCAGACACAGCCTTGAATGGAAGTTCCTGTTTTTAGATCACAGGTAAACGATTTTAATGATTCATTTTCTTATCAGATGTCAAGATGTATTATAATGATAAAAAAGGTCATCTTTTTTGTATGTTTATCGTGATCTTTTTGTTTCAGAGCTTCGCCGATCATTGGCTACTTACCCTTTGAGGTTCTTGGAACTTCTGGTTATGATTACTATCATGTGGATGACTTGGAGCTCATAGCTCAGTGTCATAAGCAATGTAAGTATCTCTTTCATCTCTGTTTGTTGTTTGTCTCTCAATGAATCCATTGCTTTTAAATTGGTCGTTTGTTACATGCATTCTTCCATTCAGTCCATTCATTCTTCTTAGTTCATGGAAAAAGTATTGACCTTTGACACCTCAGCTTAACACTGTTGTTCTTATTTGTCTGTTCAGTAATGCAGTTTGGAAAGGGTAAATCCTGCCACTATCGCTTCCTGACCAAAGGTCAGCAGTGGATTTGGTTGCAGACTCACTACTACATCACTTACCACCAGTGGAACTCCAAACCTGAATTCATTGTCTGCACTCACACTGTTGTCAGGTAAGTGTTATTGTTTAAAAAAAAAATATGTGTGTGTATGTATATATATATTTGTATTATGTATTTATTTTTCATGTATGTATTTTTTTCACTAAGGTCATCTTCGTTTGTGTTGTTTTTCAGTTATGCTGAGGTGCGAGCTGAAAGGAGGAGAGCGTTTGGCTTTGAAGAGCTGTCTCCACCTGAGATAGCTCCCTCTTCAGTAAAGGTAAGAGTTTATTGCCCATCTACCTATATGTATGTTTTCAAAGGTCAGTCTTTCTGTCAGCTTCAAATCTGACCATCAGTGTTGAACATGACACTCTGTCCCAGGCTCAGGAGCTGTACTTGGACATCTGCTCCACACTGGACCCTCCACGGGACAGAAACAGCGGTGCACGTTCAGTCTCGTCCCACAGCTCCCGGAAGTCGTCCCGCACAGCATTATCTGACTCTGCATGTGAGTCATCCTCTGTTTCCTAAAGTGGTTACTCACTCAAACAGCAGGTCAATAGACCGCTGGAGCTGTTGTGTTATTTACATTGAGCAGACAAAATGGGATTTTCTCCGTCGTTGATAAATTATACATGGGGACTCTTTCCCAAGGCAGCAAATAATGCGACTCCTGCCGATATTTACTGCAGCAACAGCACCCAGGTTCATTGGGGCAAGGTAATGGAGACGGTGGATCGTGTTTAAATAGAATAACATATAATAAACGTCTGAGCAGACTTTGTGATCAGAGGTAAAACCTCTGTAACTGAGCAAACCAGCAGTCAATAAAACAGCTGCCTTATGATATGTGGTTGACCTATGATAGTCTACCTATGATGAAATGTTTCCAAGGCTTACCTCAGCCCACCCTATTTGTTCAAGCCTCTGACGATCTCATGTCTCCGACTCCAGCTTCTCTTCCTCTCACCGTCCAGTGAACTTAAACTCAACTTCCATCTGCGTCTGTTTAGGAACAATACACTGTGGCTGATTCATCACAGCTGCTATTCATAAACATAGTTGATGTTCCTCTCTTCTCTTAAACAACACACATGCGAAATGTCAACACTCATATGTGCACTTAAAATTTTTTCAAAGACATATTCCGAGAACTGCATCTGTGAGGAAAATAGTCATTAGATGATTTTTCTTCGCTTCCCCAGTTTGCGTTGTTATACCTTTACCTCAGAAATGCTGTTGTCACTCTGTTTAGGAAGAAATGCATTTTAAAGAGGAGAGACACTGCACGTTTAATGTAAGTCAGGGAAATTCAAAGGGAATCTCCACCTGTTTTACACGGATGTCTGTTCACAGGCCTTGGGGAACACTACTGTCTTCAAGTGAGGCTAACGGCTTGCATTATTGCTAAGTGCGCTATGTAGATTTTGACCACAAAGAAGAATGCTTCTAATAAAAAAGATATCTGGTTCTAATGCAACAATTTGAATCATTTTGCACATATACTATTATGTTACATACTGTATGGTTTTTACTTGTATTATTGATGTGATGCAAAATTGGTCGAGTGCTTTTTAAAGCGATGCAGCATCATTCTGTTAAAAGTAAAGAAAGCTTGAGGTCGTTGGCCTCATGTTTTAATAATTAATAAAAGAACTGTGTGACATACAGTAGATACACAGACGTACAGTTCATTGTGCAAGCATTTGGAGCATACCAGTATACGTAATAAATGTGAATAAAGAGAAAAATATTATACAGCACAATGATTGTTGCCTTAAAATTGTATTCATGACATACGTACACACATACTTATAAAGAGCATAGAAAAGTGAAAATATCTGAATACTATTTTGTGCATTTATTTTCTTATCAATCATTAAAAAATTCTGAAACTGGTAATCAAGTTTTCCTAAATAATGGCAGAGACATGAGAAAGAAATGCAATATTAATCACAGTGTTATTGATACATAAATCCCAATTAAAAATCACCTGATTATTTGGTTTTCATTAATATTGAGTTCATGCTTTCTGAAAACAATCATTTGTGCATCTTTACGATAAAGGCTACGAGGGCGTTGCTGTCCTTTACTAACTTATCTTTGAATTAAGGAAAATAATGAATGTAGACAAAAAGAATAAGTTCAATTCTTTTTTTAATTGGAAAAAAATTGCTGTAGTTTTTGTCCATCCCTGAGTCTTGTCCTTAGTCTTCTTTTCAGGTGGCATGGCAAAAAATAGGATTATGTTAAGCATTTGTGCATTTGTAACAAGGTCAATGAAAAGATCCATTGTCAAGCTCATCAGAAGGTTTAAAAGTTTTAGAACAGTGATCATGATCCAACTGAACCTGTGACATGTCTCTTCTGCAGCAGCAAACTCCTACACAGAGGCCTGCACACCATCATGGCAGTCTGCTTCCATTGGGACGGAGAAGACATCTGCCAGACTCCAACCTAGTAGTTCAAAGGTCAGTTTATACAATGTTTACTTGTGTCTGTCTGCCTTATAAGATAAAATTTCCAATGGGAAACAAATGCAGAGATTTGAAACATTATAAAATTGTAAAACTCATTTTCCCCTGTAGAATTTGCCTCAAAGACAAAATTCCTTTGACCTCGTTCCCCAAATGAGCCTCCCCCTTTCTCCTACCTGCAGCAAGCACTCCGCAATGGTTAGTGTTTAGATTTCTTCTCCTGTCTGTTGCCACCCTCTCATCTATTTGTGTACAATATCTTATAATTATGACTGTTGCTGTTCTTTGTGTTCATGTCATCTGTTGCTCGTGCCTACAGTGCTTCCAGGCCTAGTTATACGAAAGTGAGAAAGACACAGAAAAGAAATATCAAAATGATATCTTATACTCGTGTATTTCTCAGAAAGAAATCACTCATCCATATTGTTCTCTAACCTATTTGACAGATAAAGTGAGAATCCTAATGTACTTTCACCATCGCAAGAAAAAAAGCATCATATGGCTCATCTAATTATCTCCTCTATTTGCAAAAATCACTTTTTGGATCATGTCTTTACAGCAACAGCAAAAGCAGCAGCCGCAACAGCAACAGCAGCAGCAGCAGCAGCAGCAGCAGCAGCAGCAGCAGCAGCAGCAGCCATCCATGTATCAGCTGCCGCAGCCTCAGCTCTGTGTAATGAACCAGCTGAAGGAGCAGCTAGAGGAGAGGACGCGTATTCTGCAAGCTGACATTAAGACGCAGCAGCAGGAGTTGCACGACATTAAGGAGAAGCTTCACCTTGCTAATCTCCAGGTAACACTCGCACAAGATAAAAGGAAAAAATGACGAGTGTAAAGTTATTAATATGAAATTAACCAGTGGGTATGTCTGAGGTATGACCCACCACACTAGAAGACAAAGGACAATACGTTTTGTTTCGTTCATTAACAATAGGCAGCCAGAAATGTCCGTCTAGATATAATAAATTAGCAGGATTTACATATTAGCTGTTAAAGGCAGAATGAGTTGGATTTGTTGGTTGCAGTTTTTAAACACAACGTCACACAGTTGTCCCCCTCCTCCCTGAATTAATGACAGCAAAATCATAAGCCCTCTGATCACAGTTGCCAGAACACATCTCAGTGTATTGCCTGCTGCCCTGTTACTGGCTGAGGGCTACATACCCACTGCTCAAACACAGAGAAATGCTGCAAAAATTTAAATAAAAAAATGCAAGCAGAGATCAGAGTCTCTGCAGATAGAGACACCTCCAACACACTTGTAGCAAGTCAAAAGTGAGACGGAGGATGTTTTGTCTCCATATTTTTAAGGTAAACCCTGCTCAATCTACCTGTGGCAAAGACAACATCATAGTGTAAGCTTGTGTTACCGACCGACCCACCCCTCACAGTGATGGTGGAATGGCCCCACCAAGAGGCCAGCACAAACTAGTTCATCCAGAAGTAATATCACCTCATAACATGCACAGAAAACAGACTTTGGGAGTGTTGCAGCATTTTTCTAGTGAGTAAATAAAGCATGGATTAATATTTTCTGTTTATTTGTGCTTAAGATGTTGTTACAGCAGCCTCTCCACAATGACTTTGGCCAGGTCCAGCAGCAACAGCAGCAGGGCTCGGGCAGGCCAGCTCAACAGAGCCAGTCAGGGGTGATCAGGCAGCTCTCAGGTCACAATAAACCACCGTCCTGTGGGGCCCACAGTTCATCTCCTCAGTCACTCCTGAGAGAGAGCAGCTCACCTTCGTCACAGGTACAGAGCTGTACAAGTGAAAAATCCAAATGTGGAACACAGCTAAACTGTTTGGAAAGCTCTCCTGTAATGTTAAGAGGAGAATATTGAATTTAATTACCTGCAGTCGTTCGTAGCTGATGACTCGTAGCCTACTTAGGTGCACACCGCACAAAAAGGAGGCAGGTTATGAATTCAGAGGTTAATATCATCCAATTTTTGAAAGATAGAAACGTCACAAGAGGTGGTGGCTTGGTTTTCAGTATCGTTTCCCGAGATGCCATGGCAACGGCAGCAGATTCAGATTCAACATATCCTTCGAACTCCATTTTTGTTTTAATCCGAGAAATACACTCATCATCATCATCAACGTCGGAGACAAAGATAATCAAGAGCAGTGGCTCACTATTCACGGTACCGTTGTCCTGTTCAACAAGACGAGCCAGACTGACAGACACACAAGATCAGAGCCATGCCAGCCCAGCTTGGACTTAAGGCTGCCCCTGGCTAACATCCAGCTGCAGCTGAACTAAATAGACTGAATGGGACACAGACTGGCCAAGCACTGGAAAATCAGACTGTTGTGGCCACATCTTTATGGAGACGTGTTGCCGCAGCAGCATCCCAGATCCAGCTGCAGCGGGGAGAGGAGGATTCTTTGTTTACATCAGTGATGCTTGGTGCTTAAACACAGTCAAAGTTGATGGGCAACGTTCTCCAGATATAGAACTAGTCACGTGAAGATGCCAACCGTATTATCATCACATCTTGTTGCTGCTGTTTACATTCACCCTGACACAAATGTAAATAAATTATGGGCATATTCAAAGTTTATTTTAAAGTGACTACAGTTTTTATCTGCTGTGTGTTCTTCCAGGTCCAGCAGAGGATTGCGAGGAGTGGCCAGACACAGTCAACAGTGAGCGTACCCGTTCAGACAAACACAAGTCTGACGATGCCCTTCTACAGCAACCCCATGATGTTCTCCCAGACCAACACCAGGTCTCTGCAGGACACGAACCAAAGACACGCAGAAGGCGAATTCAGCCAAGATGGACATCTACGGTGAGAGCCCCGAAAGACAGATAGTGTCGTTGTTGTTTTTTTTTTGCTTTTTTTTACAACAGCTTGAGTTCTTCCAGTAACACATTTTCTGTCCTGCAGTATGCTCCTCAACCAGCCAATGCAGACGCTGGTTCCCACTACTAATGTCACCTCGCAGCCTTCCCAGTGCAACATGGGCATCTCCCAAACCATGTGAGTACTGTTTAATTAAACTACACATACACACACACACACACACACACACACACACTAGTTCGTTTGTCTTGTTTACCTCATGGATGATATCTTTATCGTGTCCTCCACACAGATACACGTTGGAGCAACAGATCATCTCCCCTTCGTTCTCCATGCAGCAGGTCAACTGCAACGCTGTCCTTGTGCCCTCCCCAGTCTTCACGTCCCCCATAATGATCCCACACAACACTTTCATCTCAAACCAGTCCCAGTCGGCCTACCACGCTCAGCCTCAGGCATCTCAGCACTCCTTGCAGCTACAGCAGCCCCAGCAGTTCTTTCAGGTACAACGCCCAGCAATATTATGTCCCTATATTTCTAGAAGCATTTTTTTTACTTTTTTTTTTTTTTACAACCTATTGTTTTTTTTCTATGGTATGGTGTGCCTGGCATGCACTCTTCTCTGGCGCCATATGTCAGGTTTATATAGCAGTTTTTGGATGTGCATGAGAGTTGAAATATCCTCAGCTTTTCCGTGCATGGTGCTAGAGTCATGCCACATTTGAGTCATTGCATTTCATCACATACAGGAGTTGTACATGCAGCCCTTCTCCACACCCCTGAATTGCCCAACCTGCTTTTTCAAGCCGCTGCACCTTCAGAGATAAGCCTTGGTGTGATCAGTGCTTAATGCTGCTCAGTGTAATTACCCAGTGCTTTATATTTAATAATTTATGATAATTTTAGACATTGCACAGCATCTGAATCCCCAGTTACCACAGCAACAAGCTGCTGTGCAATTGTCAGAGGCTGGTAACCAAGAGAGTGGTGTTATTTTCAATCCCTCTAAAACCTCCTATTTGTAACAAAGCCATGATATGGCCTAAGATCCATTAGGCCAGCTATTAAAGTCATCCTATACCAGCCTTATTTATAATCTTCGTCCAGAAGGGACAACACAAGTCAACAGATCAGTTAGTGCCTGTGGGAATGAACACAGGTCATAAGTAGCTTACCTAAATCCCCCGAGATGCCAAAGAGAATATTGCATCAGTTCATCACACTGTGGAGTCACTTCAGGGATCACAGATGTTTTGGTCTCTGACATGAACACATTTCGTTTCGTAACACTCACACAGGCATAAGGGAGTGTACAAAAATGATTGTGTAGGTTCTTTTTTTCCTTTTTGGTAGATGGCAAGGTGGTTTTTTTATGCTATCATTTTCTAGATTCTAGAGATGTATTCTTTTTCAATCAGTAGCATGGCTCATAGAGGTGTGCTTTACCGTGTGCTGAGGACAGCAATCATGTCTCTGTATCAGAGTTTTATTCTCGAGTAACTTGGAGGACCATTATGTCAGATATGAGAAAGGGTAGACGTGTATCTTAATGGTTAGTAGGTATCATGTGCATTGAGGTAACACTCAAGCGCATGCCATTTTTTCATTAGTCAGCAGTTGCATTCACTTTATTTGAATAGAATGATTACTAACTTAAAAGCCAATTAGTCTTAACCTGTATGCTCATCACAGCCCAACCTGGGGCCTCATTTATTCCTCATTTTTGATCTTAAGGATGACTCATATATGTTATTTAAAACTTTACTATGATGTGGAAATGAGCACAGTGACTATATCTGAGCTATATTGTATTATAATATATGCTGGGAGGGGATAAAAGCATTTGTCTCAGGTTCAGCCCCCTACCCATCCATCTCCGGTCAGAAGGTAAATACCCTGAAATGTCTTTATATAATATAAAACCACCTTACCTAGCAACAGAAAAACCTTCATTTATATTGTATTGTCACTTGTCCTGTGCAGTAAAGAATTACTCACACAGAATTTAATGAACTCTCACCATGAAATAAGGGCTGAATTCATGGTTTTCATTAGAAATAACAACTGAATAAATTTACATTTTTATTATTATCAAATTGTGCAAGGGCATATGTTTACAACCCTCCTGTTATGTTAACACCCAGTATTAGCACTCATGCATACATTAAACATGTTATGCATCATTCTCATCATCTCAACCAAGGATTAGATTTGTAGCTGTGACTCCCCGCCTTTTTGGCGTCCACCACTGACACGAATCAACCACAGAATAACATCTTTAAAACAAACTCACTCCTTGGGATTGATAACACATAGTCAAATGACCATGACAGGAAATTAAGGCTACCCAAAAACACCAAGTCAAAAAGATCTTCCATAAAAAAATCGCCCTTTATGTAATTCTTTTTATGATAATATCCTTCATGAGCGATTCTCATCTGAAGGAACACATAATGCTCAGCCGTATGTTATGTAACTGTGAAACACTTTGTATTATGTAAGTCTGTGTCACACTGCTGGTACCACAGCTGATGGAAAACTGATTTGTACACACACATATATATATATATATATACATATACATATATATATATATATATATACACACATATATATATATACATATACATATATACACACACATATATATATAGACATATATATGTATATGTATGTATGTATTAATGTATGTGTGTGTGTGTGTATATATGTATATATATATATATATATATATACACACTGTATATACTGTATGTGTATATATATATATATATATATACACACTGTATATACTGTGTGTATACTGTACTGTGTATTGTATATATATATATATATATTTGTTTTTTTTGTATATTTGTTGATGATTATATTTGCTAGTTTTGTTTTCTTGCTTATACTTTTTATTTGAATTTTATTTTAAACATGTTCAAAATAAAAAAATAAAAATCTATCTATCTGTCAGCCGGTCAGCATACATTCATATTCTCTTCTGTGCCCACAGATGACTCAAGGACTTGTACAGAGTGGATCTACTCCAACATTCTTACACACCGCTAATGTCCCGCAGCAAAGCACTGTGGGATACATCCAGCAGCCACAAACACAGCAAGTGCCACAAGCACAGGTGCAACAGCAACAAAGGCAATACCAACATTCCCAAAACCAGACTGGCAGTGTTTCAGACTTCAGAAATATGTTGACTCGGTAGCGCTGTGGACCGTCTCTGAGCGCCGAGAGCTCCTTCTGTGATGTCGCCTTGCAGGCGGCAGCACGTCATGGCATTCGGAAGTAAGACTTAGAAGTCAAGCTCTACAGCGGGGATGAAATTACTTCTAGTGACCTTACTTTTGACGTGAAGCTGGAGTGAAAACCACAAGCAGAGGCTTCCCACGGTCGGACGTCACCTGCGGGGATCTGAGGCGAGTGAGATCCCGGCCAACATCGCGCTCACCCGTGACTCGGTAACACTTCCGAAACAAGAGGTTTAACAAAGCTATTGAGAGGACTCCACTGTCACGTTAAGACATTTTTCATGTAACAAAAATGTGTGTCTGTTTGCACTTTGGTACCACCCCCTAACCCACAAGTAGAATATTCATTTTCTTTCATGAATTAATATTCTATTTCCCTCTTAAAACAATGACACCACTCCCCAGTGATATGGCAGCATCGTGGTCAGAGTTTCAGCTCCAGTGAAAACGGTTCATCTCATAAAGGGATTGGTGTATATGGGGAAGTCTGCATCAGTGTGTTTCAGTTGGCAGACATCAGATGTCACTCCCATTTTGTCCCCAAAACAATGACTTACTTGGAGATTTCACATCTTAAAGTCAGCTTTGATAAGAATTTATATGAAACACGCCACACTGGGAAGCTGGGGGGGGGTATTCTCTAATTATTAGAAAGCTTGATAGAGATTTTTAAAGCCTCAATCCAGGACTGAAGAAAGGTGCTACAGCTTCCCCCAACTTGAATGAGAATGACACAAAGCTCTGAAGTCCTGATGTTCGGTGCTTCAGATGAGCTCTGTAGCAGGAGTCCTTAGGTGAAGCTAGCAGAGGGAGAACATTTTGTGCCTTTACACCATGCCCATGGTGCGGTTTGACGGTTTTGTCTGATTACGGCTTTAAAAATCCAGCTCAGGTCCGTTTGGAATACAAAGTTATATTTTCATAGGTCATAACTTATTGTTTTCTGCAACAGATTTCAACAAATGACATCTAGATTTGTAATGGCTATTACAAATATATATTGGATGCTTTTTGCAACCATTACATCAGTAGAACATCAAACTCTTTGAACACTTAATGTAATGATAATACAAAATAAGATTTAACTACCCACTGAAACCCCAATGAAATCATTTCAAGTTTATTTATTGCATATAAATTTAACAAATAAATGGGATGTAGAAACAAGTTTTATCCACAAACGTCCTGATTTGACATTGAAAAGTCAACACTGGTCCTACCTAATGTCTAACCCCATCTGAGTTTCATGGTTTAATGTAAGCTGTTTTCACACAGCAGTGGATTTAGTGATTTGAATATCTACGAAACAATGAGAAAAGCTTTGGGAGAGATTCTGCCTGCTAACCTGGATATTTGTGAACAGTATTATCCTGTTTGTTCTTCTCTTCTCATCCATTTGTTTCCTTAATTGACTGTTAAGTCATAAATGTACATTCTTATCATGACGAAATTAATTCACAAGCAAATAATGCAAACGCTTCCCACTATAAATGTGATCTCACTAAAAAACTAAATTGCTATTAGAGGATATCGTTTAATTCCCAAAAATATATTAATCTCCAAAGTATTTTTAGTATGTCATACAGCTGCACTGAAAAGAAAAGCATTTTATTTAACGTTGTTTTAAGTATCAAACATTGATTGATCACACATATTGGAAGTTTTTCAAGTTCTTTGCGGAGTCGGTCTTCTCTGTATTTCAAAATGTTACAATTGTATACTTTTAATACTTTCCCATCACTTTTGAACAGCAGTCTTTGTTGCCCATCATATATTTGGAAAGATGCTGTTTCATGCAAGTCTGGGGAAATCTTGCTGTGATATATGCAACTGCTAATCAGCTCTTGCAACTCCACTCCTGTCTCAAACAGTCATATTGAATATAAAAGCAAGCAGGTGTTAGCATTTGTATGGCCTCACATTGCAAAGCTTAATTTTTTATTTTTTTATTTTTTTATTTGACATGGAAATCACAATGACATTGGACGAACCAGATGCATTGTTTGAGTGTTTTAGCACACAAATATTAATTCTCTAATTAATTAATTCGCTAATTACCAACACTTGTCCACAGGAACAGGTTTGTTCTTTAAATATAGTGATGGCTGACTGCAGCTCCGCGTGAAGCTGGATGAAGAGTGGAATGATATCCGGGAAGGAACAAAGTCGAGAACATATACGTACATCTCTCTTACATTAATGACAATCGGAGACAACTTGAAACAGTGGCTATACTGTACAGAAGCTGCCTGTGCCAGAAAAAGAATTAATCATTTAAAATGACAAATCTATCTTTAAATTTGTTCTTGGGTTACATATTTGTTCCCAAATAGCTCTGCAGGAAAAACTGAAATTCTCATTGTGGAACTGAGCTACATTTTCTTTAAAAACAAAACAAAAAAAAACAAAAGGAAAAAGCAGACGATCGTGCTCAATATGACAGTTTGGACTGGACTGCCTCAGCTGTACACATTCAAGTTAGCTATGTCATGGTCCCTTTCAAGACTGGTGCTGTTCTTAGAGGACAAGACTGAACTGTCAGATCACTTCAAACATGTACGTTCAGTGCCGCTTTACAGGTTCCTATGTGCAATGTCAATTTGAAGAAGAAGAATGTTAATTTATACTGTTTTAAATGTTTCAGAACGGATGTATGATGTATATAGAGGTGTATAATAAGCCATTGTACCATGTAAATTATATGGAAATATTTTTTTAATGAAAATGTCCTGACATTCCTTCAGCCGTTGGTATCAGCAGTATCTTTTTCTTTTCTTTTTTTTTTTTTAAAGGTGAAAGATATGTCCTGTTAACAGACATTAACACAGGATTTTTGTTAATGTGGTGCAGGATGGTAGTTTTTTTCCCTTAACACGAACTCTGAATTCTTTTGTCTTTGTTGCGCAGATTTTCAAATCAAGATGCAACAACAGCTGACCAGCTGTGTCGTCACGGCTAGTGACACAACAGCTGACTTTTTAAAAGATAATTCAGCCGAACTGACTGAACCAGCAAAACATAATTTCCTTTCACTCAAGTCTAACAGCTTTCAGCTTTTTAGCTTTTAAGAAAAAGTGCAATTGTGTTTCATCATCAAAATATATATTTGTTGTTGGATGAGCAAAGTCTCTGGCTCCCTTTGTGTATTTCAGTACATCCACATTTGGTGTAGGAACAGTAAAGTGACTGCTCACACAAGTTGAGCTCAGCCATTAACTCTGAGGTGCCATAGATGATTATTCTTTATTTTCTTTTATTTCGTTTCAACTGCTGAAAGAAATCTGAAGACATTTTTGGAAACTTTTTCATTTTGCAGAAACTTTCAATCACAGTTAAATTTCACCTCAAGATTGCTTTCCATCTCAAATCATTCAGAGAAGATTTCAAATCCATGTTTGTCTACTTGCCTTGTTAAAGTGGTTGAGGGGAAATTCTGCCCATTCAACTCCACTGTGAGTGAATCACGTTTGATGACGGTTTGTGCAATGTGGTCCAGATGTGTGTTTAGCCTGAAATGATCTTGCTTTGGACAAATCACCTCATTCTGCACCAGATGTTTGGAAGTGAGGTCATTTTTTAGATTTTTCTTCAGGTGTGTGTTGTTTCACAGATATCATTGTAAATAACCCCACCACTCAGTCAGTACTGTTTTTCTTTGTACTCTCTGTCTCCCTACTGCACCACTTTTTTCTTCATCTTCAGAACACTTTTCCTCTTCATGGGCTTTTTCGTTGAGTGTTTTGAAGGCTGTGATGTGAGTCACATTTAACTTGTACTTTTCTGATGTGTAAAATAATGTCTGACACCTTAAACGTGGGAGTGGGAGTCACTAGGACATGAACAAAACAAACCTGGTTCACAGCCATCTCTGCAGTTTCAGTGCAGAAACAAACATTGAATATATTGTATAATAGAATGTAAAAAAAAGTTTAGACTATATAGTTGTTTATTTTATATGTCTAATAGATTACATATGTACGTTACATGATTTTAAAATTAAAGTAATTTTGTAACAGATAATGAAGTGTCTTATTATAGGAGGCGAGGCTTTTTTGAGTTCAAGTTGGTGTTGCACAGTCACTTGTATGGC
This sequence comes from Chaunax sp. Z400, assembly GCA_037577475.1. Taxonomy (NCBI): domain Eukaryota; kingdom Metazoa; phylum Chordata; class Actinopteri; order Lophiiformes; family Chaunacidae; genus Chaunax; species Chaunax sp. Z400. The sequence continues at coordinate 9,109,027 of CM075201.1, read as the reverse complement.
TTGTTTTTTTTCTTTCTGTATTTACCATCAAAATAAGCTTTATCGTTAATATTGTTTTAAAAGAAATTAACAAATTAAGTTTACACTCTAAAATATCTTGATATTAATTATGTCATATTGAATTATTTATAAATCAACCTGGATATTGTGAAATATATGAAAATAAATATTTTTAAACATATGTATTGTTATTCCGAGCAAACTGTTTATATACAACATGATATATGTACAAGATTTTTTTTTTTAACTGTGTATAGTTTCACCTCTGAAAGCCAGGCTAGTATTAATCTATGATTAAGACTCAGCAGGCCACTGGACATGGAAGAAAAACATTTGACTTTAAATAAAATATTTTTAACACTTCTCTAATGGCAAACTTTCAAATGTGTTTGTTTGACAGTGGATCGATGATCAGATTTAAGATGTAACATTACAGGAGGGGAGACAATGTGAGCCACTATCACACCTTGCAATTACATTTTGAGTGATTCTTTTGATTGTAAGTCTACTGTTTGGTTGTCACCATTAGTCTACTGCCACCTGCTTAGAGGAGTGAAAACTTGCAGTGTAGTAAACTGACACCTTATTTGTAGCCCAAGAAACATCTGTCAATCACAGTAAATACACTGCTGAATTATTATGGTAATAAAAATGCAATTTTATTCATTTCAGTATTTTAATCAATACAAAAACATCTTCATTTCTTCAAAAGATTAAAGCATTGTCTAATCATATTTATTTAAGCATTTAAAAATATCAAAATGAGATTTGGTCTAAAACAAACTTAGTTTCTATTGCTCTTTCTATCTAAAATAACTGTCTGCGTACATGATTGTATGATTTACAAGATATTCTCACAGAACTAAACACTTGTTATTCTGAGCCTCCTCGTCGAGACAAAGCTCTGTCACTCTGTAGACTTTGCTGATCAGGACTTCCACCTCATCTCCCCCCAGATGACAAAGGTCCAAGATGCACACGACATGAGTGTCCTCCAGCTCGCTGGCAGTCATTAAGACGTCCTCTGCAGGACAAACATTCCTCATTATGCTATGATCTCTCACATTCACCCTAAATATGACACGGTATTAGACTGCTGGAAAGACGTGTGAAGTTCAAACTGTGTGATAAACTGTTTCCTGAAGGGATGGTGTGGTGGCTACCTGGCTCAGGAAGCGTCCCGTCACTGTGGTTGGCTGTGTCACTGAGGGGGCAGAGGAAGCCTGATGAAAGGCAGGACAGCATTGTGTTGCCATGGGGATCCTGAGGAAGTCCCACAGCCCTGGGATCATCTGAGCTCATGACAGGAAAATACGCAGCATCAATGGCTATCTGCTTGTTTATACCTGTGAAAAAAGTTTGAAAAAGAAGACAGGTCATGTTTTTAAATCTCTGCCAAGGTAATGTTTTTGCTGGTGCTGGTTGGTTTGTCTGTCGGACTGTTAGCAGGGTTACTCAAAAAGTTATTGAAAGATTTTGATGATGTTTTTTCGAGAGGTAGAATATGGCCCAAGAAACAATCCATTGAGATGTTGGTGGTGATCCGAATCATCATCTGGATCCAGAATTTGTTTGTAATTGTTTAATTATATAAGGCTCACGGAAAATTCACTACTGTGAGATAACAAATAATAATGATACCTACTTGCAACTAAGGTCAAATTGTAGCTGAAGCAGTGCTGATTCAGTTAGATGTCAAATGTGATTTTTTTCTTAAAAAGTTAATGGAGGTAGATCCTGAAGAAAACTGCAGTAAGTGAAATATTACTATCAGATTAATGATACTAATGTGATTCCAATTCTAGGGGTAGGTTTTCATGGTCAAGGAGTCATATTATGAGCGTCAGACTATCATGGGACTATTTCTGTTAGGTGGAATGACATAATGTGGAAACTGAGCTGCCTTGGCTGAGGTTTGTGTTCTCTGAGTGCTGTTAAATCTAGTAAAAGATATTAGCTCTGAAGGTGAACCTATCTGTCAATGTGTCAGCTCATAGGGTTTAAAAATGCTTTGTTGTTAATTAAGAATTCAGTCAGAAAATGACAGAAGTGTTATCTTAAACGCTGCTGTTCAGAGACAACAACACATCTAACTACACAGCTAAAAGGTTGAATGGAGCAGAGTTACCTGAATACTACAGAGACATATGTGTTAAGGTGTTTTCCAAATGTGACTCATCTGACTGCACAGCTTGGTTTCCACTGACGGAAGGTCTGAACCTCAGAGTTGCTCATTGATGACGTAAATGTAATGTAATAAAAACTTAGAAGCTATTTTTTATACTTATTCAGGACAAACCAAATTAGACAGCAATTTCTGTCAACTTGAGAGAGCCATTCATGGGAAAGAGAAGGCTAACACACATTCTCCCTGTTATTTAGACTTTTAGTAGGAAACAATAATGCTCTGACACACATTTGGTACAACAGAGGCCTCAGTGTTGCAACAAATCAGAGTAATTCTTCCCATAAAACTTTACCTAATATTGTTACTTGGTAGTATCCTGGACAATCCACAGCTGGGATGTCAGCAGATTGCTCTGGTGTCCACTGCGTTGGCTGAAGGTTACTCAGCTGCAGCAGGACGTCCTTTTCGTCTACCGTGAACCTCCGAGTGACACTGTCCTCATACAGACCACCTTGGCGCAAATGTTCCGACAATTCTTGTCGCTGTTTAACCCAACTGCTGCTTTCCCAAGATAAAATGTCAGAGTCTGGTGGAAACAAACACGTGAGAGTGAGAGTGTGTCAGAACACATAAGGTATGCTGCAGCAAAGCTGAGGTACCAGTAATGCACCTTGATTTTGGAGTTGCAGATGACAGTCCACATCCTGAGCCTCTTCAAACTCAGAATCACCCAATTCTTCTTCCTGCTCTTGTTGTACCTCTGTAGTTTTCGGTCCAGCCCTGTAGGAGCAGAAACAAATGAAGGTAGTGAAGTGGTTGAAGCAGGTTCTAAATGGACACTACCAGCTGAATCTTCAGTACCTTTTTGCTGGCACGCTACCACAATTCAAGGAGGCTTCTCTGAAAAACATGTTAATAGGCTACGTTAAATTTAAAACTTGATGAAATGTTCTCAGCTTTACGATAGTCAGGAGTCAAATCATACCTCATTTGAATTCTCCTTTTCCGTCTGTTGCCTGAGATTTTCTCAGCAGAGGGAGATGTTAGGCTGGCCTCTGACGTCTGCTCAGCTGCTGAGGGATCGCTGTGTGTGTCTGGTACAGCTTGTTCACATGCATCGGTAGAGACACCTGGCACCTGTAGGAAACCAGTGAACTATTTTTGGAGTTTTAATGGTCACAGCCCTGGAAAGGATGCGTTGAAATAATGGCTGTTACCTCTTCCCCATCTGTTCCTTCAGACGCTGTTGTCTTCAGGGTTTTTGTGTAGTGCACTGACACGATCTGTCCTTGAATGCCCAGTCTTTTGTGTTCCCTATACTGCAAGATCTCTAGCTCCCTCTTCAAGTCAGCCGCGGCAACCAGATTAGCTTGAGCTGAAGATGGAGCATGGAGCTTTTAAAATAATAAAAGTCTACAAAAACAGTTAAAACAAATCACTTTCAGATGCACTGCATAACTGCACTCTACTTTACAGGGCCAAAGGTCCCCAGCTGTTGTCTATAAATTGTCTTGTTATGAGTGGCTTGAGAGAAGACTTTTTTGAGAATCCACATAAAACATAAAAGGATGAACCATGGATCAACATACAAATGGTCCCGGTGTGCAGTACGTCATTTATCCAGACTGCATCTTGTGGCAGGAATGTGACCCAGATTTTATTGGATTCCTGCCACCCATGAGATTGGCGTGAAACTCATTATGATTCAGTACTGAGGTGGAGTTTCATGCTGTGAAATTATTTAAAAAGTAAGCTTAACCTTTATCTACAGCTAATTGGAGCATTCTGAGATAAAATCACACGTTTAAATCAACCATTTAGTGTTTTTGTCTCACCTGAGGCATCCACCATTGACTGAGTACATTTCTGCAGAGGATGAGGGTAGCAATAATGACCACCGACAGCAGTCTTCTGAAGGACAGTGTTGTCCTTCAGAGTTTTGGTCCACTGGATGAAGCTCTTCACTTTGGGGTCATTCACATATGGCTGACCTTTGTGGTAGCCTGTTGTGGAGATAATTTCCAGTTCCCTTAAAAACACAGTGACTGATAGACACCACGTATATGTGGAGTATAATCTACATATTGTTACAGCTGTGCAAACCTGTGATGAATGTCTCTGTCTCACAGCTGCTTGTGAGGTATGGCAACGAGCCTTCTACTTGACAAACTCTCATCTGAGTGCACACCAGGAAGGTCACTGTGGAAGACATGATAAATCAACTAAGTGAAAATGCTTACAAAGTGTGAGAGCAGAGTTATCAGACAGGAGCTGATACGGTTCACTTACTTGGGCATATGCGACTGAAGATTTCTGGTTGAGAAGAGGAAAAAACCTCCAGGATAAAAGGGTAGCCAGATGTCCCATCAACTGCATGGATCCAGCGATATGTCCAGTGTTTTTCTGTACCTACAAGGTGGAAATTCAGTAGCTTTAAGATTTAAAAAAATAATTTCCAGTTTGTAGATCAAATATTAACATTTCTCACCCTTGTTCCCTTTACTCTTGACTCTTTCAACACGGCCAACAAATGTTACCAAACCAATGACATCACATGCAAAATTGTGGGGTAATTTTTCCAACTCTGACCTGTAAGATATAAACATGACATGAAGCACTTTAAAAAAAAAGGGAAATAATTACAAAACATGTCTCAACAAGGAAATTCTTTACAAACAGAATAATATCAAATAGTATGTCTTTATTTGTATAAAGCAAAACAGTAAATAACTAGAAGGACACACAGTAGAGCTCATACCTCCACCAAGGTCCCTTATAATTAAACATTAATTAAAATACCAATTATAAATCTAGCCTGACAAGTTTCATGAAAATCTGTTGTAGTAGTAGTTGAGAAAAATACTAAGAAAAACCCCATCTTGCAATGTTAAAGGAAATGAAAAAAAGAAAGAAAGGATCCTCCCCTTTATCCAGATACACTCCAAAATACCATGGTTTCTTCTTCGGTACATGCCCCACTCAGCCACCCGGTTTCATGATAATTTGTTAAGTAGTTTAGGCATATTTGAGAAAAATGATCAAAAAAGTCTCATCTTGTAATGTTAGAAAAATCTGAAATTCTTGAATTCACCCCCTTATCTGGATCCACTCCAAAACTTAATGGTTTCTTTTCTGTCACAAGCCCAACTCTTCTAACAAGTTTCATGAAAATCCATCGAGCAGTTTCTGTGTAATCTTAAAAGACAGACTAACCAACAAACCAGAAAGATGCTAGTGAAAACATAACCTCCTTGGCAGAAGTAAAAATAGCAGACCTGAAGTACTAGATAAAGATAGATTGATGTTTAAGTGTAGATCGATAAATGCCATTTCACTACCTGGTGATGAACTGGTAGGAAACCTCAGGCAATCCCCACTGAGGCAGGACACTACTTGGCGATATCACAGTGATGACTGCGACTGGGTTGCGAGGATTCAAGCAGATTTCTTAGAAAAATACAGATGAAGACGCTGCATTAGCCCTTTAAAACAGTTAAAAAATAAATCAAGACAAAACTACACATTGTTTTATAACTGTTCAAAACTGTTTTTGCCTTTGTAGAAGCCCTGTTATTATAAAACCCCAGAGAACGAAAGATAAATGGCAAAAGAGATCACATTTTAAAAGGATAGCAACAAATTCTCAAGATTGGACTTAAGTAAAAGCATATTTGAATTATATGTACTGTATAAACTATACAGTCCTGCAACTGAAAAAAGTCGTAGTTAGAGATGTATCACATACAAAACTTCAAAATGCAAAACTGTGGGCAGTAGTTTTGTACGTACCAACAGAATTAAAGTTCTTCATTCTGTGATGGTCCATTTGCGGGTGTGACCGGTTTGAATAACTCTGCTTTAAGGTGTAATTTTGGAGGTACAACACTGTGCCCACGTTCAGTCTCTTGTAATACTCTGGACAAAGTTCATTCCAAAGCACAAGGGACATTGTCCCACTCTGGTCTGCAACTTCAAAATATGCCTGAAATATGACAAAATAAAAGAGGTGAAAAAAAACACTACTTTCTTTCACAGCACAATGGTGGAAAATGTCTAAGAAATATGAAAGTGAGATTCTCTTCACATCTTGTTTCTGAGTTTTCAATTCTTGGGAAGTTCAAACTCACCTGGTAGGGATAATCAATCTTGAGGCCAAACTTCCCATAATACCGTAATCTGGATTTGTGTATTATCTTCACTAGGAGAGGCAGGGGTTTCCATGTCTTTCCAAAGAATGACTCCAGATTATAAAGAAGAGTAATCTTGGACACTGTTGAAAATAGGACAGTGAACAAGACATCTTTATTAATTTAATTCGAATTTCAAATTTAGTGGCCAGAGGTCATGCAAAAATAAACATAAAACATATTTTGCAAGGGAGACGCATTAGCTGGACTGGACACAGTGTCAGTGCATAAATGCCGGTCAACAACACTGTTCCTCTTCTTTTCCACCTCTGAATTAGCTCAAAATACTTTCTAAACACATTAGATTCTTTGCTTTTCTTACCCGAGTCAAAAATAGTCTCTTCTCTGTTCTGTATGCATACTGAGCTGGAAGCAAAATTATTCAACCCCATTGCATATTAGGTTTATCGGCAAAATATACTATTTATCAGCTGTTTGCAACAACCAGTTCACAGGAGAATGTATGCTCTTATTAAATATACTAAGGGGTTGAATCATTTTGAGACTGCAGTAGTCATTAAAAGTAGCATTTTGTGCTGAATGTGAAAAAAAAGAAAAGAAAATCTGATGCATCGAGCTATTTAAACTTTTCTTGTGTGATTTGGTTTTGCAAACAGCTAATAAAAGGCATATTATGCTGATAAACAATTGGGTTGACTAATTCTGCTTCCAACTGTTATCGTGCAGAAATTATTCAGCAGTAATTCATGAACAGAGAATTTATAGGGACAAAGATTCTGATTCATTTAACTTACATATCAAGCCAAAACGCACAAATTCAAGAATGTGTTGGCTTCATCTGTTTAAAAGTAATTATTGTTATCAATTATTACTGTATAAAAAATTGTATCAGCTATCGGTTGGATGAAACAAGGAGTCCGGAAACATCACCTAAGAAACTGAGTTTTGTTGCTTGTGAGAAAATAGATCAAAAATACTTCCCAATATAACAATATTTATTAACTGTTGTCATGCATCATATCCAACTTGGGGAATTATCTGAATCGCCTTGTGTAAAACAAATTCCGATTACACTAAATGCCATCCTCAATAATATTGTCAAATTGATGCATGCAAGATCTTGGTTCAAATATATCGTGCGATATTTGCCTTGGTCAGTTCGGTCCAGCTTCAGTGGTGTAAATGTAATCCATGTAAATAGATCAGAGCGTGAAAGAGGAATTGACATAGTATCTCACCGTCCAGCACAGTGCCAGATGAGGGACACCGAGAGATCCAGATATCTCCCTCCGGGTCGTCGTTGTTCCACAGAGACAGATAATGCTTGCGGCTCACTTGAAGAGGAACATCACTTTGCAGCACCACACTCCTCTCCATACCATGCTTGACCAGCACAGCCAGTGAACCGATATCCCTTATACGGGGCAGGACAACAGACCTCTCTACACCACAGTTGAGCTTTTCAATGCAAATGTAGCCGTGTCCCAGTATCCTCTCGTTGTAAACAAAAGAGCACTGCGTGATTCTGATGTCAGTCCCAGTCCTCAGGAGGTTAGTGTGCACCAGATGATTTAAACTAGGGTGAAGAACGCATTTGGCTCGCCAGACTCCGTCAGTGACCATCACATCGTAGCTGTAGCTGCTGAGCTGCTGACCCTCAGCTTGCTCCGATAAGTACCGCTGAAGTGCAATGACAGCGACGAGAGGCGCCTCTTCAGCTCGTAATTTCAGACACTGTGTTGAGGCTAATCGCTCCAGCGTCCTCTGGAGGAAAGACGCTTGAGGAACACCAGTCACCATCGAAGAACAAGACGAGTTATCTTCCATTGTGGGCAATTAACGGCTACGTTACAAGTTTGACACGGTATCTAAACTATCTCTTTTTAGCTTGTTGGCTAACTTCTCCTGCCATTCTTAACAACAGTATCGTCTATCTCTACACGTGTTTAACCTTTTAGGCAGATAAACTACTGAGGCATAGACTTATCATCATACAGCTACTTTATCATACAAGAATATTGATCGGTGTTTCAGAGGAGGATAGTTCGTTAACGAAGTGTTAAGGCTGGCGATAGCAACAAACAACTTGGGTGCTGTTTGATTGCGTCACTATTTGACTATTATTATTATCGCAGTATTTGCGAGTGGTGCGCACGGAGAATTAAACCCACCCTAAGTCTATATTGTATGTCTAACGCTATATAATAAACACCAGGTCTTACCTAAAATTAGCCGGCTAATGTACACAGGAAATTTCAATTTTTAAATTCCGCGCTGAGCAGATTTAGACTCGGACTGATTTGACATCATCAACGCGACGGATGCGTTTGTTGCGATTGGCTCTTCTTCTTCTATGTTTTTAACAGCAGCCGCCATCAGTTAAAAAAACAAAAACTTTATTGTAAACGTAATTTACAAACATTGACAAAATACTGTATAAACATAAATGAACAGTGGCATCAATAATCATGTTCAGACATTCTACATATGGTCTTTAAAATACTCTTGAATTATGTCACAGAGTACTTAACAAGTACTTAACAGTAATTAAGTAAGTGTACAAATAGAGCAAATAAAAAAGTAGATAAATGGAAAAAAATAAAGCAAAATAAATAAATAAATGGCAATATCCTAATTTTCTCCAAAAAAATTCTAATAACAAATTAGACATATGCATGCATTTTTTTTGTTTTCTATCAATTGTGCAGTCTTGGAGTATATCTTCAGTTCAAGCTAAAACAATTCAAAGGATGGGAGAGACTTTGAGAACTTGGCTCTATGAATCATAAATTTTCCCATTAGACGCAGCCGCCATCCATTGCATTACGGCCTCTCTCTGGATTACATCAGCACGCCCTGAGGTTTATATTCTATTAATGAATCCAGTGTCTAATTCATAGTTTGAGTTGTGCTTTTCCTCATTTTCCATTCATCCCAATTTCCAAAATACTTTAAAAAAAATTAATCCATGTATTTGTTACTTCCATGATGGATTATTGTAATTCCCTATTATCAGGCTGTCCCAATAACTCTCTAAAGACTCTCTAGTTGATCCAGAATGTAATTACTTTGTGTAGATTGGCTGTGAAAACAATACATGTAATTCCTGCTAACATCACAGAATTGATTTGGATCAACCAGAACCTAGTAAACCTGGTAAGTATTGAGATCTTTGACAGAGTTCAGGAAACATTTTGAGTATTGATCTGACTGTATCAGCTTAGAATGTTTAAGGGACATCTCACCAATATGAACAAAATGCTTAAAAGATAAAATGCATAAAATATGAAATTGAACTGAAGTTCAGTTTCAAGTGGGGAAAAGTTTTGTGCCAGTTCATGCTTATGGACTGGGTTCATATCCAGTCTTTATGAATCTCTCTCCGGCCTTCTTTTATTTGAGGAGTCATCCAGAGTTTGGAGTTGCAATATTTCTTTATTGTGTGGACTGTTATAGCGGTATTTATGCAGAAATAAATTAGTCCATATTGACAATGACCCTGTCCTTTTCCTGAAATTAAAAATATTAATGCCAAAATTATACATAAATGGGAAAACTAAAGCATGCACATTTTAAAGTTTTAAAAGACCTTTTTTGCATGCAAGTATTTGCATTTAATTTCGTATTTTCTGCTGTAATTACATATGTTGAATATAATGAATTTAATGATTTAGTATCTATTTATGATGTCATGTCCACCCTTCTTTGTAATCTCCTTTCAATTTGAGGTTACTTTGATCATAAATGTATTTGCATGTATGTCTGTTGAAGCATTTAAAACACTGAAAATATGTTTTTCTTGTGAATTAAATACAATATGAATAAACTAAATAATTAGTGAGTATTTTTTCTATTTCACTGATGGAATAGGTGTCTTAGAGACTGAACTTGCCAAGGACCGCCTTCTCTTCAGAAACTACAATCCCAGAATGCTTTGCAGCGTTTGGCAGCTTTTCTTGTCGACGTGTGAAGGGGAAGGATACGGACACAAACAAATGTCCCCGGGTTTGATGTCGGCAGCAGTACAGATAACCGTGACATGTCAGGTGGATTTAATAGATAACTACATGACATTTGAAACATGTGGCTCAAACCTGAAGAGATTCTGCTGAAAAACGCTTTCAAATTATGGCTCACCGATAACGATAATCAGTATTTCATACTGCAAAGGAGACGAGGTTATGGAGAAGGTGGAGGCGGTTTGACAGGTAAGAGGCTATAACCTCCACTTATGTTTAAGTCGGGACGACCGCTGCCACTAAAATAAACGTGTTACCATAGGGTTAACTAGCTATACATTTCTGTAGCTAACGTGCCTCGTGCGTTTTAGGGCGGGTGCTGCAGAAAAATACCCTCATAGCAACAGGTATAAGTGTGAAAATGGGACTCGACTCAACAGCTGGTTTCTTTTGTTGACACACCGGTCTGCAAGAGTAAAGGTCTCCGAGTTAGGGTTATCACAGTATGGAGTTGACAGGGAGGCTATGATAGGAAATGTCTATGTGTTTCACTGTGGTTAGGTTTTGAGGATGTGTGTTTTTTAAAAAATTTTACCAGGGAAAGAAGTCTCATTGCTTAAAAATCTCTTTCACATCTTTCACAAAAGCGTCCTTACCAAGACAGGCAGCAAAACAAATAAACAGGATTGCAGACATATACCAGCAATGAGAATAAATTACACACCAAAAAACATAAGATATCAAAACATATTCATCACAAGTCATCACTGTTAGGGATCAAGCAGGTGCTGTATGAAACATAGCATCTCCAACCGGATGTGCCTGCATCAGAGTCACGCAGACCAGCTCTTTGAGAATCAGATAATTTTTCAACTTTTTCCAGGCAGAGGGAGGAGCATACTTAAATACTGTAACTTTTTCCGGATTCAGTACAGACCTTAGGGACAGACAGAAGGAATAAGTCCTGGGAGCAAAGACAATTATTTTCCATGCTTTTTTAAGAATATAGATGAAGATGAAAGTATAGACCAAGAATATCCTTTAAATATGAATATACCAGTGTTTAAGTCTATGGTTTGACAAGGCAGATCATACAACTCTGACATACAACAAGCAATGGTGAGTAAGGGCTTCATAATTTGTAATACAGTAAATCTCAGTACTCCATGGTAGACAGTGTCCAGTGTGTATAAGCATTGCAAAGAGGCATGCATGCATAAGACATCACCGGAGTCCAGCACAAACATAAAGATGGTAGCACCTAATCTCCTTTTGGCCTAAAAGTAAAGAAAAGACTTGATTCTAAAATAAAAACCAAAAGCAGACTCAAAAGCAGACTCACAGTCATGCATTTTGGAGGATCTACCTGCCTGTTAGGACAGTTCAGTCAGTTTGGCCATCACTTTCTCCCTGAAGATAGAAATATAACAGTAAACCCTTAAATTAAATGTCACTGCACTGCAATGGCAAGGACTGCTGCTGCCTGGACAATAAATGTGATGTGTGTGTGTTGACATGGATGCCTAGCTGAGCTGTCACACTGTAATTTAGATTATATAAAGGTTAGCTAAAATTACATGGAATATTTTTAGCATGGGGAGAAAGCCCTCAAAGTCAGTTTTTACAAACTTGGGTTGCAACTAATGATAGTTTTCATTATTGATTAATCTGTCAATTATTACCAAGAAGTCAAAGCCCAAAGTTATCACCCCCGCCAAGGAGTGTGTCTTTGCTGGTGTTTGTTTGTCAGTCTGTTAGCTGGATTGCTCAATAAGTTATCTATGGATTTTGATTAAATGTTGTTTTTGTAATGTATGGTATGGCCCAAGAGACAATCCGTTTTTGGTGATGATCTGGATCATCATCTGGATCCAGAACTTTTTTAAAGGATTATTCACCATAGCAGGATAGGGGCAATTACAAGATTCTTGCTTCTAACTTCAAGGATAATGCCTAAATTGCTTGAGCAAAACTTGTGTGATGACATCCCCATAAGATCTATCACACATCAAAGTCAGCATCCAACTAATAATCTGGATCTGGTGATACATAATGTTTATATTTATAGGGCTCACGGAAAATTGACTACTGCGAGATAACAAATAATGATGATACAGACTTGAAACCAAGATCAAATTGTAGCTGAAACTGTGCTGATTCAGTTAGATCAAATCTGATGTATCTTCAAAAGTTACTGAGCTAGATCCTGAAGAAAACTGACATTAGGGCAAAACAGCATCAAGTCCTCATATTTGCCAATAGACTTTCATGTTTGTTGTTGTTAGTTGAAAGTAGTGGTAGTTAGTAGTGGTTGCTTATTAATTTCCTGTTGATTAACTAATCAATTAATTCACACACACACACACACAAGCAGACCTATTGTTCATACCGATTATATATTTTAAAATGTCAAGTCTTGGAGAAGGAACAGTCGTTCTTGCATTGTACCACTTCCAAATGGATGGTTATGGATTTGATTTGTTTTGGTTGTATTGTCTCCCATTGATTTAGTTTCTCCATGTTATTTTTAACTTTTGTGTTTTCATCATTTGTACTATTCCCTTTTTTTTTTAAAGCCAAATAACCACTGAGGGACAAAAGCTGTCCTTAAATGGATTTTGAAATTCCAGGTTTAGGAAGGAGAGATCCAAGTTCAAAGTAACAAGCCAAACTGAAAGTTGTCTTGTTACAAAACAAATGTGTGAACTGTAAAAAAAGAAGAAGAAAAAGTGACACCCCTAGAGAGTCTCTGATGCAACACAACCTGTTGTGTAAACCTAATTGCGTGACATTTTTTGCTAACTTGGATCTTTGAAAATTAATGTTACCTAACAGTAGAGTAGCACTTGTAACACAGTCAGTGAGTGCAGCCTACAGATTCTTACCAAATGCAACAGTGTGACAGCAGGAAGGTAATTAATAGATGATAATGATAGTGAATAGAGTTCTTGCTGAAGACAAAAGGAACAATGTCCTGTCTGGATGGTTTAATAACAGTGGAGCAGTGAAGGTTAAATACTACTTGATTGTACACGGCATGCTGCACATGAAGCCCTCTCCAGCACAAAAGCCTTTAACTGTAGTATCTTTTATATGTTCAAGTCTCTTCATAATAGAAATAAATTGCGTGAACTGTGTTTGATCCCTACTTGGCAGATCCTCTGTTTGAACGTGTGGAGAGCTCATCCATGTTCGGCAGCGGGTCAGTGTACTGCTGATGGGGTGCTTGAGTGCAGTTTCACTGCACCCTTGTTAATTATTCATGGCTTTCATGTCAGAGAGAAGAAGTAAAGGTAAAAGATTTGGCTAATTTTAGTTGTGCAGCTCTGATATGGACCCCAGAGATCTGTTGTTTCTACACTGGACTGTAAGAAGAGTACGAGATTGAAGGAAAGGAACTTTAATCCAATGGCTAACACTAGACAGCAGCTAAATTAATTTAAGTTATTTAGATTTTGTGATGCTGTCGAATGGTAGTCTATCAGAAAATACATTTAAACACAGACATAACGTTTAAACATTTTTTTTAAATTATTATACCCCACCATGAACGAAGTGAGGATGGGGACAGAAAAATGGGTTCCATCCATCTGTCTGTCCGTTACATTTCATTTTTGGTGCATAGCTCAAAAACTATTAAATATTTGTTTTTCACAAAACCTTCTTCACCCAGCAACCAAATACTGAAGTGGTGCCTTTTGCTATTTAGGGATTTTTGTCATTTCAATTTTTTTCATTTCCATGGTTACAAGTTGAATTTTGGCTCATTCTGTGAGTGGGATGTGTCTCATATGAGTGGTACTCAAGCAAAAAAAAAAGTGCAATATTTTTTCACAAAACTTTATGTACACATCTCCCATGTACTGGAGAGGTGTCTTTTGATACCTTGGGAGTTTTAAGCATTTTGTTGTTTGTTTTTAATTTTAAAAACTGAACTTTTTCTCAGCTATGCGATAAACAAGAATTGCAATTAACAGGGACGACTTGAATAACTTCTCTAACTGTCTTTCTTCAATGAAATGCACAATGGTCAGGGATCCTGAGTATTTCATGCTTGTTTATTATATTGATATTAGTTTCTTGAAAATCATATATAAGTCTGTTATCTGTCTTTCAGGATTTCAAAGGTTTCACATGACTGAAGGTAATGGGTTTAAGTGTTGGCTAAAAATATCCTTGTATTATATGTTACAGGCCTCCTTGTGGGAACTTTGGACACTGTGTTGGACTCCACATCCAAAGTTGCTCCCTACCGCATTCTACACCACACACCAGACTCACAAGTGTATTGGTCAATAGCATGCGGTATGTCACATGTTGCAGATCTTTTTACTTAATTCTGTGAAAAATTCCATAATATTATCAATTTTATTAGATGGTAGATTTTGTATGTAAAGTCACATGTTCTAATTTTAGAAGAACAGTCACTGTTTAAAAAAACCCAAAGTATTCCAAATCCAAGTTAAGATTTTACAGTAAAAAGAATGTTTTTGAGATTAAACACCCCACCCCAGAACAAACAAGATTGTTGATCTTTCAAAAATAGATTTTGTCATATTTGTTTCACTTGTGATCTTGTCTCAGGTGTCACCAAAGAGGAGATTGTTCAGCACTGGGATTGGTTGCAGCAGAACATCATGAGGACGCTCTCTGTTTTTGACTCCAGTGAAGACATAACCAGCTTTGTGCAGGGCAAGATTAGAGTAAGAATTTATGAGTGCCCCTTTTTTTTTTTATTAAGGAATGTCTCTGCAGGGCTATAAAATACTGAATGTGATAATGCCCTCCAAATCTTGTAAACCTGACTGAATTACCTGATTGCATTTTCATCCCGCCGACATGAAAATGACAGGGGAATATAGTCGTCAGCATGTCTGTCTGTCTGTATCTTTTTTTTTCTCGCAAACTATACATACTAGCTTCACCAAATGTAATACATAAATAAACCATGATGAATAGTTGTGCCTTTTAATATTTACAAATCTTAATTTTGGTCTTTTCCATGGAAGGATGATTTTAAGGTAACTCTGAAGGTCGCTTATCTTCTCCATAGCATATATCCTAAATGATATTCACTGCTCCAGGCTCATTAAAGGAATGGGGGATATGTCATATCCAGATGATTCTGATTATAGCAATCCACAAATAAGTGTGGGTTTGTCACCAAGAGCAACACCTTCAGATTAGATATCGTTGATCTAAAGACACTGATTTGCTTTAAGGAAAATTATATGTTGTTCTTGTTATCACCCTCAGTTTGCAGTAACCCTCAATGTTTAATGTGTTAGGGTCTCATTGCTGAGGAAGGGAAGATGTCCCTGGTACTGGAGGACGATCCCGAGAAGTTCCGAGAAGCACTCTTGAGGTTTGAGAAGTGGTTTGAGCTGCCACTGGAGGAAAAGCTGGTCACATATTACTCATGCAGCTACTGGAGAGGGAAAGTGCCTTGTCAGGGCTGGCTCTACCTCAGCACGAACTTCTTGTGCTTCTATTCATACCTGCTGGGATCTGAGGGTAAGCCATTTCTGTGCCATCCTGATAATGTTGTTTGTTGGTAACAGAGACTGTGAATGCACCTACTGCAGCCACTGTAGTGGACTTTTATGTTCTTATATTCTTTAAACATTTTTACATTAGGAAATATAGTAGCTCGAGGTAATGAGAGCTTCAATAATTGTTAAAAGGCCATTTTGCGCATGGGCCGCATTGTGGAGGCGAAGTTGAAAAGCAATGTGCATAATGGATAAAACAGATTTTCGTGACAATTAGTGACATTTGAAGAATTTTCACATTAATCCTGTGAACATTTACATTTTTTGGTATCAGCATTTTTCCCATAATTACACCATGGAGTGTGTTTTTACTGCAGTGCATTTAATTTTTTGTAAATAATGAGAAATAATAATAAAAAAAAAACTTCATGGCCCTTCTGTTTGGCTTATTAAATTTCTTTTATTGGGCTGACTCTGTAGTAAAACTCATCATCTCCTGGGATGAGATCTGGAGACTGGAGAAAACCTCTAACGTTCTACTGACTGAGAGCATCCATGTCTTGGCTCATGGGGAGGATCACTACTTCTCCATGCTGCTGCATCTTAATGAAACATTTGTTATCATGGAACAGCTGGCAGACTACTCCATCAAGCGCCTTTTTGATAAGGAAGCTTTCCAGAGGGAGCCAGCACTCTCCGACCCCCTGCAAATTACCAAGAGGTACTGTATCTCTGCTACACTGCACATTTTTACATGATCCTGTTAGTGCTTCCTGCCAACTTGAATAATCAGAGTAAAAACAAAGTCTGATTCAAGTCAAGTAGAATATAACCCAACTGAAGTTGCAGGGAGATCATAACCGACAACACCAGTGCCAGGTATTTTAAAATCAACCCAATCAGTTTTTTTCTAATTTAGAAGTTTAAATTCTTAATGTGTTAATTTACAGTTTTAAATTTAGAACCTGACATTGAACAAAATCTACCTTTCCATACATTATCTCTAATTTATAACCACTGTATCTAAATATATAACCAAATAACCAAAATGCTCCTTTGCCTAAATAAATGTCATGGAAGACATGGAGGACTCAAAAACAGGTCAGGCTGAGACTATAGAGCATGTGAATCTGGAGGCTGATAAAAGGATGTTTATTGAAAACTTAAACTTGATGTTCCGCTCATGAATTTCTGCTTTACTTCCCCACAGAGGCTTAGAGGCTCACGCAAAGAGTGAGCAGTTCCGGACATTTTTCAGGCTTTCCAAAGAGGAAAACCTGTTGGAGGTGCATGAGAGCTTCCTGTGGGTGCCCTTCAGCCACTTTAATACTCTTGGAAAGATCTGCCTTTCTGAAAATTACCTGTGCTTCGCCAGCCAGGATGGAAGCCAATGTCATGTCATCATTCCAATGCGAGAGGTACTTGATTAATTAAAAACACTGCCATAAAGCATTCTCTCAGATAGCGCCCTGCATACTGATGAATATCATGTTCAAAAGTGACCGTCCGGTCTGCCAACATTTTTCCAGGTTGTTAATGTTGAGAAGCCAGACTCCAGCAGTAGGGCTGTGACGGTTTATGTGCGTGGCAAGAGAGCACTGCGTTTCTCAGAGGTGCGGGGCTACCAGCGGCTCGCCAACACAATCCGTGGCAGATGTGGGATTAGCGCCAGCCCTCAGCACTCTGCTTCATCAGAGGTAGCATGGTTTGAGTGTGGGTTTTACTGTAAACCCTGCAAATTGCAGTAGTCTCTGACATTGAGAAATGATGTGTTTATCACAAAGGCCATACGAGGTGAGTGCCAGTCCCTCATCAACCACTTTGATGACAACCCAGAGGACGTAACACTGATGGTGGGACAGAAAGACAACAGCAAGGCTGTAAGCACCGAGGCTCTCATGACTGTTTTCCACCCTCAGGATGTTGAAAACCTCGACCCCAAAATGGTAAATAATCAGAGTTATGTTCAAATGAAAAATGATGCTTTTCTAAATCAGCATTTTGTGGACATTCACCAAAAAATCTCACTGCCTTACTTTCATGTAACTAAACTGTAGGATGTGGATGTATAAATAAACATGGAGTTTTAGAAATACAACCATTTTTAACAGCATTGCAGAGCCATTACAAAATCACTGGTGTGTGTGCTAACTGTGTATTTGTCAGCTTAAAGAAAAGATGAAGGAACAGTCTTGGAACATCCATTTCGCTGAATACGGACGTGGCACGAGTATGTTCTTCACCAGGAAGACACGAGACTTGATCGTTCGTGGCGTTCCTGAGGCCCTGAGAGGAGAGCTGTGGATGCAGTTTTCAGGTATTTTATGCTGCAGAAGTTAGTAACATCAGTAAGTGATCTGCAATGTCAGTCATTTGTTGACAGTGTTAAGTACTCAAGTGCCTACCGAGCATAGATAATTAAGTGAAACATGGTTGGTTTTGGATCTCTGCTGCATTTGTTTTTGGACTGACTGTGATTCTGCATCTGTAGGAGCTGTGAACGAAATGGCCACTCACCCCGGCTATTACACCGAGCTGGTAGAACAGTCTCTGGGCACAAGCACTTTGGCTACAGATGAAATCGAGAGAGACTTGCACCGCTCTCTGCCAGAGCACCCTGCCTTTCAGAGTGACACAGGAATCTCAGCTCTACGCAGAGTCCTTACCGCCTATGCGTACAGGAATCCTAAAATTGGCTACTGCCAGGTACTACAGGATATTCCTGATTGACACAGATAATAGAGGCTTTGACTTAGAGCTGTCAAATCTGTTGCCAGTAGTCTGTTATCACAGAACAAGATCAATTTTTGTCTCTTTATTTCTAGTGGTAATTTATGTGAGATTATCTTCTAGGTGAGGTGATGGTTATGGGACAGCCTTTTTAAAAAACAACAACAAAAAAAACAAACCATGCCTCCTTTACTCTGACATGTTGACACACATTATTGCTAGCCTTGTCTCTGCTGTTTACGTACAGCTAAATAAGTAGTAAATAAGCAGTTTGTGTTTAAAAAAAAAAAAAAGTGTGTCCTTTATTCCCACTCAGGCCATGAACATTCTCACCTCAGTTCTCCTTCTCTACGCAAAAGAAGAGGAGGCTTTCTGGCTGCTAGTGGCCGTCTGTGAGAGGATGTTGCCCGATTACTTCAACCGCCGAATTATTGGTGAGGGTGGAAGCAGAGGATGGCATTCTTTGCAGCTGCTAAATGTGGATGATTTCAGGAATGTGGTTGCTCACTGAAACGTTGCTGATCTCTCTGCAGGCGCTCTGGTCGACCAGGCGGTTTTTGAGGATCTGATCCGAGAACACCTCCCCCAGCTGGTGGAGAACATGACAGACCTGAGTTTCTTCTCCTCTGTGTCCCTGTCTTGGTTTCTGACTCTCTTCATCAGCGTCCTGCCCATAGAGAGCGCCGTGAACGTGGTGGACTGTTTCTTCTACGACGGCATAAAGGCCATTCTGCAGCTCGGCCTGGCAGTGCTGGACTACAACATGGAGGCTCTGATTAGATGCCAGGACGATGCCGAGGCCGTCACCATCCTCAGCAAGTCTGTGAATACTAACAAAGCAGGGCTGATGTGTTTTATATATCTTTACCGTGTAAAGTATTGTTTCTTATTCTCTGATGGTGTTGCAGATTCTTTGACAGCGTGACAAACAAAGACAGTCCATTGCCGCCAACAGTGCAGCAAGCCTCAGTGGGCAATAATGACAAAGCATCCCACATCAAAGTGGACATCAGTGAACTGATCCGAGAGGCCTATGAGGTAGTGCGGGGTGTCTCATGCCTTTTCTTTTTTTTTGTGAGTCATGTCGGCATTGTAGTTGATTTAACTAACTGCTCTTCATTTTAGAAATATGGAAATATCCGTTCAGAGGAAGTCGAGAGTTCACGGAAAAGAAACAAGCTGCATGTGATCCAGACACTAGAAGATACAACCAAACAAAACGTCGTAAGTGGCCATTGAGTCCACAGTAGTCGGTGTATTTGTGTCGTCGCTGGGTATTAACGATGAATTTAAATCTGTTTCAGATCCGTGTGGTGTCCCAAGAAGTCAGATTCAGTTCCTCACAGCTTGATGGGCTTTACAACTTGTTCAAAGTGAGTCAGAGCATCGATACGATGTCTTTAGTGTCATCGTACAAAAATGTCATATTAAAAAAGACAAATTGTCATGTTTTTCTTTTTCTGTTTTCAGAGGCAACATTTCCTCTCCTGCTACTGGACAATTAAGAGTCCTGCTCTGCTCCATCATGACCCCAGCCTGGCCTATTTGGAGCAGTACCAGTTGGGTTTCCAGCAGTTCAGTGTTCTCTTCTCTCTGCTGGAGCCCTGGGCTTTCTGCACCACCAAGAGCACGCTCTCCCTCTGGATTTTTCGTCTGATAGATGAGAACAAGGACGGTCTTATCAACTTTAAGGAGTTCTGCTGTGCCCTCGGTAAATTCAATCTGCTCTCCGCTAATGCAGCCGTTAGTGTCAGTATCCCCACCACTGCTATAATTTCAAATTTCCTCTCTTGCAGATATTTTGTACAGTGGATCTTTCACAAATAAGCTGAAATTCCTCTTCAAGCTGCACCTGCCACCAGGTGAGTGATGAAGAAGTGATAAAGCTAACAGCAACAAATCTAAATAATATCATTTGTATTGTCTCGGTCACATCGGTCTCCAGTAAACCCCAAAATAAATTTTATATTGGTGTATCTTCAGCTTCAACCTCTGACCCACTTCTCAACATACGTACAGTGATCACATACTCCTGTAGTTTCACAGTTCAAATGCAGCAAATGTTCACACACTGGAATTTTACACTCTCCAAATTCTAGCAAATATGTCATTACATGACAACAGTAACACAGCAGCAGCCTAAATATAACACAAGATCAGATAGACATCAGCCTGTGGTCTGCACCCTTAAAAATGTACAAATTGTCATTTTATGTCCAGTTCATAACTCGCTATTTGTTGAGCAAGCACATTGCCTGGGGGGGAAAAAAACTGTCCTTAAATGTGTGACTCTTGTCTGCATGATGTGGCAGTAGATGCTTGAAGGCAGGGGTAAGAATAGTCTAAGCTGGGTGAAAGTACTTTGCCATGGCAACGATGGGTGTTAGGCGCTGTGAGGGCATTTTGCAGTGGGCTTGTTTCTCCATGAAGAGGATCTGTTATGAGGAGGAAGTGCTCAAATTACAGCTGACAGCTTAGCAGCGCACAAATACTGAGTCACTGTTTGTGATGTGCCAGGCCAGTGATCATCAAGCAGCAAAGTTTGTTGTATGTCTCACAGTGTGTGCATATCGCTTCAGCACCAAGGACAGGTCCCATCCTGTTGCCACAGAGAAGAGGCCTAGTTCCAGTGTTTCCCCTAAGCCTTAATTATTAAACCTGATTTGTGTGATAGTGACAGTAACCTTTCTGTGCACAGAAAAGTGTGATACTGCAGATAAAAGACAAACAAACTACACATACTCAGTTTCTTATTCATCTTGATGCAAAAATCTGCAGTTATCATGCGGTTTGTTTTTCATTTTAACGCTATGCCCTGTAGGTTTTTCCCTCAAGCAAAGTCTGCAGAGCTGTGGGTGGAAAGTGTGCAGACAAGGGTGAAAAAGCTGCTCGTGGCCTCAAACCCCTGCCAAATTCACAGTGGGACAGCCCCAAGCCCTCATGGACTGAGCAAGATCTCACATCAAAGCGTGAGAATGGAATTAGGCCAAGCACTTAATTTATCAAAGAAAAAAAATCATGTTCTATTCAGAGTGGAAAGTCTGCAAGCACATTAGGAAAGATTAGACGTATTCTTATCACAAGGAAAAGGTCAGAAATATAAAGAGTGATACCATGGACCAGTGTGTTTAATAAATCTTCCCATTAGAATTTAAAACATATTTTAGGAGGAAATTCTTGGAACAGAAGATAGGCTTCTATAATCATTACAATTCACCGTTTGTGGATACCACATATCAGCATCAGATCTCATGGCACAAACACACGGACTTAAACAACATGGCGATCCTCAGGCTGTGCCACTTATACAGCACGAAGCAATCGGGCAAATATAATGACACTGTTGGCTTGTTAGACTAAATTTTTAGTCTAGTCAGTGCAAACTGACTCAAATGCACACACACACACACACACACACACACACACACACACACACACAGTCATTGGTTGGGGTTGGAGCATAGTTACATCTCAAATTATAGTTGGGTAAAAAATATAAAATGATACAGTCAGGTAATGTTTGACTGATTTTAATTTCAAAACAATACTTATCTTTCTTTGCACAGATGTTCAATCTATTTAGTTTGTGATATGAATCTTTCATCGTACGTATGCAAAAATGCTGTAGATAATAATGAGTTACCAGTTTACCAGCCCCTCCTCATAAAAATAGATTATTCCTCCAATTGCTCCAGCATGACCTCAGATGTGATGGTTACAAAAAGCATCACGTTGTAAGAGTCACAAAGTTATTATCTATTACAGGATTGTTAGATGCATTCGACTGTGTTTAATGAACTGGTAACTATGTGTATTAATAAATTTCCTCTACTTTGCTCATGTGGATCTTGCCACATCTCTTTCTTCATCATTGCATCATCTAGCTTTCACAGGTAGTCCTTTGCACTTAAAAGAACAAAGAATCCAGCGCTTTATTCCAATGACTGAAGGCTCTTCTCACTTGAGTAGAATCACTGGTTAGCCTCTTTACTCTTTCTTTTTTTTCCCCCTTTAAAACTCCTCACCTTCATCCTTTCCTCCTAAATTCTGTAAAAGTTGCATCTTAATGCTTGCCTGATGTCCTTGAATGCATGGATTGTTCATAAAGCAACACTCAGTACAGTTTTGTTTACATGTTGCCAATGTATTTCAGCATTTGATCTTCCTGAAGACGGTGTAATAAGGAAAAGCCCTGAAAGAGGTACTGGTTCACCCACATTTATCACAAACACTCCATGACTAACACAAACCTTTCATTGTCCTAGTTGTGTGTGATTGCATAGAGTTTGGGTGTTATATTGACAGGTAGAGGAAAAGTGGACCTGCAGGCCTACCTGAAACAATGGCAAAATGAAATACTCAAGAAAGAGGAAACCATCAAAGACCTTCCCCGAATTGATCAGGTAATTTTATCGATGTTGTCTTTACTAGCTAAAGAGACCATTTTCTCTCTCAAGTGGCAACAAAAGAATATTTAACTTCACATTTTCATAATTCGAGGACCTCTGATTTGTCGATGATGTAAAAAGTGCCCATTATTTATTTTTCTATCTCAGACTCAGTTCATCCAGTTCTCCAAGACCCTGTACAACATTTTTCATGGCGATCCAGAGGAGGAGTCTCTCTACCGAGCCGTGGCCCATGTGACCAGTCTTCTGCTTAGAATGGAGGAGGTGGGACGGAGGCTGCAGGAGCCAAGCAGCCCACCCGAGTCCACAGAACCGGCCAGCGCTGCTGCTGTTGCCTCTGAGGGAGAGTTTCCAACCAAAGAAGATTCTAGTACCCCAGAGAGCTCTAACACCTCCAGCTCCAGCAACAGTCGGGATGCGAGGCCCGGCCTCTCGGAGATGGATTGGTCGTTTTCGTTCGAGCAGGTCCTGGCTTCTCTGCTAAACGAGCCGAACGTAGTCGTCTTCTTCGAAAGGCCTGTCAATATTCAGACTAAACTGGGACAAGCTAAGGTTGCCCAGCTGAAGCTTAAGACCAAATAGTAGAGGGGATACATAAGTGAAATGATACTTTGCTTTTAATTCAAGCTAAGAAATCACCATGAATTTCTTTCCTCCCTTAGTTGGGGCGGTGTGGCTTGGCAAGGCAGACAGTAAGATTACCGCTGATGTGGAGGAGATATCAGATTTAAAAATCTCTGCTGCAACATGTTTGTGCATTTTTAGCCATCAGTGATAACATTAATTCTCTCATATGGCTTCAGATTCTTGGATTTTAAGTTGGTTGTAAATATGTTTCCCCCTATATGCCATGGAGCACATATTGTATAGATTTCTACTGTATAGGAGACATGCAGGACTACTGTCTGGATTCAGACTGAGAGGAGTTCGACCTCCACTCTGTCTCTGATGTCATCCTGAGACAAGGTGACATCTGGGTATCTGTGATATAGTTTCTCTCAGATTACCCATCACTGATGTAGTAAAACAAAGTGTAAATGCTGACTTCACTGTGTCAATTATTGGGCAAAATTAGTGTTACTCTGTAAATGTATTGTAAGAGACACCAGCTTTGCATTTGGCAGGGAATAAAAAGTAGTACAGTGAGCAAGGACAGGCCAGGTCCCTGGAAAGCCATACATTGATTTCAGAGATTATCTGAATCAGATACATTTGATTGAGAACATAAAAGAGTTGATTATTTGCATTATTTGCAATAATATATAAGAGAGGATGCGACACTGCCACATCCGTCTCATTCTTCCTACAGCAACACATGCAGTTACAATATTACAGCATGACCATGGTCTGTAAAGGTATAGTAGTTTGAATCCCACAGTGCTGCATCAGAAATCGCCCATGTTTGTTTTCAAAAATGTGCTGCTGATCTTTATAGTGAGATTGGTCAATGTACTGTTCGCTTATTTCTGTCTTACTGTAGATGTAAGGTGTTTATGCTCTAATATAAGTGCAGCATTTTGTACATAGAGGTCAGTTCAATAGCCGTTTGATTATTGGCTTGTATTGAAAATGCAAGATGAGAGCTATGTGACTGTTGTGGACGCACATAAGCCTTTCTGAAGGACCTTTTGTTTTGTCATATCTCAGGGTGCAATTTGTGTAAAATGAAAGTGAGGGAAGGGATATTTTTGGACCCATATGTATGTGTGTGTATATATATATATATCTATATAGATATATATCTATATCTATATAGATATATATCTATATCTATATATATCTATCTATATATATATATGTCTATATCTATATATATCTATATATATATATATATCTATATCTATATATAGATAGATATATATATAGCTGAGTTATACATAGCTTAGAAATATCTGTAACATTTAAAATATAGAGCATGTGTAGCATAGTTCCAGGATTTGCCATATTAAGCTTGCCTTCAGTGAACAGCAACTGTTACTGCTTGCAACAGAAAGACAGATTTTCTTTTCTTTGGTTCTGCTTCTATCTCAGTGAGTCATTTGCACAGTTGTTTGGGATTCACAACTTGCGGATAGGCCTGTGTCTCTGCCAGATCTTAAAGGCTGGAGATTGCATAAAGGCCCTGACTGCTTCTGCTGCAGCAGCTTGCCATCTCCCGGGGGCCAAATGTACAAATTTATTGAACAATATTTCTGCTTCTGTAGGGAAAAAGTGTATAAGACGTTTTGAAATTGCAAGTGCAATTCTCTGTTTACCATGTTTCTATTATTCTGCCATTTGCTCAGAATGCTTTGCTGTAATTTTCTTAATTTAGTAGTCAATTTGTAAGATTTCAGGACCCATACAAAATCTGTTTCATTGGGTCATTGTTGGCTTGGATTATGAGAGTAATTTGCACATTTCAGTGAAAAAGCCCATGTTGCACACGTCCATTACTCATTGGAACTGAAAAGACAAATCTTTGGACTTTTTATCTGACTAATGTAAAATTGACCTTTGATATATTGTCACTCCTTAAATCCAAAGCTTGATCAGTGACATTAGTACATGAAACGGTAATGTTTCTATAAGACGGCTCAGCCTGGAGCTTCAGGGAGTAGGTTTGTAACCAAATCGACCTTTTTCTATTATTTACAACAATAATCTGGCCATGGTCCGTCTTTTACAGTGCAGCTGTTCCCCAGGAGTTTCATGCTGCTTTTGAAACATAGAACTTATAAAGGAAATTATTACGAAATGCCAACAGCAACTGCTATCAAGGAATGTGCTGTAGTCTTTCTGCGAGGGTTCATTTAATGTTACCCTGTCTGATGATTTTGAAATCCAAGAAGAGAAGTTTACTTCCAAGAGTTTGTTTGTTGGTCTTTATATAACAAAGCGAGCAAGATAAAATGTCTGCAGGCACAGCTTTTGGAAAATGGTTCCTACAATTAGATTTTTATTTTTTATGTTTTTTTTAGCCCAAGAATGATTTCTGTAAATTAAAAAATAAAAGTTAAGACTTTTTAGGAACGAATGTGGAAAAAACAGAAGTGTGGAAATCGTCTTTCTGCCATGCTGTCAGTTTGCTTTTTAGCATCAGAGTGTATACAGTACAGTAGGCATGGATGATGCTCCAGCTCCTGCATCAGTATATGGTTAACCAAGTCTTTATATATGCAAGTTTAGTCTGCAGATTTTATTGTCTGTAGCATTTGGTTAAAAGCTTGTTTTGTAAAATATTTAAAGAAAAGGGATATTCCTGTTTACCTGCTTGATTATGCTTTCTTTTCTCTTTTTTTCAATCTCCACACAGAAGTACCAAAATAAAGAGTGATGGTTATACTTTTTAACATTTGCATCAGTGTCACCATAAGCACCTGGGTCTATAGACATCAACATGAATTAAAATGTGACTCGTGACATCTTCACTGATCCTTTGTTTGTTATAAGAGTCATATGCCTTTGCCTGATCGACTTACCTGTAATGTTTATATTTGTCTATAATGCATCTGAAGAGCGTATGAAGGCATAGTTATGTAAGATTTTATTGTATAATAAATAATAAATATAATGGCTGGACATCTAAACTGTGATTGTTGTAACATTTCTAGTCAAAATACTTTTTTTAAGACATCAAAACAAAGTAAGGAAGGTGGATCTATTTACAATAATAAGGGTTACGTAATATTGAGTGCAATGAGACTATAGAATAATCTTATTTTACAATACCTTAAATGGATTATACTAAATATGTCTACATATATAATTAAATCAGCATAATACTAAATTTTTTACTCAAGGCAGAAAATTAGCAATAAAAAAACCCAAATGAACAAATGCTTATTCACACATACGTTATTTACAAAACAATGTTATCAATAAATGTGTTCATGCTTGTCCTGACTGATCGACATCCATTATTCACTCTTCTCTGTAGGTTTTCACTTCCAGCAACCTCTTTCACATTGTCACATGACTGTCACATTCATTATCAGCTGATGCCATAGTTTAAAAATATTGATTGTTTCAGTCAAACAGGTGGACAAGACAACTCTGACTCAATAAATGCTTTTTGTGTCTGTCATAGTTTTTGTGACAGAGGCTCCAGACGTTATTCACAGGTCAGGAAATTCTTTGCCCTCTCACAACAGCTGACTTCCCTGCTGGCAGCAAACAATAAATATCTACAGTTCAGGGGCCACTTGCCTAAACCTACAGTAAGTACAGTTTCAATGGCCATTACATTAGCATGGATCAACAAATCATGGCTAATATTAATTCCTGCCTCTATAAGGTTAGTCAATCAAAACAAAAGTGTAGTTTGATGACGTGCTATAGCGTGGGATCATGAGAGGTGTATTCTTCATTGTTCTTCTGTGACTCGGGCAGAAATGCTCATGAGCCTAGTAATGTTTTAAAGCTTTATTTTTTGTTAAGTCATGCTCACAGACTCTTCTCCTCACTCTGACCCACTCCCGGACGTTTTAGTAACAGGCAACCAAATGAAAAGCACTGTTACCTTGAATAAAATTATGGATTTATTTGGATTTGTACATTGTTGGAAACATTTGTGACAAATAAAAAATACCTCAACCAAATATCTCTAAAAACCTTTGGATGAAAGGCTTGCATGCATTAAATTAACACTGATATTACTCATTTTCTACATCTCTGCTGGAGCAGGGTGCTAATGCATTAGAAATCTTTTAGAATTTGAAATAAATTTAAATGTTTTTAATAGTTGATTTTTTAAACGTAATTTTTTTTTTCACATACAAATGTTAAGAAGAGGATTTAAACTGAGCAAAATAGACCTAGTTTAATGTCTTCCCTCTACACCATTAATAGGTCATATTTTTGACATGTAAAGCAGGCTGTATTATGGACATTTAAACTTTTACCACTCACTGGCGATACAGCAGTGACCAAAATAGTCTCTGTATAGAATAACAAAGCCACAATAAATCATCATTAACATTAAATCTCCCCTTGTTGACTCATCCTAGAGTGTGCAGGCCAGTGGAGTGTGTCCGTCTGATTTACGAGAAGGAGTGTGACTCGGAGACGGATGGTCTTTGCGCATCATTCATGCTATTTTGGCTCTGAGATTTGGTTGCACATGGTTGTAACCTAAGGTTCATAACCTTAACCTCCGTCACCTGTTCAGTTTTCAGCCTAGTCCCGTTAAGAGAGATCAGGCTGCTCTGAAAGTTTAAGAATTCTTATCACGGTTCATAATATTAGAGGAAGTCAATGGAGACCCAAAGGATCAACCTGACCAGATTACAAGCGTTTTGCATCAGGGTTAATCTTTAATCATCATATTCCAACTGAACACTTCTCAGCTAGTCTTGAAAAATATCAGCAAAAATAAAAACTAAATACAACTAAATAACTCAAATCCCAAAGAATCAAAGCTTCATCACAGGTATTTATAGTATCTGAGTGAATATTTAAACTGTTGCTGTTGATAGTCCTGCTGCAGGGTAGACAACAGGGGAAATATTGCACTTTTGCTCCCATGATGTGTTGTTTAGTGACCTTCTTCATGATTTGATGCACAGCAAGCTCCTCGTCTACATTTTACCACATAGAAATTGTTGGTAACAACTTGTTATTGTTGCTGATACAGAAGAAATTTCGGTCCCCTACCCCCATTTCACCGACACTGATCCTCTAAGTGTGCCTGAGAGCTATTTATAGTAGCAGTGAGACAGACTTTGAAGCATAGCCCTTTCACCAGTACGATGGTATGTGTTTTGGTTTTTTTCATCCACACCACACTCAGTCTGTATGTCTTTGCTGCAGCTGGTGGAAACCAAGCTGTTAAGATGGTAACTCCACATAGGCAAAAAATTACATGGACGCACTGAGACACTGGGCAAAGTGTATTATAGCTGTATCAACATCAACATCAAAGCATAAAACCATCACAAAAATCCCCACAGAATATGCACACAGTTGTAATGTTTGTATCACTATACAAAGCCTCTATTTATTATATGATTTCATTGTCATTTGTTGTTTGTCAGGTTCACGAAAAGAGCAAACTGATCCCTTCAATTCAAGACTTGTTGATTTTTGCCCAGGTTTATTTGTAGAACATAAATATATGATTTATTTAATTTATCTCGGTACCAAGTCCAATACCAAGTTCTTCTTCTTCTTCCCATTCCTTTTTGGACATGTAAGGTGAATTGACTGTTTTTTTTAATGCACTAGGCTATTTAATTGTGATTAAATAATTGCCTTAATTGTATTTAAATGTTATTTTGTTGTTTTTCTTTTTTTTCTTTTTTTATGTTCAAAATAAAGATTACATTCATTCAATCTAACGCTTTCATGTACTTAAATGTTGATTAAATATGTATCGGACACATTTAAATAACAGCTGTACAGTCTACTTCATGTGACACTTGATCCAAACACTGAAGGTTCTAAAAACTTTTAACTTAACCATCTTAAATTTACACATGTATTTGTGCACGTAAATAATAATTTAGGTAATTTGTAAGGAATATTTTCATGCATTTTTGATGGGCACTTTTGCAGGGTCATCTAGCATATCACCAGTTAATCACAGGGCTGACAGATAGAGAGACAACCATTCACACTCACATTCATACCTATGGGCAATTTAGAGTCACAGCGCAAAAAATAGAGGTCAAAATACGAGAAACAAATGCTGACTTTAAGGAGAAAATGGCTTAATACTAGAGAAATTATCTGTCCATGCAGCAAGATAATTTTACTTGTCAATAAATCTTAAAGTAAGTTGGTTCATTCTAGAAATAAGAAGGCTAAAAAAATAGTAAATAACTTTTAAGACCAGATAATTAATCTCATTTTTTCCACATCTAATATTTTAAATCTAGTACAGAACACCTTGTAGTGGACAAATTCACCTATATCTCGTAGTTTTGGACTGGACCCCTAAGGAACCCACAAGGATAACATGGAAACTCCATATAGAAAGGAACCAGATCAGAATTCAATCCCAGAAAGGTGACAGCAGTAGCAACGCCACCGTGATCATACACATTTGCTTTTAAATTTGAAAAAAATTAATCTCAGCTCTCATAAAACTGAGATTGTTGGCAGCCCAAAAGATTCAATTCAACGTAAATAATCAGAAAGTAAATGTGTGACTTGGAGAGGATTATTAACCATGTTTTCAAAGCTGCATCCATTTAAATGATTAAAATCTTTAGAATGAGGTGACAGTGCAAACCAAACTGTTGATTAAAATACATCCAGAGACTTGAAATCTTGGTGTCACATATCAAATTCAAATTTGGTAAATAAATGCTCCTAATCCTAACACAATTAATTTATGATTAATACATTTTTATATTTGCAGTTTTCATCATCAGATCATCATCAACTTGCCTCTGAGAGTTGCAGACAACAGCCCCATGTGAGCAGAAGTGACCAAAGTGACAGATAACTGGATATTATCTTTAGACTGTAGATGGTCACAGTAGATCTGATATTACAACATGAATATTGACCCAAAAACTCCTTTATTGCACATAATTCTAATCAATTTATACAATTCCATATAAGAAAGTGTAATAATTGGATGTCTACTTTTTGTAGAAAATCCAAATGAACAGTATTGCACATATTTACATATATGCACTGGCGAGCACATACCTCTGACAAGGCTCCAAAAAAGTTCCTAGATCTGCACCTTGAAGGGCCAACTTTCCACAAAATTTCATTCAAATCTGTCAAGAACTTTTTGAGATATTCTTCAAACAAACAACCAACAAACAACAACGAAAATATAACCTCCTTGGTGGAGGTAACAAACAGTGATGATGCTAACTGGAGTTTGTCTCCCAAACTTTTCACATATTCAAAACTGTAGAAATATGTACAAATTTGAGTATTAATTGATCTGCAAGTAGATGTTTGAGAAACTGCAGGAACTTGTAAGTCAACACATAACATTTTTAAGTAGGCTACCAAAAAAAGATTGTGAACAGTCGATGATCTGATGCCACGAGAAAAATTAAGACTCGATATAAGATGTGATTTAAGTAATGAGTGGTGACTCCTTTACTTATTACCTAAAAGTTGTATCTGTCATGTGCAAACATATATATACCTTTATTGTATATCATTGTATCATACATCATATTGATAGCTGAATAAAATGTATTTTTCAACAGTGTTAGGCAGCAGTGGCGCTACAAGTAGCAGCTTTACTAGTTTAACTACATTTCTCAGTAGAGTGGTAATGGCATGACTGATTCCTGAATTAAAAGCTTCTCAGTATCTTACCTCATTTATTGATCAAGCAGTGCTGGAACATTCACACAAGCTACATTTTGCTTGAATATGTCTGTGGCTCAAGCGGAGCAAAATTTCCTGCAGAGGTGTGAATTAAAACACCTAAGAATCAATGAGTGACGTCACCGTCATACACAGACTTTTATGCGAAGCCAACGGAAGCACTTCCACATGACTGTGACGTCACATACCAATCCTTGTCCTGATGACAACCACGTCATGGGTGAGGCCAGAGAGGAATTCCGAGAGCGTCGAGATCTTTACTGTTTTGCTCCTGTGGCTTGAGTTAAGTTGCATTATGTGGTTCTTTTTTTCTGTTGCTTAATTTTTCTGGTGAAGCGAAGCTTCATTTACTAAAGAGTAACTGCAACAAAGCTCACTACACTCTCCGAGTAGCTTCTGCAACACGTAGTATTACGCTACTTTCTCTGAGGGTTACTGATGGTTATATTTATATACGTTTAGGAGTTGTGCACTCCACATTTTACAAATCTGTCCCTGTATGCTCTCATATCTTGAATTGTAAATCAAGCACAGCTATAATCTGTTTTGTATTCACTCTATAATTTTGTCCCTAACAGTCTGCCATGTTTGTGCAGGCTCACTATTGCATGGTATTTAGTATTGTGTGAGATTTGCTTGCAAATTTGTTGAACTTTGATGTGAAATTCACGGAGCCACACACACACCGTATGTATGTGTGACCTTTCCTTAATGCATGCTGTTCTTGAGTCAAACAAAAACTTAAGTCACTAGATCTTCAGGTCATCCAGCCTGCTCTTAATAGTGCTGTTCTTGCTTGACTGACTGCTTCTGCGCTGGTTTTCTAGAGCCATCTCATAGGAAGGGCTGGAGGTTTTCCTCTCCACATCATCTTCCTCTGCTTTTCCTTTTCTCTCCACAGCCATATTGTCTCTGTTCTGCTTGTAAACCACTTTGCTGTTGTAGGGGCTGTAAGCAGAGCTCGGCTCGACCATGCGGTACTTTGATTCAACAGGAAAAGGTTCAGGCACTGCAGGATGACCACCAAAGTAATTATAGTTCGGAGCAAAGGGCATGACGGCCTCAGTTTGGGCTTTGGGAGTCTCTCTTGCAGCACGTGATCGTTTGTAACGAAGACCTTGACGGCATTTCGTGAAACCTAGATGGTACATTTCCACCAGGTTAAGCAGCAGGGAGACAGAGGCCACAGCCAGCATGAAGAGGATGAAGATTGTCTTCTCGGTAGGTCGAGAGATGTAGCAGTTCACCATATTGGGACAAGGCCAGCGGTCGCAGGTGTACATCGGCTTGAGCTCAAAACCATACAGGAAATATTGAGCGACAATAAAGGCCACTTCAAACAGGGTCTTGAAGATAATGTTGAAGACGTAGGTTCGCAGCAGTGCGCCTTGCAAACGCACGTGACCCTGGTTGTCTTTAATTGGGGCTTTCTTAATCTTGTTGCCAAGTAACTGCTGCTGCTTTTCAATCTGGGCTTCAAGCTCCTTCTCTTTCTGTTTCTCCTTGTCCTCCATGCGAACCAGATGAAGTATGTGGCCCAGATAAATGAGAGTAGGCGTGGAAACAAAGATGATCTGCATCACCCAGAAGCGAATGTGAGAAATGGGGAAGGTCTTGTCATAGCAGACATTCTGACAACCAGGCTGCTTGGTGTCGCATGTGAAACCAGACTGCTCGTCGCCCCACACCTTCTCAGCGGCGGTTCCCAGCACCAGGATGCGAAAGATGAACAGTACTGTCAGCCAGACTTTGCCCACAACGGTGGAGTGTTCCTGGGCGCTCTCCAGGAGCTTCCCCAACAAATTCCAGTCCCCCATAGCTCACAAATATAGACTCAGTTTTATCCACAAAACCAGAGACACACCTATAAGGGGAGGGGGAAAGTTTTAAATTCAAACATACGGTTTTCAGGGAATTTCATTTTTACTTAGATGAAATAAAGACACAGTAATATGGCAGACACTGGCCTAGTCACTGGCAAAGACTTAATATAAAATATTCTGAAGCTGTCAGACCTTTCTTTATACATCATTTGGTCATGAAAGTGTTTGGGATTGTTTTCTATCTTTTTTTTAATCTTTTCTAAATTGCTCAAGTTTCCAAAATTCAGTAAATAAAACACAGAGAAATGTAAACCTGAAATAACTAAATATTTGAGGGGCAGTGGGAACAAGCTGTAAAGACAATTCTAAGTATCATCTTTAAAGTTAATATGACAAACAGATGCAGAGTAGTGTTAATTTTGTCAGCTGCTTTCCTAATTTAGTGTTAGTTTTAGTCCCGTGTCAAATTCAGTTATCATATTTAGTCAACATTATCCTGTTTCAGGTCAGGTTTTAATTATCCAAAGGTCTTTAGTCTCGTTTTAGTCAAAGAAAACTAAAAGTATTTTAATCTAGTTTTCATCATTTCATCTAATCTAGCCAAAACCAATATTTTTGGCCATTTTACTCTTATTTCTGATGTATCTAATTATTATCTGGTTGAATGATTCAGTATACAGCATTACAAAGTGTCTGGTCTGATGATGTCATATTTATATTTATTTTGAACCACACCTGGTTCCACGCCAGAGAGTCAGGCTTCTTACCCATGGAAAGACTGAGAACAGGTTAAGATTGTTTCGACCCCAAGACCTTTAATTATTGGCTTTACCAGATAAAACTGTGAGACTGTGAGAGCCAGCTGGCCCGAGGGAATCAGCTACTAGATGGTTCCATTAATCTTTCACCATTCACTTTCACTTTGCTGTAGTTTGGTGCTGAGCAGGTAGCGTATTTGGGGTTTTCAAATGTTTTTTTGTTGTTCCTGAGAACAGCTATTAAATATGTCCGATAGCGACACGATAGGAGCACTGAGAAAGAACTGTAGAGTTGAGGGCTTTACAACCAAAACAATGAACTTAAAGAGGCTAAAATGCTGCAGAGTTAGGTGATGATTTTGATTTCAGTGGGTGTGTCAGGATCAATGACCCATCTCCAATCACAAATTGTCATTAGATCTATTGTTCTAAGAATTCTAACAACTTTAAAGATACATTTAGAAACCACAGTTCTATTTCTTCATGCATTTTACGCATGCACAAGACTTATGCCACACATTTAATTTAACAGGACATTATGTGATGCTACAAATTTATCTCATCTTAATAATCTAAAATGACCAGTGGCGCAATTACATTGAAATTACAAAACAATTTAGCTGCTGTGCGACATCCTCATGATATTCTGTGCATGAACATGGTTGTCTATTCCTGCTAAAGCCACAGGCAACTTACCAATAGAAACATTGATAGGTGATGAATTCACCGATTGTTTTCCCAAAGGTTGTGTGTTATCAAGTCTGGACCGTTTAAATGCCTTCTGTATGTGAGGGAAGACCCCGGAGCTTGGTGGGGAGACTCTCTGCGTCGGCCTAGATCTTGTGACACAGTACCCAACAGTGCTCCGCGACTCCAGATTTAGGTTTCCAGTTTAGAGTTCAGCACCTATGGATTTCAACATGGCAAGAATTGACTTTAAAAATACTTGTGCCTGTCCTTTAGAAGTAGGTGTCTATGGTGACTGTCAGCCGAGAATGGAATTATGCAGTTGGCAAATTCATAGACTATAAAATATCAGAATCAAATGTATGAGAACACAGAAGGAACTACAGGAAGTGTATTTTAAAATGAAGCCTGGGTTTCAGTCATAATCAACCTGGCCATAATATATACCAATGGATATATTAACTTCAGAACAGTAATCTAGAAATTATTTTTCCTGGATATCTTCTTTAAGAAAGACTACCTGATTATGTTCATCTCCTACAGCAGTGCAGATCCAGGGTCAGTTGGTGTCTGAGCCTCTTCAGTACACACAGGCCATGTTCTCCTGAACCACTGAGGAAGCTCCAGTGCCAAATTAAATCTCTCTCAGATAGTTTTCACAGGAGGCTCTATGATCCCGCCTGCTGTCCTCCCACTCTAAACTGATCGATGTACGGCGTTCAACAAACCACCTCAACCAAATCCCGGCGTGGTCCCAGTGTGAGCACGGATGAATACATTGTAAAAGCTCTTGCTTAAGAGGGGCTTCCGTTTGACTGAGTGACACCTTAAGAGTCCAGTCAGGATGCAGGTTGGTCTTATATGTCAGTGGGCTCTAAATATAATTCACAGGGAAGGGAGTGGCTTTGTTCTCACAGTGTCATACTGATCTGACCCTTGACTGTGTGGAGGAGCGTCAGACAGAACCTTCCCTCAGCGCTGAAGAGAGCGTTACTACTTGTTGTCATCTGAATGTTCGTCTTTCTTTATGTCAAACCAAAGTTGTGACAAACAGTTAACTTATGGCTCCTCTGGTGCAGATCACAGGGGTCCTCGTCTCGTATTTGAGTATTTCCAGCTTCAGCTCCTTTATACATTAAGCATATTTTTGAATGTTTTTTAAAATTACATTCTCCTTTTATGATTTATAAACAACATGGTAAAGGTTGATCAGTGAAACTTTTGCCATAATAGCCCGATTTCCACTATCAATATAAGCCGAGCAGTGTTGTAGCTGACAGCCCAATAGTTGCTCATGTGCTTTTAAAAAGATGTGCCTCCAAATGATGGTCTTTGTCGATCAACAAAACTAAGATGCCCCACAAGTAACATGCACTTTGCCCACACACACACACTCACCACTGACACTAATCAGACAGGAATAACACATTGGAGGAATTTGTTTTTGGTACAGTACTGCCAATATGCTTCTTGTAAATCAGAACTCTGCAGACGGCATGTGTTCAGGTTCCATAAAAAGAGAAGTGCCCTCATGCTCGGTCATGGCAGGTCCAGCTGTCCACCGGGTCAACCATTGGCACCCACACGCTGACCCTTCCTGTACATGGCAAGGCTATTGATAACCCAAAACTTTGCACTCTGGCCTTCTAAAGGAGAATTTCATCAGCCTGAGACATTTGCTGACAGGTGACATCGTGGCTCCGAGGAGCTCTCTTCTAAAGATGGTGACGCTTGAAGTGTGATGAGCTTTTATTCATCATTTTTTTGGTTGTTTTTCTTCCAGTTACATCCTTTCAGCATGCATACTCCTTTTTTTAAATTTGTAAATCACACTTTGGATTCGGTGAGTAAAAAATACACAATTACACAAACTCTGATTTTATTTAGTTGTGTACAGATAGTATATAAATATCCAGCTTCAAAACAAATACATTTAAAGGACATGTTTAGTAGTCAGTAGTAAACTTAGGAAAAAGAAGGTTTGGGATTCAAGTTTGTTTTTCCTTTGAGCTATCTGAAGGAACCATTCAACTAACAAAGTAAAGAATCTGTATTAAACCAACACCATATCATTTAACATGTATGAAATGCAACACATTTTCTATGTATTAGTAGGCCAATAACAACTCACAAAGCATAGCTTTAAAAGCTTTAAAAGCCATAAATCCTCAGTTTTATTAGATTCCATTTGATTTAGACAAAAGCATGACATTTGTGATCATATATGATGTAAATAATAGAATATGAGAACTTAAAATGGCTAAAATATCATATTTTCTTCACACCTGTCTGAAGAAATCTGGAGATTTTAAATAGCATTCGACAAGAAGTTGCATTTCATGATTTAATATTTTTATTTCAAGAACAAAAACCTTCGTAAAAATGAAAACAAGAGCATATAACTAAACAACAACTAAAGCCTATAATGTGGTCAGTTGGAATATTGCTTCATGAAATGTTGCTTAATTTTTATTTGATTATTGTTGTAGGTTTGGTGAAAGCACTTTGTGTATTCTGGTGTGAAACGTGTTGTCATATTGGTTTGTCATTGAGATTTATAAACACACTGGATAAATCATGATCATGTTAATCTGCATGTTAAATCAATGGTTGTTACCTGGATCTGTGGCCACTTATATGTCCCTTTGTGCAGGTATGTGTTTTGTTAGTACGTGCAGAGCTTATGTTGGATCCAAGCCCCGACAGTCGAGTCTCCAGCATTCTGTAAATGCTTACTACAGACCTTGCCCACCAAGAAGACCACTTCTGCAATGTTGAGCAGAATGCAAACCCCTGACACAGCCAGCATGAACACCGTGAAGACAGTCTTCTCTGTGGGCCTCGACACGAAGCAGTCCACTGTGTTGGGACAGGGGTACGAGTCACATTTTACCAGCCGGATCATCTTGTAACCGGGATAGATCATATAAAAAATATACATGAAGGTGATCTCAAAGACAATACGAAAGAACAGGCTGATGACGTAAGTCCACCAGAGAGCCCCTGTGATTTTCATCTTCTGGGTCTTTATCTGCTCCAGGTCTTTGGGGTTGGTCCTCCCTGACAGTTTGTAGAGCCTTTTGTCGACGTGGCGGCGGTGGGCCACGTGCATGGCTACCAGCAGGGCAGGAGTGGAGACCAGGATGAGCTGAAGAGCCCAGAGGCGGATGTGAGAGACAGGGAAGAAGTGGTCATAGCAGACACTGTTGCACCCGGGCTGCTGGGTGTTGCAGGTGAAGCCAGACTTCTCGTCACCCCACACGCTCTCCGCTGCAACCACCAGAACCAAGATTCGGAAAATGAACAGGACAGAGAGCCAGATGCGACCGATGCCTGTGGAGTGTCTGTTCACACCGCTGATGACAGCATAAAATGATGCCCAGTTCATCTTTGGCTCCAGGTCTAATGGAGAAAGTGCAAAAAGCATATCAGAGTCACATTTAAAACATCACCACAAAGACTAATAGCCCTCACTTTAAAACTGAGACTGTGCCTGTGAGCGTGTGTCTGGGCAAATTAAGACATTTAAGAAATACAGATACTAAATTGTTCTCATTTTCAGTTAATACAGTAGAACTTCCAGACTCTTAATGCAGCTGCAGAAGATGCCTTAAAAAATCACAGATCACCACTTTTATCAAATTGATATAAATACACGCTGATCATAGTTACTGTTATAGTGATAATCTTTGAATGGAAGTAGCCGTAGACGTCTCAGGCTGAATTTCTAAGCCAATTTATTAAGACAAAATGCATTTTGTTATCATACGTCTTAATAAATTGGAGCACAGCTGCTTTAGTTGCAGGACAAACTTTTAGCCACTTGTACCTTTACTGATGCTCGTACGCCTGGCTTCTTACTCACAGCAGAGTTTGAATCAACTAGAGATGAAGCGATTAGACAATAAATAAGTTAACTGAGTTGATCAACAGAAAATGACTCAACTGCTATTTTGAATATACAATGATTTTTAAGCAAACAAAACATTTCTCTAGTTCCATCCTCTATTTGCTGCATCTCTTTGTCTTTTGTAAAATTGAATATCTTTGCACTATTGATCAGACACAAAAACCAAGGAATTTTAAGATGCTACTAAAGGAATATGTAATTTTTTACATTTTATAGTACAAGCAATCAAAGGAATAATTAAAAAATAATTGTCAGATTAATAGATTATGAAAATAATCAGTTGCAGCTATTGCTTGAGTTCATTGCAGAACAAGTGGTCACTGCAGCTTCACAGTAAAAGAGGTTGCGGGTTCAATTCCCAACCCTGTTGTCTATCCATATTGTCCAGTAATGACCAGAAGAAGCTAGAAATAATGCACTAATACTGTAACTGTACAGGTAGGACAGTTAAATCCCTGCATCTATGAATGTATAAATATTCACACTTCCAGTTTATACTCTCTTTCCACCACATTATTAAATCAGGTTTTTAAAGTCTAGACTTAATTTCAATTTATGAAAACATCCAAAAAGTTTCTCCTCCTCTGCGCTGATCATCATTGGTTGTCCTGTGTCCCCAACATGTTTGAATTTCCAGTCTAGTATAACTTTCACAGTTGTTACCCGGCTCAGCAGGAGGTGTAAGAGGCATAGGAGGCAGCTCGGAGGACAGTGTAGACCCTCTGGCTTGACATGGATGTGAATCCAGAGAAGAGGGAAGGCTCTCTGCCCCTCTCTACAGTTGGCAGGCCACTTAAGAGTGCAACATTTAGTCTGGCACCATGCGTCATGTGACGTACTTTCACCAGTCGCCACGGTGTAGCATGCAAAGTGGGCATCTGTGCCAAATGTAACTGTCTGGAATGCTCTCTAAATATCAACAGGAAATAATTGTGGTCCAAAAATGTCTTGATGTGCATTAATAAGGAATCCTCTTGTTTCTAAAGGTGATGATTCAGAGAATATGACGTACTTAAACTCTACCATGTGATCAGCTGTATAGCTAAAAAATAACATGACTGATGGACTACAAAATAAGTACTATTTTGTTTGATGATCACCGTAAGGAAGGCAAACTTAAGACATTACACTAAAACATAACCTAACCCATGAAAATATAAGCTGAACGCCATCTATTATTTTTCTCAGCTGATCTGATATCGGAGTTAGAAATGAAGCAGACTTACCTTCAGCTGTAGTTTTGAATAAAGCACATCCAAGACATTAACATTGACATTAGCAGATTTATTTTTTTTTCAGTCTGTGACTGTGAACAGGAGTATCAGAGCACCATGTCTTTGCATTGCTAATGATTTCTCTCACACTAGCCACTGCCCTGCACTGGAGAGGTCATATGCCTCTGTCTGCAATGTTTGCACACAATAGCCTCATTTACAGAGGCCAAACAAACAGCTTCAGAATTCAGATCAAATGTTTTAACTTCGGCCCAGCTGAGGAATCTGTGTGGGGACAGCATCGCGTCCTCTCGTCTTCATTGTGCTGTGTTCTGTAGAGGAAGTGGAGGATGCTTTTGACGTAATATGCCATAAAACATAAAGGTCTCAAACAAAGAGTGACCCATGAAATCTAAAGATAAGAGGACAAACGTTTATATGATAAAAATCTAGTTTTTCTCCACGGTCTTTACGTACAAATTGTTGCTGCCCATCTAATATTCAGTCACTAATTCAGTCTGCTTGCCCTGTAAACACAGTTTGACGTATTTCTGTGGGATTAAGCACTTGTTTTTTAGACCGAATAACCTTTTTAGTTAGAATTTTGCGAAAGTTACTGTGTTTATTTTCTGTTGTGGAAAGTCACTGAGATATATATCAAACCAAGGGATCAAGGTTACATTTTTGGTTACCTCAAAATTATTTTTGCCTTTTTTTTCTGCAGTGATGAAATAGAGGGGATGCAAAACATCTCTTAAGAGACATGAGCACATACAGTAT
This sequence comes from Chaunax sp. Z400, assembly GCA_037577475.1. Classification (NCBI taxonomy): domain Eukaryota; kingdom Metazoa; phylum Chordata; class Actinopteri; order Lophiiformes; family Chaunacidae; genus Chaunax; species Chaunax sp. Z400. The sequence continues at coordinate 9,068,706 of CM075201.1, read as the reverse complement.
ATACAACATCATAAAGTAAATAGGCCCGTGACAGCAGTGTGTGCATAAAAGATAATCTCCATAATCCAGTGTAGATAGAAGAGGGTCGATTGTATAATGGTTTTTCCTGTTATCAAAGCTCAACGATCAAATTTGAATTTACACTTTTTGATCGAGGTGTTTAGCATTAGTGTTGCAGGAGGACAATAAAGGCTCAGTCATTCACAAGCAAGGACAAGATTCACCATTTTGTGAAACACATGATTGTTTAAGGATGGCCTCGATTACAAAAAAAAAAAATAGTAAAAACTATTTCAGTAAACAATGTTCATTTGTAAATGAATGCATTCTGTTTTTATTTATGTTTTACTCAGTGTCACACCTTTTTTGGATTCATAGTTGCACAAATACACATATATGAGGGAGAGAAATAAGAGCATTTTGAAATGAATTCAGATTTATTTAATCTGACTTATTCAGATCTGGGAGGTGTTGCCTTGCTGTGTTTCTCTATGCAAGCTTAATGACATTTGGAAACACACTTTCATGTCTTACATTGTACAATAGTTCAGTCTGATTTCAGTCTCTGAGATAAGAATGATGCTATGTTGTCATTGTTATTAGTATTACAGCCACCTTTATCATATCATAGTCAAATGTCAGCTTAAATGTCAGCGTCTCTCAGTTTTCTAATATTAATCACACGGTGGGCACAAAAATCTGTCAACACCCTCATATTCCAGAGACTTATCCATCACTTTGGGAAGAAAAGAAGACACACAGATGATAAAATCCCAATCAAGGTTAGGATATCACCAGAAAAAGAATGGAAAGCAACGTAATGTCCACTCACAAAGGACTCTACATAACAATGATTGAATCGTTGATTTTAATCACTACTGCTGGGTGTCAGAGGTGCATTAACAGTTCACTGTGATTAAATAAGCAATCCCATTGGACGTCAAGATGATTAATTATCTCTCATCACCTGTTCTGTAACCTCTCTAACATGCCTGTTTTTTTGTTTTTTGTTGTAAATGAAGGCCTGTAGGTTTAATTTGAAAGGGTTTGTTTTACCCTGCACCAATTCAGTCTGAAGGGTGACATCTGGAGGTTATCAACAGTTATTGCAACAATGTTTTCTCCAATGATTTCCTCCCACCATGCAATCTGCCTACCCATATGTATGGAAAATCACAAAAACTTTGCACATTGGTAGATTCATATACCAAACTTGATGTCCTGTATTTGTGGGCCAATGACCAGCTCCTTATCAAGCTCTGCAGAATCCTACACATTCATTTGAATCAGGGGTGTATAAATCATAATTTGGTCTGGTTAGTTTGCATTTCTGCGGGTTGTTTGTTTATGATTGAAAGATCTTGTGAGGGGCTGATCATTGCTGCCTCCGGTTAATGATTCCTGTGCTCTGCAGATGTGACAGCTCCACAGTGAGTTCAGTAATGACAAAGTGAAGCTCATGGGAACCAGAAGTTTGTTCAGTCTACATTCCTCAAGTACACCTCAACACAGGCCACTCAAAAAAGAAACACGTCTGCAGTTTTGTCAAATGTGATTACACAAACCATTTGTCATCGGGCAGTGATCAATTTGAAATCTAGAAAAATCTGTTTGAAGACAAAAATAAGTCGACATTTGTGTGAAAGAGTCATGAGTCTAGTAATCTTATTGTAAGGCCTATTTTCCACCTCTCACTATTACAGCTGTATGACTATAGTCTAACACTGATGTTTAAAGTTCAAATATGTCGCAGGATTACTTTTGTTGTGTGTTATAAAGTGACACTTCAGCACTTGTGCAAACTAACCTGGAACACACCCAGTCACAGTGCATGTGTGACGTGTCTTATTAATCACATCGTTCTAATGTCATTTTCGTGAGTATGTGAAGGTGTGTCTGTATCATGAGCCACTTTGAGCTTGAAATATTTTCTTCCAACACACAGTCCTTACAGTGTCTTTTATTAAAGATCAATAAAAATAAAACCAAGCTGAACCTTTATTTTAACCAGGGAAAACTATATTCATACTAGAATTGTCCATAACAACCAGAGCCTATGCTGCCAAAGCCAGAGCAGCAGCTGAGTGTTAAGAGCACCTCATTACCTTCATCAAGTGGGTAATGTTTTCTTCGATGTGTGTCAGTTTGTTAGAAGGATTACGCAAAAAGCACTGGACATATTACTGCATAATCCATCCAGTAATGCTTGGAGCGGTGGAGCATGGGCAAGGAACCCATCAAATTGTGGTCCGGATCCAGAAAGAGGGGCACATTCCATAAGACTTTTCCCACTTTCTCTGGCATTGGGAACCCTGGTAAGTAAACCTACTAAGTAATTCACATGAAAACAAAACTAGAAAGTCTGAAAACATACATGAATTTGTATAGTGGATTTTTTTAATCATCTTGTGACCCCTTAGATTTACAGTGCGACTTCTAATGGGAGTCCAAAACCTACAGGTTGTGAACCACTGCAATTCAATAGAAGATAAATAATGATCTCTTCACTGTATCTGCTAATTATCTGCTAATTGTTTGTAGAGTGTATTGTATTTCTAATATGAGCACAAAATCATATACAGTATAATTACACGCATGCATAGATGTATGTATACAAAATTATTACAATCACAATAAATATATATAATGATATAATTATGATATACTTATCATATGATCATAATAGCATGATTATTCTATTAAATATTATGATTATTATAATCATTAGGCTATCACTCTTTCTTAAATCCCACTTTAGCAGTTGTTATTACCGATTTGTTTATTTTCTTTTATTGAAAGTGCAATCTAAAGTATTTCCGACGGTCGTGAAGGCGGCATCACCACCACAGTGCCCCTTTAAGAACCTACTGGGTGTGGAAAGAGGGAGGGCTTTGGAGAGACTGTTTCCATGTAGTCGCATTCCCTTTAGCTTTTTGTCGCGTTCCTTTTAGAAACGTAGGCCTGATTAATATGAATGATATATCTGTGTACAAAAAACCCGTATGTTTCCTAGCATAAATATTTAGGTTTAATAGCGTGATGTTAACTATGTAAATTAATTTAAACTCAAACCTATGTGAAGGGCAGAAGGAGGTTTCCTAAAAATTGGATATCTTTCGGAATGGGACGCGTCGGCAGGGATGACTGCCTCTCCTCTAATAACGACGCTCCAACAAGGAAAACGGGTCAAAGAGGTGCTGGACTCATTGCAATTTTAGTCTAAAGAACGCGATAGGCGAAGAAAAGAGAGATTGATCCAAAACATTGTCCAGTGTGCTCATAAGTGACCACCAGGCTTCTCGGGCGTCATGGTTCCTGCTGCTGTGGACAGATGAGCTGTGGAGTCCCCCCCAGTGGAGCTGCAATGAGCAGTGTGCGTTAGTCGAGCGTAGGCTGCGTGGCTCACCAAAACAAATCTCTATTGTGTAAAGCCGTCGTTTAGAAGATGGGGCATCCTCCCCTGGAGTTTAGCGATTGCTATCTGGACAGCCCGGACTTCCGAGAAACTCTCAAATGCCACGAGCTAGAGCTGGAGAGGACAAGCAAATTTCTCAAAGAGTTGATAAAAGATGGCAACAGTGTGATCAATGCAATCAAGGGTAAGCATGCTTATCTCTCTTGTTTTACAGCACACAACACGTGAGTACAGTGATGTGATGAGGCTCGATAGATGATCAGCCTCAATGGGGCCTTCAGGATCAATATGGGTGCCTGGGAGAGGCACGTCCAGGGAGGTGCTAGTGCTCCCCTGGGAGCTGTCCTTACAAGAGTCCACGGCTCTGATGCAGATGTGCAGGATGACCAGCTGTTTGTTTCCAACCAGCACATCAGCTGTCTTCCCCCGCAAACGTACACCTTATACATGTGCTGCTTTTCCAACTCCCCCCCTCCTCCTTGTGATGTGTCATCTCTCTGCTGCTGGTTGTAGACTGGGACCAGTCCCACTGATCACATGGACCAGAGCTAGTGACAGCTCCGAGTAGATGAGGGGGAATGCTGTGCAACAAGCTTTTAACTTGAAAACAGAAACTTCTGATAATTCAACCCTCATGGTATATTAGGTTTATTGTGAAAATATTCTATTTTTCAACTGTTTGCGATTAAATCAAGCGAGAACACTTTAAATGGCTCAATACGACAGATATTACAAATGTTTTTTAACACAAATATAACATGAAATGCTACTTTTACTGACCGACTGACCAAAATGATCCAGCCCTTAATGACAAGTGTCTCTAGTACATTGTAGAGACACTAGACCTGCTCCAGCTTCTTGCAGCACTCCTGAGGAATCTTAGCCCATTCCTCATGGGCAAAGGCCTCCACGTCTGTAATATTCCTGGGTTTACGTGCTGCAACCACGTTCTTCAAATCCCACCAGAGATTTCCTATGGGATTCAAGTGAGGTGACTGTGACAGCCACTCTAGAATGATCCCGGACTGATCCCGGTCAATCGACGACCAAGCTTCAGCTTCCTCACAGATGGTGAGACGTTTTATTCTGAATTCCTAATCCTTGATGGAATCCATGTTACCCTCTGCACGCTGCAGGTTTCCAGAGCATCACTGAGCCAGCTCCAGACATACCACTGATCCATAGGCCCGAAAAGTTAGAATTTTACTACTTTTCTTGTGCTTTTGGGTCAGTAGTGGTGTAAGTCCTGGAGTTCAGTCATGGTGCCTTCATGTAAATTTAGGCCTTAACAGAAAGAACTCTGAGACTCTGTTTCTAAAGTAAGTCTACAAAAGTTGGCAGAGTGTTATAACAACATCTCATTTACTCTTATGAGGGATGTAATTTAGGTGGGTGAACAATTTTGAGATTGCTTTTGTCAGTAAAAGCAGCATTTTGTGTTGAATGTGTGTAGAGTAAAAAAACTTGTGTGATTTTGTTTTTGCAAACGGCTGATAAATAGTATATTTTCCAATAAACCTAATAGGCAATGGGGTTGAATAATTTTGCTTCCAACTATACATGTAATGAAGTATGTTATTAAAAGGCTTAATTACAGCAGAAATCTAAAATAACTAAATATATTGATGGAAGTGAAACATCTGAAATGACAGAAGAGACTAAGGAGGTATTTAAAGTCTGATCCTGGATGTGTAAATTCCTCAGACAGACAGTCCGTGACAGAAACATTTGGATGACATCTCATAAGGACTCAATTGTGCTTTTAATAGGCTATTCCTTGGCAGTAAAGAAGTTTTCACAGACTCTCAGCCTCTTCCAGTTTGACATCATCGGTGACTCCCTGACAGATGATGAGATAAATATCGGTAAGACACCGCAGTCACACTCCTTGACACATATTTTTAAAGTCACGTGAGGCAGAAAATCTGCACGATACTTCATGCCTTACTCCAGCAGAGTTTTCTGTTGTAGATAATTAAAACGTTCCACGTCAGAATAAGCTGATAGGAACATTTTTTGCACTCCTGACAAATTGAATAACCAGGAAATGTCTGTATTAGACCTTAATGACAAATGTGTGTAAGCAGCAAGTGTGCTTCTTTTTTTAATCTTTCCAAATGTGTTTCCTGCGTCAGACAGTTAAGATAAGAATGTGCAAAGTCTTTATTCCGGTCATCATCTTTTTGTTTTTTCCTCCACAGCTCAGTCGTTCCAGGAGTTTGCTGGACTCCTGCAGGAAGTAGAGCACGACAGGATGATGCTGGTGCGTTATCAACTTCCTCCATGCTAACTCTGCATCCTATGTGACCCCTCATTAGTTATCCAAACCACATCAACATATCCTTCACTACAGATTAGACCACCTGGATGGAAACCACTGGTGCATTCAGCTACAGATACTCATGTTGATGTTTGTTAGGATGCAAGATCAACACTGTGCTTTACATAGTAGATATTCCATCAGTCTAAGTTAATAACTCCACTAAGGAGACGATGCGTTCACTGATGTTAGTTTGCCTGTTAGCAGGATTACTCTAAAACTACTTGATGGATTTTCTTGAGACCCGATGGAAGAGTAGGGCATGTGCCAAACATTAAACGTTTGAATTTTGGAGTAGATGTGCATAAAGGAGTGGATGCATGTTTTTTTTCTTACTTTAATTAAAGTTAAATTAAGTTAAATTAAGGCCCCGTTTATATGACAACAATTTGGGTGAAAACGGAGAAGTTTTTTCTTCGGATTTTTTAAAAGTTCTGCGTTCTCATGGCATCGTTTTCGAAACAATCCCTGTACTCACAGCTATGCAAAAACGATTAAAGACGCTGTGGTCTGCATGCCAGGCCAGTCGTTGGTGGTGTAACTTTTCAAAATCAACACCACAGAATGAGATCACGGATGTTGGTTCAGCAAATTTACATTGGAGGGGCATTAATAGACTCAACAGAGTCTGCAGCACGAACAAAACAGTACTGTCTGACGTTGTTTTTGTTGTTGTTCTGGCCACAGTAGGCTCTCCGCTGTCTGTGTACGCAAGTAAGGCTGGCCTGGAAGCGTAATAGGCATGTGCAAAACGGGGCGGTGAAGTAATTATTTTCAGAGGAGTTGCGTGTTTGCCTGTTTACATGACAGCAGTAGGGTGGCGTTTTCAAAAGTTTACACTAGAGCCTGTTTTCAGGCCCTGAACACAGCGTTGTCGTGTAAATGGACGTCCAAAACCCAACAGAAGTTTACCTTTTTGGGTAAAACGGTTGTCGTGTGAACAGCCCCTTAATTTAAAGGGACTGTTGGGCCTCGGTGTAGGTATGTGCTCTATTGAGTACAATTCTACTTGAATTATATTATTACAAGATGCAGCCACACACCTAAACACTGTGTAAAAGTGTTGCCTTGTGTATGCTTGTTAAGCAGAATGCTGTTAAGTATTTTGCCTTCAGTTCTCTTTGTTTTCTTGTTCCCTTTTTTTTAATCTATAAATTTACAAGCCAGTTTGATTATTTCTGCTGCTGCTATTTTACACACACAGTGTTTTGCTGCTGTTGTGCTTTATTTGCTTTGTTTTCATTTTTCATATTATTGTTGCATACAGGTTTTCCCACATATTTCCTCTTTCACAAAACCACACTCCAGCCCAGTGCAATCTTTTAGCTTTCTTCTGCAATTAAGCCATGACATAAGGAGTAGCAGTTCCTGTTAGACTGGACTTTCTGCATACAGATCTAATCCGAAAACTGGAGGCAATCTGACAAATTGTCCTTAGAGTGGTATTGAAGAGCAACATGTGCTTGGGATAATAAAAACAAACAATGTCAAATAGTCACACACATCCAAACACCGTGCACGGCAGGTCCTGGAGCAAAAGAAGAGCTGAAAATCAATGTAATGAAGAAAATATTTTTCTCCACTTTAGTGGAGTATTTCCTGCACACCCAGCAGTGGTTTTTCAAGCTCATGCTCTTATTCAGATTGAAGTAGAGCAAGTCTGAAGAGGCGTACGAACTTGAAGCATGACTGGTGGATGTGCTCATAAAAATCCACTAAAGGGTGCAGACATTATCACACTCATCCTCGTTTATTTCCAAACTCTACTCAACACATTTATGATCCACAGGTAACCCTGTTTATCTACAAATGTATGAATTGTGTTGAAGACTGAGTCCTGCACTTTGCGGTACTGTATATATGTGCATGCTTGTGTATTTTGAAGTGGACTGCAGTAACGGCTGCTCCATGTTTGCCCGTCCAGGTTCAGAACGCCTCTGATCTGCTCATCAAGCCCTTGGAGAAGTTCAGAAAGGAGCAAATAGGAGTAACAAAAGTGAGTCTTTATGGATTCCTCTGCTCTGATGCTAAAGTCAGAAAGAAAGAAAACACTGATTACTGGGTTCAGGGTGTGATCTGTGCAGGGAGAGTCAAATAGTATAGAGCATAGAATACCTTCCTCACGTGGACCAGAGAGGAAGTTATGAGCGACTTCCTCAAATCTATTCATGTTTATATTTGTGTGTGAAACATTTTCCTGCACAAGAAGACTAATGTATGTTGTCTCTTCTTCCTCCTTCAGATATATGACTATTTAATTTGTAAAGACAGTTTGTAGTTGAGAACATCCCATTTTTTTCAAAGTGACCACTTATGCTCTTCACTAATATTTTATTTTGCTTATAAAATCATCAGGAAACCAGCTGCTTTTAGTACATCTCTGATTCCAAAAAAAAAGTTGTGATAATTTCCTAAACCTTTTAGACGTTCAATTTGAATGAAATTGCACAAAGACAATATATCTAACCTTGTACCTCATCTGCTTTATTGATTTTTGTAAATATATGCTTTCTTAAAAAAGTTGGGATGGGGCCAATAAAAAAAAAACTGGGAACGCTGTGGAATGAACCTGATTGGACCATTCCACAAGTAAAGAGGTTCATTGGTAACAGGTGATAGTATCATGATTTAATATGAGAGAGGCATCCTCCAAAGGGTCAGTCATTCACAAAGATGGGGAGAGGTTCACCACATGGGCAAATAGTTCAACAGTTTCTCAATGTGTGATTGCAAGAATTTTAAGGATTTCACCATCTACAGTGCATAATATCAAAAGATTCAGAGAATCTTCAGAAATCTTTGCACAGAAGGGGCAAGGATGAAAACCAACATTGAACACCCTGTGACCTTCAATCCCTCAGATGGCACTACATTGAAAACTGACATGATTCTATGAAGTGTGTTTTTACATGGGCTGGAACACTTTGGAAAACCGTTGTCATTGTGTAGTTTGTCGCTGCATCTACAAATGCAAGCTAAAACTCTGCCATGTGAAACACAAGCCATATATCAACAACATCCAGAAATGCCACTGACCTCTCTGTGTCCAAGCTCATCTGAGATGGACTGACACAAGGTGGAAAAGTGTCCTTTGGTCTGACAAGTCCTCTTTTCAGTTTTTGGAAATGATGGACGTTGTGTCCTCAGTTCAAATCATCTGTGATGGTATGGGGCTGTGATGGTGCCTCTGGCATGAGTAACTTGCATGTCAGTGAAGGCACCATTAATGCTGAAAGCTTCATACAGGTTTAGGAAGAACATATGCTGCCATCCAGATGATGTATTTTTCAGGCACGTCCCTGCTTTTTCCAGCCGGAAAATGAAGCCACATTCTGCTCCTTACAACAGCGTAGTTTAGGAGTCAAAGAATCCGGGTACTAGACTGGCCTGTCTGCAGTCCAGACCTGTCCCCCATTGAAAATGTCTGGCACATTATGAAACACCAAAAATGACAATGGACTCTTTGGACTGTTAAGCAACTGAAGTCATACATGTATAGTATATCAAACAAGAATGGGACAGAAATCCACTTCACTTCAACAATTATCCTCTTCTCTTCCCAAACACTTCCTGAGTGTTGTTAAAAGAAAAGGTGATGCAACACAAAGGTAACATGACCCTGTCATGACTTCATTGAATCATGTTGCATCAAATTCAGAATTAATGTATATTTATTAAAAAAAAGTCATGTTTAATAGTTGAACATTGAATATATTGTCTTTGTACTGTATTCAATTTCATTTAGGTTAAAAAAAAAAGATTAGCAAATCATTTCAATCTGTTTTTACTGACATTTTACATAACGTCCCAACTTTTTTTGGAATTGGGGTTGTAATAAAATTATTTTAAAATTAAAGCATATTTTTAAAAAAAAGTTCTTATATTTTTTTTTCTTTTTACATCTGAATGAAAAAAGACGGTACATCATATTCAGAAGTACATTCACTTTCACCCATTTTAAAAACAATGACTATTAATTTCAACAAAATGATGTGCTGGCTAAGAAAATCAGTGTTATAAATAAAAAAACACGAGTATCGTTTATTAACAATGACAAAATACATGTGAGCAATATTCTTAAAAGAATAGAACAGTGAACGTGTTAAAAAGAGTGTTAATTTACTGTTTTTAGATCAGTTTGGTGAGGTTAGCAGCCATAATACCCCTTATTGGAGAGGCAGATGCAGACATTTTTACCATTAATCCATTACTTTTAGCTTTGTCACCCTTTATGTAGTACATATATTAGTACTTTAGATACTAATACTATTTCAAGGATTGATCCATGAGTTTTAGCCTTTCTCATGTTTACTTTTCAAGCTCTCAAATATTAATATCAGCCTGAAAATCCAGTATCTTGCTTGTATGGAGTTCCTATGAATTAGAGGACAGGATGATTACAAATGGGTTGGGTCTCTTTTAGCTAACTTTGAAAAATCTCTCATTTTCTGAATCAACATATCTGTCATACAGGAAAAGAAAAAGAGGTTTGAGAAGGACAGTGAAAAATATTACTCCCAGGTCGAAAGACACCTGAATCTCTCTGCCAAGAAAAAAGAGAGTCAACTTCAAGAGGTGAAAGACAACAAAGACAAGTATTCATGAGTTGTGTAATGAAACGTACAAATGAGGGCAACAAAAGGCCACTATCTGAAATGTTTCCTTCCACTGCAGGCTGATGAACTCCTTGACAAAGAGCAAGTGAACTTCTATGAATCGTCAGTGGAGTATGTGTACCAGATCCATCAGGTGCAGGACAGAAAGAAGTTTGATGTGGTGGAGCCTGTGAGTGATGCCTGTCGACTCCCACTCTTCCTCTTTCCTGCCTTGTAATAAAAAATGAGGAAACATAACGTAAAGAAAACGTGATGATAGACTAAAAAAAAAAAAAAAAAAAATCTCCGTAATCTGCCATTCGTTGTTTACGGCGAGTCTTCCTTTCTTTTGGCGCTTCCAGAGCAATCTTAAGTATGCCGTTTGTGCTCTGGTTGGTCAGGTGCTGGCGTTTCTCCATAGCATTTTAACGCTCAACAACCTAACAGTGGAGATGACTCAGGACTTCGCGCCTTACAAGCAAGGGCTGCAGCTCAGCTTGCAGAATGTAAGTGGTGCTACTGCCAGATAATGACACCATTAGAGCCATTTCATATCCTTTAATCAGACAGACGCGAGATTCTAAAGTGCTGTCTGCTTTTTGTCTGCAGACAAGGAACCACTATGAGAGCACACGTGAGGAGATGGAGGAGCTGATGAAACGAATGAAACACCCCTCCCAGATCTGTAAAATGCACCGTTTTCCCCCAATGGAGGGTTATCTGTACTGTCAGGAGAAGTGTAAGTGTGCTAGATGTTTCCACAGATATTAAACATGTGCAAGGTCTTGCTTGAATCCTCTCTGACAAGACCTTTTGTCCCAACAGGGGCTTTGGGTGTGTCATGGGTCAAATATTACTGCAAGTATCACAAGGAGGAGAGACAGTTGGTCATGGTACCTTGTGATCAGAAAACTACAACTAAGCAGGTGCTCTGTTTCTGTGTATCTGTATCTAGTCCCAGTTTATTCCCTCAGACTGCTTGCTCCACTGTCATCACGTGCAGGACCACTTTCCAACTTTGTCTCTGTCCCTGCAGGGCCCCACGCAGCTGACACTGAAATCCTGCATCCGCCGGAAGACAGACTCCATAGACAAGCGCTTTTGCTTTGACGTGGAGACGAACGAGAGGTTAGCGCAAACAAATGTGAAACACTGTGAGCTGAGGCAACACGGGAGCCTGGTGGGATAAACAGGTGAACAGGTGGCTTACAAGGACAGAGTGTGAGGGCTAAATGGACTGTAGCCCAAACAATCCCTCAGCAACAGGTGCACTCTGGAAACAGATGGCAAATTCAGTGATTTTTAGGGGAAGGAACACAACAAGCTCATATTTATATTAGCAGGCCATTCAGTTCACAAAATGCATTTTAATAGACACTTGAGCCACGGGCTGCTCTGTCACAGTCTGTGGAAATACCTCGACTGTTGACAGGGTGTTTTAAAGGTTTAAAAGCTGCTTGAATTATTCATTAAGTGCTTCAAAGTGTCGCTGACTGTCGAGCAATTAATTTGTGCCAGTGTGAACAGAACAGCCACATAATGAGGAGTTAGCTGGTGGATTAACTGAAGGTAGCGCTGCCGGCTGGTGCAGAAGGTTGTGATGTCGGCTAAAGATGTTTTCAGGCCAGCCCGGTCCCGCCTCTGGAGCCCGACCCCGACCTTTGACCTTCCTAGAGGGAGCAAAATTTAAGTGAATACTCCTACAGGGACGACATGTTCCTCTGTTCTTCATATCGCAGACGTTGTCTTCATCCCAGTTGGCACGACCAGGAAGGACAGCATGCGTGAGCGTTTGATTGGCTGTGTCAGATGTCCTATTTGAGAGCTTTTAAAACAAATCACATCAGAGTATTAAATCACGAACGCAACAGAAACCAATTTGAATCCTCTACGCCAAACATTAAAGGTTACAGAAGGGTTATTATCTCCTCCTCCTCCTCCTCTTCACCTCCCCCTCCTATATCTGCAGATATAATCATCACAAAAGTTTTTTTTTCCGTTTCCATGGTTACAAGTTAAATTTAGGCTCATTCTGTGAGTGGGATTTGTCTCAGATGTACACATCTGCCATGTGGATGGAGAGGAGTCTTGATATTTTGGGGAATTTTAAGCTTTTTATTTAATTCTTTTATTTTGAAAATTGACTTTCAAATAAGTAACAGCATTTGCAATTAACACGGACAACTTAAATAACTTCTTTCTGTCTTTCTTTAATGAAATGCACCCGTGGTGGGGGATGCTGAGTATTTCATGCTTGTCTAATAAGGGGTTGTTAAGGTTTTTATAGTTTATTTGTGCAGCCGTAGCACACATTGTCTTGGTTAACAATTAATTCCATCGCCTACAAGCTGCAAAATTTGGCAGTTTTTTTTTTTGCGTCTGTAGCAGACAGATTGCAACAGTTGAATTTCGTCATCTCTTCATCCTTGTTTTATTCATATCCATTTATACCTCCCATTATCACCACCAGGGATTTAATCAGTTACTTCTTGAAGGATTCATAAGATCTGTGATGTGTGACCAACAAGCTACATGTTCACAGTGGTTGGATACTGTTGCACCATATCCTGTCACTGAAGAGTGTAATTGCAACATTTGCCTTTTTAATGGGATTTGTTTCATCTGTTTCCATAGAAATACTCCCGTCACCTTCCAGGCTCTTTCAGAGGCAGACAGGAGGTTGTGGATGGGGGCCATGGATGGAAAAGAGCCTGTGAGTTCATTTCACATCTCACTGAGGATTTTTCTTCTGCTAGATATATTTTTTTTGTGGAAACGGCTGTACTAGCCAAAATATTTGCAATGCAATATGGAGATAGCTACTGGAAGGCGTGGGGTGGGGGGGTGACTTGGTTATTGGCTGCTGTGCTGACTCCCTCCCCATTTCCAGTTTCCATTTCCAGTCTGCATATCAGAGTCTGTCTCAGCCTGTTTTTGAAAATAAAATCCAAATGTTAGCTTGTAATTAATTACAACTGGCATTAATTTTGATATTTTACACTTACAATCATTTATTTTACTGTCATTTTTCAAATCCATCATGTTAGGCAAATGATGGCTCACATTTGGGATCTGTTAAACACTGCAGCATGTAGGCAGGATTGATCTCATTATGGCGTCTGCGGCGTTTGGAGCCCCTTTAAGACGCTGTCAATTCCTCTTTTGGTTGTAGCTGTCATATCAGCTGGTTTTAGGTTCGGTAGCAGATATCATGCGAGTTGAGGACAAAACAAATAAACAGTCAATACCAGATGATGTGAAAATAACAGAAGTCACACTTTTCAATGCTCTCTTCCTGTGCAGCTTCCCTGTTGACTTCTATACATCATAAACACACGCTTTGCCCAAATATTCTCAAGCAAAGAGTCACTGCTGCGCTGCCCGGTCTGCAGAGTGTCTGAGCTTTCAGTCTGAAATTCTGAAAATTCATTCAGAATTATTTCTAATGTTATTCCGAATGCCCTTTAGCCTTTTGAATGGCTGAAATATCCAGTGCAATATTCTTTCCCTCATTTATAATGAATTTCTAAGAGCCTCAGCATGCAGCATGTCTATGCATGCTGTTGCTGTACCTGCATGAACCGAGGAATGTTTCTGCACCTTCTGCATATTACTCTCGCTCATTCTCCATTTCTTACTGGTAGTCTTTTGAGCCTTTGCCATGAAAGCATTTTCTTGTAGATGAAATGATAATATTAATGTGGTTGGAAGTACCATCCCCCTTTCATCATGCACTTATTGACTTAGAGTAAACACTACAGCTGAATCAATGAGTCGATCAAGAAAAGCAATCAACCCCTGGGTTAGTAATTGTCATTTTTCTATCAAATATTTACGGTTTCCAGCTTACATGCACATTTGCCATAATGTTGAAGGTTTTATGCCCATAATAAACATCCCCATGAGCTGATCCAGCTCATCCATTACAGTCCTTTCTCTGTCTTGGCATATTTGTCTCCTCTCCCAAGTTAAAAATGGTTAAAATGCATGAAGCCAAAATAACAGATGTAATACTACACTTAGAGATCACTTCAAGGACCCCTCTTGTGCAGTTTCCACTGCAAATTTTGGCATTGAAATGTAGAAAAAAATTCTTATATGCACATTTTGGCCATTCCTTTTTAGCCACTGAAATGAAAACAAGGAAAAAGTTGAAATAAGCTTTCTGTCATTCCTTCATCTAATGGCAGCTTCATCATCTTTGCATCCATAGGGGAGATTTCTCAGATCTGAAGCAAAGCTAGCATGTTGTCTGATTTTCATTTTTTGAAATAAAATAAATCATTGTCAAAGCAGAGAATAAATTAGTAGCCGTTCTGTTCTTATGACAGTGATTTGTCACACTTCAAGAGCCTGCGATAAGAAACACTCGCATTGCTGAGGCGTGCTCAAACAACACTCTGCAGCTGCTCTGTGGCTGGACTCACCTTTGATATCAGTGGTGAGGCCAACAGAGTGAATATTAAAAAAACATAAAACAAATAAGAAAATATATATAAAAACAACAGCATCTGACAGTAACTGGTCCCAGGTGTGGGTTACAGGTAACTATATCTATAGTCATGCTCTGGTTTTAAACTGAACTCATTTAATCTCTTTCGGTTGTGGTTTTTCACCACTTAGCAAGACCCTCATTTTGTCCCACTGATCCTTTGTTAAAAATCTCCGTTTCCATCCATCCATCCATCCATTTTCTTCCACTTATCCGGGTCTGGGTTGCAGGGGCAGCAGTCTCAGCAGAGAAGCCCAAACCTCCCTCTCCCCAGCCACCTCCTCCAGCTCTTCTCGGGGTACACCAAAGCGTACCCCAGGGTCTCCTCCAAGTGGGACATGCCCGGTATACCTCCACAGGGAGGTGTCCGTGGGGCATCCCTCACCAAATGCCCGAACCACCTCAGCTGACTCCTCTCTATGTGGAGGATCAAATTGAACCAATAGTCCCACAAACTATGAGAAGTAGCTTTGTGTCTGACATTTTCATTTCATCTAACTGAAACTGATGGGAGAATATCCAGGACTGGTCATGTTTCACAGTCTTCAATTTTCTTTTCCATTATTTTTCATTTCAGATATATCAACTTCCAATTAACAAGCAAGCTGAAAGTAAGTCCATCATCATGACCCTCACAGTGTTTCTGTATGATTTAGTAGAAGGATTTTCTCAGAATGATAATTTTTTCCCCTGCTAAATCTGATCATATTTTCTTTTCTTTCTTTTTGTTTTTATTTCCACAGTGGACCTAAATGATGTTGGATTCACGTTTGTGCGAAAGTGCATCAACTTCATTGAAACATATGGTAAAGGGCGTCATCAGAGGTTTATTCCAGCTGTCTTTAGTTCTGTCAGTTGCCCTGAGGGGGGCGTAGTTGAGTTGTAAGTTAGATATTGATGCCACAGGCATCTCTCAAAGAAAAAAAAATGCCTTTCATTATCATACTAGTTGTCTGAAACAATATGCCTATTTCAAGTTGTGCAGACCTTTAATTATGCACTAATAATGTTTGATTTTCTGATTTTTATATATAATATGTATAAGAATGAGTGTTTAACAATATTTCTTGAACATAACCTCCTCTGTGCATGCATGCTAACTCTTTAAACCCAACATGTCCAACCTATCTTAAAGTCTCACGGTTAATTCTATAATACTGCTTTCTGCATTAAAGCAATTCATCAAGAACAGAATGAAACACACTATAAAGTCTAGAAACGTGTAATTTGACTCCTGATCCAAGCATCGAGTCACTGCTCAGTGTCTGTGCTGCTCAGTGACTCAATGAAACATTCATAACCAGGCAAGAACATCTGTATCTTAATTCTGCTCCTGCAGGCTCTAAAGAAACACATGTGGTACATTTCTGCTGCTCTTTGTTTGCCCAGGTTACACTCCCCTTTTTTCTCCTTTTACCTCCCCCTCTCCTATTTCCAGGACTCACACAGGAGGGAGTGTACAGAACAGTTGGCAGCAACATCCAAGTGCAAAAGCTATTAAATTCCTTCTTTGGTAAGGAAATAGTCCTGTGAACATAGTCTACGTCTGTCCGTCCATTGTATTTCTTATTTGTTAACGTTGGCTAGTAAACAGGTTCTGCGACTTTTGTGGAGTTTGTTTGCATGAATGACAGAGAAATAATTGCAGGTCATTAACTTACAGTGCTGGACTAGCTCGCTGATGAATATAGCAGAGAATATAGCTGTGAAAGAGCCAGATGTTTCCATCAGGAAACTGTTTATCTCCATCTGCGGAGACCAAAAACACAAAAAGACCTAAAACGATGTCCATATTGGAATGAAAGTGCCGCTTTTTTGTGTTTTTTTTTTTTTTTTCAACTGCTGCCTCCCAAAGTGGCCAATTCTATACAAATGTAAATCCAGGAATTTTTTATAACTCTCCTTTAGATTGTGAGGCATTTGTCAACGTTTTCCAGAATTATGCAAAAACGAATAAATAGAAAACTCTGTGAAGGGGAGGCACATGGGCCAACGTAAGCTAAATAAAGATGTGAGATTGTTCAGCCATAACAGTGTGACGATGATCCAGCATGTTCAATACCGATACCCTGAAACTGATGCAGCTAAATGGAATCCAGCCATCATTAATTTTATTATTTACACCTGTGATATTCCTGCTATGATGTGTCAAAAAGGCCTTTTGTCACGTTATTTTTTTTCTTCTCTTTTTCATTCCCTAAACCTAAAGAATACCTGGCTCCACATTGCTTATCATTCAGCTATAGCTAGTGCATGTATCAGCAAGCCAGCTACTGTGATCAATCAAGGTCGTCATTTCAGCTGATTTTCAGTTTAACATGTGATGCTTTGCTTCATCACAGACCGCACAAACCCAGGAGATGTAGATTTCCTCAGCACTGACTGGGAAGACAAAACCGTCACCAGTGCTTTGAAGTTTTACCTAAGGTATGTCTGTTTGTGGGTCGAGACGTGAATGGGAAACACAAAATTCAGATCTATGGCATATTGGCATCTGATATCTGATATATCTGATATTGTCGGACTCATAGAATCAGAATGCATGTTCTTTATTTCACTATTTCTCTTTTAAATCGGCTTAAGTAGCAGTTAATTGATTATGAATACATTTTAATTGTTCCTACGTCTCACTCAATACAATTCAATACAATCAAATCTTCTTGATTGTCTCTGGGGTATGTGTAGATTATTTATTTATTTTTGTGTGTGTGTAGATTTGGATCCAGATTAATGTGGTGGTGAGTTGCAAATACTTCTTACGTACGACTTCACAAGTGTCGTCTTTGTCTGCAGGAACCTATCAGAACCTCTGATGACGTACAGTCTACACAGAGACCTCATTTTTGCTGCAAGTAAGACCTGCTTTTTAAATTAGCTAATGTTAATGTCAGGGAGTTTTTAATCATGTTCACACTGGTGTTTCCCTCAAAATCAAAATTTGTTCCACAACATTTCTTGGAAGCAAAAAAAAAACCCAACATGGCATTAGGAGGGTTGTAAGTCAACAAATGTGTCCTCACTTGTTAGAGTGAGCTATTTCTCATTTGCATGCATTTATATTCATGCTGTACTTCCTAAAGTCGGCACACTTTATTTTTAGATATGGCAAGACATATAAATCCATGTGTGAATGGAGCATTGTGTTCTGCAACACTTGTTGCTGTGCAGGCTACAGATTCAATAGTTTAACAGGCAGCGCAAGGTCAGTCTGGAAGACACTAAAAGAAATCTGAATCCCCTGTTTATTTTTATCTGTCACATAACATCATTGTAAACGGAAGACGTTGATTTTAATAGCATCAACCTCATTCTGTCAGGATGGTACTATAACACAACTGGTGCCTTAAGTTTCCTGGAAATGTCATCCCGGTGAAATGGGAGCTCCTCATTACAAGCCTGACTTAGCTTTATTGGTCTTGCACTGCTGCCAGTGTATGACGGTACCGAAGTCCTTTTCTTTGTATACACTGTATCCGCGTCATTTCTGTTCCTCATAATGACCGTTTTCAGTGAATTTTAAATTATGTTCATGAAAAGTGATCTTATATAAAAATCAGGTTTTCTGTTCTCGAGTTGGAGTCGCATGCAGCATGTTTAAGATTTTGGTAATTTGTACTTTCTTTCAAATTCTTTCATTAGGTAACTTTGTCTTTTCTTTGCATCAGAGTCAGATAATCTGGACTTTCGACTGAGTGAAATTCATTCGATAACCTACAAACTACCAGAGAAGAATCGGGAGATGCTGGAACTGCTTATTAAACACCTGGTCAAGTAGGTGGTGGCACACTTCGTGGTGATTTAAGGCCACAGCGGGGCCTTCTGCTGTCTCTCTGAAATGAGCTCAGTCCATGTGTCACTGTTACATGTTTGTTCACAGCGTGTGCAGCCACAGTGAAGAAAACCGAATGAGTCCTGCAAACATGGCTGTTGTCTTTGGGCCCACGCTGATGAGAGCAAAGGAGGAGACTGTGGCAGCCATGTTGGACATCAAGTTCCAAAATATTGTCGTTGAGATTCTGATAGAGGAGAACAAAAAGGTGCACCATCAAACTCATCTTGCAAATTAATACAAACACTGACTATGTCGGTATATGTATTTAGATGAGGTATTTTCATTTTTCGTTTTTGACGATAGCAGAAATCATTATTTCGGTATTTTTTCTGCTCTTTCTCATGTATGTCATGTCATTCAACACATGTATGTAGCTGGAATAGAAGCTAAGTGTTATCTCTTCTAATCACAGATCTTCAGCCATAAGCCAGAGGACAGCGCCGCCCCTCCCATCCCTCCTCCGCGGGTCCCCCCAAGAAAGCGGCAGCCCATCACCATCTCCAAGCGGCCACCTCGTGTTTATCAAGTTCACGTTCAGAACACAGAGAGTAATTATCAGCCTCCTTCGGCCTGATTGCTGTCATTACCCTCATCATTATCCTGTCTGAGCTGAATGTACAGATGATTATTTGATTTTTTAATTTTTTTTTTTAATATATATTCCAGAAAGATTTGTTCCAAACACACCTGCAGTGCCATTCCAGACATTTATTTTATATTCCTAACCATGAAGCCATTCATCTGTTTGTCAGAGAATGTAAAATCAATCTCTATTCTTTCTTTATTCTTGGTTGGCTTATCCTTTATTGTTGATATGAAATTATTCAGGTATTAATCTTTACATTTTTATCTCACATTTATCTTTTTTCAATACCCCTATAAGATGTATAAAATATATACTATATGTATGTAATACGTCATTTTCTGTTTAGATTGTATGAACTGTTGAGCCAGTTGTTGGATTACCAGTTAAAGTTACGGTCTGTGTAATTTGCATTAATGGTTCTGGTGTTTCTTTTTAACAGACGGCCAGAACGACAGCCCTTTCCTAGACAGGGAAAGCCCAGTGAGCCCCGTTCCCCTGCAGCGGACAAAATCTGTAACCTCTACTCAACTCATTTCAAGAGAGGTTCCCCCAAGACATGCACTAATGCCCAAACCATCAAACCGTCTGGACAAATCAGACTCTGATGCTGGGAGGATAGACGATACAAAGCAAAGGCCAGATTCATCTTCAGCAGCAAATGGGGAGTCTGGAGTCTATGTGAGCAGAGTTCCATCCTTCCACAGGAGGAGACCAGCTGTTAAGGGCACAACAGGCAACACAGAAGGTTTGATGAGGCCTCTTTATGTAGCTGATAGTTCGCTGAATCTCACTTGTATCTTCATCTAAAAAAGCTTTTCCAGGATTTGAGGACCGATATTTTGTGTAATTTAAAGAGCAAATTGAGATTTATAGGTCAGGTTATGTAGGGCATGTGTTGAAAATAGTCCAGAAAAAGGAAATGTCAGCCGACTCTTAGGAACTTTATCCGCTTGTTTTCCTTTCTCTAATGCATCTAAGCGTTCAGTTTTTTTTTTGTCGTCATGTTAATTTTTGTTGCAGAAGAGGTCATAATGGAGCCACTTGTGCTGCTCTTTGGCCGCAACAAGTCGAGCTGCCGTGTTCGTGCTTTGATCGGTCTGTTAAGTCATCTGTAGTTGGATTTCCACCATTTCATTTCAAGCATTGGTTTTAATTTGTTCACAGTGTTATTTTTAACACTGAATAACACAGCAAATCATATGATAGGATATGTGTAAGCAGTGATGAATGATGATATACTTAAGTAGGCTCTAACTCTATCCTCAATCCATATTGTTGTTTAACATAAAAAACAACAACTCTTAAACCATTTAGTGTTGTTTTTTTTTTATTTTTAGGAGATTATGAGGGTGTGACCAGAACGAAGCCAACAGAAAAACATGCCATTTCTAGACCCCCAGTAAGGCCTCCTGACCCTCCCCCAAGAATCCCTGCTCCACCGAAGACCCTGACCGGCAGCGAGGACGCAACCCCATCCCTGTAAGTGCCCTTTAGAGATGCAAAAGTCTGTCACCACCTTTTTAAAGATACATTCAAAAATGCAAATGCGGACAGAGTGAATGGATCCAGTAAATATTCAAATGCTGGATGTGCTGTTTTAATTAAGAACAATAGAACTCTCAATTCAAGCGACCTCCAAATGGTGCCAGATGTGCAAATTCAATGTGTCTGAGCACTTTGAGGTATTAGTGGCTTCCATGATTTAAACTGCTATAGGATGGACATGTTCCCTTGTGTCCTGATATCAGGGTCACAGTATGACATGAACACAGTGAAGCTTCACATCAACAACACAATGGTTTTGTCATTTTGATGCTGCGTCATCTCTACTAGAGCAATAATGTGGATTAATACGAAAGCCCAAATTTATTTAGATTATCCAGATGAGCTATAAGGTTTTTTCATTATTTTTTATGAACTTTTATGAATATACACACATTTAAAATTTGATGGCTGCGCCATGTTTCAAAAAAGTTAGACAGAGGCTTTACCATTGTGTTAAATCACATGTTCCTATAAAATGAGATGAGATTAATAGAAGAGAAGAGAAGAGAAGAGAAGAGAAGATAGTCCTTTAATAATCCCACAACGGGGAAATTTGTGTTGTTACAGCAGCAGTTGAAGTAAATAAGCAATCTAAAAAAAAAAAAATATAAGAAAATATGAACAAAACAATATGAATAGGGGAAATATTTAAAATGTGAAAAAACAACAATGTAAACAAGGGACAGATACCGGCAGTTGAGGAATATTAATATGTCTGTGGAATATTAATAACACCTGATTACTATTATTACTGATTACTGTTACTGTTAACAACACTCACTAAGCTTCTGGGAAGACAGGACACAAAGTGTTGAAGTTTTGAAAGTTGAACTCTGTCACATTCTTGTTTGACATACAGTGCAAAGTCTCTGTTGTCATATTCGACACCTCTGAATGTGACACACATTTTCAGTGGAGGCACCGGTCTGGCCTGCAACATGCCGGTCTAGTAACTTTCCCAGTCTTGTGTCGCCCTTGTGCCAACTTTTTTGAGACGTGTTGCTGGTATAAAATTCAGATAGCATATTTTCACAAAAATCTGAGAATTTGATGAGGTACAACTTTAGATATAAATTGAATTGAATGTCAAACAGGATTATGAAATTGTCTCATTGTGTTGTATTAATGTTTTACAGAGAACCCCCTTTGGTTTTTAGTTACGCCCATGCTTTCCTTGCTCGATATGATTTCTTTTCCTTTAATTTCCTTTCCTTTTATTCTTGATTTCTGTTCCTAAAAATAATACCAAATATATTTGTGCTGACTGTTTATGGAGAACCGTTTATACCAACATGTCATGTGTCTTTTTTTACAGCAGTGTTGCCTCTAAGGCTAAATTTTTTGAGAGTGCCTCCCGTCAAATTGGCAGGTATGTGAAAGTCTTTTATTGTCATCTGTGATCCGGTTCTTCTTCTTCTTGACTCTAAGCAGATATGCATGTTTTTACTTTACAGTACATGAATGTTAGAAAAACCACAACAGAAGTCGAAAATGATTGATTGGCTATTATATGTAATAGTAATAGCAATAGTTACATTATTACATTATTATTATTACAGTTACTGAATAATAAAAGTGCTTTCCAGACCATGCAGCATATATTTACTTTGTTCCCATTCAAACACTCACATATAGTTGTATGCAAACATGCTGATTCTACTCTTAAATCAGGTGTCTCTCCGGTTTTTGCTCATGTTTGACTTCTTGTGATGATTGATGGTAACTATGGAGGCAAAAAACATGCATATCTGCTCTTTTATGATTTAGACAGTTCAACTTAATGTCCTCACTGCCCTCCATGCACAAGCAGTGATGAAGGCCACATATGAAGAATCCCTGAGTGGAAAGTTTTATCAAAGAGAGTTTACATTTATTTTATTTTTTTTTTAAAATTTGAAACTTCTCTATCTTGTGCACACTTGTCCTAAAGGATGGGAATGCTAATGTATAAAACTCGTGTTTGGCTTTGGATTATTATTCCACAGCTGAAGTTCTGATTAAACTGTTGGCAAACACATATTTTAAAATAGTGTATGAATGTTGGGTAGATAGATTTTGGTCTAATAATCAAAGGCCAGCCCTCTGAAGATTGTAAAAAAAAAATGTCTTCTTGTATCATTCCAAAACATTGGTATCATACAGTCACACAGTGAGAGATGAACAGAAACTGAAAGATGGAAGCTAACTTAAAGCAGATCTTAAAGCAGATCTTAATGATGATCTTAAAGCAGATCTTAAAGCAGATCTTAATGATGATGTTAAAGCAGATCATGGGCGGTGGTCTGGTGGTTGAACTGAAACCATGAATGGATACCTAATAAATCTTTCTTTCTCTTCTCATTTAGTCCACCGACTTCTCCAACACCAGTGACAAATATAAAAAAAGAGGTGAGAATTACTATGATTTTACACTTTCTTCAGTATTTTATGCTGTTCATCTGTTTTGTTGTGTTCATGCATTTGTTTTGTTTCCTCAGAACTACAGTTAAGGAGACTTGGGGAGCCTGTGTGTGTGTGTGTAGAGTGCACATCAAGCTGGAGGGACAATTCAGTCACTCTTGATTTTATTGGACAGACTGAAGAGCCAGCTCTCCATAGAAGTTAATGTTGGAAGGCAACACAATAGCAAACTGAATGATCTTGCAAAGTAATTGTCTCAGTGTTGAACTATTATTCCAAAGGTAGGAAGAAGTAACAGTACTGATTCTCCCCTCGTTTCATACCAATTTTACATTTTTGGTTCAATAAATTTACAATAGTTCCTAATTTATCGGAGGAAACTAACTGCTGTAACCGATGATGACAGCTTACTTCTGCGCCTTGTTATCTGCCCTTAAGGCTCGTTTTTAGCATTGTAAAATAGACTTCCCCAAAGAGCACTATATTTGATTAAAAAGGACAGTTTTACTCATTGTTCATTTGAAAATGTGAAATCTTACTTCACATATTACCTTCTAGATTTTATAAAATGGACCATGTTACGGTCTATCGCCAAACTGGAGAAAGGAAATTCATATTGAGCTCAATCTCTAAAATAATTATTTCTGTGTAAGCTGTTTGATTTGATCTACTCAAAAATATTTAGATTTAAATATGAATCAAGTATGTCAGGTGAGACATAACAGCATTCAAACACATGTCACTTTTGAAGCGGCACTACAAAAGTATTCTGCTGCAGAGTGTCAACCTGTAATCCAGTTAGTGTGATTGAATGAGCATAGTGACTATAATGCTAGTGTTACTCTAATAAGGAATCATTAAAACAGATTCACTAGTGTACATTCCCATTCTTCTCGGCTTATGTTCATTCAATTCTTACCTAATGTAGGTAGGTCAGATTCCACAGACGAGTCCTCAAAGTTTACCTGAACTGTTGGGATCAAAGAACTGTTGATTGTTTCTGTACAATATGTGAAAATAACGCTCCATTTTTTTTATTCCTTTGTTCTTAAAATAACTGTTATTTTGATTTTACACATTTTGTGATAACCCAACTTGAAAACCTTTCTTGTTGTCTGGTTTGTTTAAAAAAAGAAAGAAAATAAACATGACCAGTTCTAACCATGACTCATGGATATTTTTTCGAAAGGAGCTGTGGATTTCTGTTTGCTGATGTTTAATATCTATCTATCTATCTGTCTGTCTATCTATCTGTCTATCTATCTATCTGTCTGTCTATCTATCTGTCTATCTATCTATCTATCTCAGTACCATCTGGCTGTGACAGTGATCTTTTGTAAAACTAAACTATGCTGCCTTTGAGGAGAACTACTCGTCTCCATGAGATTGGACATTTATTCATTGTCATCCATTTTAACAGAAAATACAAAACCAATTCCAAAAAAGGGACATTATGTAAAATGTAGAAAAAAAAATCTGAATACAATGATTTGCAAATCATTTTTAACCTAAATGCAATTTAATGCTCAAACTGATAAACGTATTCCTTTATATATATTATATATTATATATATATAAATATACGCTCAATAATACACTACACCTCTGAATTTGATGCCTTTTCTATAAAGGTGGGAAAGCAACATTTTAACATTGTGTTATAGGTGTTACATCACCTTTTCTCTTAACAACACTCGGTATGCGTTTGGGAAGACCCATTCTTCCATGAAATATGACTTCAGTTATTCATCAGTCCAAGGTCTCTGTTGTTGTTTTTGGTGTTTCTTAATGTGAACAGGTCTGGACTGTAGGCAGGCCAGTCTAGTACCAGGACTCTTTTTACTCCGACACCACGCAGCTGTAAGGAGCAGAATGTGGCTCCATTGACAGGCTGGAATAAGCAGGGATGTCCCTAAAAAAAAAGACTGGATTGAGGCATATGTTCCTCCTAAACCTGTATGTAAATTTCAGCATTAATGTTGCCCTCACAGATGTGCAAGTTACCCATGCCATGGGCACTAACAAACAGAGATTTTTCCAGATTCTTTTCATTATATTCCTTGCAACTCCCAGTCCTTTGTTGCCCGTCTCAGCTTTTTTGGTATGTGTTGCTACCATAAAATTCAAAATAAGTATATATTCACAAAAATCTGTTCACTTGATGAGCAACGACTTTCGACATACACTGTTTTTAATTGAACTGAATAGCAAAAAGGATTAGGAAATTATCGAATTCTGTTTCATTAATGTTTTACAGATCATCCTAACTCTTTGGGAATTGGGGTTGTACACACAATTTCAGAAGTCAGATATTTTGAAAATGGCTGTTGAGTTTAACAGTTGTTTAATTTTGATATGTTTTAAAAACCCGGTTGCAGTTGAACGTTACATTTATTTTGCCATCCACTCCTCCCACCACATTCCAACCTTCACTGCCAGCCGGAGCCTTGCCTTTTCTCCACGACCCTTTTCATTCCAAATACACTAACATGTACTGTGATTTCTAACAACTGCTGGACTTGGTTGGCCCACATTAGTAACTGGTGGAAATTCCTTTGCGGATTCCATGCCAATTCATATGACCTTGATTCAGTTAATTAAAACGCAGCCAAGAAGAGTATAATGTGAGCGTTCATAGGGTTCAAACAAAAAAAGTTTGTTCTCCTTAAGAAAGCACAATATTTACTGGATGTCTAAGGTGAATGAAACATGTATTTGATGTATTACCCTAATGCTTTAATTTTGGAATATACTACCTGATACAATCATCTTACTAGTTTTGAGTAAACAGCATGCTTGTCAGCTGTCAATGGTACATCTCAGTGAACCCAAGATTCAAAATTAATTACATCCTTTTAGACTCATTCATTCATTTCTCTAACCGCTTATCCTGTGTAGGGTCACAGGGGGGCTGGAGCCTATCCCAGCTGACTTTGGGCGGGAAGCGGGGTTCACCCTGGACAAGTCGCCAGTTCATCACAGGGCCAACACACAGAGAGACAAACAACCATTCACTCTTACATTCACGCCTACGGTCAATTTAGGGTCACCAATTCACCTATATTACATGTTTTTGGTGGTGGGAGGAAGCAAGAGAACCCGGAGGGAACCCATGCAGACACGGGAAGGACATGCAAACCCCACACAGAAAAGAATCCTTTTAGAATCCAAACAATTAAAATGAAGTACAACTTATGTACTGTGTGTGGCTAAAATCTGAGTTTTTCCCTGTATTTTTTTTATTTAATTCAAAGAAATAACCTTATTTGGAGTTATAATAATGGCATTTCTCCATTACTTTGGATTGTTCAATTGTTTGAATGTTCAAAGAAACTCGTATGCCATCATCAGGGTCCGCATTATTTTATTTTGCCTTCAAAAGATGACGCAGTGTAACACCTTTGAAAAACACAAGTATTGAAAAACACACATGTCACAAAAGGTATAAATCATACAAGAGATTACTTTAAAATTCAAGTTTGGACACCAAGACAGAAATGAAACTGATCAATATATACAGTTACTGTAGCATGTACAAAGAACAAGGTTAATATGCAGTACACTGGGCACATACCAGCTAGTGTCTATTGACATAATACAAACACTGTAACCTACTGTGATTAAATCATATCAGTATTAAACATTTACAGGAGCACCTATGTTGAGGTGCATGATTAACAGGCACTGGTAATGCCTTCATGCGTCATCATTAATAAAGCTAAAACACAATAAAAAAGTCAAACATTTATAACCAATGTTAACTTAAAGGATCAAGAGTGCAATTGTAAACTGTAACAGTCTTACAATATAGTGCATTCACAAAAGGTGATAAGGATTAATAAACATCAATTTCTGAATTTCTACAATGACATAACTGAGACATTATGAGTTCAATTAGAAAACTGATCATCTGAATCGTTTGACTCTTTTTGCACATTCAAATTTATATAATCTGAGTCATGTCCTTAGACTTGTGTGTAGTTTCAGCTTCACACCTGTCTGTTGCTTCCTCAAATGACAGCAGACACATTTATTCAAGTGTCAGGCCAATAATTATTATTAGCTATTGTGGTGGGCTCCTTTGTCACGGATATTTGTCGACAGCTATTCCCTCTTCTCTCGCAGCAAATATTGTATAAAAAGAGAATATGGAGACACTCATTTATGCAGTTGAAGTAGAGCACTCCAAACGCTCCACTGAAGTTTATCAAAGTGTTACAAAGAAACAAATCAGTTATAAAAAATGTGAATCTTACGGTCGACTTACACTACCACTGTACACTGTACAACAAAATGATCATGCCTGACCGACGTCTCATGCATTTGACCAATGGCGACATTTTCATACACTTAACACGTACTTGGAAGAATACATGGATGTCTGTCTATGCATCGCTGTCTATAAAGCTAAAAATACATACAGTTGCAAATTGCAAACAGTTACACGAACACATGACGCATGCATCTACAAGCTTGTAGGAGAAATGTGGATTTGTTAAAAAGCGACAGTTTACAGAGTTATAAAATATTATTGAATGTTGTTTAAAAAGGCAAAGATAACACAGAAGTTAATTTGAAGTTTTGTTTGTGCTGTATTTTAATGTATTTTCAATCTGCTACAATTCTAGTTACTTTACGGAAAGATACCGAGTATGACTTGCTCTTTACATCATGTAGAACAAGTTCTGTGTGTTTTTTTTTGTTTGTTTTTACCACCTCATTTTATTTATTTTTATTTCTATCAAACTAAACTGAAAGTTTAGATAGTTTTACTTCACATGTCTTTCATCAGTTGTTTTCAAGACCTTGCATACATTTTTCTTGGTTTTCGTCTCTGAGGCTTGTCAGGACCAGACAGAGACTAACAAGCTGCATCTGAAGGCCTTCTAGTCATAAGTCGGCTGTAATTTTCAGTTTGTTGTCCTGTTAGAACTTGACCTCACATCTCTGGCGGCACTCTGAGCCAAGTTCTCATCCAGTATTTGGTGCCATGATTTCTTTCTTGTCCCTGCAAGTCTCCTTTTCCCTACTGCTGCAACTCACTTTCACACCATGTTGTAGCAGGAATGATGGCAGATGGGTGTAGAGTTGCATACTCTGCATGTAGTGCTGTGCATAATAGCCGTCAACTTAGATCCACTGAATCGTTTCCTTCTAACTTGTAATTTGATAAGAGCATTTGCCTTAACATGCTTCATAGTAAAAGCAAAACTTATCAAACGTGTATGGGTTTAGTTTCTGTAAGCACTACATCTAAACATAGTTTGGCATGCAGAGAATGGAGAAATATTTCTGTGGCAATTTCTTCACGGACTCATTATGAATTTAAAAGTCTTTTTAAACATTCAAGATATATTTACATGCAAGATATATGTGGTAAGAGTGTAATTTTCTTTTAATAGCTAATTGAACTTACCTATGGATGTGACTGCAGACCTATCTTAATAATTAATTATCAATAACTTTCTGGAGTAGTATCATAACTTCTTTTCAAACTGTTTTCTCCAACTTAACCCAAATATCTTCTTTTACTAGTTTACCAACTGCATGTATTTTTTATCGCTGTAAAATGAGTAAAGTCAGGAGAAAAGCTCTTCAGATTTGCTGCCGGCGTGATGAGAATTGGTGTTAAATGTAGAGCTACAATAAGCATGCAGTATGTTCTGGAGATATCGGCATTGTGCTTTATATGTACTACTTAAAATATAGAACTCAGGTCGTTTCTCTGCTAGCTGACATTTTACATTATGCTGTACTTCATAAGAACTGTAATACTGGTCATGTATGATATATGATTTACGACGAAGACGAGAGTAAATAGTAAAGATTAGATGAAATATTCTGTATGCTTGAAGTTCTCAATGTAAGGTTTTGGTTGTATGGTTGCTACGTAATCTACAACCTTATGTGACCTGACATCTTAACTGCTGTTGTTCCCAAATAAGCCTCTATTATGAATTCAATCTTCAAGACTTTTACATTACATACATGTTTTATTGTCAGAATAGTAATACCAAATATATTACAGCTGATCTTTGTCAGAACCGCTTCAGCTGAGTGTGCAGTAAATCAGCAGCCCAAAGAGTCAGTGGAGTAGTTGTTGAGAAGCATGTGTACTTGTAGGTAGTGGTAATAATAATGTAATTAATTATCACATAATTGGATTTCCATATCAATATCTGATACTTCACTTTAAACAGAGTGTAATATAATATCAAGTTATGCTTTGCAGATGGAGTACATGACTGCCATAGTACACTGAAATAAACTGAAAATAGTGCCACGTTTTAACATTGAGCCAGGATTTCGGCCAATAAAGAAAAAAGAAGCTAGATAAAAATGATGTTTAAGTTGAAGTATTAGAGTTTTTGAAATACATCTGAGATCTACAGTTGTGATTTTAAGGCACTTAAATGCCTCCCAAGCTGTGCTTAGTATGCTGATTTTCACAAGCTGGAACTTAGTAGGTGCACCTGAATGCAGCACTCAGACAAACAAATTTTGTTAAGTTGATGGGAAATAAGCATTTCTTTCTTATCTCATCTTTGGGCCATCTCTCTTTTTTTTTGACTCCTAATGAATTACTTTTCAAGTGTGTGTATAATGAAAGCTACATGCTAAACTGGTGCTGTTGACGCTACTACTTTTAGGTTGATGTAAGCATTATTTACACACTTACTGCGTATGTTAAGCAGCATCTCCCCTCTAGCTGAGGAGACAAACTCTGCACTGAAAAATAGCAGAGCTGTCAGTCTGCTTTGCAGTGCTTTAAATAAAAGCTTTTAGCTCTGAACAAACTGCCTCAATTATGGCTAAAAGAAAAAAAAAATGCAGGACAAGGATAAGAGCAATTAGACCGGAGATGTAGGTAAACAGTACCTTTGTTAAAGTTCATGGAGGCAGCAAACTAATAAATCCTTCTACTCATGAAATAAGATTGGTTTAGCCAAACCTGCCAGGATCTTTGGTACATGTACTGAGATTATTTCTCCAATCATCTCTGGAAAGCTGACCTTCGTGGGGAGTGACTGAGCCTGGACAAAGAGGTCAAATGTAAACTGATGGAGCTTCTTGACCGTCTGAAACAGAAGAAACACACAAATAAACAACATTATTTGACTTACACTAATATATCAGTGTTTTAAAAATAACTCAGGGAACATGACTCATGAAAATTTAAGGTACGCCTAATTATACTCTTCCCAAAAACACGTGGCATGGTCAATAAATATGAGGACTGGAGAGCTCTGAATCATAGTAAACTCGTCCATTAGGCTTTTTTTCTGCCCCAATATTAAATTTTAAGGTTAGATTTTAATGTTTCAGATGCTGCATGATTGTGGCAATTTTCTCTGTGCTATTTAAAAATACAGCATCCATGGGAATTAATGGCATATATTACCAAGAAATGTTTTAGTAGAATTACAACCCTTGATTTGGACTGCTTTGCACACACATGCTGAGATGACCTCAGTTTTCTTATTCAAATACATCCATGATTTTCCTTCTGTTAGAGAGAGTGAATATACGTATGCATATGACTACAGTTAATTTGAAATCATTAGAAACATTGAATCTCACCATCTGGAGAGAGTCCAGGAGTCGCGTGAGCTGGTAGAACCTCTGGGAACAATTATTTGTCATTCGATAGCTAATGAGTCGATCCAGTTCGTTGATGTAGGTGAGACGCAATTCATCAAAGTACTTCTGACTCTTCAGACCTTCAACTGGAACTGGTGAAAACAGATAATCAGTTTTGACAACATGCTCAGTACTTTAATTTATGGGCCCTATCTACTGCAGGTTCATTTCTGGAATGAAGTTTTAAAAAAATGTTTTGACCTTATCACACAGGACAGTACTTACGAATGCTGAAGAGAAGCAAAGCCTTCATGCACAGGAACTCTTCCTGAGTGATCTGCAGCAGCAGGAACTCATGTGAAAGATGTCTCATCCGTATGCAGTGTTCATACATGGTGGAAATGTGCATCCGATGTCTGCAGACATTAAAAGGTCAGGATGAGGAATGTGAAACGACGGAAATGTTCAAAGGCCAAATTGCTTTACACCTTGGACATTTATTCTGAAATGTGTAACTGCTGAAGAGGAACGAATGTCAGAGGTTGGATCCATATCTATTAAGGGTGTAATGGGGACATTGATAGTGAATTATCTTTAAACAGATTTCTGCAGTGTGATCTTTGACATCTGCAGCAATATTTTAAAAACACAGTTCTGTTACACGGAATCCCAGTATGGTTGGCTTTAAAATCATTTATTTCATTTTAGTCATTTATATTCTATTTTTCCTGTTCACCATTCGGACCAATCTTCAGTGATTTCAGAAAGCATGAGAGGGGAAGAGTGGGAGAGATTTTGCCATCTCCATCAAAACCATTTGAATCAGTGTAAAAACAGTTAATAACTCTGAAGATAGAGGTGAGAGGCATATTCAATGAGTTAGATAAATACTGACATTTTACCAATGGCAGAGCACAGACATGAGCTCAAACTAAAAGTGGAAAAACACATAAAAGAGTTCAAGAGAGATGAATGGTCTTCATGTCTCTGGATCAATGCATAATCCTGTTAATGCTGTTAATAAAACAGGTGCAATGTTTTTGGATAAACTCAAATAAACTAAATATATAAACTTTTGCTGAGGGGGATGATGTTTGAATTGAAATGTGGAAACAGCTGGCCTGGCTCTGGCTGAGGTTAACAAAACTAGCACCTCTAAAGCTCACTCACTAAGCTCACTAACATAACATAAACCATGTTATCATGTGTGTTTAATCATGTGTCATTATGCCTGGGTGTTCGGTCTCTAATTACAATGATGGGCCTGGGTTTTTACCCCTCTTAAAAGACAGACTTCACTTGGCAGGAGACGGTAAGCAGCAAATTTAAAAGATGACAAGGAGCACTTCAGTCCATTAACATTATATGCTCACATTTCTTTCAAATAGCTTGAATTATCCACCTCTCTGATTTAAAGCCTCCATCAGCTCTAATTCACTGTGAAAAATCTGAACTACTGATCCACCACACCTTGAGCCACTGGTTTCTGCTCTGTGTCCGTCTGTTCAGCGACTCGATCCAGTGCTGTATCCAGCAAACCACGTCAAGCCCATTACGATAAATTAAACATGCGATCAAATGGTCAAAATTGATTTTGACCATTCCTTTTTAAATCTCATAAGTCTGCCAACTTTACGGTATCACCGCTGAAATCATTGGAGCTGTGCTCAACTGTGATCCTAACAACAACAAAATAACCATTTACTTCTATCTTTCTACAGCCAATGTGTGACGAGTGCTTCTATCACTGCATCTGTTATATTTCCATAGACAATCTGGCTCTAAGTCATGGATAAAATAATCTAAATAGGTAGAAATTTAGAAACGCTCAACTCAACATTTCCACCAGGAATCCACATTTAAAGGGGAAAAAAGAGTCCACATAATTACTGGTTTTGTGAAAGGGTCATGAAAAGGTTATATGAGCTGGCAAGCTGGAAGAGCTATAAATGCACTGATCTGGTTTATCAGTGTAGACATAAAATAATAACCAAAACAGTCCACATCTAAGTCTAAAAAGAAACTGCTGCAGGAATGAATCTTAACAGCAGGTAAATCGTGAAATTACAAAGTACATATTGATGCTGACTACCATGTCAAACTCATCTACATTCTCTTTTTCCTGTTTTTTTGCAGATTTTTTCGATTGTGGCGTCACATTCAAAGACAGTAAAGACAGCAAAAATCCAAAGGAAACAACACACTAATGGACCTCAGCCATTTATTAAGTGGCACAGTTCAGGTTTCGTGGATTAAACAGCAGCCCTAAAGCTGTCTAATAAATTCCACATAA
This sequence comes from Chaunax sp. Z400, assembly GCA_037577475.1. Taxonomy (NCBI): domain Eukaryota; kingdom Metazoa; phylum Chordata; class Actinopteri; order Lophiiformes; family Chaunacidae; genus Chaunax; species Chaunax sp. Z400. Next base: position 9,035,647 of record CM075201.1, on the reverse strand, counting down.
TTACATAATTAAATGCAAATATCTTAATGTACTTTAGCCATGTTAAGCCCTCAGTTCTTATATTTCCTGACAACTGCCTTCTTGGATGGTTTGAACAACTACTTTTTAAAGATGTATTTGTTTGTTGCAGGTTCTCTGTGTGCAAAGGCTCTTTTTCACCAAGACCAAGATTTAGGTTCCTATATGCACTATTTATCAGCATCAAACCTCTGGAAGTTCTAAAATCAGCTCTAAAAATGTATTAAACTGATTTTCAAATCAGTATATTATATAATTTTGGTAAAGATGGCAAAACGCATTTGTTTGGTTATGGTAGATAAATAGCTCAATTGCACATAAAGCACACATAAAGAATTCATGCATGCAGGTCTAGCTAAAATAGTTGTGATGCTATACAATATACTTTTCTAAATACATGAAGTGTAAAAAGTCAGTTTATACTACAATCAAATACTTTAAGAATGACATAGTAATGATAATACATTATTTACTTCCACAAATCTATGGGTGAAAAATAAATAGGCCCATTAATATTCCCTCTTATCCGGTGGACAGACCTCACCACTGCTGTCTGTCATGAGTAATATTCAAATCAATGTCAGCTTCACTCACCAGGGCCATGAGAGCTTGAATGCTGAAAAGTAATGTTCCTCACTTTAATCTCACAGTAACAAAAGAGCTCCTAAGGAGGAAATTGGATGAACATGGTCCTAAAAAGCCTGCAGCCATTTGTACTTCATGTTTATAAAATTCTAGACATGTGTGAGAGAAAGAGATGAAGACAGCGAGAAACTGATGTCTGCATTATGTACGACGGCACCAGCTTACAAACGGGGGGGTGATCTCTGAGGTGCACAGCGTGTTGGTGAAATCATTTTAGAAAGCATAATTTAAAGCTTTACATACTCATTGAACACAAGATCCGGGGCAAAGTAAAGCATCCTGCTGTTGACGTTCTTGTAGGACCTCCATCCCAGGGCAAACACCATCACCCCCATCCATGATTGTTGAATCACAGTCATCTGGTCATCCACATGGAGATTCCTAAAACCTGTGTAAAGATTGTGTGTCATGAAATACATCATGTCACAATATGACATATTTTAATTCCTTACATATGGAGAGACTCCACCCAAAATCTTTTGAGTATCAAACAGCCAATTATAAATAAATTGAGGGAACACATTGGCCTTTCTGGATATGCTGATGATACACAACTTTATGTGACCATATCTCCTGATGACACAGGACCAAATGATGCCTTCTTAATCTTTTTTTTTAGATATCTCACATAAATAAAATATATACAGTCCCTTAGTAACAATCTAAACTCTACATACACACTGAAAGATACCACATACAGTATAATCGCATAAGATTTGAACAGTATCTTTGGTTATCCCAGTCTTGACCAGTACAAAATGTATGTTATTCACTGCACCTTGATTAATTTTGTTATTGTCTAAATTGTTTTGTCGGTTTTTGCTAAGGCCAAATAAAACCTCAAGAAAAAAATGCAAGATTTTACAGCTTGACCAGGATAAAACTGAAATATTAGTTACAGGTTCCAAGTCTCAGAGAACTGGTCTCACCATTAAATTTTCAAGGACTTACCCCTAGCCAACAAACACTCCCTGGTGTCCTCTACTCTAATTAAACTTTGAGGCTCAAGAGTCACCAGTCTATCTGTTCCAAAGTGCAGGACAAAACTGTTTGGTGAGGCAGCTGATAGTTTTAATGCTCTAAGACAGAGGTCTTCAACAGGGGGTCCGCGACCCCTAGGGGGTCCGCGGAGATACTGCAGGGGGGGTCGCGAAATTTTTGGTTGATTAGACATTTATATTTTAAAAATTTTTAATTTAAAATTTAAATTTTTAAATTTTTTTTCCACAAATTCAAATGTCTTTAAATACACATTAACATGAATCCAACATATTGTAGCGAACGGATAAATGGAGGCAGAAGACGTTATCTTTCAGTCAGCAATGCACACATTCAGCGACACACAGGAGCTCTCTCAAGCTGGGTTGTATGCAAGATGCATGTTTATGAAAGGCAGTGGCACGGCCACCCTGTACCTTGCACATGTTTAAAATAAAAACATGAATATATGAACCGGTGTATTATTTGAATAGCTTAGTATTGAATGCACAATAACAGGGTAGCTATGTTTATACATGGCACTAGGCTCAGTTTAATATAAAACACAATTTTATACAATATATATATATAGTAGGGGGTCCCTGCTCCATCTCTCCATCAGCTTGGGGGTCCTTGGCCTGAAAAATGTTCTGCCCCTGCTCTAAGAGGTTGGAACAATCTGCCAAGGGGTCTGAGAGCAGTGATTATATCTTTAAACAAAAAACTTAAAACCATATGTTTAAGTCTGACTTTTGAGTGTATATATATATTTATGTAATTCACCATTTAATATCTTAGATTTTTTAAACTTTATTTCTATTTCTCATGTGCATTAATCTCAGACTGTTTTCCTCCTGTTATCAACTTGTCAGTCACACAAGTAAAACAGGCTTGTTTGTGTAGTTTTCTGCATGATTACAGGTTGGAGATGGCAGTCACTAAAGATCTTTTCCTGAATTCAAGAGTCAAACCTCTTGAAGAGTCTCACTGCTATCTGGACCCTGAGTTTGCAGTGGAAAGTAAAAGCATTGCTCAAGAACCCGTTTCTTCTGAGCTGGTCATTCCGGCCTCTTCTGCAACTTCCAAGTTCTGCTCCCAGAGCTCCATGGACACTCCAAGCTGCCTGGATTCCCAGTTGGCCCGCTTTGGGCCTCCTAGCCATCAGCTAGCCTGAAGTCTGCTAGCCTCCCATCTGCATCTTAGTCAGCTAACCTCTCCTGAATTAGCTGACCCTGCACTGTTTGTCTCCCCTGAGTCAGCTAATCCCCAGCCGTCATCTCTGTTCTTCTGCCCTACATTATGGCCATCCTCCTGAACAACTCTGCCCATCCTCCCTACCTTATGGCTATTATCAACCTAACAATTTATACCTGTATCATCAGTTCCCCGGCAAATTTTCTAAGCAGACATTCTTGCTCTCCATTCCTGTGGCTGCCCACCTGACCTCCCTCACCCTAGCTGTCACCTGCTCTTTCACCGTCCAGTCCACGGACAGCCCATCTGTGTTTTCCTGCCCCTTTACTGTTCAGGCTGCAAACCATCTGCTGGAGGTCTCCTGCTCTACCACAGTCAGTCCCATGGCTGCCCACCAGAGTGCAAAATGAATGAATCTGGGCCACCAGCTTCAGCTACTGATCTTCATTCTCCAGGGCACCCAATTCTTTGGTTGCTCCTCTTTTTTCTCCATTTAGAGGCTAAATGGCCAATGGGGCTTCATGCCTTTTCTTTCCAGCTTTTTCAAGCTGAACTTCCAGATGTATTCCTGCCCACCTGCCTGTTCTTGTTAACCTGTAGATTCTCAGCAAGTTCTGTTTGGACCAGCTGTCTCTGCTAGTAAGCTTATAAACTACAATGATATTTCCTTCACAGGCACTGTTATTGTAATAGCTAAATAGATAACAGTTCCTCATATTTCAGGGACCCTACAGTTGTGTTGTATATTATTTACCTGGTTTCCATCTTTTTATCAATCATTTAATTATGGGTAGAAAGAGAAGAGTGGTTTTCTGTGACTGAGGAGTAATCAGGGAGTAGGAATGTTTACGGCTAGCTGTAAGAATGACCTGGTTTATGAACGCAGTCATAGCTCTTGTCCCATTTTATATTTTTCCGGCAAAGCCCATTTAAATTGCAGCACCTCAAAAAGCAATATGAGAACAGGTTAACTGCAAGATTTTACAGGTTTGATTGCTCAAAATAAACAGACTAAATTGTATTAATTGTTTGTCACCATGTCTTTGGCCTCTGGTGCCCATTTTATTTTTTCATCACTGCCCGTCAGACAGCTTCAATCTGCCACTGGTTTATGTTGTCTTACCAGGTTAATCTTGTTTTTGAAGAGAAAACATAACTCTCCGTGATGAAAATAAAATCAGCAACAAAAAATGAACCAGTGTCCTACCTGGCAATCCCTTTGCCCATTTGACCACTTTGACCAGTTGTCTCTCACCCAGCTCATTAAGGCTGCTGAGCAGGGTGGCAGCTGAGTCTGGTTGGCCATAGTCATGTCCTGCATTCACCACCTCGGGCTCTATGGACTCCAGGATGTTGAGGAAGACCACTTGGGAGTTGAAGTTCAGGCCTGATTTCGGAGAGATGTTCTGGAAAACCTCTAAAGATTCCTGGACAGGATGATCCTCCTCAGGGTTTTTCTGTTGTCCAATCTTCTTTAGTTTACGTGCTACAAACAAAAGCAAGAAATTAAGAAACAGTTCATATAATTTAAATAATAGGTTCAACTTCAGCCATGACAATTAATATTTATGCTATTCTGTCAAGCCTGATCATCAGTCTCCAATCACCAGGTTTGCATGCTATACAAAAGATATTAAAGAGCTAAAATTCAGATGTTTAATTCCATCAGTTCAAACAAAGTTCAAAGACATATCTGATTGATTTTGACTGACTGTTCGTAGACATACGACCTGTGTCATGAGCCATGATCGATTTTCTGACTTTTCTTGGTTTTAAGTTTTTCACTACACAGTTGCACCCATTCCCATTGTAGCTAAATGTGGTATGCAGAATGAAAAGATGATGCTTAAGTGATGATACCTGAAGGTTACCCTTTAAAAATCGATCACAATCATAGATTTTAGAAAAAAAAGAAGCAAAAAAGCAAACAAAAACAAAAAATCATTGCCAAATAACACCATCTGAACATATGCTATGTACACAATGGGTATTTGTTTTGTTATATATACATATATATACAGAGGAAGTTCATGCATCCAATGTGACTGTGCTGAGAATTCCTGTAATTCTACTTTCTAAATCATCTTTCGGAAATATTTCGTACAGCAGCTGTAAGTTTGAACATTTATTAAGGGAGATACCAAATTGTCCCCAACAATACTCAGACTGATGTACTAATACCTGAGGATATTGAAGCATATCCCTTTTTAAAGAAAACTCCCTGAACAAATGAGGCTCATCTGGTGGAAAGACATGCAGTCATTATGTGCGGGAGCTTGCTAGTGATAGATATGTGTATAAAATATTTCTTTCCGGTTATACATTTTTTTTTTGCCATATAATCTTCAGCAGATTGAAATATAAAGCTCACTAAATCATGCAAACTTACATTATATTTGTGTGTCCTTATCCAATACAAAGCATATAAGAGTTAAACAATAGCAAAAATCCCAAAACAACAACTACTGTATGTTTGCAAAATAAAAAAAACTTGTTCCAGTCCAATAGGAAAAATGCTATTTCCTTTCCCTTGAATGTTGAAAATCCTGACACAGCTGCTCCATATATGACTGCACTCACAAAATAAATTGCAGATCTTTTTGTGGTAGACGGTCATGCACAATGAGTAGCAATATTCCTACAATCAAACTGAAATAAAGATACTGCTAAACAGCTACCAAATATGTTATTATTCTTCAACAACCGATTCGAGACCACCACTGCATTCAGTAACTGATTGTAATATATAGAGCTGCAAAAAACTGAGCTTCAGCTCAGCCTGTTATTTCAGAATGATAGCTGTGCTGGAGAGTGAGTGATAAACTAATACAGAAGTTGATGATGTCTGAGTGCATTGAAGAATATTATTCATCATAGAAGATTGTATTGTGTTGAATATAGTAGGTGCAATATAATCAATGTGACAGTTCATGTTTTTGCTGTGAGAGGTTAAAAAAATCTAAAATATGGGGAATTGTAGTAATTATCATGATTGTTTACACTTAAATCCATTTTTATCAGTGTTCACTTAAAGTAAAAACTAATTTTTAATTGTCATATAATTGCCTCTTGCATCTTCTAAAGATCGTCTAATTAAAACTGCTGCCTGGCTTTTCAGTTCAGTTGGATAAATATTGAATTGCCAATTATAGTCATGACATAAGTCTCTCCAAAGTAGCAGGGGTGAAAGTAAATTGCACCTTATATAAGACGGATCATTTGGAAGGCTCACACTTCCATATCTGATCCAATTACAAACATTTCAAATAAAAATAGTTGATTAAAAATTCTTCCCTGGGATTCTAAACTATGACAGAGACCGCCATCTGATCTTTGCAGAGTACAGTGTCAACAGGTTGGGTTGAGCTAACCTTAAGCTCACCTTGCTTGAGTTGAAGCCAACATAAACAGGGGGTTGACAGCCAAACGATTAATTCAAGCCCAACCTTTGTTACATTCAGATTACATTCAGAGAACAGTTAATTAGTCTATGTTACCAATTGTCGGTATAAAAAGTCACATATGTTGCCACTGGCTGAGCTCTGGCATCAGTATCAGACAACATGTCCTGATAAAACTAACCTCCAGTGTGTAGTTTTATGCATTACAAGTCCATCATATTACATTTATAAAATTTATCGTCTTTCTTTTTCATTACCTCATCATGATTAAAATCACCATCTTCTCAGTCAGTTTAGCAATTCCAGCACAACCCAGATAAACACCAATTTATCTGGATCTAAAATGAATGGCACTGGAGCGCCCATACCTCCTCCAAGGCTGAATAATCCCACACATCTGTTTAGCTTGCCTGACGCCGGATCCACCCCTCCACAGAGTTTCATGGAGATCAGGAGAAGAGTTTAGTAGTCTTAGGATAATTAGGCAGAATGACAAAAACCTTCCATCTAGCAATGTTAAACAAAATATGACCAAGTTCTGTGGAAACCGACCAACCAACCAACCAACCAACCAACGTACACAGGTGAAAACATAACCTCCTTGGTGGAAGCAATAACTTTAATAATTGTGAAACAGCAAACTTACATGAGGTGTAATGAATTACACACTATACTACAGTCAGTAGCACTTAAAATGTAATCTCTGTATAAACAGTTTATATACTTTTTAGGTTATAAGGAGGTGATGTTAAAATAATGCTCCCATTTCACCTTTTCAATTAAATAGATTTGAATCAGGACTGGATAACGAATGAATGAATTAACCCAGTGACATTTTTCTGAATAGCCAGGGTCCTTATCTCTTTGTGCTTTATTAAACTTAGTACTAAACATAAATTAGAACCAAAAAAGCTGATATTATATTTTCAAGCATGATTTATTGTTGTTACGTTAAAACTAAATGTATGTGTTTTCATGTGAGAGATTAATATATCTGAAGTAGATTTCATAACAGACAATGTCTGCAGTCAAGATGGAGAGGAATCTCAGCATCACTGACTGTAAATTTTAAAAGCAGAAAGTTAACTCAATAAGTTTTTTGACTGACAGAAAGTCAAATTGCAATTATTATTACTGTATAATTTAAAGGCGGGATGTTTACTCAATTAATACATTTTCTGACTGATAGAAAATAAAATTGCAATTAGTATTGCAACATAATTGAAAAGCAGAAAGAAAATCAATTATTTTTTTGAATGACATAAAGTCAAATTGCAACTATTTTCACGCTAATTGAATTTTAAATTTTTTAAATTTCTTTTCATTTATTAAAAAATACCAATGTGTGTTTCTCGTTTAAACATATGTGTTAGTGTTTGCATCTGTTTTCTGTTAATCAATATTAACTCATTCTCTATCAGCTTTGCACTATTAGTAAGACAAAAACAACAACATTTGAAGATGTCTCCTTGAATTCTTGGAAATTATAACAAACATTTTTCACTATTTTCTCACAACATATTTAATTAATTAGTATTCAAGAAACTCACTGTTGGATGAACTGACAATGTAAATTGTTTTGCAGCTCTGTCCTATATTACACCATTATTCCATTATTACTGGCATTCTTCAGTACATATTATTTTGTTGCTACCTCTTCATTACCATAGCATTAACCCATTTTCATCTTGTTATGACTGAGCTGTAAGTTCATAGAGTTCACCTTAGTGTTGACTCCAGACTACTTTGCATTTCGAGCAGGGAGAAGTGTCCACTTGTTGCCTTTCACTGAACCAGAGAAGACCGTGGGACAGAAGAGGACACTCTGGACTTAGCGCTCCCTCATGGTTTAAAGACCTTCTGGGACCCGGCAGGAGAAGTCAGGAGGACTCTCAGGGGAAAAGGGCTGTTATATTGAGGATTGTTGGATTAATGAAGTTATATACCAATGCCCAAGCAACACTTAGCCATGTCCTACAATTAAAGTAAGCCGTGGCATTAACAGCCATAACCTTTTCTCTTGCCTACCCTTCATGTCAGAGTTTAGTCCACATAAAACGATCCATTGAACTGTGGCTGCAAAACTGAGAGGCTATATGGTCTGTAATTCAAGGAGTTTCATCATTTGATAAAATGAACTTCATCTTGGTTTTAAAGATATAAAACAGTTTTTAAATAACTGATATATTTAATGTGGCAATAGAGTGATGGCAGAACAGTCCTACATCTTTGCCTTTCTTCCACAATTGTAAAGAAATGACAAATTGTGTAAATGATTAAATTCAAGTTTAACCCTCGTGAGAGTCATCTGAAGGGGCTTTTTTGTGCACTTTGGGTTAGAGACACAATTTACTCTGAAAGCTTCATAAAAAGTCCATCTCCAAGAGAATCAGGAGGTCCTCACTGTAAGGTTTTAGCCTGAAGGTCACTTCAGTAAAATCAATACTGATACTGAAGCGCAGATGTGCAGCGAGCCTGTTTCAGGTTGCTGCAAATTGAGACTGCTATCTTGGTTGGACTACATCTCTGCTCAGTCTCTATTTGGGAATATAATCAACATTCCAATGATAATATGGAATTCAAATTATAAAAATGAAACCTTGAAGTAATTTATAATAACTATGTTTTTCAGTCTGAAACAGATGCCAAACTAAACCAATGCCAATTTCTCTTCAGATCTTCCAAACTACGAGAAGGGATGCAAATAATTGATATTCATGAAATGATTTAAAGTTGCATATAATTTAAGTGATACAACTGCCAATACGGTTGTAATTTTATAATCAATTAATTAAAATTCAATGAATGGAACCAGAGGCTGTTTTGTTCCTTTCAGGGTTTTTTTTCCAGGCTTTGCTTTAAAGCATTTTTAGTGAAAAACCGTGAGGGATAATAAGATCAAATGCCTAATTTATCTGCTTCTACTTCCAAAAATGATTGCCGTAAATTTTCCTGTGAAATGCCAGGAATGAATTACACGTCTAGGATGAGAACATAAATGAAAAGAGGCCCTTTTTAGCCACAGCTAGAAAAGGTGTACCTTTTTACTTACAATCACAGCATTAGATCACATTTTCCCTCCATGAGTTTGTCAGTGACTGGTGGCAAAATTGCCAGCATGTCCGCAGCTTTAATTCACATCTCATGTCAGCTTTTTGCTTCCAGTACAATTTTCACCGTTAACAGAATGAGAAGATGGAAGAGAGTGAAAATTGAACACAGGAGTGAAATTAGTCCACTACATGTCAATCTTTCCAGCCTAATATGACGAGAGGGCCTGGGTGACAGTAAGGAGAAGTGAATGGAACAGGTCTAAATTGCATGGAAGCTCAGTCAGGGGCTTGATTATCAGTAACATCCCCTATTGTGATGATGCTCCAATTGAAGAGAGCCAGCTAAAATCTGCAGTGCAGAGAGAATAAAGTACTTGGTCTTCGGAAACCATTAATAGTTTCACTTTTAGGATTTCACTTTCTTAGTAGTGAGCATTGCTCATACAGTATGCAAGTGCACAGCCAATACTGCACCAATTGTATATATTTGAAAAGCATATTTATACTGTACATATCCCATGTCTGCATTGAGATGCAACTGATGTTTAGCATTATTAATATAATAGTCAGGAGTTAGTGAGGCTATAATTAACCACAGCAGTAAAATAAAAATAATTCATACAAATAAATTGTTTCTTTTATTAGCACATTCATCAATCCTACCTCCCAGCGTCATTCCAGCTTCAAAACACTTCCTCAGCCGACAGGATGGACAATTCTTTCGTCTTAATTTATCAATCGTGCAGTCATTTTTGCTTGCACACAGGTACTTCTGTTTGCCTACATGGACAGAGAGACCAGAGGTTACTTGACGTTACTGAGTTGAATGACTGAACTGGTAAATCACTGGACTCTTTACACATCGCTCAGATTTGAAAACCGGCAACAGGTTTAGCTGCTTAATTACTGGCATCAAAGTGGGAAAAAAGTTCTTCATCTGGTGTTGATGTATGAGGCATCAGATTCAGCATATAAGATGGCCCCTTTGAGGTTTACCTTCCGCAGCTCTTTTGAAGAAAACCTTGCAGCTGCCACAGGTGAGTGCCCCGTAATGGCAGCCGGATGCCTCGTCTGAACAGATCAGGCACGTCCTCTGTGGTAGGAAGAAGAACTCCATGGGGAGTGTGTGATCTCTGCCAGCCTTAAACCTGCAACATATGAAACACGACCGCTGAAGGACACGATAAAAGCATGTTGCTAATCTGTTGTTGACATTTGATAGTTGGTTTAGTATTATCATTTATTTTAATTAGAACTCTTAACTGGTGCTCCCTCGCTTGGACATATCAACTGAGTCACTGCCACTTCTTATTCATCATTCTAATATTTGGCTCATCTCAACATTCTTAATTCTGTGTGATTTTATTATGTTGTGACAGGTAGGTAGGTTGTTGGTCCATTTGTGGTGATTTGTAGTGGTTTTGCTTTGGATTATAGATGACCATTAGAAGCTAAATTAGTAGCTCAACCTATTTTCTCATCCTTGAGACTAATGTATGTTGTCAGTGGTTCCTGATATAAATACATTTATTAAAATAAAATTTAAAAAAAACGTAAACAAGTCCTATATTACTTATAACTTGTTAAATATTGTCCAAACTGTAACCACAAAGCAGTTGCTGTTCATTCCCCAGAACTGTGCCAAGGCCTCACCGTGAATGATTTAAGGAAGGCAGGGAATGTGATGACTGAGGATAGTGTGGGAAAGATTTGAGCAGCAACACTGCAGCCAAGGGGTTGAGGTTACAGGGGCACGATGAGCGCCCAACTTCAGCCTTGAACACTGAAAGATTGGAAAAGACTCAGACACAACGTTGTCTTAGTGACGTACAACTTAGATATCAAGGTTCAGTGTAAAGGAGACAAGGATGAAGCTTAACTGAAGGACCTCCACTGTGAAGGACAAACTAATTCACAGACATAGAGGAAGTGACATTACAATTAATCGAAATAAATTATGCTCCATCTGGCATTTAAGTATCTCTCTAAACTGTTTTATACAGAAATGGAGACCAGTTTGACCAATGAGATGTAAAATGATCAATAGTGAGAGAGAATTCTTATGCGGTCTGGGATCCATCAAAAATAAATGTGATAAAACATTCATATCACGATCGGTATGCCAACACTCTGTGGGCACAGATTGACAAAGATACCTCTTAATAATCCAGAATGGAATGGAAGTCAGACCAGACGGAAACTCCTTGTTATCCATAATTGTGCATATCGAATCCCTCCAACCTCTTGTAGCAGTTTATAAGTTTAATTGTAGTGTAATGGACCAATTTCCTGAGCCAGCGGTTTTCAAAGTGGGGTCTGGGGACACCCAAGGCTCCTTGACTGGGTTTCAGGGGGTCCCCAGGAAAACAGGGTATATTCTATTTTCATTGTAATTCCATCCATAAGAAACACAATGCCAGAATGCATGGCAAATTCATAAACATTCTATAAAAAAACATCTAGAAATATAATTCATATCAGATTAGGGCCAAATTCTGATGAAATGGGTGTTTAATTTGTGTCAGTTCAGGCATGAAAGAGTTTAGGAACCTTTAGTAGGCAGACACAAATCACAGTAAATTCTCTTTTTGAAAGCAGGATATTCACAGGATGTTGTACATGCCTACAAGATTTAACATGATTATGTTTATTAACTTAATCATGGAAAAATCCTAATATAAAGCATGGATTTTATTATGATATAAAAAGGGTATAGTGTTACCATTCCATTTTAGAAAAAGAATTATCTTCAGGATAATTCATGATTTCCAAAGGCATAAACAAATGTTCCACTAAACCTAAATCCAGTCGAGAGTTCATAGCACACTGCGATGTGATGATCAAACACTAACCAGTCCAGTGACCTGGACGTTTCTAAGTTTACAAGCATGCAGGGATGAAATATCTGAGGTGGATGAGGATCACTTCTCATTCTGCTCTTTGCTAAAGAGAATAAAGGTGTAAAATTTTTCAAATGAGGGCAGTTATTAAAGATAAATGAATCACTTCTGTGTGTTAGTGCAGCTATCGCAATCATGGAAAAACTCTTTGGCGGATCAATTCCAGGAAATTACTGGAGCAAAGTGAAGGAAAATGTAAAAAAAAATAAATAAATAGAAAAAAGATTCATACTGTAAAAGAAATGCATGAATAAAAAAAACACATCTAAAAATGTTTTGACATTAGGTATGATAGTCCTAATATTTGTTACAGACCAGTATTGCCAATCTGTCAACAATAGTCCCATAATTTACACATAATTGCAATGCCACACCCTAAGTCAGCTGTGCAACAAGTGGCAAAAATACATAAAACTGATGTGTTCTCCTTTGGCCTCACACTGCAGTTAACTACACACTCTTGATTTTCCATGCTTCCACTTGGTAAAGCTGCATCATATTAATCTACTCCATTGCACTTTTTTCTGCAAATAATATTGGGGCACAAAAGCTTTCAGTCAAGGCCTAAGTCAGTAGTAAAAGCAATAGATCAAGCAGCAGGGCTCATTCTTGACAGAATTATATATATCAATTTGGAGACAGAAAAAGGTTCAGCAGAGGTCAGCATGAGGGGTGAGCATATTTTTTCTTATAACTAATTTTAAAAATCCAAGAAAAGTGAATTGCAATCATTTTATGATGATCCCTGTCAGGTCATTTCTCTATAATTATGGCCAACATCAAATTTATTTCAAAATGGAGCTGCCTAAATGCAGGTTGTTGTCGTCTACTTTCACAACATTTAAGGCACCGTTCTGTTCCTGTCCTTGTAGCAGCTTAATGGGGCAACCATCATGGATGCCTCACAGTCATGAACTATGTTTCCATCAGTTACAACTCTAAATAGAAAAATGGAACAATGGAACAAAATCAACATCCGTATGATGTGTACATTAAAGGCAGGACTAACTCAATCTCAGATGAAGGAAATGCAAGCCTAGAGGTGTGTGTCTGGGTAACTGCTGACTCAAATCTATAGCAAGGTTTAGATCAGAGACCTGCTCCAGGTTTCTGAGGCATTGTCAAGGTAATTCAATGAACCCGCCTCTTTGAATTAACTGCAGGACTTGAGGTGTTAAGCAAGAGGCTGACCTAGAAGCCTAAAACGCAAAGCATAAAACCCCAAATGAAACCAGGTTGTGGTTTGGCAGGATTTGTCATAGATCAGCCCATCTATCTCTTGTCACGTGTTTCTGTTGCTGTCTAAGGTCAAAATGTTCAATAAAGTCAAATTACCAAGAATAAAAAAACTCCCTTTGCCAAGTGGCACTATGTGTAAGGATATATGTCTTGTTGAGGTGATGAATTTAGATCTGGCAGACCCTGCTGCCTTACCTCCGTGTGATACTCACGACATGGGATTGAAAAAAAGCTCATGGTTTCAGGTTTCACAGCTGGTTTCACTGTCCTCACATTTAACTCCACTGTTTTATGCCTCCTAGATAATCCTGGTTTAGATGTTTCTCGTTTGGTTATTCATTGTAAATTCACAGTTGTACAGGAACTTAGTGTACTGAGCTAAAACAACCAGGGGTCATCGCAGGACTCAACAGTAATTGCCCCTGCTTCCCCCGTGGCAAGTAAAATATCACGTCGGGCTAACAAATCTAACAACCAAAAAAGAATTTAAGACGTCATTTTTATCCAGAGCTGATGATGGAAGTAGCTAGGGGGTGATCCCATCCCATTTTCTTCTCATCTCTGTTGAGAGCTGCAAATGTGTAGTATACCGGGGCACCTCACCACATGTTGATGAGGTGAAGAGCTTGGGACCATTTCGTGGAAGCAGGAGTTTATTTGGGTGCTATAGTATGTACAGTGTTGTGACAAAGTATTGGACACCCTCCTGGTTTCTTCTATTTTTGTGTGTATCTCATAATAAACTGTGTCGGATCTTCAAACTAAAGTTTCATAAGACAAAAGCAATCGGAGTAAACACAAAATACAAGTTATACGTTTTAATTAATAAGGCAAAAAATGTTATCCAATACCTACCACTGTGAAAAAGGTACTGGTCCCCTGAACTTAATATCTAGTTCTGTCCCCTTTGGTAGCACTAAATGCAACTAAACTCTTCTAACTGGACATCAGTCTCTGACATGGCTGTGGTGGAATTTTAGCCCACGCTTCTTTGCAGAACTGCTACAGTGCAGCCACATTGGAGGGTTTGTGAGCATGAACTTCTCTGATCAGGTCCCGCCACAGCATCTCAATGAGGTTCATGTCCAGACTTTGATGAGGCCTCTCTAAAATTTTAGCTTTATTCCTTTTGATCCATTAAGAGGTGTGCTTAGTGTGCTTGAGCTTCTACTCAGACTGATTAGCTGACATCCTCCTTTAGGATTTTCTGGTAGAGAAAATCATAGCCCTGAGGCAGCCAAGTGCCAATAACATTACGTTGTCATCTCCATACTTAACGGTAGGTATAATGCTCTTTTAGTAGAATGCTGTGTTTGGTTTATGTCAGATGTAACGGGACCTTTGTCTTCCAACAGTTCAGCTTTTGACTCCTCAGTCCATCGAATATTGGCCATCAAGGTGTGTTGTGGCAAAATTCAGACGAGCCTTGAAGTTCTCCTGGGTTAGCACTGGCTTTTGCCTTGCCACTCTCCACTCCACTCTCCTATGGATACCATTTCTAACCTGCGGTGTCTTTCCAATAGTGGAGCCATGAACACTGACCTTTAGTGAGGTCAGAGACACCAGTTCCTTGGATGTTTTCTTTGGATCTTTCGTGATGAATGAACCTTCGCCGTGCTCTTCAAGGAACTTCGGAAGGTCGGTTGTTGTCATTTTGGCATAGTGTGCTACTGGTGAGACCTATTAGCCAACTTCATGCATCTGAAAAAGGTCTATTTGAGTAACGATTTGATTGAACAGGGCTGACAGGAATCAGGCCTGAGTGTGTCTAATCCAGCTGCAACCAGTTATGAATGCAGCTTGTTAGTTTTTTGGATTTAGATTCTAAGGCGGAAAATACCCTTTCACACAGGAGATTTAGGTATTGGATAACCTGTTGCCTTACTAAATAAAATCATCATTTAAAACTTGCATTTTGTGTTTACACGAGTTGTCTTTGTTTTTTTATGTAAATTTTTTTTTTGACGATCCGACACAGTTTAGTACGAGATACACACAAAAATAGAAGAAATCAGCAGTGGGTCTGATACTTTTTAAAAGCACTGTATATATATAATGACTTGCTGTGACTTACTTGTCTGACCGGGTAAGTGAAAGAAGCATTGGCAGTGAACCCTGCATTGGTGTTTTCTCAATCATTCACTATAGCCCTGTGAAATCACAGACAGTCCGCAAAAGGGCACGATGAAGTCAGCTGAATGACACCTCTGTTTGGAGTACACACGAGTCAACCGAGTTAATGTAAATGTCTCCGGCAATATTTAAGAACACAACACCAAAAAGAGACTACTGTAAAATGATTCACTATTATCACTGAACAATCAGCACTGGCCTCTGCTTAAAAACAAAAAAACAAGACTTCTCCGTTATTCAATTCTGTGTGATCACATCTGGCCTATTCATAAAATCAACCCAACAACTTCAGAGATAATTGTCTCTTACAAGAGCACTGCTTTTAGGAAAACCCACATATGAGAAGACAAAAGAAGACATTTCAGTGTATGCATTCAGAAAGCCCTGTTTCAGGCAAGACTCACACTTTCATGTTCACATGGAACACAGGAGCAGTCAGATCAGGCACTGGAAAACACTGAAAACTCTTTTAAAAAAATATTTGATGGAGGTCAAACAAGTAGAAAAATATTCTTGAACAGAAATTTAAGGATTTAATGACTTGCAAATCTTCCATATATTATTACTGATAGTGTAGACATTAATGAAGCATATCTTTATAGTGGCTTTGTAATGAGTGATTACTCAAAATAAAAGAATGGAATCTTCCACTCTCAGATAACGTGAAGGGACTTATTTTAAAACTTAGTAATATGATTTTCAATAGAAGATCAGCTTAAATCTTGTACATTCAAGGATGAGAACCAGCTAAAGATATTTGTAAATCTGTGTAAAAAACTCAATTTGATGAGCTGAAGTTTCCCAATTACTTTATTGTAAATGTCCTTAATACAATTCTGTCTGCAGTAGAAAATATTAGGCAAAATACTTTTAATCAGTTTGACTGTAAGAAATAAAGTGTAAAAAAGAAGAAAAAAAAGGATGGGTGTTTGTATTGAATATGTCTACTCCTGCGTGATGGATTTTGTGGTTGCCCGGCAAATTGTGACTCAACACTTAGCCACAATTTTCCAATATATGTGGGAGGAACTTTATAGATGACAGACTCTTAACTCTCATGTCAGGGGTCATACTACGGTCAGACAGTGGCCTCAGTGGGGTTTTTTTTTTATTGTCAGAGAAAAGTTATCCTTTTCCTTAAAGTTATCCTTTTCAAATTAAAATTAAAATTAATATTATTATTATTATTATTATTAGTGCTTATACCTGTTGTCATTGCGGCCGACATCAAGCCATTCGTCCACTTCAGTCTTCACGTAGTTTGTGTTGGGATAAGGCGGCCTCAGCATCCCGCCACGGCACCACTGTTCAGGACGCCTGGTGCTCCTTTCATAAGGGTTACATAACGCGATGTTGGCTCTTGTACCGTGTGCGTTCATGCACTGCCTCGAACCCCAAAACTCATTAAAAGTGTAATTACCGCCCCATAACGCTCTGGGGGATTCCGTGGGTTCAGATTTGATCTTGACGTTGTACTGTTCTTGCTGATAATCTCCGAACTTGTTCTCCATGGCTTCCCCGAAGTCTCTCGCCTCATCGGGTGGCTTGTAAGCTCGGTACGGCCTCTCCGTAGCCTGGCTCAAGTGTGCAAACTTGCCCGGCGCGGATTGGGCATAAGTGCAGGAGACAGTGCGCGCTGTGTCCAGATGATCAATATCATCTGAAGTTAAGTCATCCGCCTTGCACAAAGTGAAGTTTTGCTCATCCACAGATGTCAGAGTAGAAGCGAGGTGCTGCATACACGCGTCAGTCTCTGAACTTTTGAATATTTCCACCAGTTGCGTCTGGCCGTGCAGGGTCCGCTCATCTTGGTCGGGGCGCTTGTATTCCGTGACCGCAGCTTGGACTCCGGGACAAGTCAGCGGCACGGCACCGAACAAACACTCGCCTCGTATGCGGTCGTTTGCAGCACGCTGAGAGAGAACAGCGTCCATGTCGCTCGTGTCATTGAACTCCGTGGTCAGCCCGAGTGAAACTGACACAGCTTTGCAAAGCTCCCTGGCTGTTTCTGAGATGGTGGCGCAGGAGGAAAAAGAGCGGTTGTCGCCCACACGGCAGTCAGCGCTGAACAACTCCTCCTGAGGCGCAGCAGCGGTTAGACAGCAGTGTTTCTCCATGTCATAGGATAGCGGAATAGTGTGTCTGGATCCGCATGTGTTTTGGTCTGCAGTATCTGGTTCTTTCAGTCTGCCGTTTCCCGTCGATTTTTTGGTGAAATAGATCCAACTTTCTTCGGTGTTTTGCGTCATGCTGCGAGCGCTACCAGCGCCGATTGCATTTATTTTCTCAACCCCTGACCAAAATTTCTTAGAAGATAACTGTCGATTGGTTTGGCTCATTTCCCAGGATGTTGACTTGTCCAAGAGACTGGAACTTTGCGCGACAAACGTGTCTACAGGTCCCCGTAGCCTAATTGACGCTGCTCATCCGAACGCACACGTTGTGGAAAACGTTTTGGTTGAGGTCTTCGGGGAGCGCAGGAGTCATAAACTCCTCCTAAACTCAGATCCTCAGAGTATGAGGCGCTCAAGTTCGGTGTGTCTAAAAGGCAATTCAGGAAATGACTTTTGTATCTGACGAGCGACATTATGCCCTCTGAAACACGAGAATGATTAAATCGTCAAATTGATCATTTGGTAGGATGGAGGAGGGATGCGTATTCATGATTATTTACGGTTTTTACGGTTATACCTTATAGATTACACAAACCAAACCTCATATTTATGTAGCTCTAATATTGCCCTTTGTGTCTCCAACATTAAACTTTAGTGTGTGTCCGTTTTCAGATATTTACGCCGGATCCACCTGAGGCAGTTTCGTCCACTTGTTGTCACTTGTTGTCAATAACAGGACGGTTGATTAGGGACCGTCACTAAATGACTGTTTATTGATGGTCACAAACCAGTGTTACGTTTACTACCCTCTCACTGACTTTTCCATATTAGTGAAAATAATGATTTAGGCTGTATTACTTCATTGGTAATTGGTCTAATTTTCATATGTCTAAATATTTACATTCAAATAGCTTCTATCTGTGTCACTCCAAATGAATGCTGATTATATTATTGCACTGAACAAATAGGACGGTTGAGTTTACTTGCTTCATCTATTTTATATGAATATTTGAATTGACTCCAATATTTTAAGTGACTCCAACTCAATAGATCCTTCTGAATTAAATTAATGCACACATGTTTTAGAGTGGCCTCTACTTTAAATGAATCTTTTTATGGAAAAATCTCAGTTTATTTTTCTGAAGCTTCCTTGTCATGTGACCCAGCGACGCCAACTGAACGCAGAACTGTCTTACACCGGATAATTAGGACATACCTCTGTATATTGACTTTTTAAGTTACTACGTGTCCCTGTGACTGAAATGAAAGACATACAAAATGGCCATATTAGTCAGCCCAGTAATCACTGACAGTTGTTTGTGGAGGTTGTGCATGCCACTAATCCACCCTACAGTCTCTGTTGTGCATGAGTGGACACATGTGGCCTCTTCAGTGTTTTTGTGGGAGTTCCTTTGTGTCTTGAAAAGATCTCTGGAAAAACCATTAGGACATCTGTCAGCTTTTGGAAGTTCTGGCTTCTCTTTCCTCCGGAAACAGCAGCTGAAGGCAGAGGTTTGTGCTTCTGACTACCCAAGTTGTAAATTTGGCCAGCAATTTGCATTTGTCAGTCCATAACTTCTCTTTGAACCACTGTTTGGATGGTATCTTGACAGCTGTCCCATTCAGAGTTCATGTTGTCTAAGTTATTTTTGTTATTCTCATGATCCAGTTCTACTTTTAAATGACCAGATTTATAAATGGCAAAAGGAGACATTTCTCATCATCAGTGACGTCATGGGTACATCATCTTCTTCACAGCTGCTGATTATTAAAACCCTTCGACATAAAAAATATAAAAATCCATGCTCTACACTCTACCTGACACCCAGGTGCTGCACCATCATGTTACCGTAACGGCAAGCTAATAAGCTAAGTAAGCAAAGTAAGTATAAGCTAGTAAGCTAATAAGCAAACTTTTTTTAAATCATTGTGCAATTATTCATAATAACAGCGACACAACAGTGAGACCTAACAGAAAAACATAACTGATTCATTTCCATTTAGCACACTGAAAAAAAACTGTAACACTGTAATACCTCAGGTCTCTAGATAAAGACATTAGTATTAGCACGGAATCATAATTAAAAACCAAACAGTCTGAGGAATATCAGGGAATTGACAGCTTCATTTCGCCCCTCGCTTGTGATGGATGCATTAAAAGGCCTTAAGAGGTTTTAAATTAAACTGTAGCCACGTGCAACAAAATCAAAAGTACAAGGAACATACTTTATTTTACTTTATTATACTAATTATTTCAAATTGCATCTCACTATTTACACAATGAAATGTGTAATGCACAGACACAGTGAAGGAGAGATTCAGATCCTGCAGGAACAGGATTAATAATGACCTAGGCAGCATGGTGTGATTATACCCACCAAGTGCAACAATGACAAAATATGTATATAAGTAAGGTTTGTACATGAAGTATTTTCAGTTTACTACCTTTACAACAACAGTATTTTCATTTTTACACAATACTTTTTAAGCATATTCAATCATTTTGCTTTGCTTTGCATGTTCTAGTCCAAATACTTTCTATCTGATGTTAAGCTACAGGATGAGTATCGGCTTCTTAAATTCTATTGACTTGTACCTATCTAATCATCTTTTTATTCTATTTGACTTTTTTCCCCCCCACAAAGTGTTATGGTAAACCAAACTCAAGCAGTACATTCACATTCTTTTAATGAGAATGCTTTATCTGCGTTTGATCTCTGCCACCAGAGGTATGTCCATTTCCTCAGACACAGACAAATCGACACCTAAATGAATATAAAAAAAATAATGACTTCCACAGTCATGAAAGAGTGTGTGTGTGTATAGGGGTGGAACGGAGGTGGAGGAAGACGAGGCTTCAGGTTCATTATCAACAAATCAAAGGGTTGATGATTTTTTTTTCAATGAACAGGTTAGGAATGTGAGGGCCACCTATAACTCTAACGCTAATAAGCAAAGCGCCAGAGCTCTTTTGACCCCTGCAGACCGTCTTTTAAATCCTGCTCGTTTTAATCAGTGTACTCTACGAGTCGTCTAGTGATACATGAATCAGAGATACAATCAAAATCGTGATTCTTGCATTGATACCCTCCAATATCTTCTTTCATCAAGTTTAATATCAGTCTATTTAAATGAACTTTTGATTCCAGTCACTCACCTTAAATGCCCCTCAAGCGTTACAGATGTGCAGTTATGCCTCCTGAATATCCCTGTGAAGTATGAATGGGACCGCCCTTTCTGTGCCCCAGAATATTTGAAGAAAGCTTGTGAGCAACCAGTCATTAAAAAATGCAGCTTTGATCCATCAGAATACAGCAATTACAGACTAATCTCTAAATTACTGTTTATCGAAGAATTCCCCTGAGAGGAGCTTGTTCACACAACTCCTTCAAGCTCTGAGGCTTTTAACAACTTTCATTTTTAAAAGACAATATGGCCCAGAATATACTGTATATCTGAACTACTGTCATCTTACCAACCAGTGCGGAGCCTGAGATCCTCCTCAGCTTTAGAACGACATGTCTGAGGAATTCCTAAATCAGTATTTTTCATTTTCATTTACTTTGAAAGAGTGTCCCATAACCGTTGTTTTATGTATTTAGATCTGTCTTTATTCTTAGCTGTATTAGGCTGTATTTTAATTCTAATGTACCCTTAAGTCATGCACTGTTCTATTTTTATGAGCTTGTTGTTGTTTTTTTACATTGTATCCTTGTGTTTAATCTTATTCAAGACTAATTCAAGATTAAGACTTTGTAACATTGATGGAGATTCATTTTTATTATTATCATTATTTTACTTACACAACTACAGGTGTGGCTCCTTCTCCATTGGAGGTGCAGTTATATTACTTCAATGAATGTCCGCCATGTTTGTGAGTCCATTGTTTAGAAACTTAAATAACAAATGCAGTAAAACATAGATATATGGAACAAACAGCAACATTTTTTTTTTTTTACCTATGAAGATATTCTGGATGAACTACTATAATGGAGATTCTCCCTCATGTTATGGTGAAGCATTGTTTTATGCTGTGTGATTTATTGTTTGTGCTTGTGCAACATAGGAATATTTGCTGGTCTGCCGCCCTTGGCAGCCATTTATTTACAACATGAATCTAATCCAACCATGAAACAAGTGAGCATTTGGGCCAGAACCACAGACAGGCATGTTGGCTGAATGATGGTACTCAATACACAAGGGGAAACCAGGGAACAGGCCCTCTTTTAAAATCTTTTCTGAAGTGTGCTGCTTGATAAACTGTGTCAAGTGCTTGTTCCAAATGACATTCGCATCACATGATTCATGATCAAATATATCTGATGCTGTTAGGATGGTATTTGAACAACGCCATTACAAATAGTGGTGTATGAAGTATTCAGAACCTTTACTTAAGTAAAAGTATGTAATTATTGACAGCAAAATGTACTTAAAATTTCAAATATGTTTTTAATTTGTATGTAGCATAAAGAGACAGCGGCTACTTGAACAAGTATGTGTTGAAGATTGATAAATAAATGAAGCTTGAAGCTTGAAGCTTGAAAAGTATGGAACTCATGCAGAAAAATGGTCCCTGTCAGAGTTTTGTTTTTACTGTCATTTAAGACGAAAGAAAAAAAGTTTGGGAGTACAATCCCTTGTTCCTCCAATCTGCATGTTAATGTGTCTGTTGATATGAGACCTCAATGGCTGTCCATCACTGTATGAATAAATGTCCATAGAAATTTAGATTATTTTTTTTATAGAGAGTTCTGTATAACTCCTGATGAGCAGATCAGCTCCTTACATGGCAGACTGTGCAATCAGTTTGTGTGAATGTGAGCTCTATGCAATGAGTACATTTACCATTTTATTTAGGCAATGCATCATATCCAGAGGTTCAAGTATTGGTTACTTAAGTGGAGTTTTCAGGTACCTTTGCTTTACTTGAGTATTTATTTTTCTGACAACCTTTTACTTTAACTCCCTACATTTTAAGGACTGATTTCAATCAAACGCACAATAATCCATAAAAAAGACGATCCCTTGGTGGCATCTATGCGGTGACAGATGAAAAAAGACGACAGACTTAACCCACCTAAGAGGACGAAAGATATTGATATAGATATTGATAGATATTGAATGAAAGGTTATAATTGTCTCTTTTGTGATTTTGCTTCTGTACAGTCAGTTGGATTCCCTGTGAATTACTTTGACATGAAACTCTTTCACATTAGTTTTTTTTGGGGGAAAAAAGAGTAATTCTGGATTCTTTATTTTTTATGTATGTTTAACATAATCATAAATCCAAAATGATTATAATGCACACATTTATAGTTCTGAAGATGCTGTGTCATGGACTTAAGTGTTGGTCAGATGAAGGACTGATCCAATCCTGGCATATTTGTGATGCGCAGCTGCAATCTCTTGCTTCTTTTAAAGCTGCAGACTGTCCTTAGACCCCGACCAATACAGTCCATATGATCTTCATTCTTAGTGCAGCCCTTGTAATTGAAAAGACATGGTATGAATATCAATCCAAACCCATCTAGGCCTTGTGGCCATGCTCTACTACACAGTTAGAATGTGGTCCATGCGCACTGTGCACCTACTGTATTCTCCTTTTTGAAATAGTGTTGCGACTAGAATTGTTTTCTGCATATTTAATCCACAACTGTATTATCCTTATTTTGTGGTACAGTAAAAGCATGTTACTCAGTGGTGTTTGCAGGTACACCCACTGCTGTGTCCAGTGCTGCATTTAAGTTTGATCCAAGTTCAAGTGGTTGAATCTGAATGTCAGAAAATTGTATTTAATAAAATTAAGTTTTTACAATTGGAACAGATACAGAGACAGCCCTCCCAAGCGGATGTTTAGCATAAATATGTCTTGTCTCTATGCTATAGCTTTATTGTGTAAACATGATGGACTTCATAGCAAAATATTTATTTCCTTTTGGTAACATTTGCACCAAGTAGCCATGCTTTCTAAAAGTGCATATTGTATAAAAAAACCCAGCTAATATTCAACTTTAACTGCATTCAAATGGTTAACCAGTTCAAATACACATTTATAAGATACGTAAATGTACGTATTAGCATGTTTTGCATTGTCACAGCTGTCAGATGTTTGTAAATTGGGCTATTCTCTGTGTCCTTGGTGCTGTGATTTGCTTTGACACTGATCATGATAGCGGATCTGAGGGTTGTTATTCTTGTAAGGTTGAGCACTGATCTTACCTTAAGGGTGGCCTTCACAGAGTTTTTTTTTTATATCTCTCTTATCTGACCATTTTACCCCTTGCAAGCTGGGAGAAGATGATTCAATGTGGGAGGCAGCTTTCTATCAGTCTGACATAGTGGTCTTTCTTAATGAATTACAGGAGCAGGGCCTCAATGCTGACGCTGTTTGTCTCATAAAATATGCTGGCGTTTGTCCTGCAGCTCTCCCTTAAAATGTCAAGGTTTCTCATCACTGGTGGAACCCTTCAAATGGTGCACAGCATCGCGACTCCATGTCCGGTTACAGCACATTTGGCTGGGGTAACCAGTATGCAGTTTAAAGTAGCGGAAGTACATTTCTTGAATGGGAAGAGTCTCTTACAAAATTCAGACAAGGTGCTTATTTTTTTACTCCGCATTTTATTGTGAAGCAGGTTTGTTGGTCATGCTTGGTGCTGCTCTGAAAAGTTCATTTGTGTTGCTGTTTTCCATTTTTGTCTTGTCCGTGAAGAGTTATTGCAGTATATTTGTTGTGCATGGCCCAAAATACCATTCCAAGCTTAACCCACTTGAAACACAAGCTATTCAAAGCCATTTATTTATGGCTTGAATGAATTCAATTATTTAAAAGAGATAGTAGATAAGTATAAATGAACTAAAGAATAACAGAAAAAGTTCTCAGAGTTATAGTAACATTTCAGTGGAGTCAGAAACAGCCTCAATTTCAAAGCTCAAATGAAAAACACAGGAAGAGTAAACCTTTGCCCAGCATGCATTCCTTCAAATAAAGACGTGCATTTTGCTGCTTATTGAATCTCTTTGCCCTCTTTGTTATCTGTCCCTGTTATATTCTTGTTATCCAGTAAAGTGAAAAAGGCTGCCTTTAAATATACTGAACTTTTATCAGTATACGTTAAGTCACAGTAGCGTTTGGTGGCAGTAAAACACAGCCAAGGCTGAACTCTCCTTCCAAAGGAACCCTTCTCCCCACAAGTTAGTTATATTCCTATTTATTTGCCATACCTGTATTTAGATTCTTTCACCATTAAATCATAGACCTAGAACTTGGATCCGTCCATAACTTTTTGGAGTCGGGAAAACAGCTGTTCCAGAAGAGTCAGCATTTCCCGTTCCCCTGGGCATATTTTTCCTAAAATGTAATCACCTGTTCCCATCCCCGACGTCTTTGTCTGATAAAAATGTCATGCAAATCGGTCTTTAACTTTTTGAGTTAAATTGTGGTGCTCAGGCGTCTTGCAATGTTTAAAAAAAAGTGTAGGAAAAAAAAGTCATGCATCCACCCTTCTATCCAGATCTAGACTAAATTTCTATGGTTCCTTCTTTGGGACAATGTCCGCTCTTCCACAGAGTTTCATTGTAATCTGTCAAATAATTAAAACATTGTTGACAAAAAAGCTTTGTCTTGCAATGCCCAAAAAAGTAGATGTGTCTATGTCTCGTTTATTTGCTGCTTCATCCAGATCTACTCCAAAATTCAATGGGTCTTCCCTGCCACATGCCCAACCCCTCCAGTTTTATGAAACTCTGTATTGAATTAGTTCTTGTGCTTTCCTGCTAACAGATAGACAAACTGAGCCGAACACTTAACCTCCTTGGTGAAGGTTATGAAAAAGAACCATTCAGCTAGAACCATTTTTCTCAACCAACTGAAACTGGTTTAGTCAATTAGTTTATTTGGAAGACTTGATCAATAACTTGTATTTACAGTATCTATTGCCTGAACTGGACCAAAAAAGGTACCTGTACCCTCATTCAGCAGTTGCCCATAGTGTGCGATCTATAGCTTGCAACTGATATGGGAAAGCAGGTGCTTTGACTAGTATGTGTTTGCACAAATACACAGTTAGTTATGTGGCAACCTCACACGCAAGAGGCTTCTGATGAATCCAACTACCTTGCAAAGTTATGTGGTTTGGCTGTTCAGAGGTGGGTACCTAGACTCACCAAGAGGTGGCGGTACTGGGAAATAAGTTAGAGTAGTTGTGGACACAAGTCAGAAGTGCCTTTACTCACAACCGATGAGTATCAGCCCATCCAGGCCCTGATTTAATCAGGAAAATAACTGGGAGGCATTAAATGTTTGGGTGGTACAGCATCAAAAACATGGGAGGGACCATGGCTGGGATAAATTAATAGGATGACCAGGATAGCCCATTAAACCTGGAGGACAGGAACTGAGTTTCTTTAGAGGAGGGTGAAACTGAGAAAGAAAAAAAAATCTTCTGTGGAAGAAACAAGTAGACTAGACTCTCAAAGTTGCACATTACTGTCAATTGTACCTCTGATGTTTAATTAAGTCAGGATCAAAGTGTTCATTGAGCAAGTAAATTCTCTTAAGACTTAAGATCTCTAAGGTTTGTTAGTAACC
Source organism: Chaunax sp. Z400 (assembly GCA_037577475.1). Classification (NCBI taxonomy): domain Eukaryota; kingdom Metazoa; phylum Chordata; class Actinopteri; order Lophiiformes; family Chaunacidae; genus Chaunax; species Chaunax sp. Z400. Next base: position 9,009,382 of record CM075201.1, on the reverse strand, counting down.
TTGAATTTTCACTTTCACAGATTTTCCCAGTTTTTCAGAGAAACGAGGTCTAAGGTCCCAGCCTTGGCATTCTGCCTCTCAGAAACCTTGCTTTTTCTTCCCTGCTCTCCCACACACCCTCCTTTATCTCCACCATTCACTCCACTCCACTTGAGAGTGAGGGCAATGTTAGGTTCCTGCACTGCTAACTTAAATGAGAAAAAGTCACAGTGACAGGAAGCTGTTATTGTGAATTCTTCCCCTATTTTTTTATTTATTTATTTTTTTTAGCGTGAGCCTGCAAGGTCTATGCTAAAGTAGACATGAATGGATCATTTTGATGTCACTGCATTGGAATACCATTTCCCCATTTTATCTCGAAGCATAACAATACTGTTTAATTGAGCACAGAATATAAAATCTCTCTTAGAACATTTTTACTGAATTGTATGACTGGTATTGTCCTATTTTAACTGACTTAGACAAAGCTGAAAAAAGTAGCCTACAAAATGCAGGTGTTAGATGTTGCAGTCTGTGTTCTTATCGGGGACGTTTTTGTCTGGCAGCCATTCATGGCCTTCATAGTGCTTGCTCCTGCTGGAACAAAATCCAGCCTTACAAGAGGATGGACATAAAAAGGGAATGATCTAATAACAGGGAGGGCTGTGTTGTAACCAGTGATGGGGAAAGTACTTGGAAAGAGTGATGAGCTATGCTAGCAGTTATATAATGATTGTAAAAATAATACAAAAAATACTAATACTGCCACTACTACAACAACAACTGCTGCTACTACTACTAAAACTAATAATAATGACAATAAATGATAATAGTCTTAATTTATAGACCACTTTTTGTACAAGAGATGTCTCTCAAAGTGCTTTACTACAAATAGAAATAGCACATTAAAACATGAAATTGTAAGATTAGACAATAAAATACATCCATCCATCTATTTTCTGTAACCTCTTATCCTGTGCAGGGTCGCAGAGGGGCTAGAGCCTATCCCGACTGACACCGGGCGGAGGTGGGGTTCACCCTGGACAAGTCGCCAATTCCTCACAGGGCCAACACATAGAGACAAACAACCATTCACAATCACATTCACACCTACGGGCAATTTAGAGTCACCGGTACACCTATATTACATGTTTCTGGACTATGGGAGGAAGCCGGAGTACCCAGAGGTACATTTAGATTTGCAAATTTGCAATTTAAATTTAGAAGTAGGCCTGTTTCAGTTTTGTCTTCATTTATATTCAAGAACATAGCTACGAAAATTTAGCTTATATTCCCTCTTTATGTCACCTAACTGGATTACATAGTGTGAAAAAAAGAAATGGACGAATAAGGTTCCCTGAGCTACACCAAAACACAAGTCATATTTTCCACATTTGATCCCCAATCGTAACAATGAATTTTCACCCTGCGCTGTAGGATGGGAACCGCTCTAAAACAGTCCCTTTGAGCCCAACCCTGTTCCAAAAGAATTGTGTGGTCAGTGGTGTCAAACACAGCGCTTTACATCCAGAAGACTCAGAACAGAAACCTTATGTGTGTCTGTGTTAATTCTGAGATCACTCATTTTTATCAAAGGCTGTTTCCATATTGTGGTTAGCTCTGAAATCTAAGTGAAACATTTCCAAAATGTTGTTTTCATTCTGAAAACTGTTAATGTGGTAAAAAAAAAAGAGACTTTTTCAAGTTCCTTGGTCAGACAAAAAAATTTACTATTGGTGTGTATTACTTCAGACTTCATTGTCTAGGTTTACTTTTTCAGTGAAGTTTTACAGCTGTGAAAAATTCCAGTTTCAAGGGAATGATGTCTCTGACACACAAACTTCAAATTTTAAAAGGTGTACTGGAGACAGGGTCAAGGCCACAGGTAGAGAGGATTTACTCTCTGATACAATCTTGCCGAGTTCAGAGTCTGAGATCACTGTGGATTTTGACATTACTGCTGTTTTTTCATTAAGTTGACCTGTGTGTGGGATCCTCAGTGACGGAACCAATGATGACTTTTAGCAACAGAAATTCAAGCCTTTCAGCTTAGTTAATATCTTCTCATTTTGTTCTCCAGCCAGCAGACTCTCACAGTCTGCAGCAGCTGAACCCCCCTCAGGTCCAGCTGCTGCAGACACAGGAGAGGGAGCAATCAGCACCTGTCATAATTAACTCTCTCCTTCTCTAACCTCGTTCCCTGAACCGCCCCACACTCTCTCTCTCTCTCTCTCCCTTGCCCCTGTGCCCTAACCAAACCCCACCACCACAGGAATCATTTACAGCAATTTCTGCTCCAATAGAAGATATGAGGTTTGCAAAAAATGCAGCAAATTTGTCACATACTGGAGATGATTGACTCTGAGGATCACAGACTGGGCCGGGCTCAACAGTCAGCTAATAATTAAGAACAATATCAATATTCTGGGGTTGCTGCCACCCTCTGTTATCACACTGGATGAAGTTTAAAGAAGCTATTGCTTTTGCGTCCTGGTAAATATTGTAGTGGACGACTAGTCCTGGTTTCTCTCAGCTGCTCTTCATCTTGTGTTTAGCTCAGCGACTGAGCTCGTTATCCAAGGTGAAGGTTTGTTACAAGATCTCTTTTTCACCTTTAACGAGGCCATTATGTTTAGTATGTTAACCAAATTTATTTTAACCAATATTTGATCATTTAATGTTCCATTTTTATGTCAGTGAGTTGGGAAGGGTTGGCCAACTCTGACAATTTAAGCTGCGCTGTAGTGTCTATAAATTGTTTATGGACAGAATCACACATGAAAACTTACACAGAAGTGATCGGTCACAGTAATATCAGTCACTCACATATTAGCTTTGCCACAACCGTTTGACATCACCAGGTCAAGGCTGCTGCCTTGCCAATGTGAGGGCTCATTGATGCACTGAGTGAGATCTCATGGAACTAGAGGGATTATTTATGTGGACGCTGAGACCACCAGTAATCCTGTCATAGGTTCGAACAACAGATTCAGAACATAAAAAAACATGGACTGGGTTTTGAAGAATGATAAAAGACAGCAAGAACGACAGGATCTGCACCACATATTTTGAACTTTAGTGCGTCAAAGCTTGGGAAATCCTTAACAGATAGACGACTGCATTTAAAGTGCTCTTCTAGCAGCAAGACCACCATCTCTTGCCCTTGGCAAACTAAACCTGTCATATTCAGGAGGGCATCGTGCCGCCAACTGGCCGTATTCATTTGACTTTAACCTGGTCTCAGTGAAAAGCATAAAATGTTTAGTGTTTAGAAGTAATACAATCATTTAAAATCAAAGTCTTATGAGACAGAGACCTTACATTTAAAAGGCACATCCTGAACTGAGGGGATGCAACAAGGGAGATGGGTTTAAAGGTTATAAGGTTATTCCAACAGACACCCTCTTTAATGAAGTGGAGGCTGCGGGGGGTCCCGGTTTTTACTTTACGTTAAATGAAGCTTTACTTCAGCAGCGCTGAATCAAATTTATTCCAAGTCAATTCTATCTCTGTGTTCAATGAAAATGATAGTACAGGTATATATGTGTGTGTGTGTGTGGATTCAATATAGATTAGACACTTGAATGATGAACTTTAAGTTAACTCACACCACATTAGTATTGTAGAAGACGCACGCCAACTCCGTCTGGATCAATTGTTCTGTCTGTAGACACGAGTCCCAATGATTGGTAGACGACATGATGCCACAGTCATATAGAACTGCTTCTACCAGCAACACATACACGGCAATATATGGTGGTGGTGAATTCTCTGGTAACATCTGAGAGATGAGAGATTTATGGTCCTATTCCACAGTAATCCTGTGCATCTTTCCCATTTATTTGATTTTGAGCAAATGCCGCCATTTCCAGATGGTTTCCATTTCCATGTGAAATAAAGCTGCTTTTGCAGTATGTGATTCTCTTTTAGGTCACAAAAACCATGCAGCATGTACCCGTTATATTATCTATTACCATCACCTTCAATTAACATCATCTGGTAATCAGATGACTGATGGGTGTCCCTAAGAGATAAATACGAAGCCTATGATACGTGTTGTAATACTTAACTCTGTTGCTGCCTTTGGTTATATTGAATAGACAAACCCGTCTAGTGTCATGACAATTGACTCTGTGACTTTTAATTTTACTGATTGACTAACTGGATTATGATGGATCAGTTTCAAGTGTAAAATCTACTTATTGCAGGATACCTCAAAAATGCTATCTAGGACTATTATTCTGTTGGCTAATATTATGTCTTATTTCTACAAATAATTTACAATTAATCCTACACAAGGATTGAGGTTCTATGTACATGATGATGATTCAACAAAATCCACTACTGAAAAAGTGAGTTGAAAAGAGCTTGCAGTCAGTTTTGGAACATATAAGAGGAACTTCAGCACAAATCAAGTCTTGAGACATAATAACTGGCCATAAATTAACATGGGCTAAGAATGGAGTTAGGGCTTTCAATGTTAAGGAGGTGCAGCAAAATGTTTTGATTCTTAAGTTTGGTCTAAAGCCTCCAACACTCTGTAGTACAAGATATTGCATATAGCACAAACAAAGCATTCCTCTATGCTCTTATTCCTCTACAACGTCATGATGGTGACTCATAACAGTCTCCATGCTCACTCAGAATGCATATGATAATAAGCTGCTGGAAATGTTACATAAACATCTTACTTTGATTTAGTCTGTAAATGATCATGCTGGGTAAGCCAGTGGTGGTACATGTCTGTTGGCAAAACTGCAAACAAGCATGTTTCTGGCTTGTGTTTGTAATTCAGGAGCCAGGTAAAGGTAAATGTCTTCATAAACCACATGTTTATGTTGAATTGGTGTAACGATGGTTCAGTTAAGACCAATAAAAGCTCTTTAGAGATACTGAAAACTTAAATCTGAATAATATCTGTCTGACGACACAATTGGTTAAAGCAGAAACCCAATCAGGTCGCTCTGACATCGTTTGATATAGTCTAGAAGTGAACAGCAAAGATGGAATACAGCAAAAAGCACCTGGGTAGCAGTCAAAACACAGAAAGTAATCAAAAAGTGTTTATTCTCATTCCTGTTTTTCTAAATATTGTCATGTCTAAATTTTAATTGTCAGTGTGTCATTTTTTTTGCCTTTCTTGACATTTGTTTTCCTTCATCCAGATCCTCTTCACTAAATAAAAAACATGCACTGCAGACAGTATTAAGTGTACGGAAGAGGATTAGGGCCACATAAAAGTTTTTTTTTTTTTTAGACTTCTGACTTCAAAGTCAGAACAGTACTCTGGTATAAATCTGTAATGTCTATATCTCGGCCGGTTATTCTGGATTCATTGTATAACATTTTTGTCCTACATTTCATGGGAGAATACTGACAAAAATAAAATAAAATTGAAGAGCAAAAAGTTGTCTGTTGTTTATTTTTATAGTTCATAGGTGCCAGGATTGCCGTATACTTCTTATACCCCGGCTCTTCATGCACTATTTGTCAAAGTTATACTTAGTGGAAACACGTCTGACCCCTGTCTGCTATTTTTGTGATTTTTGGAAACCTGTTTGTTCACCTAATCCTGACTCCTGTGTTCGATACCACAGATCCATTCGTTCTGCTCCGGTTGCATCCTGGAGATCTGTCTGATCACCATGAGTTCCTATTAGCATCCAAAGATGCTACCTGACTGTTCTGCTCTCAGCCCAGTCAACTTCGATTCTTCGTTCATACTATTTTTGGGTTTATCAGTTCATCATTCATCTATACAAATAAACTTCTGTTAAACTTTTCATCTCGCTGCAGTCGTCTGAGTTCTAGGAAACATGTACCAATTATCTTACATAATTTTTTATTTCATTTTGATTGGCTTCAAGTTTAAACGACTCTATTATTGGCTGCATTTAGCATTTCTATTTGGATCCTGCTTGGGAAAATTATGGAAAACATGCTTGTCTGTGACTTCATCCATAGATTTCTGATATACTATAAAGCAAAATTAATTCTTAAATATGCATATCTTTTATACTTTGCACCTCTATAATGTAGTGGTCTTTACATATTGTTACATTTACTGACAACAGTGACACTGGGGGAGTTTTCTCCAGAGCTGCAGTCCAATCTGACTGTGCTTGCAGCCAGCATCTAATGATTAATAGAGGTTTCAAGTTTTAAAAAAGTCAGCTTAAAAAAGATCAGCAGTTAAATAGACTAAAATCCTGATACATGTCTCCTCTACAGCTGAGAGTGGTGGCAAAAGGCTGGGATTAGGTGATCCCTGCAGGATCACATGCACTTTGCTTTGGCCAATGAACTGCACTAATTTAAGCTTTAATCACACTTAGAATGTCTCTGTGTCCAGTACCAGGACCCACATGTGTTCACACGCAATCATTCAAAAATTAGGTTATTTGCAATCACAGAGGGAAATTAGAAGCACACATTAAAAATAAGCAACATAAGCAATCAAAGTGTTTTTAAAGTAAACACTTAAATCAATAAAAATAAAAACAAGACCAGAACATGTGTTGTAGTACAATAAAGAGGGGGCTCAGATAAAATCAGGATATGCTTTCTGATGAAAACCTGTTTTTAGGCGAGATTTAAAAGAAGGCGTTGACAAAAGCTGTCACCTTCAGTTTTTAACTTGAACAGACAGAAACAACTGCCTCAATATCTCAGACTGCACTAAATTGAATTGTTGTTCTCTAAATTGCTTGTAAGTGTGAATGTGAGTGTGAACTGCTGTTTCTCTCTCTATGTGTTGGCCCTGTGATTAACCGGCAACCTGTCCCCGCCTGTCAGCTGGGATAGGCTCCCCCCACCCCCACCCTGGAATGATAAGCAGTTACATAATGGATTGATGGATTTATGGGCTATTTTTGATTCCACACCTTGTTTCATATTTATAGTTCAAGGTTGGCTCGAACTGTCAGCACATTTAAATCGTGTCTATTGTATACTCCAGCTTTCTTATAAATTCATATCTCTTCTTTTCTGCTTTTATTTATCTCTCTTCATTTAAACTCTACTTATTTGCTCGCCTTTACATTTTTTATTTGTTGTCTTTTATTTGCAATTTTACTGTATTCTAATGTCTCTCATGCTCTTAATGTGTTTTATCTTTTTAATGTTCGTAATGCCTTATTTTTAATGTATTCTATGTCTCTGGAAAGCACTTCACCTTGTGTCTGAATGGCGTTATACAAATAAACTTACCTTGCCTTCAGTATGAACTGCACTCTGGGCATAGCTAGTATACAGGTCACTTTTATCCGACTAATAAAATCACTCTATTGCTTGTTGGATGCAACCTCCTTGCTTTCACATCTTGCAGACACATCCAACTGAACATCATGTTTGGTATCATGTGTGATATTTTGCTGGTTGAGGAACCACAGAGAGGTTGATTACCTGGGAGAAAATGACAGCCGTAAATACATTGTCACCTTTGAAGACTCTGCTCAGGAAGTGTCACAACCTTCAATACGATATTGGTGTGCTGTCAAAATGTAAAATCATCTGTAATCAATCTTAATTCTTTCCATGCTGATTTCAGCCCTCCTCATAACACTCATCTGTTTGTGTTCACAATGTGTTATGGTTAAGAAATTAAAAGCATGTGTTTCCTTTTCCTTAGCAGAGCCACTGAGCCAACAACCTGTCGTCAGAAAGCTCAATGGCTTCAACTATCATCAGCTTTCTTTTCACTGCTGCAGCTCACAATAAAAAATAAAGTGTTGTATTTAAAATGCAGACATACCACGTATTCAGTGTAGGTTTATGTTTTGTTCTGCATTACAAGGAGCTGTGGAAAGAATCCAGAGAGTTCAGTCATAAATCTTGAGGTTGCTATACTGCAGTATTTGTGTAACCCTTCTTTCCTTCTCCCCATTGCATTATTTATACCTGTCAGACATACCTTACCTACCAAAATCATCGACTCAAACAAGAACCTCTTTCTAAATTAAGTATTATTGCATGAGCAGAACATAATAATAATGTTCAACCAGTCATTGAAAAAGTAATTATGTGAGCTCAGTGATGTTTTCATTGAATTACTTTTTTAGTAGCAGACTGGGACCAAGTAATCCTCCTTCAACCATTTTTCCACCTCAATTAACAATCTCCTCCAAAAGGATGCTTGGCTCCTCCAAGCACAAGTCAAAGTGACATTTAGCGAGCAACATCGACAATGAACAAGGTCGCACTGCACCACTGAGTAGGAAAGGCAGTGCTGAGGCAGTTTGTTTTTCTGCAACATCAACCTATGTGGCAAATTATCTCATTCTTTTCACCATACTGACATGGGTAGTTAAGGAAAAGAAAATGTTACAGGGCAGATTTAACATTTAACAGATTTTTAGTGGAGCATGTATTAATCTTTGGATGTTTTCCAGTATGTAACCTGCACCTCCATATTGTTTTAACATTGTCAAAAATGTACAACCTTATTTGTTTTTATTTGAAGTAACTTACCTCATCAGTCTCTCTTTAAAGCAGCTATAATCAATATTTTCATGATGGCGACGTATGAAATAACAACGTCTTAGTGTCACAATGTGAGAGGGGTCATTTGCAGTGATGAGCCTGCAGAGAATCCTCAGCCCTTCTTGGCTTTATGGTGACATTCAGAGCATTGTTTAAGTGTCTGACACACAGCCTTACTGTTGTGGTCTCATAGCACTGTTTTTGGCTGGAGCAGGCAGCTGTTTCACAGCTTCTGTTTCTCTAAAAACGCATTGACACATCAAGCGATTAACTAATAGATGGAGAAATAATGGAGCATTCAAAGTTTATTTCTGGGAGTCATAAATGGGGTTATTTTAGTTTTTTATGTTTTTGATTTTGAGTGTAGATGAAGATCATATGCAGAGGACAAAAATCACAAAATCTGTATATCAAGTCTTTTGTTTTACTAAAAATAAAAGAGTTACATTGACATATAGTGATATATGTAAATGATGTATATTTACAGTGAAATCTGTCAAACAGTATTCTGCTATATTAATGTCATACAGTGACATGCTGTAAACTGCAATGCAATGTGGGCGAAATAGTACATGATTACATCCCTGTAAGAGGATACCGTTATTTAAATTGAAGGTACAGTAAACTTAAGTGTAAACAGCAGAGCATCATGGGCATCTGTGTCCATGGTCACAAATTTTGTAGTTCTCCCTCAAAGTGTAAAATGTTATCCATATTATGTGGTTCGATCCCAACCCCCCTGCATTATACATGTTCCATAAGTGTGTGAGTGATCCTTAACATGAGACATTCTATCATCTTTACCTTAACTACTATCAATTTCTGCACAGACTGACCACACTGACCATCAGCGTGAGACTCACCGAGCCCTAACACAAAACTATAACTATGTGCGGTTCATTATTTTTGAATGGAGGTTGATAAGGAGGAGCAACACACGTGCGTTGACTTCAGCAACTCATTCCACAGCCTCGCTTTGAAGTAGATTCCCAGAATGAACGAAAGGAACTGCTCATCTGCTCGCCTCCTGCTAAACGATGATGATGTCTTTGTCCACGCTGACAGCATGGCCGAGGATCTCCAAAGCCTCAAGCCCCTTCAGAATGATGCGTCTCTGCAGCATTAAATATTAAACATCAATTTTACAGTAATTCTGCTGCATCTCTCTGATGTAGTCAGACATCTTCAAGCGGGGTGCATCCATTTGAGGTCACACCATCGTTAAGACAGTATTCACATAATCAGCTGTCTCATTAATGCAGCAGCATTAACTTCTTCTTTGACCAAATGTTGCATCATCTTTTTTTTAATCTGCCATAGCCATCATTAGCACCTCTGAACTGTTCATAAAATGCAGCAAGCATTTTTAATTTGACTGACGAGTATAAGGTAGATACCATGATTGTTTTATTTCCTGTGATGAACGAATAGCCTTTTAGAAAAGAAGAGAATTTTAGTGAAGGAAATTCATCAAATCTATACTTCAAAGTAACTGGTAGAACAGATTTCTCTTGTAAAAGATAGAAGTTTATTGAAAAATAATACTAAAGTAAATTACAGTAACTTGAAAAATGTACTTAAGTACCTCAAGTACTTTGTAACTGTTCACCCCAGGTCTTTTAGATTGATTCACAGTTTCTGCAGACGTCTTCTATACAGAGCCTCATTGTGTATGTGCATTATAATAAATCATGGTTTTACTCAGGGTTTGATTGTTTTGTAGTGTAACAGTAAGATACACAAACAACACAAAATGCCCTCATGTTGTGCAGAAGAAAAGTTACAAACCACTGGTCCCAAGTTCAAATACTTTTCTTTTCCCTGATATCTCAAATTGATCCCATATGTAAGCCTAAAGTGCAGCATTTGTTATGTTTGGAACCAAACAACATCCAATGATTCTCATGTTACCCGTTTTGAGTGCATTTTAAGGAACATATTAAAAATGATATCCTCACCTCTGCATTGAGGTTTAAAGAAAGAACAATTATGACCTGAAGCATCCTGTTGCTATGATCCTTTCCACTGTTTGAATTCGGCTTATAAATGTTACAAATAAATAGCATGCAGCTGGTTATTGAGTTCTTAGGAGACATTTGCAATAGAATATGTACTTTGACTGTTTTTCATAACTATAAATGAATTGCATCAAGTGTGTATTCAACATTAAAACCGTGAGCACTGACTCAAAACTATGACTTCAGATGCTGTAGATAATCTCTGTCCATGTCTCCAAACAATCACTTGATCCTTGATCCTTTTTTGTCCACTGTATAAATTACAGCAAAAGGAGATAATAAATATGTCATGGCTGAGAAAATGTCCAATCTTGTCTAGTACATATTTTTTATGTTTTTTAGGTAACTGCAAAACACTTTATTAAGGAATAGTAAATGAATAACATAAACTTTCACTGACTTACATTCTTCCCACACCAACTTAACTTTGTTGCCTTTATAGATGACCAGTTTAATACATATCGGATCTCTATAAGTAAAGAATATATTTTAGCCTGTGGTGTGGCAGTATTATCAATATAAGTTGTAGATTCTGGCTTTTCTTTGCAGATTAAATCAATAAATGTACTGAGAGGCTGCGTATGCCTTGTGTTCATTATCAAACACTGGCCCCATGACCAGAAACAAATCAAAGAATAGAGCTCTACCACCACTTACTGGGCAAATAGTGAGTGGTGGTAGAATTACAGACAGACAGCAGAGCAGAGATATAGAAACAGTAGGAATGTGGCAGCAGCTTTAAATAAAATTGTTCGGTTAAGTTTCCTGCAACTGACACTCTTGAGATCTGTTTGTCCTCCATTAGGAGTTATTAAGGAAATTTCTCACGCAGAATCAATGGCTGCTCTATAAGATTTGATTAGAAGTCACTCATCAACTAATGGTTAACAGTTAGGCCCTCATTCGTTCCTCATTTGTCCCTTGGAAACTACTCAAAATTGCGTGTGTAGCAAATCTCGAATGATAAGCATGTGACATGCTCTGTTTGTCTGAAAGACAGGCAAGTGACACATTTTCTGCAATCCTCATTGACGTCAGGTAGTATTGCTGGTGTGGATCTCGCTTCATCTTCCAGTCAGGGGTCTTATCCGAGGCTCATTCCTCTTGTGAAATGGAAATTCCCAAATTTACGGCCTGTGTAGCTCAACAATTCAAAGAACATAAATTTTCGATGTCTACACTTTGATAGTTGGGGAGCTAAATAAAAATATAAAGGATCCCTTTACATGCAAAAAGTTTTCTAAATGGATTTAAAACATGTGCTGGAGGCCTGTTCCAGATCTATGTTATTTTAAGAACATGTCCAACAGCCTTGGAGGCCAGACAAGGCTCCCTTACAGTATACAGGACAACTTGACATTTGGACAACCTTTAAAATTGTTATCAAGAAAGCAACATGATACAGTTGTTTTTTTGTTGCTCCACTGCTTAACCACAACTGACAGGTTAAAAAAAATGTAATAACTTAATAAATTAAACAACACCAAATAGCCAGAAATCAGTCAACTGTTGTAAATGTATTTGCAGTGCGATAGAAGTTATATTTGTTCCATCTATACATGTGCAGATAAAGCACAACTAAGCATCAGCCACATCAGTCGTTTTAGCATACCTAACACATATATAAAGGGGTGTGAAAATGTTTGATTGATATGTTAACCACAGCGAGAGTGCAATATGAGTCTATTTCTGCAGCCAAGACGTGACGTACACCACATCTTTCCGGCCTGAACGAGCCTGACGCTCATTTAGAACATTAAAAATCTTTCATTACAATGAAAACTAACTTTGTGGCAATGTTGAGGTTGGTAAGAGTCTTCAGAGACAGTTGCAGCTGGAATTGTTGCTATTGACTGGTATCTGAATTTCAAACAGACATGCTGTTCACATTACGCATGGGCAACGCATTATCCCCACAGGAACAGGATATGCAAGGCAGACCGATAAGTGTCTTCTTTTAGAAGCCAGTTAGATGATAAGTTTCTATTTGCAGCACTTTCAGCAGCTTAAGAATAAAGTTTAACACTTGAAAGATCACAGTTTGCACCTCATTCACTTTTATTATACATGATGCATTTTGACAGAGGATGTTATCACATGTAGATTCAGACTCCAGGGTCAGGGTATATTTCATTGGAATACTCTCTTGCCCTCTGTGTGTCCATCAAGTTCAAGTTTGACTTTCATTGGTGAAATAGAAAAAACATCTGGTCCCACATGTTGGCAGAGAAGATACTTTCATCAGGGCGTAGAAAAACAATGTAGCAAAAACACAGAATGGAAGAAATGATACATGCTCCTAAAAAGTTTTCAGATCTGCAGACGGATCCCTTTAGTCTCTGCTGAAGTACAAGCTACATAAGACAAGTATGTGAAAACATTGAATGTGCTGAGTTACATTAATCATGCTTTTTACTCTTTTACTCCTTGGCAACAGTTTATCATTGTACAACTTTTAAGAGATTCTCATGGGCTGTGAACTGTCCACAACATTATTTTGACATCTGTAATCTTACGGTTGCAAATTGTGTCAAAATAAAGCATGAAAATGATGCAAGGTTATGCCAAATGATGGATGCAGAACAGTCGTACTTGTTTGGAAAATAATAACGTCTTGCATCTTTGGCTTCGATGCCTGGTGACAGAGCTGTAAGCCTAAAAATGTAAAAAGTGAGAAGTGCCTCTGATGATTCACTATTTAGACATGACTGTCATGAGATACAAAGAATCTTTCTGTTCATTAAAATTATATATATATATTATATATATATATATATAATATGGTATATATAGTACATATATTATAGGAGATATTTGCATGTAATTTACCAATTAACTGACATTACAACAGATCATACAATGAAAAAAGCATTCGTCCATCTTTACCATTACCACTCTGTAAACCTTGTTCCTTATACTCCAGTTTCACGAGAAAAGTGCTTGGAGCTCAGTAGATCACCCTGAGGAGTTGGCTGCTCAGTGTGCGGGGTTGACCCAGGGAGGGGTAAAACTGTAGACAAGTGACACCTCACTTGGGGTATTTGACAAACTGACACTCACTGAAACAGAGTGTCAAACTCAGCTTGTCAAATACACTAAGTGGGGGGCCTGATCTTGCAAAAACAAAGGTGGCTCTGTAGAATAAATGACATAAAAGACACACGTAGCACTCTAACTTAACATTATCAGTTATTAACATAATGTTTATGGTACACAACATTCCAGAAATGACATACCAATCTGTTACCTGCATGTTCACTGATGAGTCCGGGTGCAACGCTCCTCTCACAAGAGTTCACAATGATGACACTGTGCCCAGAGCAAGTCGTTTGACCATCGAGCTTAAACGCTGCAAAGAGGAAGTCAAAACAGGGAAGATAACTGCGAAGCTAGCTCTCAGGAAATATGTGGAAATAAAGTGTCAACATGTCACAGTTGTGAAATGCTGTTGAAAGCCCTTCATGGTTCACAGTTTTTGAGATGATGGTTTGCTGAGACATATGCAACAGTTTTGCTCACCTATTGTGGTATTAATGCATTCTCACTTTTGGGTTAAGAACATATTCATTTATATAAATAATATATAATATTAATATTGAAAATCAAGGAAGCAGTGACCTCCCTTGTGACATTTAATTTTTGATTATTTAAGATCAGACAAGGTGAAGAAGAAACATTATTCTGTGGTTAAGGTTACACAATTATATGCTGCTTTCTTGCTGTGCATCACATTATTCTTGATACGGTATCTCCATTAATGACAGCGTCAGTCATATTTCTACCCCTGCTGTGCCATTAGTCATCACTGGCCATCATCTGCTCCTTCCTGCTTCAAGGACGAGCATCACTGTTAAGTCTGCACTGCTGACTGATGGTCTATCTGTCAGTCCTCCCAAAGACAAGGCCAAAGGAAAGAACTACCACCTGCTCCGTAAGTGGGTCATCACTTTGCTTTGACAGGAACCCAAACACTTCCTGACATATTGTGTAAACGGTTTTCAGTCCTTGCAATGATTTCATATTGTCTGGAGTCCCAGAATTCAAAGGAGCTCTCTGCAAGATTAATTACTGTCATTTTCACTGCCATACTATTACATTACATGTACTGCATATAGATTACTGAGTTTTTTTTTGCAATGATCAGAATGTACTAAACACAATTCTGTGTAACTTCCTCCTGTTACGCTGGATAAACTTCATCATGAATCACTTCCCTCTGCAGCTACAACTGTACTGCATGTTGAACTTCCCCGATACACAATCTAACAGTGAATATATTGTATATCAATAGTGGAATACAGAGTTAATTGTTGTCCTTGTGGATGCTTAGCTACTTCAGTGTACACAGAGGTGTACCAGATCCATAAATCCCCATGCAGCAGCGAGGGAGGAAACATCAAGGCCACAGGGATTGAAGAAAAAGGCGGTGCAGAACCTAATGGGGGATGGGGAGACATAAACTGAACTTGATCTCAGAAAATGACCATGGCTAAAAGGGAAGCAAATACAGTATAATGATCCTATGACCCAAGTTTATGTCATGAACTTGACTGAGGCTCAAGTCGTTATAATTTTCCTCACCCTATTTCCCCCTCCAGTATTTTGTCTTGTGTGTTTGCGGACATGGCGATCCCATCTGAACCTCACCTGATCGACTCCACCTCCTGGTGGCATGGATCCTGATCTACCTGTCTGGTTGATATGTTACAGGAACAGTTCACCCAAAAGAAATTATGCATTTAGCCCATGGGTAAGGTCCAATAAACATTTCTGGTGCTTTAAGGCCAAAACGTTTTGCAGTAGCTCTTCTCCTAAAAGCTGATAGGGACTTGTTTTGAAATGTAAAAGAACAACCCAAAACAAACAGCACATAAGTTGCATGACATTATTTGCATATTTGCATATTTACTGCATGGATGCACAGGATGCTATGAGTCAAAGACCTAAGTGAAGTAAGTACGTATGCAGAGTTGTATCAGGGTGACGGTGCCGTTCTGGTTATCTGAGAATAAGGGCATTGGGCTAAGAATAATTACTGTTGGGACCCAGAAGCAGAACACAGACTCTTGAGATCGGACTGAATTACTTGTATTGTAAAGGCAACTTAGGCTGAGTTGGTTGTGGTGATGAATGACAGCTGAGCCAGGCGATAAGAGACTCAGTGAAGATGTCGAGCAGCAGGCAGGGATGCAGGGTGAAGTTTGGAGTTTTAGTTCTGGAGCACATGAGACATCCAGTTTGTAAGATGCCAAACACACACACAAACACACACACAAACACACACACACACGCACATAGAGCGAGAGAGAGAGAGAGAGAGAGAGAGAGAGAGAGAAGTAAGAAACCTGAGGAAACAGCAAAACAGCTTGGCGGCATTCTCCCAAACAAATGAAGAAGATGGGGACTTATTTTAAAAAACAAACACAAATTGACTCCATACAGCTCATACAGTGCAATCCATGTCTCCAAAAGAAGATATTTACAACCTTTCAAGCTGACGTCTTATCTGTCACCTCTAAGCTAAAGGCATTAGCGCATACCCTGACTGTGAAAGAGTGTACATGCACCATAAGACGAGATCAACTTGTGATCTCTAGCGTCTGTCTTCAGCCTCTGGGTCCTAACAGTTATTGGTTTGTTACACTTTTCAATTATTCTTGTAAAAAAACGTGCCCAATCTGCAGGTAATCATGGAGGCAGTAGCCCTCTGATAAATATCTGTGTATGTTCTGCCTCCACTAAATGCCAAGGTCTACAACACATAGCATCCTATGACTCATGCAATTAATATGCAAACATGCAAGTACATGTGATTACATACAGTATATACAATCTTCATCTGTGAAGTGAATGTTCCTGGGAGGTTATAGCAAACAAAATGGATTTAGCCAACACTTTCCATTCCCTCGCACACAGTTGTGTTCCTTTTTGTGCAGTGAAAGGAATGAGATTTCCAGACATTAGACGAGACTTAAATCCTAGTTTGGTAAAATTGAAAACAACAGAGAAGCGTTCCCATCTGACAACCCGAAGAAAGGTTTGCTATTTACAGTAATCCTGTAGCTCCCTGTTTGTAAAGCACGGAAATGTGACTTGTCATTTGGTAAGATGAATGGCAGCTTATCTCTAAGTGGCAGTTCAGAGCGTGAACCATTTCAACACCATTTTCTGGCCACTAATACCACAAATATAGTGGAAGTAGGAGATGAAAAAACACCAACTCCCTTTGGTGTTGAGAAAGAGATGGTTGATTTTCATCAATTTGCTCATCAAGAAGTAACTGAATTTCCTGTAGAGAAAAGAGCTGCAAGTACTTATGTTACTAGGACTTATTTGAATTATGTGCAATATTTAGCAACCATAAACAGATAAGAGGAGTCAAGTCCACATAATGAAAAAATGTTTCCTGTTCTTTTCATTTGATAATTAACCATTTGATAGAATGGGGGTGTGCTCCTATTTAAATAGAAAAGGCAGAAGCTGTCTGCCATGACACTCAGATTCACAAATTTTTGAATTTTCAGATTTCTTTTCTGCATCCCTGTCAATAACTTTAGTTTATTTCACATTCGAGTTTTATGTTTAAGTCTGCATGCTCCAAGTAGAATTTCAAAAATAGAAAAAATGCGTGACATTTGAGTCTGGAAAAATCAACTCTGGGAGATATGTCTGTGAAAAGTGCTCACCGTTTTAAATGTTTGCAGAAAAATTAATTGCATTAGTTTCATTATGTATAGGGGCTAATTGGATTGGGATGCCCTGTGCAACCTCATTCTCTTAGCTGGTGAATTGAGCTCATTTTAAAATTCTGAGAAGTTGCTTAGATAGATGAGAAAAGTAAACCTGTCCAGATACGTCCACTATCAAATGCTATAACCAAAGACAATGCAAGTATCACTTAACAAATGTTTATTGAAGTGAATAAACTGAATCACTTAAAAATTTCTGCCATGCTCCTTTTTGCAAACTGAGTATAAACTGCCCCCGTGTGGCTCTTTGCAGCATTGCAACTACAACAGCAGGTCTCATACCTGGAGCTTAACCATGAGGTGGTGTCAAGATAAACTTAAGAGAAACTAAAGATATATGGAAAATAAGGACGAGGAACTGGTTTCACACCGATAGTAGAAACAGTTATAATCATGGTTGTAGAAAGCATAAACTGACAGGGAGAGAAAATTTTGTTTAATCTGATTTTTATTTATTGGTGAATGGAAGACTTGGAGCAGGAAGATCAAATGGAAAAACCTGGCCAAGGCACTGTCTGTCAATTTACAAGATTAATTATCAATCAGATTCAAGAAAAAATATTGTGTAGCATCTTTTGATACATTTTATTTCACACACGATGACTGGAGTTCAAATTATACTTGATTCTTAAAAGAAGGCTGTCAAGAACATACAGTACAGCATTATAAAAGGCATTGTCAAAGGCATGGAAAGGTATCCATAATAGCAACAACGGCATTTTTTTTTTTATGGCAGATACAAGAACTATAGGCAGCAATGGGCAAGAATACTGTATATAAAAATGCATCTTGGTACAAATGGTCATTCAGCAAGAGAAATCAAAAAGTAAAAAGAAATATTTATCACTAAAATACATTCGTTTGAACTTGCAGAATAGTGTAAATATATCTTTTGAGCACTAATTTCTAAATATGTGTGAACAAGCAAACCCTTCGCATGTGAGTGGAAACGTAGTTTGGACTTATGGCACAAGGACGTATGTTATGTTCATTTTTACGCTAAATGTTTTGGCCTGGTTTATACTTTCCATTCTTGCTACACCACCTGCTTTTAGCAACATAACATGAACAGAATTTCCAGCAGCATCTGGCTTTTCATTTTTCCTTTCACAGGTATCGGGGTGTTGCTTGTTCCACCAGCTTTCTATTAAAGCAGCCAGCTGTTCATTGAGTCTACAACAAAACAGTTCTTTCTGAGCAAAACTCTTATTTTTGACAAGTAATTCTAGATTTTATAATACAAAAATATCCTAAATGGTGTCTATCTTTCACCTTACATAATTTCATCACATCTAAAAGAAAATATCCAAATTACAAAATACACAAATTCAATTAAATACATACAGTATATCAAAAATGCATTGGAAATGCATTTGGAAATTGAACCCATGGAGGACTGGAAGTCTGTTTTGACTCATTTTGTAAAGTAATGGTTTTCCAGTGCATGTTTAATTCAATTATTTCATTGATGCATCAAATTTTATGAAGGTTTTTGTAGAAAAAATATTTCCTCTGAGAAGAAAACACATGACAGAACCTTTAAGATTAAATTATAACCTTCATCTTTACAGTTGACTATTTGTTCACCACAAAAGCCAACTTGATATGTAGCCATTAGCCAACAGTGACATTCCTTATTCTGTACTGATTATCTCAAAAAGGCCTCTACAATTACCAAATAATATCCTCACTAATGAGCAGATTTTCAAAGAAAGCTCTTAAAATAACAGTACAATCAACTTCAAATCATTTTCAAACTGAATTCATGACACTTTTAAATTATTTCATTTTGCAGGTAAAATTTATTAAAAAACGTATAGCTAGCTGTTAAAATGTGTTTCAGACACCAGACTAGGATTTCAGATTATGCCAAGTTATTCAGTTCATTTTGTTTACAATTCATAATACCTCTATGTATATTTGAAAGGGAAATTCATTTGTTGGAGGAAAACCTGTTTACATTACAGCCTATGTATGTCATGGATTACAGCCTTGTGGCAACAAACAAATTCGACGGTGTTCAGAAATGTAAAAACAGAAGAGAAATTTAATAAAATGATCCTTCATATCACTTAGTGAGTGAGGTGTAAATACTATATGATTTGTAACGTTAAGTAAATGAATTGTAAATTTACAAAAAATAATACTGCTCTGTCGGATGTTCCACGTAGGCATTTCAGGGTCAAACTAAATGTATGTATGGAGATTACAGTACATTTGGTCTTGAAACTACATGCAATGGATTATTAGATAAATATTACAGTCTGACAAATCTAGTTGGCTGTGAAGAACTGCTGCGTGTGTCGGTCAGAGATAGAAAATGTCTCCATATCAAGTAAAATTGAGATTGGTCTCTGAGCCCTTTTATTTTGAAATCATGATCCAAAATGTTCTAAAAACTTCTAAAGAAATTTAAAAAATGCTTACTCAATGTGTCATGAAATAAGGCATGAGCCTTTGAGTAATATGCTACATAAACCCCTTTAGAGGAATAAACTAATAAAATACAGTATATCCCTTTTCAACCAGTGACTTGCCTAAATTCAAAGTTAGGAATGGTTAATGGAGTTTTCCAGATCCTAGTTTGTACATTGTGCTGCGCTTGTACAACCATGTCATGTTGTGGATCTGATTTATTTGGGTAAAGAGGAAACAGCTTAAGAGAGGCAGGACTGCAGTCCAGGCAGACTGGCCCAGCTGGGTGGGCTTTTGCGCTGATGAATGCAGACATCACATGCATTCAAATTCATCGATGCGCTGTTTGGTGTTTCCTGACCGGATCTGTCTGAGGGTCTTGTACTTGTCTCGTCCTGCTCGCATGTTCTCAGCGTGGATTAGGTCATTAACTGTTTTCTTGGTCTCGTCCCGAGCGTTGGCCAGCTCTGAACTTAAAGCCTGGAAAGTCATCACAGTATAAAAACATCTCACTCCCATGTTATCATGAACTCAAATCCCAGAATTAGCATAATATCACGAGCAACTTGTGTGATTCATATTAAGTTATGCACTGATTGAAGACTTACAAGTAGATGCTTCTGCAAACGTTCGTTCTTCTCAGCCTCAGTCATCCGCTCCTCCTCACTGCGGTCCTTGTACGTGGCGGCAGCTGTGAACTCGGCGCTGGCCTCAGCGCTGCTCTCGTCATTCTCGTCGTGCTCGTTCTCCGCGTTGACGGGCTCCTGAATGTGAGCCACCATCACTTTGTTTTTGAGCTCTTCCTTGGTCTTCTCCAGGTCCTCCTGCACCATGGTAGCCTGAGGGAACAGAGAATGCAAATAAGATGATGCATTATACATGGGGCCCACAATAACTTCAGCCCCATCCTTCTTAAAATTAGCAGATAGAGATTTAATGGATAGAAATTATTCAATATAAAGAGGCTGCAGCCATGCTAGCAGGTGTAAGCCACTGTACTTCTTATCACAGAGGTGCTCAGAGCTAAATGCTAACGTCTGTGTGGTATCACGCTCACAATGATTATGGTAACATGCCAATAATCTGTAATGGTGACATTGGTACTGACGATGTGATAATGGTGACAACGGTATAACATTTACCATGTACCACTTGCTAATTAGCACTAAAAACAAAGTTAGGATGAGGCTAAAGGGAATGTCATGAGTTTTGCATGGATTAGAATCAAAAGTAGTGATGATGGCATTAGATGGGAAGTCAAGTATCACCAGAATTCTAATAATTCATCATTTGTAAGAAATGAAATGGTGATCACTCCAAATCTCTAAACTAAACAAATACACAACAAATGTACAGTACATTTAAATATTACAGTAAATTCAGCATGAGCTGAGTCCTTGTGCTATGAGCAGCTAGGAATAAGAGCCAGCTATGAGTGGAATTTCAATTGAATGTTTGCCAAAAATGTACAACACGGAAACCACCACTCAGCACAACAGTCTTGCCAGAATATCATAATAGTGCATTAGAGTTTAACAGGATTTCCCACACAAAGACAGCCGTCGTCACCACCACCAGCAGCATGAGTCACCGCTGCACAGAGGAATGTGGGGGCTGGGTTGGCACAAATGGCTTGGCGAGCTGTGAGATTTCAACCCCTCCCCCAAAAACACACAAACCCTGAGAAATGTCTGACCTCACTGTGTCACATGTGATCAGCAGCATATCAGACACAAATGATGTCTGATGATGAACTCATTTATCAAGCTAATTTTGAACGCCAAATCCAGTTCACGACACATTAACGCCATTAAGTTTATGTTGTCATATGACTTTCTGACTGCTCCCCTTCGTTAACACATGGCATTCATGAGGAACTCAATACTTTATACTTTCAACAACAACTTTTAAGTGCAATCAAAGGAAGAAAACTATTGGAGTAACTTCGATCATACCTTCTGCTGCCACTCCACCGCCTCATCTTCCTTCTTCTTCTTGGCATCCTCCAGGAGGGAAATCTTCGATGTCAGGTCAGCCAACTCTGTGGCCTGAAAAGGACAACACTCTTTAAGACTTTCCTCATACTGATGTGTGAAGCAAGAGAACATAAAATGTCTCAGTCATCAGACCCTTGTATTTTCTGGTTCTGTTGCCTCTGATTAGAAAGTCTTTGATGACTGACCAGGTGTTCTTGGTTCTTCATCTGGTTCTCTGACTGTTGCAGCAGTGCCATTTTGGAATCCTCAGCATTCCTCAGATCCGTCTCCAGGCGCTCAGCCTCCTCCTGAGCCCTCTTCCTCTCCTGCTCCAACTCCAGAGCCCTGTGTGTTTGCTCCTCCAGCTCTGCGCAGACACAGTCACACATGCATACACATAAGCACAAAGGGAAAACATCCTCACCGTTCCTCACAGTACAACAACAAACTTTCCTTGAATACCGACACCCACCTTGTTGGGCTTTTTTCGTCTGCTCTTCAATCTGATTTAATTTCTCCATTAATTCTTCCTTTTCCTTTTCAATCTTTTCCTTTTCCTTTTCTGCAATTTCTCTTTTCCTCTTTTCATCCAGCAGCAGAGCTCTATAGAAAGGAATTTAAACAAGATTTATTTATGGATTTAAACATCAATGTGTGTGTGCACACAAACACACACATATATATATGAAAGTTTTATTATTAAATGTGTAGATTTTGTTGTGACAGCTTACCTCTCCATCTTCTTTTGGTTCTTCTCCTCCCGAGCCTGGGCCTTCATCTGCTGCACTTCGATGGTGTCAGGTTTGCGGCGGCGCATGTACAGCTCATGGTTTCCCATGCAAAGAGCCAGAATGCGCTTGTTGATGCGCAGTCTTGGAGCATAGAATACAAAGTCCTACAACAGCGGCATTAGAGATGTAAATTAGGAGTAAATAAAGACAGATGGTTTATCAACTGTTAACAAGTTATTATTCAGTGTTAACATACAGGTGCTTTCTTGTCAATTGGTTTAATGACAAATTTCTTGTCATTGAAGGAAATATTCCTGATTTCACTCCATGGGAAGCCAATTTTGGGTGTCATTCTGTTGAAGAAAACACACAAAAGAAATAATTCATTGGACGGGTATTATTAGTATTAGTTATAATAATAAATTCCAATTATGATGAACATGTGCATTCATAGCTATTACAATGATAACATTGCTGTGGCATGACTTACTTATCATTCTGTTCATAAATGTTGAGGCCCAGAGCATCCACGCCCAACCACAGTTCTGTTCCTTTCTTGTTCTTGATGTTGAAGTAGTTAACTCCGTACATCTCCAGATCTTGAGCGATCTTCAGATACTCCATCATTGATTCCTCTCTGTGGACAAACAAGACGTGTCTTTTACCTAATGCTTGACAGAGACTGATAAAGGTGCACAAAAGCCTGAAATGCTGGCACTTAGAAACTCCAAAGCACACTCAGCACTGCCCCTCATCGCCACACATACCTAATCAGGCAGCACTGAGCTCAATGTGGCATGTCCCAAGGACGTGTTCAACATACAGCAAGAAGGCTGAACATTTTTTAAATGGTGGGAAAGTAGCAGAGTCTCCAATCAGGTCTATCAGATGCAATAATCTCCCAAATATACACATTTCAATCAGTCTTTTGGGGTTGAAGTGTGGAAAATCCTCTTGAATAGCAGTTGTTGAGAGAGAAAGTGGTGCAAAGATGTTTCTCTTCTCCAAAGTGCGTCAGTGATTACCTCATCATGCCCTTGTGCTCTTCGTGCCACACTTGAATCCTCTCCTCCCACTGGTCTTTGTTGAGTTTGTGTTGGTCCAGAACTCTGGGAACAAGAAACATCCGAGAGTCCGGGAGTCATCCAGAGACACATGCCTCATACAAACACATCTATGTGACGTTAACAGCCGGATTGAACTGGTTGATGAAATGTGTTTTACCTCTGAGGGAGCAGCTGTTCACTGGACAGATAGCCTGGTGTGTGCACCTCCTTGTTATAGTCGGCATACTTGGCCTGCACTGCGTAGGAGGCCAGGAGGACTGCTGTCTCCGGAGGGCAGTAAATGTCGTCATTCAAGATTCCCTCCTTCACCTGCAGGAAGAACAGCCGCTGAGTGGCATCCTGGATTAACTCCTCCGACACATCCTCAGGGAAGAACTTGGCTCGGAACTTAAACAGCAGTGGACATTCCTTCCTCACATCCTGGGCTGTCACCTAAAATAAAACGTGACACATGCAAGGGGTATAGATTATACTTCTGTGAACTGACTTGGGTTCAACAGAGCAGTTCAATGCAAACTAAGAGGGGTGGGCATTGTTGAAAAGCAAAATACCGAACTTACCTTCTTATTGAGCTTGAGCCACGTAGAGAAACCTTTTGTATCCTGGTACTGGAGTCCAAAGTACCACACCTCCCTCAGCCCAATGGTCTTAACAACCTTAAAACATAAAAACACAAGTCTTATTAAAGTGCTTTTGTCTGTAAAATGTGTGAATGTGTGAAAAATGCTCATCACAATTTCCCAGAGCACAAAATACCAGACTAAACTTGTTTGTCATATTACAGAATGTTTGTTGTTTCACACACTCGTGCAATCATCCCCACAAAAAAAAAGACATATAAAACATTTTTGAGACCTATAAAGTACACTGCATGTGCAAAAAAGTGCAAGGTTCATTAATCCTTCATTCTACAACACAGGGTTGTGTAACGCAGTGTTAGTTGTTGTCCTTAAATGCTACTCGTAAAACAAAAACAACATATAAATGAATGATTAATAAGTTATTAAAAATAATTCTTCCAAATGATTTTTTATTAAAAAATGTCTTACTGCCATTTGAAAGCACATAACACTGATGGCAAAGTCAGAAGTTTCTCACACCTGGTCAAAAAGTTGCTTTCCTGTTGTGTTTGGCTGAATGGCGAACTCCAGTTCAGCATCCATTGTGGTGACTCTTACACTTATCTGTGGAAGAAAGCAAGTTGCAAGAATTAGCGACCTTTTTTTTTTATTGAAATTGACCTAGTTAGAATTTTTAGATCTTTGTACTAAAATCAATGTGCAAAGAGGGCTTCAATATTCATTACTGACATGATCAAGACGCCTTTAAGTTACAAGACTTTTTACATTTCCAACTGGTGCCGTACAGTGGTAATATAACAGCAAAACAAAAAAAACAAAGATGACATATTTACATATAATATTCAAATTAAACTGCTGGGAAGGTTTTGAATAAACATGGCTGTACACAAGCAGCAAAAGTGCACCCTCATCCCTCAGTACACACACTGAACAACCCAGTCTGATCAGGCCTACTAAGTACAATCAGGCAACCAAACCATGATCATATCAAGAAAAATGACATTTTGATACGTAGAGAATTCATGGAACATCACGTCTCATTTCTCATATCTCCCGCGGTGTGTATGAGAAATGTGCCAATCTGGCTCTATCTCCGTATAGAACTTATCTCCAGGAAGTAACCACATCCTCTGGTGGCCAGGCATTGTGAGGCCCCACTGCTAAACACTGAGCTCTCATGAGAGTCCCTTACATCCTGCTGTGTATCAAGCAACCTGTCAGTTCTCTGCTAAGATATCTGCAATAACAGGAGCAGACTCTGTAGCTTTGTCCTCTTCAGGTATTTTGTTATAGCTGCTTATCTAGCAAGTGAGGCACTCCTTATTTGAGTGACATGAAATGTTTTTACACTGCAAAATTATACGTAAAAGTTAAGTACATTTATTTGATGAGGTTGACCAGAGTATAAATTGATTCTGTACTTCGTAAACTGACATGTAGGCATTTCACATTCTCTCTTAGAGATGACAAAAACAGCAGCATGCATGGTTACTGGGACATAACTGTGTTGGCTGAGGCCCACACCTACCCTGAACAACAATGGTATGCATTATTTCCCAGTTGCGGGGATGATTAGTTGCGTTCTTTCCCATTTATGTCACCAGGACACCCTTTGCTGCAGGACACTTGCCACATCCTGTCATCACCAACAGTTAGAGTTGTAGTGAAATCTACAATCTGAGCCAACACTGAGCCCCAACAGATGCAGAGCCATTTAGACATAAAACTCTTGAAAACAATCACCAACTTTGACAAACATTTTTCGTAAGTGCAGACCTCAGCTTATGACCACCCTGTTGGGCTATAAGTGGTTTCATTTCCTGAGTCAGAATTGCTAATGTTTCATGAAAAAGGAACTAGACTCATACATTCTCTGCCTGGTCAGGGTGTGTCTCCCATGGCCAGGACTCTAAAACACTTAACACACTATTATTAGCACATACTCAAAAACACCCCTCTCAGGCCCATGTGCCATGTTTCCATGACTATTCTTAACTGTTTTATCGCACCAAAGTTCAATTATTCTACATTTAACAAGCTATGCATTTAGAAGCATAGCTAAAAGACACATTTTGTGACAGTGTGTATTTGATTATTTGCTTTTTGAACAAGCTAGTGTCTTGTTGGATGTTATGTGAAGCTTTCTCTAAGAAGCCTCTGATGGTTTCTGTTATTTTTAATATTTCCATTTGCTTTAACCTTACTCATACAGCTGTGTCCTACTACCACAATTGGCCTCAAAGAAATCATAAAGGTCTCATATGTTAATAGTATAACTGACTTTTGATATATAAAACCAACTCATCACTTAGACTGGCAATAGAGAAGTTTTTTTGCTTGAACAAATCATAATTAAGTAAATGTTGATTACACAATGAAATTTCATCTGAGAACAAAATCTACAAGGAAAATGAAGCCGGACTGAAAATGAAATGAAAATGAAAGGTGTCTCTTTGCAAAAAAAATTAAAAAAAGATTTTATCATTTTAAATAAACACAAGCTGTAATGGTGAATGCTAATGGATAAACTCATCTGGCCAATGGTAGAAAGATAAAATGATAAGTTCACCCAAAAGTGAACCCAGAGAAACACACAGGTCACCTTCCAAGTGGTAGTGGAAGTGAAACTCCAGGAAAAAAAAAGATGATTTAAAGATGGGGTGTGGCTTAGAGCAGATACTTAGATCAAACATCACATACTCTTTACAGGAAGATCCCCATTTGACAAGAACATTAAGACATCCCAGCATTTAACCACCACCCTAACGTTCCCACAACTGTGTTATCTAAATGTGCTGTTAACCACAACAGCACCACAAAGGAGATACCACTAAGTGTTTAGAGCAAGAGAGAACAAAAATGTTGACTACCAGCATCCTTGCGTTTCGGATGACATGAGAAGATGTGATTGTTGCTAATCGGTTGCTAAATCTGATGTCAAACCCTTCAGTCAGTCACACGAGGTCAGCAACCAAGGCCAACAACTCTTTGACAATGGATCCGCCTTTCAACCATGCTAGTGACATCTACCATCTCATAGAAAACAAATGGCCGTGGTCAGAGGCAACAAAAATTGATCTACTTGAGAGACATGAGAAACTATGAGATTAAACTGTGAATACAGGGCGTGTACAGTTAGTATTCAAAATCTTCAGTCTAATGTCGTCAAGGCAACAAGCATGCAGTTAATAGTTTAGATAGACGAAGTGTAAAAACAACCTTTTTATGCCACCACTTGATGCAATAATAAAAAGGGGAGACATGAGAATAGACTTGTGAGCAGAACATCAAACATCATCATATGCAAATATTAATGAGTTTACAGCGAGCCAACAGGAAAGCATGCCTCCTACAAAAAACAATTCAGTTCTTAGTTAGTACAAACATGAATTATCTTAATTCACAAGTCTGGGTTTCTTCTTTGAGACCCACTAGATAAAATTCCACCACCTCTCTGACAATACTAGAATCATCTTCCTATTTATATCAGCCAGTGGGTGTGTGCTGGGCACCTCTCAACATGATACTGAGCAAACTCCACTGCTGAAGAGAACAAACTGGGTGACAGGAAGAGGGAGGATGGTGGAGAGGATGAGGTTTTTCTCGAAGCAGGGGACAGTACACAAGGGTCTCCTAGAGCCGTTTCCCACGACCACGTTTTGAAAAAAAACGAATCAATGCTGAAACATGCACGAGAGCGTAGGTTTCTGTCTGCGGTTTTTAATGCAAAGCAGCCATAGCGGAAGACACTATGCTGCAGGTTGCACACCTGGCCCACATTACTCCATTCGTTCTGGTATTTTATCAGCTAGATGCTACAACTGCTTTACACTATACTCCCTGACATTTGAAGCACTTGTTCTTTCTGGCTGATTTTACTTTGCTGACTTCTTGCTGCCTCTCCAGCCCCTGCATTTGTTGGCGAACCATGTCTGCCATCATGTTTCCAGCTGTAAGCCTTCATCTGACCAAGTATGGAATGTTCCATTCCTGCTGTTTTCTCCTGCCAAGTCTACAAATATGTAGACCCAACATAAAAGGTTAGGCGATAACATAGAGGTTTTCAAATACACACTTTTATCAAACTACTACAACTTTATAGACCTGATTCCAAGTTTACAGTGTAGTTCAATGCATCATATCCACAGTAGCCTCCTGCTCTATTTATTTGGAGTGTGGTAATGATTTCTTTTCCTTCTGGTAAATCAGAACCAGCCGATATTAAAGCAGGTCAGTGAGGTAGTTGCTTCAACAAACTGTTCGTGATACTTAAATGTTAATCCTGATTTGTTCCTGCTGCAGTTGACTGTAATGACACGTAGCAGATCTAGCTGTGAGGTAGGAGTCTGGAGTATCAGCGGATCGAGAGAACAAGAAGTACACTAATACAAACCAACAGCTCTACTGTTTGCAGTATTATGATGACTCATGCTCACAGTGGTGATTTGCTTATACTATTCTTTTATTATGTGCACTGTTTGCATGTAGCTTGGCCTGAATGTTGTACTACATACTTTCAGTGTAATGACGGCCAAAAAAATGACTCATTAATCAATAATGTCATCGTAACGTACGCAACTGTAATGATACTTTGATGTTTGTAATGAGATTTCATATCCGATACAAAACACTAGATGTTTTAAACTGAAAATATTTCAGATGAAGGCAGAAATAGACTGACAATAGTATTATACAATGTATAAAAACATGTATGAATGAATAAGAAAAAACAACTTACTGTCAGAAGTTTGATTTTCTCACAGCCTCCAAACAGAAAACATTGAACAAACTATTTGTTTAAAACCCCCCAAAGTTTTTGATTGTGGTTTGTTTTCCACCTCTGCCTCCACACACTGTTAATCTGCTCTGCTATGTGCACGACAGACTCATTTAATCCTGTACTTGCATACCATTGAGTCTTTCCATTTACCATTTCTCCATATCCACACTTGTTAAAGGTTTGGTCCTCCTAACAAGAAAACTGCATAACGGGCTGAAATGGTAAGTTATGCTTCAGTTTTGTGTGATAATAATAGCTTGTTTCCATATCTGTGGATAAAAATGTGTGATTAACATATGATTAATATCACCAGTTGTGAAAATGAAGACCTGGTTGTTTGCAATAACACGAAAATGGTCGTATTGTTCAAACAGTAAGTATGAAAATAAGTGCATGAATTCTTACTGTTGCTAAGGTCATTCAGAAACACAGTCAGTGAACTGGAAAATGGATATTATTGTTACAAAACACTGGGTAAAATTTTAGCTATAAACCCCAACAGAATATTACTTTTGTTTTTTTAGTGCTTGAGAATAATCTGGCCTTTCTAAAGTGTAATTTTACACTGGGTGCTTCCTTAATTGGGCAAATAATAACCACAACGACACATCACAGCCATAAATCTAACATTGTGAATGCTCTAAACTAATATAGCTCCACCAACACTATAAATACTGTTGAACAAAGAGCTAAATCCTGAACTTGTTGCACTGCTGTAATGCACTCTAAAGTGGAGCATGGCATCTGAGGAACACGCTAGGGTGAAGCAGGGAGGAGAACAGCTAGACCGTGATGTGAAAGTCCATATAAGGCTGCAGGCAAGGAAATTACCAGAGAGGAACTGATGTAAGTGCAGAAACCTTGAGTCACAACACGACTTCCTTGGGGAAACTAAAGCACTAACAAGATAAGTCCATCGAGGGATCGAAGGTGGAGTTTCTCCATAACTATTGGTTTTGTCAAACATTAATGTTGTTACAGTTCTTAAAAATACAAAATATAATCACCTAAACAGTTAGTGTAAATCTATTCAGAAGTTGTGATTACTTTTGTTGTGGCTGTGATTACAAATCACACACAACTTTCACTGGATGGAGAGTGAGCTTAGCAGCATTTGCTGAATCAGTGTGTGCAGATTCCTCCTTTCATACGCATTGTCCACTGAATATTGTTTTGTTGTTGGAATTATTACTAAGGAAACAGACCACTAAGTGTTGCATTAAGAGGTCAACCACTTCATCATCACTGATATCACCATCCATCAGGGGTAATGATTGAGCCTGTGAAGGTATAGCTTGTCTGAACAGCGTATGGTCTGACATTTTTAGGCTTTGCAACATCATTGCATCATCTCTTGCTGGTTTCTATTCCATATTTTTGGTGATGACAACACATCACAGGCTGCTCATAAATGAATACAAGCCCTATTGTCTAACAAATCCCACAGTCCTTTTGGGTTCATTGTGCCTATTTATTTTGAGAAAATCATGCCGCTTCCTCTTGGGTATCTACGCTGTCCACTACTGGGTTCCTCTTTCCTCATCCTTTATTATATCCAGGCTAAAGCCTCTACAATACAGCTGCACTCTTCCTGCAGTATCCTTTCTGTAATGCAAACTGCTTCTTTTAAGGTCCACAGCTGTTCAGTAGCTGCGACTCCTTTTATTTTACGGGCTACTCTTCAGCTGAGGCTAACATCAATTCGTCACAAAGACTGACACTAAGTGTTGAAATAAAAATACTATATGGAGGATAGTGAACATATTATTTGAATGTTGAAATAAAAATAAAAATACATGTCGTTTTTCTCCATTGACTACAAAACTTCTTATAACGTCTGATCTTGTGTTAAAGATGCAAATTTAATGAATCTTATAGGTAAATGTGCCAATTTATTGCTAATAACTAATAAGTAATCCATCATTATTAGTTGTCCAAACAACACAATTTGACTCGTTGCATAATGACTAACAGAACATTTATTTTAAGAATGCTGATGCCAGGATGCTGTGACTTGTCCTCTGGTAGACAACTGGAAAAATATCGAGGAAGCACTGGGTAAAACAATACTACAGGAAGAAAGCAGAAACAACCCCTGGTGCCATTGTATTTCTGTTTCTAATTGGGAAGCACAGTTCAAAAGTTCACCAGTCCATTTTCACAATATGTCTGCAGTGATAAAGTATTTACAATTACATTAAGATATTTAATTACTGAGAGCTCTAAAAAAAAACAACTTAGTATCACATTGGCCAAGTTATG
This sequence comes from Chaunax sp. Z400, assembly GCA_037577475.1. NCBI lineage: Eukaryota > Metazoa > Chordata > Actinopteri > Lophiiformes > Chaunacidae > Chaunax > Chaunax sp. Z400. The sequence continues at coordinate 8,978,343 of CM075201.1, read as the reverse complement.
AGCCAATATACCAAGGGGAAGAGATGTACAAGGCAATCTGCTGCTGCACAGAAAACAGTGACTCAGTGTCTGCACTGAACGGTTCTGTACTTGTCATCCTCATCTCATGGGTCATGAATGATTCTTTCTGCAGCATAATGTTCTTTTGATTGAGAGAACTGAAGAGAAGAGCAAACATTTAACAATTTCTATATTAATAATTCTAAAAAGCACTGAGCTGAGTCAAACCCTAGCTTTCATGGGGGGGGGCAAAGACAAAGAGATGGGTAAAAAAACAACAACACACACTCCTGTTTGGAAGCCATGAGCCAAAACACTGGGCTTTGTCTGTTATAATGCTATTTGAATAAAATAAAGCGTTTATCCGTCCCTCTTTTGTTAACAGCTAAACAAATAGCAGAGGAAAGGGCTCTGAGGAAACTGTTTTTTCTTATCACCGACATAATAGCTCTTAGTGCCTCCCCGCTATGCCACCTCCATGTTTTTAGGTTTGCGTCCATTTGCGCCAGATTTGGGGGGCAGCACAGCTGGTCTGAGTGACAGTCCAAATCCCTCCTTGTTAGACCTGACTGAAAAGGAGGCCCTGTCCTCGGCTGCTACTGCAGGCCACACAGCGGCCCCCGTTGGACACGGCTCTAAAAAATGTGATTTCACTTGTGGAGAGAAGCCCAAAGAAATGTGATAATGTCCTGTACAAAGCGCGAGCGCTTGAATGAATGATCTGATTGGCGCTAATTTTATTCAACAAACAGGCGGCAGCGCGCACGCGCGCATACCTAACGGAAAGTACCCCAGTGATTCTCGGTGAGATTAGGGGACGTTAAAGATGTCACTATCTCTTAATATTTACCAGATTGAGGTTTACTTTAGGGCCACGGTTAACTATCACTGTCAAACAATAAGTCCCAATGGGAATGTTTCAGGGAAATGGAGAGAGGCAGACAATAAGGCGGTAGTTTTTACATGATAATGTCAGCGCAGTTTTCATTCTTACCGTCTTCGGCATCTTTCCTTTTTTTCTCGGTCGAGGTTGCACAAAAAGTTCTTCAGTTAGCGAGACCTAAAAGAAAACTTCTCCCATCAGAACAACGGCGCCAGAACAAATAACTTCCCGTCACGAAGAAGCTAACGTTACTTTTAGCTTAAAAACACGAAGAACTGATTTCTACCTTACACTTCTGAGGGTGCTTCTTCTTTGTTTCGCCTTTAAGTGAAAAGGACTGGAGCTTGATTTCCTGCTAACGGTACCCCGGACTACAAAAACCACACCCAGGCCGATGACAGGACAGCAGCCAGCCAGACTGAAAGAGAGAGTTCAGGCCAGCAGACTCCGCCTGCTGCCGCGGCCGCATCATCATGGCTGCAGTGGGCTGCGTCTACTGTCAGCCAAAATATTCAGCAGCAATCACACAGATCCACGGGGACGTCTTGCAGAAGGTAATGACACGGTTGAGACACTCGACATTTTAAAAGGATACAGAAATGTAAAGTAGCCAGCAAGCTCATTACATCAGTACCCTTAAAGCAAACCTGTTAAGAGCCTAGATTTTCAACAATCTTTTCAAGTATATGATATTTAATAACTACTATTAAGTTGTTTGCATAAGCTACTAAAAAGACTGAAGTAATGTAAAGCACGTTTAAGTAACCAGTCTTTTGACACACCGACAAAACAAATTCTGACCCCTGTTAAATGTTATGTTTAAATCTGGATTCATTGTAATAGATTCTTACGTGTTATTAAATCTTAAGTATCTCTTTCAATTAATTTTAAAATGTACTGCCCTTGATTAAAAATTAATTTCACTCGGTTGAGAGAAATGAGAAAAATGATCCTGTCTGCGCATGTGCAGACACATGCCGCCATTTGGTTCAGGAGGGGGGGGGGGTTCTTAAACTCTTGGTTAGAAGCTTGGCAGTGAGAAGGTTCATGAGCTAATAAATGAAAATGCCAAAAAAATATTAAGTACATTTAACATTAAGATTGAAAAATATAAGGACCTAGATAAAAATTATTTCTTGCAACCACTTGACATAATAAAAATGCAGTAAATTCAACAAGCCATTTCTTTCAGTGCATTTGCTTCAGCTCAAGTACACAAACCCAATGTATTTCCAATTAACATATTTATTATAATGTAAAATGATGATCTCACAGTGTGTATGTGTCATGAATCCTCTGTCTCTGATTCAGCTCAAATCATTGCAGACACACATTTCCCTCCATAGCGCCCCCTAGCGGATTATGTCCAAAACTGTTTTCTTTCAGCTTCTCAGCTTTCACTCCGTCTTTGTGAAAGGAGTGGAATATAACCAGCTGGTGTTTTAATATTCCCAGAGGTGTCACTGCATTTCTGTGTTGATTCATCCCGACACTTCCAGGACAGGATGACCTCCCACAGTCTCGACTGAGAGAATGAGCTGCTCACTGCAGCCGAATCAAAGACAAGATGGTCCCTAAGTCTCCGAAGTCACGGTTGATGACCTGTGAAATGGTGTCAAACCCCTCAGCTGGCTAAAGAGAGCAGGACTTCTGCAGAAGGACACATCAAATCCTCGTTATCATGATTATTGCGTGGTTTGCACCACAGTTTATATGATCTGTCTAGTATTCATGGTACAAAGTAGGCTACATGGTATAAAAACAGATATACAGTAGTTAACCAATCCTGACTATATTATTTGTGGGTTTTAGACTGCAGGCTTCTAATAATTTAAATAATAAATCTTTAAATCAAAGATTGAGAAAAGTGCTTTTAATAACATTTCATGCGTATTAAAAGACAGTTTCAATATAAGGAGACATCTGGAAATCACTGTTATCTCAAATTGTTGCACTGCAATGACATCAACACTTGAAGGAGTCTGACTTGAGAGCTGTGTTTTGTCTCTTTTTCAAGGCTGTAGAAACTCGACTTAAATCTCTCACGTACAACTCTCTACTCATGACATCACACAAGTCTGCATTACACATCTTTAGCAGACTTGGAAGCAAAAGTAAAAGCGTAATATAACTTCTGAGCTCTACAGTGTCCATATGTTTTATTATATTCTTTAAAGGGATTGTTTTAATTTGTCAGATGTTAGCTAGGGTCAAGCAGCAGGTGTCTGTTCATCTTGATGTATATTGCATTAAACAGGTCGTCTTAGGGCATGTTTGTAATGGGAGTTCATATAAAACTGTTGAATGTCTTAGTTATTACTACATTTAATCAGCAGATGGTGTGCTTGTGCTGCGTAATAACCTGTTGCCCAGCTGCTGCTGTACTTTTCACAGATGAGTTGACGCATAAATGAGAAAAATAAAGAACATGACCTTACTTGTTTCTAACGGTCTCACTCTAACTTGTGTGTAACAATTCAAAACAGTCTGTTTTTCATTACCATTTCAGTGTTGCTGTATGAAAAGATTGAGCCTATTAAAGCACAAAAACGACAAACAGCCAATGGGGGGGGGAGAGAAAGTAATGTTCTGACTTTCAGTTTGGCAAACATTTGCATATTTCTGCGATGTTTGACTACATGTTGGATTAGTTGCTTGCAGAGTATACCTCTTTAGTTCAACACAGCTTTTCCATACCACTAACAATGTTTTGAGACCAAGACACAATGTGCTGCAGAAATTGCATTTTTACATTTGGCTCCATTAATCCTAATTTATTTACCTGACAAGCTGTTTTCATTAAACAGCTGTTTCAAGCTTCCTGTTCAGCTGTCATGGATAAGGCATGAAATCTAAACTGGATACATCTCACTGTCCTCTTTTCCGGGGGTAACATATTCAATGTGTACTATTTACTGAATAGATTGTATAGACAATGACTTGAATCCTAGGAAATGTTACACACGGAATACACTGTTGGAGGATGAGAGCATTCCATATTGATTGATATATTCAACTAAAGTGGAATATTTTCATAATTTACAAAGTTTAATAAACCATTTTATTCAAAGGTCTGCCTTTTAAACCTCAACACAGTTTGTTACTTTCTGATCTTGTCTCTTTCCTGTGTAATTAAAACAATGGAAACACAGTTGGAACAGAATTCGGCTTTATTCAAGGAGAGAAACACATTTTGTCATTGAGACTTACATTTTGTTTGAGCCCAGAGACCCAAATAGTCTATTTTTATAGATATTTTTTCAGTTTGAATTACAATGCTGCAGATCATCACACCAATCACAACACAAAAAAACTTGCTTTTTATGTCCAGACACAATTGTCTACTCAAACAGGAGACCTACACTACTTCAGAAACGTGACCACTGCATTTCTCAATATTAAACAACCAAGTGTGTGATTTAAAATGTTTGTGTTATTCAACCTGAGCATTAGACTGTGTATATATACAGTCATGCTCAAATGCATGTGCCCTCTTGTGACATTTTGTACACCAGTAATTCAATTTTAAAATTATAATGCACAAAAATGGCAATTATTTGACCACAACTGTTTGTGTGTATGTGTTTGAACTAACATGTATGTAATGTGTTCACATCCCAAATCACTTTGGTCTTGATCAAAGCCATTAACAACTGATGCTGAACTTACTCTTACACTCTATTGGCAATATCAGTCTTAACAATTTGAAAAGAGCACTCGCCTAATTCCCACATAGCCAGCTAAAAACTAAAGATTGATCATTTCAAAGAACAATATGCAAACAGGCCCAAAATCAAGAAATTACAATCCGTAAATAATTCCACAGTAGAATGAAACACAATTCAACACATCACTGCTTTGTCAATAAACAGGGTTCGTCATTAAATCAACAGCCAAACACTTCAGTACACTCCTGTTTTTAAAAGATCTGTATCTTAAAAGCGCATTTAACATCAAACACAAATGTGGGTAAAAGTTGGCACTTCATTTGTTAATGTCAGTATGCTGCAGATACCGCCATGCCAATTATTCCTCTATTTATGTATTAATCATTTTTAACCATCACGCTCAACACAGATTTGTATTTAATGTTAAGTTAGCCTTAGTTTACATTATGCTGAAAAGAAATCGTCCCCCTAAAATATAGACTTGCATTGCTTGACAGCCAGTGTGTAGAATCACAAGAAATTCTGCCAAAGATGAACTTTGGCTTGTTTCATTTAGGCAAATACATTCAAAAATAATGAAATTCCCATTAAAGAAGCATTAAGCAGAGATTTAATTTCAGAAGAAAGTAGATGCACTTAACCAAGGTGCACAGGTTACAACACAGATATCATCAAAGTTATAATTTGAACAACTGAAGTAACTGTTACATCTACAGATCCCTTTCTATATATATATATATATACACACACGTGTGACTATTTACAGAGAGGACATGGAGCTTACTGCTGTACACAGGGTAATTGTGCACTTTTAAGTAGCACGTAAATGTCCCTGTAAGTTAACTACTGTACCCAGTAATAATTAGTACATACCAATGGGCTACTCCCAGTGACACACAGTGTCACAAACGTTATCGCATTGATTCCCCCGCCCCCTTTATATTTAAATAAAACTATTTTCATATTATACATTTCATATTTTGTTACATTCAAGGTATAGATACAATTTGTATCAACAAGCAAAAGTCAATTCTGGACATTTGTGGCTTAGCTGTTTGCGGCACTATTCATAGGGAGGGTGGAGCCGATGAACCACCATTCTGGCATTTAGTGTGACCGTTCAGAAAAGGAGCGAGACACTGGATTAGTTCACTGAAACTCTTCTGTAGTGATAGTGAGGTTTGGATTTTTGGCTTGGAGGTAGTCTAATGCCCAGCAAACAGAGAATCTTTCTGGAAGCAGTTTTAGGACCAGGACCAAAACTGAGGAATCGCTGATGAAGACAGATAAATCGATCTTTACGTCTCTATACATTTCTTTTCCGTTTTGTTCATGTGGGGGAAAATGACCAATAAAAAAACCATAAACTACTGGGTTTAAAATGGATACAAAGTATAAGATTAAAGTATACAAAGTTTATTTTGTCATCAACTGCTTCAGCAGAACACAAATCATGGTTCCTAGTGTCACCCATTTAAACCCAGATAACATTTGTAGGATAATTCCATCAATGAATCCAAATGTCTATAATGACACCTGACCGTTTTCATTTGGGTAGATTTGTGTTGTGGCCTACATTATGTTCACTAATTCCTTTACACACCTACTGGAGGTAAAAGAGTTTAAAAGGGCAATGACCATTCCAGTGCTCAGGTTGAAGGCTGATCTCACTATCACGAGGAAACTTAAATGGTGATCTCAATTTATTCTCTCAATCTGCAACCATGTTGATGTTTAAAGTTTAGTTTTCTTAGACCAGTGATGATGTACAGAACCTCAGTCTTTCTGCACTGAGAACAGGATTTTCTCAGAATTTCATTCAAATTTTAAGATGATGGCACGCAAACTTTTAGCCAAACGCCAGAAACAACCTTGACAGCAGCCTTGCAATCTGATTGTTTCACATGAGGAAACATTTAGGCAGTTTTTTTTTCACCTTCTCATGAACAGACAGCTGGCCTTAAGTGGCCTTGTCTTTTTTCATGAAAAAACAAAGTCAGAAAAGCCCAAAATTCATTTGGGCAAAACACATTCAAACATTTTTTGTTTTTTTTCTGTCTGTTCCTTTAACACGGTTGTACTCAAACATTATAAATAAATATATATATATTTTTGAAGCACCACCAATGAGACAAAATCAGGTTTACAAAGTTAACCCGGTTAAGAGTAATACCCCTCAGTTTAAAAATTCTCAAACAATCTCTCTTTGTAATCGTGAATCATAATCTAATGTTGATCCATTTACTTAAAATGGTCGTCAAACATTCTAGACTCTGTGTTTGAGCTCAAGATCACTTCCCTGTTTTTTTAAATTATTTCCTAAAATACTTAATATCTAAAAAAAACAACAATAAACTGTCCCTTGATTCATTTTTGCAATTTGACTAACAAGTAATCTTAACACAAATTTGATATTAACCATTCGGTGGGATCTCTTCTTCTTCTCATGCATGTGATACTACACTGATGACTACATTTGTAATGCTCAGTCATGCAATCCATTAGTAAGTCTAGAGGTGCTATACTTGAATCCTGAAAATAAGTGGCATTTCCCTTTAAAGGCGCTCAAAGCATGATCTTGCTTATAGGGTTAGCTTTACATGTTACAACCTCTCTGCAGTCCTAGGCAGTTTCATGTATCGCTTTGTCCTGAGGGTGGAGGTAAAGAAAAGGCAATGGATTAATACGATGCAGAGATTTCATCCTCTTGGGAGCATGAATGTGGCAATGTGTCCCATTAGTTATTTATTATAAGTGATAGGTTTGACCTGATGGCCTGGAGGTCATACCAAAGATGATGATTAGTATCCAACATTAACACCGTATGCCCCAGTATGGTTAAAATTCAAAGGTCCAATCAAGATCACCGGCTTATCACCTACCATACAATCGGCATATAAAAAAAATGAGCACAAATCAAATTATTTTTGTCTTTTGCTGCAAGAAAACTTTGCACCCTTCTGGACACCAACATTAGCTCATCTGTATCACGTAAAGCCACCCTTTCAGCCCAATCTTCTAGATCTCACGGTGCCTAACAAGGATATACGGACATAAAAAGTACAAAGTTTTGCAATGCCATGTCTCAACTGTACACAAGTTACTTCAAGGTACTACATGTTACATGTAGTATTTTCACAAAATATATCAGTAATACACTCTTGCCAGTAACCACTGGTTTGTGGCAGGGCAAGATTGAAAAATGAGAAATTTGAAAGCATCCTGAGAGCAATGTGCTGCAAGGCACAGCCAAACCCTTCCACGATCCTTGGAGACTGGTTGCATGCATGTGTACTGTACATCTCTACTGTATGAGGAATTCAGCCTCCCATAAAAAGCCATACCATAAATTTCATCTTCAACATGCCTTCTAGCATTTACTTCATTTTTTTAATACAATTATTGAAACCTAATACTCTACAACATATCACAAAATAAATCCAATATTTAACACACTCCCAGACGGAACCGTTTACTACCAGATTCTTATCATTTCCTCTGACAGATGTGACATCTGGTAAACTTTCTATTTGTTGTAGATATCCTTTTGCAAACATTCAAACAGTGATGGTAAACACTGTTTTCATCTCTTAATAGTACATTACTACAAGTTGTCCCCACCCAAGTCACATTACATCCTTTATCAAAGTTCCACTATGTTTACATGCACATAAGAAACCAGGTAAATCTCAGAAATAAGGTTAAGGCATTGAACTCATAAATGCACTGTAATATTCTTGTTTCTTATAATAATATATAATATTCTTAAAGTTTACAGTTTGTCATAAAGCAGATTTCTCATCTCTCCCATGTTTTAAGTGTATCTAATGTATTATCTAAACTTACTACCTCCCAGTATTTTGATTGGAGGATTTGGACTGACGGTTAACTGAGATGATTGACTCTATCACAGGATAACATGATTTACTGTTTTCATGTGTTTAAATTGAACATTTGGTTTACTTCATATCTATAGAAACACACTAAGCCCATCTGATACACAACCATATATTTTTTTTAATAGGGAAATTAATAGGTTTGTTCAGCATATGACATTATGTACCAATACTGCCTTCAATTCTGTGAGATTACTGCCACAGGGATGATACCTTCCCTGCCCTTGGTTTCCATCATGCAACAGTGAAACCAAATCACCTTTAAAAGTGTATAAATAGCCAAATTCAATCAAAAAAAGGAAACTAGATCTCTCATTTCAGAAGCTGGAGAGCATCAGATTACTTAAGTGCATGTAAAAGTAGATTTTGAGACAAAATGATCCTGCTCCTGAAAACAGACTTTAAGAAGTCCATTAGAGCTACTATTTGATACAAAGATACTTTGAATATTTCAGCACAACAAATCTGACAAATACATAAATAGGAAAATCCTGGACAGTGCATCCAGTAAAATCAGAAAGATCTATATCACCATAGTGAATTCTCCAAACACAGATGTTAGTTTATCCTATAATCCAATAGATTCTGTGACACTATTAATTCTAACTTTTTGGCATTATTTAGCAGCTTATAAATGACTTTGAAATAATGGCTTTTGTGCGATAATATATACATAGATATGTGCACATTCATACAAGCCAAATCTCTTTTTTGGCTTGCTTTGTGCACTGTCAAATTCTACCAAAATAGTAGCTTTGTTAAGTGAAGCTGAGAAAATATATCTCTTTAGATACTGAGATAGTGCTTTACATTTGAAAAAAAAGGAGGCTTCAATGACAAGACTTTCATTGAAAAGAATTAGACAATGACTAGAGCGTGAGGTCATTCAGATATAAGGCCATTAAATGTCATAGGTCATGCTGTGAGGTATGTATCTACCTCCCTTTTACTAATCTTCAAAATAAAAAGCACGAAAAAGAATTATTTACAGCAGAAGCAGACCTAAGCAACTTTATTTATAGTTCCACTGCACCAGAAACACTTGTGATGCTTTTCATAACACATTCTCTGGTCCTGAACAAGATCTTCATAAAGCTATGAGGTGTCTAATGTTGACACACTCTATGTCTGATAATAGAGTTATTACTTCCTATTTTGTCCATTATGCCATACAGCAGCTATTCTATTTATTTGTCCATCTTATTCATATTGAATGAGGACAAGGTTCCTTATTAAATCTGCAAGCTACATTATTTAGGATTAGATTATGATTAATCAGATTGTAAGGTTAACCCAAGATCATTAACATTATTCTGTAACCCCAAAGCAATCAGCATTAAATAAAAAAAGACATTACGAAAATTACATGTGAATAAACTATGTAAAAATATTAGCAAACCAAAACCTTGCATAACATATTAAAACTCATTTTCTAATGATACATATTGCAATAATTCATTTTGGATATTACTTTTATTTCATTAAAAGCATTTTTAAAAAGGATTATTTGGGGAAAAAAAAGGTAAAACAAGAATGATGGAATAAAATTTCATAATAGTGAGTAAATTTTAATTAGTTCTTAATATAATTTCACAGATTATTGTTTCATTTGTGTTTACTACAAAATGTACTCCTGTGATTATTTGTTTCATAATTGTTTATTTATTTAACACTGAAAACTTTGGGGTTCCATACATAATTTTTTATGCAACATGTTCTCAGTTATATTACCAAGGAAACCTTGAGAACTGATCTCAGGGCCATTCTACAGTCCTGCCAAATGTTATCAAACTATTCTTTCTATATTTTCTACACTTAATGTTGATAAAGTCGTATTAATCATGGATATGGTACTAAGATGTTTTCCAGCTCCTGTTCAGGCAGTATGAATGTGTTATGTGCCATATTTCTTATAAGGTGTTATCTCATATCAACTAAACAACACTTGATATAAAAATGTAGCTTCCATGTGACACATCTTACAATTTGAGATAAACTTCTTCGAGAAACGTCCTCTATGTTGATTACTCCTATGTCATCTAAGTGATGTAAAATCCGTGAAAGCGAGATTTTCCATCTGTGACATAAAAAAAACCTAAAAAAAAAAAAACTCCTGAGGGCAGATGTTGCACACACAGCAACATTTAACGAGTGCCTATCTTTGTAATCAAAAATTCCCTTATTACATTTCTCTTGATTGTTTAAGAGGAACTACTCAGTGGCATGACCTCAGTTTTGTAACAATGACAGCTGCGAGTTGTTGTGGATCGGTCAAATGAGGGTTCTTCTCCATTACTGAGTGGACTACATAAGCAGGAAAGATGTTGCAAAGATTCCGATAAGTTTGATACTGGTGGTCTGGGATGACATGCCGCTCTTGGTGTTCACCTGCAGATGGCATTTCCCATGGTGAGCTCCAGATTTGTTCCATCTTGTCTGGCATGCTGCGGACCATCACCCGTTCGCAGCACGGCATCAAGCTGTTGCTCAGTGGATATGAATGATATCCATAAGACTCATTTCCACAAGGCAGAGGGTCCCAGCTTGCATGCTGCTCACGGCATAGTGGAGGTCTCCTCTGTCTCATTGGGTTGCTATCATATAGCCTCGAATCTGATATGCTGTCCATACGAGTCATACCAAGAGACCGTGTGGGTTGTGAGGACAATGGTGGGAGGACATTCTGGGTTAGGGGATAGTCTCCAGGACAGCTGGACCTGGCTCCCACTGCAACGTGCTGGATATGTGGAGCAAGATGAGATCCAGACTGCTTACGGGGGCCCTGCTTGGGTTCCTCTGGTCCGTAACTCTGTACTCTAGTCAGTGCCTCATGACGAAGCCCATGGGAAAATGTTTGCATCCTACCTTGTGCAGGGGACTGCTGCTGCCCTTTCATGCTATCCTCTAAGCTACTGTCCACAGAGCTTGGGTACAGGTCCCCATAAGAGGAGAACGAGTCACTGTTTGAATGGCTGAGGCAGGATTCAGGGCAGTGGCTGGGATTTCTCTGATACACACCATGCTCGTGCTCCATGCTACAGAAACTGTCGACGTTATGCATGCTGCTCATGCTCATATTTGAAAAATCACTATGCAGTGAATAATATCCATGGTCGCTAACTGAGTCATACTTTGGCAACTGTTCACTGTATGTGATAGAGGTGCCATGACTATTGGTAACTAAAATGGGAGGGTAGTGTACACTAGTCATGTGCTCCAGAGAACTGCGCGAAAACTGCAAAGAACCTGGTACTGGGCTGCTGGCTGATCGTGTGTTCAAGGCCCCAGCTGCGTGGCTCTTGGCAGGCTGCATGGTCGGCACACTGAGAGCAGACACAAGGGAAGGCACTGAATTTGTCTCAGACTTCCTAACAACGGAGAGTGCCTCAGAAGGTTCGCAGGCCACTGAGCGAATACTCGGGTCTGATTGACGTTTGGGTGTCACACGTTTGGCCTCAGAGTTGCAGTCCCCCTTTACAGTAATTGGACCAGTACCACATTTAGCCAAAGCCCCCTCACTCATTGTCTTTACGCCAGACAATTTGGCAAAGGCCCGTAGTTCATCAGCTACTGACCGCTGTGGCTGGTTGACACGCTCTGGATGATAGTACTTGCACTTATGTCCATATGTGCACTTTTTCCCTTGTTCAAAGAAAGAGTAAATCAAGTCAAGATAATTTAACACTTGAATTGTGCTGACAAAAATGCGACCTTTTTCGGACATGGCTTTGAAAGGACATTCAGGCACTTACCATAGGGGCAGGGTTGCTTTTTGTGCTCCGGAACAACAGGACGTTTGCGGAGGAAGTTTTCTAAGCTTGGACCATGTCTTCCCAGTGGATCGTCAGGCGGCATAAACCTATTCAAGGCATTTCATTATTAAAGGTCAGCTTTATTATTTCTATCATAAAGACCAGAATTTTAATGAGGCAATGACTAAATAGATTATGTCACAGATAAAAAGTTTAGATTTTTCACCATAATACTACACACTAACTTTAGTTTGTATAGTAGTGAGGGAGACATCTTATTTATTTTAGCAAAGATCATATCCTCAAAATCTATGTTGTGTGTAGCTGGCACAATCATCCTCTCCAGACAAAGGAGACATTAAAGTGCTGTTGAGAGCCAGCAAAGTGTAATGTGGACATCACAAAACTTTCCCCCCCTAAACTCAAAATGACCCTTTTATCTATAGATATTTTTAGTGCATTTTTAAATAATGTGGCTGCTGTGAGAATTAGGGTTGCAGCAGTTACCAGTTTCACGGCATAAATTTTGATGGTTATAATACCATGAACATTTGCTTATTACTGGTGTTAGAAAAAAAGACGGATGGAGAATCTCTATTATTCCTGGACTGCGTTTCAGACACTGACACATGAAGCAGAGGGAATTGCAGAGAGAGGTGGAACAGATATCACTGACCTCCATCTCCCCAAAAAGAAAGTAAAATCAGTCGCGTGAGAAATTGTAAATATGACTACTACTAATACTACTACTAATAATAATAGAGAAAGACAGTATACAGTGTTTTTTGATAGTTATCATACCGTGAAAATCTCAAACTGTTGCAACCCTAGTGAGAATGCATCATGGCTTCTTACTTGTCATTGACAAATGAGTACATAAGAAGACGTTCTTCTATAAACTTCTTCCACTCTGGCTTCTCATTTTGCAAGTCCCTGTAGTTGTCGTTCGACACAATAATTCCATCAGAATCATAAGCCAGCTTCACTATGAAGCGATCATCATAGCACACCACTCTTCTGCCTTGGACTCGCCGAGAGGGGGTGAAAACCAGGATCTTTTCTTTTTCCAGCTTGCGTAATATTTCTTGATCTGAAAAATATGTTTATAACAGTACATCATAATTCTAAAAAAAAATGACCTAAACCAATATCACACTGAATTCTGGATGGCAAATGTATGCATTTTGTAATATTATAGTATGTTAGAACCTGACCACAGCACAAGGCCAGGCTTCAGTCAAGTATACCATATTGTTCTTCTAACATGTTTGTTGATTATTGCCCTGGCCTACAGTAGATATTACACATTTTGCCGAACCACAAAGTATAACTTAAAATAGCTTCACTACCTGTGATGAGGGCATCAGGCCTCGACTGTTCCTTTCTCCAGGCGGGGACAAACACAGTGATGTCTTTATGTCTTTTCTCCAAGAACCATTCAATGGCAAGTTGGATACCACGGCAAGAGAAGACCTCTTTGTTTCCATGGCTAGAGAACAAAACAGTGTGTTGTAAGGTCTACTTAAATTTCATGAAAGAGACATCCATTAGAAGCAAATGATTCAAAACATTAAGTGCATTCCAAATGAAGCAAAAGCCAATTAAACACGAGTTTATCTTTGTTACCGTCATACCTCATTGCCACATTTGAGCCATCAATGACTATTGGCCTGAGGTTATCGAAAGTATCCACAGAGTCCTCTTCTACCGACACCTCTGGACTAACAGTCTCTTTAACACAGGGGGACCGTGATATTGATGTGATGGCTGTACTGCTGCAAGGCTGGGTTTCAGGCTCTACTTTGTTCCCAAGCCTTACTAACTCAGCAAGAACATCGTTAATAAGAGCAGCAGCCCCCAACTTGTTGAGCACTGTTTCTACCTGCTCTCCAGAATAGCCCAACTTCAAAGCAAAATCCATCTTGGACCGATAATCCCGGTTACTGGCAGCCTTGACCCCTGGTCCCACGCGGGTCTCATCCTCACGAAAATCTTGCACGGTGCTACTCTGGGAAAAACTGGGACGGTCAAGGCATGGAGAACGGCAGAGCTGTCGGTGGGGTTTTGTGACAGCCAGGGGCTCCTTCTTCTTACAACTGCTGTTGTTCACCTGAACCCTCTGCCAGTGCTGCTCTTCTGATTCACTCTCTGAGCTGCTTCCATCCTCAGAATTATCAGTGGCATACTGGGCCTCCCTTGAGTCAATGTCTGCCTCCCTCCATGGGCGTTTTTCCATTTTAAGCTTCTCCACCATTGACCATACTGTCATCACGTTCGTCTTGACACCTCAGACTTCAACCCCATACCGCCTCATCTTCATCGCAACAAGGGAATCATACTCAATGCTGTACTTCTGTGCTACAGGCTCTTTGTGTAAAGCCAAAGTAACAAAGTCTCCCCAATGTGGGTGGGTAAAATAAACTATTTAAATCCTGAAAGAGAGGAAAAACACAACAGAAAGTATCAATTAGTAACATTTAGCCTCACTTAAACCATACAACTAGAATTATAAATTGTAACAGAATGTTAGCTTGTGAAATCAGTCATCCTTTAATGTGCCTTAAAGTACGTCCACATTATGATGGTTAAATTTATAAATGCATCTTCTCAGTTTCAACCCCAAACATTTTTTTCTCTTCCCAAAATGGCCTCCAGACAATTCAATTCATCAATTCAAACAATTAACATTGTTTAAAGATTTGCAGAGTCTTAGTTTTTCTTAACGAAAACTATGACAAACTATGTTCTAAAATAACACACTTTTAGAATGGTGTGTGTGTATGTGTGAGTCTGCTGCCCATGTGTGCCAGTTTGTGTCACATGTGCTGGTTATATGCAGGGGAATGCCGATGTGAAACGAGCAGGGCAAGTACTGTATGTACCTTGCGGGGAAATCCTGATGTTTCAGCCAGATTGCAAATTTATTTTAAGCAGCAGTACGAGCTTCAGTCTAAAATGAGGCCAAATGAGCTAAAAGCCTTGCAATAATAATCAACAGTCCAGGATACACCTAACACCTGAGCAGCTAACTTGCTAACTGACGTGTTCTTGCATCTTTACATATCCTGCCTAAAGTACTTGAGTACTTGATTATACAGGAGTATGATACCCCACACAAACAAGCTTGAATAAGATGACAAAATTACTGGCTTTGGCAAAATTAGATTTATGGAAATGGTCAATTCTCATGACTAAAACTACGTTAATAAATCATTCAGGTTGGGGTTTTTTGGACTAAGACAGACTAAAACGTCAAGACTTGTTCAAGCAAAAAAAACAGGATAATGTTAAAATATGATAAAAAAAAACCAATGACATTTGACACAGAACAAAGACTAAGAAGAACAGATGAAAAAATTAACATGAGTGTCTACGATGTAAATTAAGCTATTGAAAAACAATGACCTATGGCAGCCCTATGAGGTACAGGGAGGTATAACACAGAGGCACTAAGTTAAGTCAAATGAGAATATTGGCAAATGTTGATTTTGTTAGATGTCGGAATTATAAAATGAGAATCATATCACTGCTGCACAGCATCTTTGGAAGGATGTCTGGATAACGTTATGTTTATCTCATACTTGTTCAGTTGTCTGACAGCAGAAGGAAAAAAATATGTAAATGAGAACTATACCGTGAATTCACATGCCCTACATGTAGTAGACCACTAAATTTGTCACCTGTGGGGAACACGGCTATTTTGGGCGAGTGACAAAATGAATCACACAAATGGAACATAGCTGTCTACCCAAATAAGCAAGTTACCAAAAAAACTAAAAGGACAGATCTACTACTACTTGGGTCTAGTTTTTTGTTTTGTTTGGTTATTTTTGTGAAACTGGTTGGTCAAAAAGTTTGCAATGTCTGCCCAGACTACAAGGTATACTTTTTGTCTGTCATTCCCATACTGAATGATATGCTTAAAGCAGTAAGGTGTAACTAACAGCACAGTCATACTGGAAAAGAGAGTGCATACCTCTGCTAATGCCAAGGGAAAAAAAATGTGATTGAATGTACAACCACTGAATTTCTCATGGAGAATTTATTTATTCTATTCATTGCATTCTGATTAAGACAAATAACTTAGGTATTTTAGGATGATACCCATTAAATATGATGATCTTCTAGAGTGTGACCACCTGAAAACCAACCAGTGTCCCATCACTGAAGTGTTTCGCGGTGGTCACTCACATCAAAGCATGTAACAAGACAGTTTCAACAGAGGATATTAAGGAGGAGGGTTAAATATTTCAAAAAATATTAAATTAAATATTTCAACATTTAAAAAAACGACTGTGCCAAATCCAAATCATTTTCCATAATTTTGCCTTTTATTATCAAAGCTGTAACTTAAGGTTATTCAAGTCAGACTGTGGCATCCATGCTACGGACACACACGGGTTTCTATTTTCTCTTATTCAAATTTAAATCAGTTTCAATTTTGCTAAGTGATCTGCCTCAAAATCAAACTAGCTCTTTCTTGGCCTTAGGCCCATCCATCCACAGAATTTCAGTGAAATTCATTAACAACAATCTTGTACACTAAGACAAACATACATGGGTGATCACCTAAACTCTGCCCAACTCCACTGGCTGGGGTAACAAAGTATTTACAGAAGTGTCACATTCTTGTACTCGTTTGTTTACTATATAAATTAATTTAGGTACTTTTTTACAAAAAAATAAATTTTATATATATATATTTATTATACAGTATATATATATATTTATTATATAAATAAAAATTAATTGTGTCACTGATCTGCTGCTGCTTGTAGGTGCAATATGTAAAAATCTAAACAACAAAGTCTCAAGCCAACTTTCCTGTCTCTCTGGCTTACAGCTTACTCTCACAGTACATCATCTCAAAACGGAAAACCCCAGTCCATCTGCATAAAACCTGTTAATGTACTAAAGAAACATTAACAGGAAATCCTGGCAAGCAATATTTGAGTCAGATTCACCCAAGGTTTGTGCATGTGAGTGCATGAGTTAACATAAGCTGCGGCGATGTGGGCTTAACAGTTTATCCCTGCGCCTCCAGCCAATTCAAATAGCCTGACCGACAATCTGAATTGAATGGAAACCCTACGATAACAAAAAGCTGGTTTATAGTATAGCAGAATGGGACTTCAACTGAGCCTGCAGTGTAAACATGACACACTGTCAACACCTCGGGTTACACATATGAATATTGGCAATCAAATAATCTTAACAAGTGCATTAATGAACAGAAACACTAGACTGCACTTTCCCCAAGTCTTGCAGAGAGTAGAATACAGCCAGCTTCGAGCTTCAAGAGCCGCAGCCCATGATGTGCGTTGCTTAGCAACACAGCCTTGTCATCAGCTAACTCCTTTTTACCAGTCACGACTAACACAAACACAGCTCATCATCTCTCTTCAGGCAGTCAATAAAAGGAGAATACTTATAGCTACTCTACAACAATACACCAAAACTCTAGAGGTAGCATGTTTTGTCGATTAATGACATTACTTAGACCTCAAACACTGACCATTAAAAAAGAAACATCAACTTAGATACTTGTGTGTTTAAAACAAATGATGACATATGTGTTCCCTCAGAGTTATACTTTTAACATTGGTTCATATAATGCTAATGCAAAAACTATGTCACTGGCAACATCTTCATCAGGTAATATACAAGATTGATATTCATGGAAGACCCTGAAGGTTGATAGATAATTTGAGGGTCAATCTATGGCAATAAAAGTACACCTTTTAGTGTCGGAGTTTTGTGTGGGCTTCAAATCCAAACTGTTTTACCACTGATCACAACTTGTTAAGCATGGAAAACAAACAAAGGTTTCAACATTTTTGAACAACTATAAGAGGGATGCTGAGAACCTCAATAGTAAACTCACATAATTCATTGCCATTTCAGACATTTTATGACCACATCAATACATGTTTAAGGGAGGAGAGCTCTTCCAATCATTTCCCTTCCACCTCCAGATTCACAGGCTTGGATTCAGCGAGGCCTGCAGACAGTCTTTGCACATGCACAGGCTCATGTAGCCCTGTTTCATAGCAACAAGTGAAGCAGGGCCCTGAAGCCATCTTTTTAAATTGCTGACCCCACATAGTACCACTAAGAAACAAGTATAGAATGCACTATGGTTAGTGTTGTTTGCGTGTACCACTTGGCTAGTTAAGAGATCTTACAATTAAGACATATTTAGAGTTCACTGCAACCACCATGATACAAACATGGTCCAGCAGTTCAGTCGGACTAAAGAGGGAAAAGTCATTACTACTAAGGGTGAAAAGTTGCTTTTGTTGTTTTGGTATTTGATCACTACACAACTGAGATATTCTTAAACAATGGCAACTGCAACACATAATTAGTGTGCTCTGCAATACAGTCATGTGAAGATAACCTGGGCCTATTAGAAGGAAGCTTCTGAGATCAAAAGTAAAAACACGAATAAATAGACTAATTATAACTAAATAAACATAAATAAGTCTGTAAATTTTTGGTCAAGATATATACTTCAACATAAGCCAGGGACAGTTAGAGTCAAATGCAAGCCTAAACATGGAACCAAGAAAAACAAAGAAAAAAATATTTCCTTGTACGTTGCTCAGATGATAGCACTATGCTCCTAGCTTGCGTCTCTAGTGGTAAAAAAGACTGAATTCTGAAAATCAATGCAAAACACTGGGGGACGGAAACAAACAAAACATATTAATCCTCCATATGACCATCGCAGACGATATGTTCCAGTATGATGACATATGTTTGTCAACAACTTATGCTGCTGAAAACAAACCTTTGCAATCTGCATTTTTGTGTGGCTTAGTTAATCATCTGCTGAGGGATTTTTAACCGGATGTGGTCAGCAATAACTCATATTTGCTTGGTATGGAAATATAATGTAACAGTCATGCAGTCAAGCAGGACGAACTATATCAAGATTTCAAGTATTTTCTGTCAATTGAGTAATTCATCTTTAAGTTTAGAGCACTGAACTGGATGATTATACTTAACATCTCTTACCATGGAGGTTCACAAACTTAACTTTAACTGACTTGTCCAATTACTTGTATGTTTTAACACTTTGAACATGTTAAAATAGAATGATTTCAAGGTAAAAACTGGAGAAATTATCTCTTAGCAGAGAGAGATATTAACAGTAAGAAGAAAGAAAAGTGAGGACATAATTGTATTCTCATATTAAACCAGTTTTCCTTTGCTTAAAAGCAAACCACATGAATGTGCTACCAAATGCAATCACTGCATTGCTCCCAATTACAGTGACTGTGCAGGAAAAGTCGTGATCTGTTGAATTAACTTTGACATATGTTACTGCATTCATTAGCCAAGACACGTCAATACAAAAAATGAAGTTTGATATCATTAGCAAGAGCAACATCAGCTGGAAGCAATTAATTGGAGAAAGGGTAAATGAAATGACAAATAAATCTATTTCATATTAATAATACACTTTTTCGAACAACGTAAAAGCATTGCTGCTACACACGATGTCACCTGAATGGATGAATCTGATAAGATATAACTGTTTTGACACCCTTAGGCCCCGAGTTACGGTTAGCAAATGATAGCAAGCTAATCTAACGTTACTTAGGGAGAGTCAACATTTTAGCTAACTACACTGACTAACCTCCTACATCGATTTATCTAGCCGGTCAATGTCTACGGAGCTATTACATAGCTGTCACTGCAAGCAATCGCTAGCCGCAAAGCTTCCGAGACAACCCCGGTGTCAATTTAGTGAACGGTGGCAAAGCTAGGTAGTTGTGGCAGCCAGCAATCGTAGCCAACTCAGTAGCTCCACAGGCTAACTTAAACAGGTTGCTAACATTTGTTAGCTTTAGCTGCTGAGCGTGTGCTAACATTTTTACTGGAATACTGTAGTAACTTGACATAAAGTTGACGACTATTTCATATTTCAGACAGACGTGAAACCATAACAGCACAACGTAATTCTCTAAATAATCTGCCCATACTCCACTGCTATCGTTGACTTCTAACGGTGCTCATCTCACCTTATTGCTGTCATCCTCCTCGCCTGTAACAGTTATGTTTCGCTGCCATTGGCGCTGTCGCAGTTTAGTCTGGATTGCCAGATAACGCGAGGGAAACAAGGAACGAGCTTTGAAGACACCAGGGTCAGAGCATCCTTTAAAACTTAATTGCCAATGTTTTCATCAGATGTTTCATCAACGCAGGGTATATGTAACGCGTTCTTTATGACTTGTAATGATAGTTTTACATCTGTCACGATTCTATGCTTGTCTGAATGGTGTATTCTGGAAATGAGGGACTGTTCCCAAAACAAGGAGCAAATGATCCAGAACAGACTTGTCATAGATACCTATTAGAAAAAACATTATGATGAATTCAAATTGGAATGTAAATTCTAATGTCTATCCCTTTGGAGTAAGTCACATAAGACTTACTCAAACAGCAAGGTCCGACCAGTTTGAGCATAGAAGTCTTATCCAGCAGACTGTACGTAGTATTCATGCATTGATAAAATTAACTATGCAAATGTCAGTGCTTTTGAAATGTATGTTATGAGGCAGATAGTCCTGGGTTTGGACCAGACTGGGGCCTTTCATGTATACACTGTGTTCAAGTGAACTCTTGTGTCAGTGTAAACATGTTGGTATATGTGTAAGCACCACAACATATCTTTCATCCGCCAAGGTTACTCTTTGGCCTCATGGATGCTGGGATAAACTGCAGCTACCCCATCAGCATAATAATCAACAAGTGAGAGAAGATGAAAATAATGGAAATGGAGAAAAATATGTCTTGTCATGTTTATTTTAGTGTAAGGCAGTGTTCTACTCTGACAAAACGGTAACAGATTTTCCTCCCCTTATGTAACACGGATGCAACTTGGAAACAATAAAAAGAATCCAAAATTTAAAAAATGAAACTCAAAACAAAAATGTTATAGCATTTTGAATACAATGTTACATTGTTCAAATAGTTGAGAATATAAATACAAATTCTTTGACATTTTTTCAACATTACGCTATAAAAGAAACACATGACAGTTTCACCTCTGATCAAATATTGAAAGCACAAGAAAACGGTGCAGGGTGAGGATACCTGATGAATCTTTTCTTATATCATTTCAATTCCAAACAAAGTCAAAGCACTTCTTCATTCAGCATGAGTACAGTAATAATGGAGTGCATCATTTACGTAAGAATTTAGCACTTTGCAGGTGGTCAAGCTATTGGACAATGGAGCCAGAGAAAAAACAAAAGCCACAGCGGAGGTCAAATTGCCTTGTCAGGCCAGAAGCAAAACACACCAAGTTTAAGATTATTAGGTACTACTAGCTTTTTTCACTTGTTTTGCGTTCCTCTACCATTTTACAGATAAAATAGCTGTTTCTTGAATGTCTTACGTTAAGCGCTTTCATACACAGGGCAACTGTGTGTGAAATGTGCTGTACAGATAAACTACTGAGGCTACCTATAGTGTGTAAATGAAATGGCAGCTGAAATTAAGATACAGTCCATCTAAACATTTCCTATACCTAGTTCTCCTGTTCGTGGTTGAGGGGACGAACTAGCTGTTAAATATTTGAGATTAAGCAAAATGCAATAACATCTTAATGCATTTCAAGCATACCCCATGTAGGCATCAATAAATATATTTTGTATGTGCATTGACCTATTACTGTCTGTGATGTTCCCCTCTGAGATACTACTAGTCTTAGAGTTAGGCAAACCAAGAAAAAAGCTACAAACACTAAATTTAAGCATCATGACAGGCTAACATAAACCTTACTGGAGCAAAGACAGGCTGTAAAAAAGTAGCTAACACAAACAGAAATCAGCACTTAAAGCATAAGCTATATCTAGTGGGAAAGTAAGCAAGACTGGATGAGCCCGTTTAGGTTTTGCTATGGAAACCAGGCTTATGAATACCCAATAAAGTGTGGCATTACTATTGAAACATGGATACTGAGGCTAAATATAGGTTTAAAAATTATAGCTCAATAGCTTAATGAGATGATATGACCAAATGAAGCAAACAACTGTTATTGTGCAAATACAGAAAATCCCTTTTGACTTCCCAATAAGACAGCGTAGCACTTGACTCGGCGTGACGGCACATGGGTTCAGATATCGATTCGCGTTGTTCATCACAGCGTGGAGCAAATTTTCAAAAGAATAAGTTATGCAAGTACACGTTTTGCAACAATTACTCCTTGGGAATTCACATAAAAGCACTGATGGTAAAGATAAATGTGATCTTAATGATACTGTGTGTCTGGGAGCCTTTTAATCAAAGGTTGGCTCGGAGGGTTTGTTGCAGGCTGCCACATCCCTGGCTGTTCTTGTTTCACTGAGGACGGCTTTCGCTTCTTTAGACACATCTGCCTGCGCAGGACTTGCAGAGTGAGATATTCCATCTCTAGAAGCCATTGGTCTGCTTTTACCACACTGATTATACGATTGCAAGTTAGTGAAACCTTTACAGAAACGATCCTCATTAATATCGCCTGATACCTCCTCCATCATTCCAGGAAAAACAAAGGTGCTATGAGGCGAACAAGAATCTGACTGCAAAGGAAGGTGACACTGCCTCTTGCAAAGCTCTGTATTCTGTGAAAGTAAATCACAGGACACTCTGTCTGACGAATTAAAGCCAAGATGTTGTGATTTACTGAGTGAAAAATCACTGCTGGATGAATTAGGGAATATTTTGTGTTTTACTTGGGTTTGACTAAGACCCTGTACTTTTTCGGTGATTTCCTCATCTGCCAGGGGAAGGCTTAAAGCCATTTCTGACCTTGTTTGCCATGATAAAGCCATAATACCGCTACTGTCTCTAACTTGTGATGCAGACACAAGTACATTCTTTTTGTAATATGATGAAAAATCTCTCCCAGAGTTCTTTTCAGCTTGAGAACAAGAAATTATAGCAGCTCTGTTCTCTTTGTATGTGTCAGGCATCTTTAACTCAAGGCTTTCTGTGTCCAGAGACCTACTTCTTCTATCTAGAGACAACGGATTAGACATGGACTGAGTCACTCTTGTAAGGCCTAGGTGCCGTGGCAGACTAGCAACTGCCCATGTATTACTGATCAAGTTCTGTTCATACAGGTCTAACATCTGATAGTCACATTCAGCGAACGCATCTTTCTGTAAATAGCTTTCTTCAAATTCCTGATAAGGTGACGAAATGTCCTCCTCCAGTTCCATGTGAATCTGCTGATCATATTCACCCTCATTATGCATATCTACCACATCAAATGTGACTATGGTAGGTAAGGCTTGCATATTTGGAGTGAAGGCAGAGCTTGTCTCCAAATCTTCCACATTGTTTTGCAAGTTACTCAGCATCTGGGAGTGTTTTGTGTAATCCACAAGTGCTTGAGAGAAGCTCACTTGTCCATCATCCAAATCACTGCTACAATCTGTAGACGGAGGATTTATATTTCTGTATGGTAAAGCCACCGGCTTGTTTTCCTCAAGATGTTGCTCTTTGGGTTCACAAAAATCTTCAAAATCGGGGTCAGATGTGCGTCTGAATGATATGTTTCTGTGCATTTTCTCACAATCTACATTTGTGGATTTTATTTGTTTTTCAGTGGAAGCAAGCATATTTTCCTTCACTTCAAATTGATCTGGTTCTGTATTATTCCTGTTGACTGATATGTGTGATTTTAAATTCAAATTACAGTTTTCATTTGTGCCAATTTCCTGACGGCCAGCCACATTTTGTGCCAACTCAGGGGATTTACTGCATGTGCTTGGCCTCTCTAAAAAATCGTGAACTTTATACAGTTCAGCACTTATTTGTAATCGATTCATGTCTGGAACAAAGGCAGAATCTGTCATATCAACTTTCTCACTTAAATACTCACACTGATTTGAACCAGGCAGTTTTGATTTGCTTTCATAATGTGGACTAATGAGACTCTCATCAGGTGCAAAAAGTTCATAAAGGGCATCACCACTGTAACTGTCCCTAGGCAATCGGTCAGTTCCTAGTCTAACCATTTTTTCTTGTCCTTCATCTGGTCCTGGAGTAGTTGAATCATAGTAACCCTCATCACTATTTGGAACTGATTCTTGATGCTCACTTTGAGGAGTTAAAACATCAGCAATTGAAGAAGTATCCATGTCACTGGCTTGCTGTGCACTGTTACTGCTCTGCAAGCCCATATTAAGAGAACTAGTCAGGTCAGCGGTCAAATCTGAATGGTCTTGGTTGCAAGAATGGCATATTTCCTCAGACACATTATTTCCCCAGAAATCATGAAGACACTCCTCGTCCAAATCTTCTGGTGAAGCCATTTCTTCACCACCACCCTGATAAGTAAGATAGCACGAGGCCCTCTTTCCTCCATTTCTGCTCCTTTCTCCAGAAACCGTGCTCTCTGTGATGCTGTCGTCTTCTTGATCTGCAATGATGTCTCCGCAGCCAGTGAGAGAATCAAAGCTTTTTAATGATGCAACATCCCCAAAAATCAGATTTAGCTGATCTGTTGAGCCAGCAGGTGTTTCCGACTTTAATGCTGGCTCAGATATCGTCTGCAGTTCCAGACGAGGCTCGTTGTGTCCTTCAGAGCTCTCCTCATAGTCAGTAGAAACTACGGCCACCAATTTCATCTCCTCCATTTGATCATCACACATGTAATCATCAAGCTTAGACTTGGGGCTTTCTTGCTCAACGTGCTTCTCTAATGCAATCGCATCAGCATCAATACATTCAGGACCCATGGAAATATCACATATAACATTTGCAAAATCAGGCACATCAGGTTCAGATCCCAGGCACTCTGTGACATACTGGTTGGTATTGTCCTGGACAACAGGCACCTCTTTGTTGAAGTGAGGAGAAGTCATTGCAATCATTTCAGTTTTGTCCGACCCAACATTTCTATGGTTTCTGTGATACTTCAAACTGTGAAAAAGACCCCTCAATCCCTTTTTCTGCCGGGTGAGAGCCAGTGATTTCTGGTCAGCAGTGGGGTGACTACATTCATCGTGGCATCTACTGTGGAGCTCTCCAGCAGAGTCCCTCTGGCTGTGATAGACAAGATCTCCAGCTGTGGTATATCCACTTCTCAGATTGTCATCATGACTAACCTTACTTAGCCCATCATGTGTTTTGCTTTTGGTGATTCCTTTCTTAGAAGACCACTTGCTCGGATTTTTACTCCTTCCTCCAAAAAAACTGGGCAAAATACACATACTTTTACGAACCCCAAAAAATGTCAGAGCGGTCCTCCTAAATCTCCCAGGTTTTTGGGATTTCCCTGTAGCGTTCATCATCTCCAACTGAGGCTCTTCCGTGATGTCATCAGGGCCGCTTTGGGAAAACTGGTCGGGGACTGAGGCTAAATCTTTGGTGTCACCTGGTTGCTCGTCAACCTTGCGAGAAGCCATGGCTACCACATTCAGAGCAGCAGTCCAACAGAGGGCATAGTAGCTGAATTGTCAAAATCAGCAGATGAAATCACTGCAGTGAGTTTCTTCTCCATCTGATATGAGCCCTGTGTTGAGAAAATTGAGACCAAAATCAATGATTGATTAAAATTGAACAATGACCACATTGACATGAAGTAAACACACTGAATATATTTAACCTGGAACCATCATTACTTATAAGTTTCTTCCCTTGTCTCGAGGTGTATTAAGTCTGCTTTTGGAAAAGAGTCACATTTTCCCCACTATTTAAAAAGGAAATAAACAATTACTTAATATTTTTTTTTACATGTTCTTAAAGTCAGTGTGGATTTGCAGGAGTCGTAGTCTCCCCATAGCTTTCCCTTTTATCTGTCTGTCTTTGTCTCTCTTGTCTTTCAGGTACAAGGGATTTGCAATGATTTCACTTAAAGTGAACTCAAAACCCAACTTTTCTGACTGAATTCAAGTGTTTATGCCTCTGTAGTAATTTGCTGTCTTATTCACTTACCCATCTCACTGTTATTTAAATTCTTTTCCTTTGCACCTACTACACGTACGCCTGTCTTTGTGTATTCATTAGTTCATGGGTTTGCTATGAGATGCTTTGCGCCTTCCATGTCTTTGTTAGTTTGTTGCTACCATAACAGGTTATCAAGTAGGCTCCCTACTCATTCCCTCAAAAGCTTTTGTCAAGAAAATTATTGTAAGAACATTTATTTGTCAGACATCAATAGACGGTAGCTAACCTTTAATTCAGCCAAACCGACAGACCTTCACAAACCTATTTCTGGACCATGTTTTTCGAAATAAATGCCACATTTGCACATTCAAACGATGGAGCTAAATTTAAAGTCTCAAAGTAAACAAACTTACCAACTAAAGCCCAAACCTCGCAGCACGGAGCTGGTGTCAGTTTCTCTACCAGGAGATGTTACATGTCAATGCATGTTTTCTGGCAATGCTAACTTGTTCTTAACTTTGTGTTGCTGCAGTGGGAATGTGGTCGAATCGGCCCCGGAGCAGCTTTACGATTTCATTTGTTTTCAGCTACCATTAGCAAATGTTAGCTGAGGTGCTTGCTAACAACGTTAACCCACTCACCAGTGTGTCCTGCAGTTTGTGGCTATAATTGTCTCAGTCGGACAGTTGCTAACGGTGGGTAACGTTAAACCAAAAGGCAGTATGGTGCAAATAACCTGACCATCTAACTACACAGGCTATATAAATGTGAGTAGTGAGGCCACGCACGCTGCTTTTACTTGAGATAATCACAATTACCCAGCGTTTAGATGGTGGATGAGGACTCCCGACTTCTTAGCTAATCTTCCCTTTGGAGCTCGAGCTGTGACTCTAGACGCTCTTCTTCGGCGCATGTAAGTGACGCAACATGTGTTCGGAAAATAATAATAATAATAATAATAATATTAATAATACATTCGGGAAAACAAACGATTAAACATTTTAATGGATTGCAACCGAGTTATTATTCTTTATTGTTTATAGAGGACTTGTGTACGCAGCTCTGCCCATTTTTTCAATTTTGAAAAATCGCCATATTATCAAATCTATTAATAGAGAATTGATCATATCTGTCTAGATAAATTGCGTTTATTAACACATTGTATTACACATTTCCCTGCATGAGAAAATTAAGTCTTTTCGATCTGCTTATGTGTAATGCTGAAAATCACCAGTCATGAATTAAGAAAAACATCTTTATTATATTTATTTAAAAAATAAAGTTTTTACACTTATTATGGCATAAACAGTAAAAAAAAAAGTGCCCTTGAGGAAGACACGTACACAAGACAAAAGACATAATCAAATAAATTACTAAAACACAATAAATAAAACAAGATATTAAATGTAAAGGAATTGTGTGGGTGAATGAGGTGTGTGGATGTAATCTTTGATATTTGAAAATTGTAATATTTAACCAAAAGCTTGTCACAAAAAAATCAATGTCTAAAAATCTATATAACCAAAGAAAGCATCCTGAAGGAGGTTTGTGGGATATACAAGGAACATTGTCTATGATTTTTTTTCCTCCAGAATCTCTTGGTGTACTTGCAGATCCAAGTGAGAAACATCCTCAATATAAAGGTCACAGAAGGAGGTAGGAGAAACAGAAATCAGGATGGATAATTTTGGTTTATGACACATAATGAGGGAGAGAAAAACAAATTCTATCATTATAAGTGTGTCTTTTTTACAGTTACTATACATATATGTACAGCAAGTCTCACAGTGGTTTTACAATGAAGCAATATGATGCCCTTTTCAAAATTTAGAAAAAAACTGCTAAAATCATTGCGATATAGTGAACAATCTTATATTATTTACAGTACAGATTTACTGAGGGTTAATTCAGATTTTACATTGTCCTCATTTTTGGTGTTATTGTTGCTCTTCATAAAACCAAGGTCCCTGATTTTTTTTTGTCACATATTTTCCATTTATGTTTTTGACTGACGGACATCTGTCCACTCCATTTTGGTGTTTTGCAGTGCTTGAGTCTTCTTTTCATCCACCTGCACATAATCCACTCTGTGTTCATCAGACAGAAAGGGCTTCTGGTAGAGGAGAGAGTGATGTAGCGTGGTTAAATTTGAAAAGTTTCCAAAGTTAACATGATTCGTATACATGCTTTACCTCTACAACATGTTTCACTTACTGTATTTAAACTACTGATGCTCCTGATTATGCTGTTGAAATGTTTGGTAGCATATTGCTTCTCTTTGCAAGTGATTCTTGAATCAAATGCTTCAAGATACCACATGTGACAAGTCTTCGAAGTTTGTGGGATTATTTCTCAGTGCTTACAATACAAGTTGATAGTGTTTTTTAACCTTGGAGCGAGCACTGAGTTGGTCATTTGAATAGCGATAATAAGGGTCATTTGAGTTAATAGCAGTGATTGTACTGATGTACCCTTGTTGTGTGTGGGCTGGTTGAGCTAAGGTAAGTTAAAAACAAACTCCTTTTACAAAGTCAGAGATCATTAATCTGAAGTGTTCTCTCTTTTTCAGATAATGATTTACAACTTGTCGTTTGTTTCCCATAATGCCTTGCTAACATCCAAAACTCGTAGCATTTATATGCTGTAGGTACAGGAAGGATGTTTGAAAAAGTCATACCAATATTAAAGAGTCTTGTCCTGTTTGTCACTGTCTGACATGTATTACTGTGTGCAGATTCTGAATCTGCACAATGGTGCACTTTAAAAGATGGAGGGAATTATCTTTTATTCATGAGTCAATATCATTATCTGATCAAAACGTACCTTCTGAACAGGAGACAGGGATGCAGAATTGAAATCCAGCGATAAATAGTCAAGGTTTGATCTTGACACCATGGTTTGAACAGCTCCATCCAAGGTGAGACAGAACTGTTGCATTGACTCCTGTCAGAGAGAGAAATATGAATCACAACATGCTGTATCCAATTAAAAAGATTTGAAAAATGTACTATTCTAAAAAGTGAGCTTTTTCTATTTTCACATTTGTTGCATTATCAGTAAGTCATTGATTAAATAAAAAGGTGCCTTTAGACCATTTATTTTCAGACTGAGTTCAGGCAAAACACAGGAAGCTGCAGTTATTGCAGTTATTCTGTCCAGAGTGCAGCCACGTGATGCCTGTCAGCATGTTTCTATACAATGGCAGAGCCCAGTTCACCAGTACATGACTAATAAGCTTTTATTAAAATGTTATTATGGGAAATTTAATTAAACATGCACCTTTTCTGGGAACTGTGAAGATCCGACTATTACACATCCTCACACCCTGGAATATCCCCTGTGTGACTGCTGAGCAAGATATTTTAGAAATGTGCAGGCAGTATCCACTCCCACATTCTGAACTGTGTGGAGATTTACTGTACCACAAGAATGTTAGATAGTAGTCTTGTGTTTTGTAAAACAAATTCAAGCAGACTGAGGTCTGAAATGACTTAGTTTTGGCTACTTACAAAAGTTTACTATAAAGTCGACAGTGATTCAAGGACTTCTGCCCACATGACGGATATTAAAACAGATTTGCAGCATTATATTGCAGGGTATATCTGTCCAAACTTAGCAGTATTACCAATAACATGATCCTTCTGTTGGTTACCAGCCACATCAATTCTAGTATTACAGTCAGAGTTAATTCCAATGATCAACTATTATAAATGATCTTTAGGTACTAAAGAAGGGAGAAAAAAAAAGAATGCCACATGCAACTTCTCCAGATGAGGTCATAGTGCATCATATAATTTTGGTGCATTGAAAGAAACAGATAAAACAGAATTGATGATGATTGATGTCACGATTCAAAATCTCAGTAAATCTCTAAAAAGCAGTAATAGAATTGCAATATCAGGTCAACCTATATACACTGCATAGAAACAGACATGTTTACCCGTGCTGTGCAGTTTGTGTCTTCATGTCTTGATTCATCCCCATTCTCTAGTCTTCTTTCAGGAGGTAAGCCATTTATTAAAAAGCTGCAAATTTAGAATAAAAACAAAAAACAGGAAGAATTTATGCCGGATCAGCAATGAACTGTGAAGTTTCACAAAGACAACCAGAGAAATGGGATATTATTCTTTATAAGCAAAGTATAATAAGAGTTACCTTGCCATAATTTAAAGGTGAAATCTGAACTTGACTGAGACTGAATTGTAATAGTTGTCCCATTACAGAAACAGATGACCAAAAACTATTACTCCCAACTACCATTTGAGAGATGAGATATTAGATATTTTGATGTAGATGATCACTTGACAGCATCTAAAGTTATTGTTTTCTAATGCTGTCAATGGCTTTATAACATATAATTAATGCTTGGAAAAAGATAAATATTAAAAGTTATGATCAGCGGAAAAGGACACAAAATAGTCTATATCTAATCTATATAGTCAGAAATAAGGATTTAGCAATAATAACACGGTCCTGTTAATTTTAGAATCACATTTAGAGACTGTACTGTAGATTGTAGATAATCCTGTGAAGGAGAGACATTGTGGATAAAGGGGATTTTATTTTCTCTCACCTTGATTCAGTCATTGCTCTGCTCAAAGGTAGATGAGTGGGACATTCTGTGATTGTTGAGAGGCCTCTCAAGTCAAGAGGTGGGGGTCGAGCTGTGAACCAAGAAAGGACAAAGTTATTGGATTTGATATAACTCTCTCAGCTCAGCCATGGAGAGGCTAGCTTCCATAAGCATAGTAAAGATAACTGTGTGAAATATTGTCTGTGTGTTTGATGTCTGCAGGACTCCTGCAACAGAGTTGATTGGCTGAGTAGATATTAAAGCTCAGTTTTCCTTAAAATGCCAACAATGTAACATGAACAATCAGTGCTGCTCTCACCTCTCCTCAACCGAGGCTTGAGATGCCGGTGAATTGGAGGTGGTGCAAAATCCTCAGGTTGACATGTTGGGCTGAGAGACGCGGAGTACTCGACGTTGCAGTTTGTATTGAGGAAACTGAATGTCCTCGGGCTCATAGGGATGTAACCATCACAATCAACAGTGGTAACAGAAGGAGAAGGGGAACCCATGGGGACATATGACTCATCCTGGTAGCTCTCAACTCGTATTTTATTTAAACTCGGCTGTTAAAAGGCAAAGCATGGTGAGATCAGAAAAGTGCACTATATTGTCATTTTGTTAGCTTTTTGTAGCTTAGCACAAAGACTGTAAACTGGGCAAAGAAAAAGGGAAAACTGTGCAAAGGTAACCAAATTTGGCGACTAGCATCTCTATAGCTCACAAATTATTTAACATGTATTGTCTTGTTTGTTTTGTCTGCACAAAAACCAAAGCATGTTGACGGGGTTGTGTGCCATTCTGTGCAGTTATGAGCAGGAATTTCTTTTGCCGGGTATAGTGGCTTAAGGGATGTCTTCACAGTGAATACCATGGTTTACTCAGTTATCTCACATATATTATGTTAGCACCAGCAGAAACTCCAGGAGTTTACTGTGTCTGTTTGATGGATTAAAGAAATAATATATACAGTATACTGTCTCCAGTCTGTGCTAAGCAAAACTAACCAGTTGCTAGTTTCATATAGATTGCACAGACAAGAGAGTGGCATCGATCTTCGGCCAGACTGGTGAAAAAGTTGCAAAGCATGAGACAATGTTCCAGCAAAATCTCATACAAATGTTTTTGTGCTGTTGATGATTCTCTTACCAAATTAAGACTCTGCCTTCTGTTTCTCATCAATCTACCATCAGTATCTCCTGAAAAAAAGGAGAAGTGAAAAATAACATTAGTTTATTCATTAGTATAGACATTAATAGATATGTTGGCCATCTCAGTAACAACAGGATTTTGATTTATTTTGTTGGACAGAGCTTTCTCAATTTTCACATCATATATATACTGACTGTTTCCTTTGAGAACATACCTATTTTGAAATGGTCAAGGCTTGACAAAGAGGTCCTCCGGGGAAATAACACAGCGTGGCTTGAGAGGTGCCGTGCACTCAATGGCCTCTGGCTGTGAGCCCCTTCGTCACATAGCTGCTCTGACGAGTGATTAGATTTGGGTGGCAGTGGAGGAGGTGTTACTCTGTCATTTGTTGCGTCAAACGATGCAGAAGCGTACAGTTTGTCAAACTGGAAGAAGTTTGTGGCACAGTGACTTAGTGGAGAGGAAGAGGATGACGGTAAAGTCATGAAGGTGCACGGAGCGCTTAACGGAGGGTTAGGCAACCTCACATGGGGGAAAAGAGACGGGCTGGGGCTAGCATGAGAAATGGAAGATGAAGAGGGGTCTGTGTAAAGAGGTGAGGGGACAATGTCCTTGAAGGAATCGTCTGATGACTTCTGCTCCAGAGAGATCTCAGAGTTTGAAAAGTTGTCATGTCTACAAATATAAAAAAAAATCAAAACATTGTATGAGTGAACATGAACTATTGACATCATTTCATTTTGTCTGAAAGCTTTTTCAGACTGTACATACCCACTAGTGCTTACATTCCCCGTCTCACACTGTGAGAGAAAGAGGTAGTCCAGTGGATAGCTAGAATCTAGCTGGCATAATACAGACGCCTGGTCTGAGCTGTCAGGCAACAGCTGATCGGAGGTTAGGGTGTAGGGAAAGCCTTCTTCTGAGCTCTCTGTTGAGAACAAGCAGGAGAGCATGCATGTAAAATGCTCGGCACAAAGGAGTGATAAGTAAACTGCCAGCATGCTGACACAAAAGGATAGCCAAAGCGTACAAATCATACACAAACTCACACACACATGTCTCCCAGCCTGTGTTCACATTTACAACAAATGGAGCAAATAGAGGAATGCCATTTTTTTTGCAGTATGTGAGCCCTGTTTCCTCTCATGTTTATATAATCTCCAATCTTTTAGTAAGATTGGCCCTCGTTCAGAAATTTGTCTCATTCCACTTCACTCAAGGCCGCTGAGTCAAAGCTTGTCTGCAGAGCCACGTGATCAAATAAATCCAAAAGTCTTTGCTTGTTCTCATGACACATTTGCTACCCTTAAAGAGTTAAGAGGTATGTTCACTTGTAACCACAGGTTGACTTTTGATATTCTTTTGCAATAGTTATAGTGCAAATTGCACAGAACTCTTTAGAGATCCAGGCAGAATCTACTGCTATCCTATATATATATATGAAAACCCTCAAGTAAAGCAGCATAACTTTATTCAAAACTCTATACAAACTACAACAACAATCTGTATCACAGTTTTTAGCGTCTGGGATATACGGCGTGAATCACAATTGACTACTTGTACTTGTACAACTTTGTGCAGTTGCTTTGTTTACTTCACACAGAACACAGCGTTGTAGCAGATGTGACTTAAAGTCTCCTCAGAACCATGTAATGATCGCAGGCTGATTAAAGGTACTAAAAGCAATACTTAATCATGTGTAAAATATCAGCCCCCAGAAGATGACATTTAATTTTAGGCAGCCCCGTAGCACTTTCACCCAAGTGATACAAACCTCTCATTTATTTGTGAATTTGAATGTGACCTCCTCCCCCTGGCTCCCTGTTGATCTGCTCTTATCGCCTCTAATACTGTACAGCTGCAACATTAATCCCTGTGTATTCCTAAGAACTGTAGTTTGAATTAATGCAACATTTATTTGTGGCTATTGCTGTAGAAAAAACACCACATATGATATTTGGCATATTTAGTGGGTTGGTATCTATGAGTGTGTGCAATGTTGTGAGTATCCAAATAAAAATCTGGATCCACCAGATTTAAATGGTTTGCTGTAACAAATCGAGTAACATTAATTTATGCTAACAGGGCTGTGAGTTTGATTTGGGACAAGGCTTGATTGAATTAAAGGGGACTGTTGGGCCTTGGCGGAGGCACTGTATGTGCTCCAGTAGGTGCCATTATAGTTATCAAATAGCTATAACCACAATGTTATGACATGAGGTTTAGGCGCTCAAATTTATTCACCTGAGAAGACTATAGCTCTGTGGCGAGCATATTGTGTTAAAACAGTCTTTCAGATTCTGCTAATTAGAAGTTATTTGGTGTCCAGCCATCACCATGGATCATTCAGACAGATCATAATTTACTTTTTCTTAATCCTTGATTATTTAATCATCTGGGGTCAGAGATCACCCTGGCATGAACCCAACCCCACATCTTTTTGGGTTCAGTATGTTAATATAGTATGTTAAAGAGAAATTATTGTCGTCAATTGTCATTTTTAAATTTAGGGAGGACACGATAACACTTAATATTTTAAAGGTGCCAAATGAATTGATAAAATAAAGGAGCAGAACGTGAACTTTAATTATCAACAAACCTGTGTGTACAGCAGAATCGTACAATTTCTCAGCACTTTCTTTCTTTCTCAGCACACAAAAAAGCGTGTGTGCACACTTTCTCAGCACGCAAAAAAGCAGCACTTTTTTGCAGCAGAATAAAACCATTTGAAATTTGAGGACTTTAAGGCTCAAAGATCATGTGAGTTGTCTTAGAACTGCACGTGCATGCTGCTGCTCTGTTGATCTGAAAACCACCAAAGATACTTTTGACCTCATTCTTAAGTTTGACTTTAAGTTTGCCACTTCCAGTGTGTGACACCATTTCCTTGTGGACCAGCAGGGTGAATCTACTGAACTGCAGCTAGTGAGCAATATCACCTCCTGTTTTAATCCATCTGTTTACTCCATCTGTATGACATACAGGTATGTTTTAGAATTAAAAGTCTTGCCAAGTGCACATTTCAAAGTGAATATGATTAAATGTTTCTACCTGCATCCTCCAGGCTCCCAAAATGGCAAATTTGACTGATGCTGCTGATCCAGCTGTTCATCTCCTCTTCAGTTTTGGCCACTAGGTAAAAAACGCGAGATGAGGTCTTCACCACAAAGAGGTGTTTCCCATGGAAGTCTCGCTTTATCCTGAGTTGTCCATTCAGCATTTCGACCTCACACTCTGTCAAGTCAATGATGCGAATGGGCTTTTTGGAGTTATTACTTTGATAGTACTCCAGCACGTCAGGATTACCACTCATGCGACCTCTTCGAAGCACAAACCAACGTTTCCTCCACGCCTGCAGGGCAAAGGAACAAACATTTCATCAGGGAGTCCCATTTAAGTTTGAGCTTAAACCTTTAATGTTATTGAGAAGATGGATAATTCTAGTAACAACTCCCTTTTC
Organism: Chaunax sp. Z400; assembly: GCA_037577475.1. Taxonomy (NCBI): domain Eukaryota; kingdom Metazoa; phylum Chordata; class Actinopteri; order Lophiiformes; family Chaunacidae; genus Chaunax; species Chaunax sp. Z400. Next base: position 8,943,072 of record CM075201.1, on the reverse strand, counting down.
CCCTCCACCACTATTTTATTGGTCATGACCAGTCACGGGACTTAGATCACAGCTCCTGCTCACAACAGCTAACTTAGCAACTTAAAACTATATTTTGTTTTGGATATGGCCAGTAAGCGGAACCTCTACTCAGATTTCCCAGAAGTACAATGAAGAGGAAGTTCACTGTATTTAGCAGAAAATGTCTAACACAACGAAAGAGGTATTTATACAGTGCTTGTACTGCTTTTCACCTATAATCACTGAAAACTGAAACTGTCCACACGTATTTATAACTCTTCTAATATGTAACACCTGAGCAGAAGGTTGCAGGTCAGCCTAGATGTGTGGATGTCATATTCCATATTTAAAAATGGTGATGATCTAATATATTTCATGAGATGTTGTTGACATCATGTTCACTCTTGGCTCTGTGACTTTGTGTGTGTTGTCAGAGCGAAACCTGTCCTGCGGGGTGAGAACATTTAGCATGTGTGTGATCTGCTCTGTCATTTGGTAGCTTTTGTGTTTACACTAGGAAATGGTTAGACACTCCACACTGACTGCCAGTAACCCTGCCACATTTAAGAGGAAACCATAACTAGACAGTTGGTCAAACTATGGATGTTTTGTGTGTGCATACGTTCTGCTAAACTAAGTTGTGTTGTATGTACATCTAATAGAGGTAATGGTGAATGTAAGATGGTGATTTGTGCTTTTTTGGGGGTTTTTGCTCTTTCAGAAAACTAGAAAGAAAGCAAGACAGAGCATCTCAGAAGATTTTTCCTTAAAGTGAACTTCCACTTTTTCTGTTACTCGCAGTACTTTTTCACAGTAGGTAACATGTATGTTTAATACAAGAACATGTCAATTATGTGAAAAGCAAGCTGGGGTTTGACAATAAAAAAAAAAGAATCTATAGAATGAACCTCATCTCATGGCCTTCCTCCACAGATGGAGCTTAACTCTTATTATGAGACCTAACAATGGAACTTTGGTTCAGATCTCTGGAAAGTGTTGGTGAGTGGACCTTGAGCTTTCTTGTCTTTTTTTTTTTTTTGTCAAAGTCTCCAAGGTCAATAATGAACCTTCACGTTCAAGCTGCGCCTTACATTTTCAACACAATGAAAGATTTTCCACAGCAGACATTTTGACTTCTCACAGTCGGGAAAGCAGGTGTTACAGCAAACATTATAGCTCTAATCTATTCATGTGTCCTGGTATGACAGCAAGCCAACATTTACAATATGAAATTTGTATCAGCCATCATTAATGGTATTATTTACAGCTGGGCTTTTTCTGCTGTGACATGTCAAAATGTCTTCAGTGAAAGAGGCTCCCTATGCATGGCCAGGTTAAAAATGTTTTAGTATCAGCAATGGTTAGCACAGCATATTAGGTATCTGATTATTATAATTCAAAGTATCTATTTCTTTTTCAAATTTTACTTTTCATTTGTGACCTTGGGGAGTGGAAGTTAGTATTTTCTTGAAATTCTGTGAAAAGACGAAAAACAATTTTATCAAAAGAAGGTATGACAGAAATAAACAGCCACTGTGGAAGGTAAAAGAGGTCTATTTCTATTGCCTTAAAGGGATATAACAATAATTGATTAAAAAAAATTTACACTTGTGAATAAGGGCCAACTTGACAACACACTGAAGTGGGTTGGACTCAGCAGAAAACTGTTAAAGGCTCATTTATCATGGCAGAGAGTGGATGTTGACACATGAGAACACAGCAAATCCATTAAAGTCTGTAGATTTTATTAAACCGTAGACCAAGATATATTTTACCAAAGTGATCAGCATTTTCGTAATGGCATGTGATTGTATTTGACATTTGAATAACAAGACAGATAGTGATCCTGTCTTAACAGTCAGAGAAACTGACTTTCTGGCGTCAACAGGATTTACATACTGTAGTGTACTAAAATAGGTTTCTATTTCCCGCCCTGAACCCCATCAATGCACATGCACACCTCCACCCACCCTTTCTCTGCACTGGTGTTGATAAATGGTCCACCTCCTCCTCCTCCATTCGTGCAGAGGAAGCACAAACAGTCATCATAATGCTGGACTATTTCTGTTTGCCACTAAAGTCTGAAGTGTGACTGACTCTGACATTACTTCCCATGTTTCACAATAGACATGCTCATCACACAAACGCATATGCACAGAGCAGAGCAAGTGGCCAGCCCAATACTATCACATGACCCCAACGACCACAAAACAGTCAAGGCTTTATACTGCTCATGTTAGGCAACTGCATGCACTTGTGTGGGAGTACATTCCATGTCTTTCTTAAGTATATTTACAGTTTGTAACACATTTCTATTGTCATAATACACTCTTGTTACAACTATGAAGTGCATCCACATGCCAAAACACCAAAGGTGTTATTATAAAAAGAGAGATGACATAGAGGAGATAGAACGACAGCTCACCCACGGAATGTTTCTAAATCATCACCCCTCCTCATTACACACACAAACACACAAACAAACACAATGCTCAGCAGCACAACCTGGGATTCCTACAGCTGCCAGATGACATAGACAGGCGTCCGGTTTGCACTCCTACTCACAAATCTCTTTAGTTTCTTCTCCGGGGGGGATTTAATGAGCCAGCCAGTGCAGACCACATCCCCAGCACTCATCTTGACTGCGGAGTGTGTCGTCCTCACAACTGCTGCTGCTGCTGCTGCTGCTGCTGTGAAACTGAGAATACTGCAAAGCATATCCTGTGTTCTGGTATTCAGCATAGCCACTCCAAAAGGAGGAAGTCAAGAAATTGATCACACTAAGAGAGAGAGAGAGAGAGAGAGAGAGAGAGAGAGAGAGAGAGAGAGAGAGAGAGAGAGAAGCGGAGTACGAGTGAGTGTTAGTTTTTTCAAGTGGGCAAGTGGATTGAGTTCTGGGAGGTTAAAAGAAGAAAATGTGACATTTGACAGATTTGAGGATTGATTTGTAACATGCAGTAGCTGTGTCACATAGTTTTAAAATCCTATCTTAAAGTATATACAGTATTTATTAGACTGATTCACTTTTACTGTTGTACTATTGGTCATTTGTTTGTTTGTCTCTCAAAGTTTCTGACCTCTACAGAAACCAGAAGTGGTTTTAACAAAAGATAACTGATGAGACACTGCCCCACTGCCCCTCTTCATGCTTGATAATGAACTATACTTCCACAGGGAACTTACAAATAATATTAATAATAGCAGTGGTACCACAATCATTATGTATCAGTTTGTCTTCCTGTGCTCAGCCCTTGTCAAATTGTGATAATGTTAATTTGTGTTAGATTCCCACTTTAAATTATATTTATATTATAATATTAGAATAATAATATTTATTTTATATATATATATAATGGCTTGAATGTGAAAAGTTCATGGAATGCATAAAACTACTATCTAGTTCAAATGTATGGATATATATATATATATATTTATATATATATATTTATATTTATGTATATACTGCATATACTGTACTGTATATACCTTAAGATATATATATATATAAATATATATATATATATATATCCATACATTTGAACTAGATAGTAGTTTTATGCATTCCATGAACTTTTCACATTCAAGCCATTATGTAACTTCTTAGTCACAAGCAGTTTCTGCAATAAATAAGCCTCTTGATGATAAGATTCCACCAACGTCATGCTTACTGGTAAATGTCTAAATAACTAGGATGCTGAGGCCTTCAGTGAGACAGTGGCACATCTCAGGCTTTCTGTCTCAGCAACTCAGGGTGCATCTATGAGGAGCCTTAGGGTGCCCTTTCATAAATCCACCTCCTCGCTCCGGGGATCAATATATCGAATTCATTATGGGTCATGAATGCGATAAAATTAAAGAGGGATCAGTCATGTACACATGAATAATATGTGCTTTTAATTGAGTTTTATGGAAACTATGTTGTATAATTGCTTATATTGTGTGTTGTTTTGTACAACTGTATGTATTTTCTTGTTGACTTTTGTGTATTTGTGTTGTATTTGAAAAAGCTAATCTGGGAATGGGCGTTGCAGATTAGTTCAGACTACAAATTTAAGGGTGTGTGCCATTGGTGCATGCAATATACAGGTCCCTATAAAAATAAACAAATAGCCTAATCAAATAAAAAAGGTTGTAGCAAATGTGCAAGTAGTGTGGTAGTAATATTCATAAGAGTGGGTAGTAGCAGTGGAGGAATGCAGTTATATTTAGATTAGGCTGATAAAGTTAACATAATTATCATTTACTTGATGAACCACAATTGCAGCACATTGTTGTCCAAATGAAAATGATTTTTTATGATGACATATAAACTGTTGCACTATCACCAATTGTAGACAGATGAACACAGATCACTTTTCAGTCCATTAAATCCAGAAACTTTCTAAATTAACTTTCTGCAGGTGATTGCAGTCAATCAATATATATTATGAACAGACTGAATCATCATCCATTCAATTTTTAGGAGTGTCCACCAGAGGGCGACATAAGGTTTTGCCAGTGGTTAATGACGTTGTCTCGTCTATCGCTGGGCAAATTTTACAATCAGAAACCATGACTCAGTGAAAACCAAATCAAGATTTGTGTATATAATTGACATTATAAACGCATATATTCATTTACATGATACTAATAGTGTCTTTAAAATACAATTGTAGGCCTAAATAACAACAAAACAAAAAATTTAAACAAAAATTCATGATGTTATAATCTGTTCTCCGTTCCCCGCCTCCTCTTTTGCCTCCGTTTGCCTGATAAGACTACCAGGATTTAAAAAAAAAACCGAGATAAGTGCTCTGTGTGTACTGTGGAGGGCAGCAGTCCACTATGGTTGCAGTATATCTGTACAAACGTCAAGTACATGAACAGAATGTGGCTGGGTTTACGACAATTACCAAAGAGTCTTGAAAGATAGAGCTAGAACAGCTCCCATGCGGTGTTACAGAGCTTTTAAAAGTTTCTTATGTAGTTGTCGAAACACTTTTGACTAGTATGATTATTAAATAATTCTGTAACACTCAACAGCGCACAAATTATGACAAAAACGGTTTCCACTACCGTAAGACTTTTCGGAGCTTGTGTTTAGATTTGTCAGTGGGCGACGCCATGTTTCCTCCAAAGACGTCAACCTGGCGGTGACCTATCTACGTACTCAAATAGTCTTTGGTAATACCCATGATTCCCCTGAAAAGTATGACCTGTCTCTGGCCTTGGCGTGTAGTGCGGTGCTGCTAGCTGTCAGTCTGAGCTGGCTGTAGGACTTCATTCTCGTGAACTAGCTGGTGTTCCTGTCCGAAAAGTCGGCTAGTAAACTGGGAACTGGTACAGCAGAGCTGAGCCACAATGTTGAAATGTAGAACTGTTTGGAAAAAACTCGCACCTCTTGCTAGAGCTTCACCAAATGTGTGCCGGCATAATGTGAGAAGAACAGGTAAGTAGGAGGAAAGTTAACCTTACAGAAACTCGCTGTATCCTTGTTAGCTGACCTCAGGACAAACATGATATTATACAATTTCGACAAGTTGCTAATCAACAAGGCTAACTTCTCATATGATATATGAAGTATTCCGACCTTCGTTTGGCCATAACAAAGCTAACGTTATCTGAGCTAACGTCAATTAGCTGTCATTTTGATAACTAGCTAACTTAAACCATATTGTACTTCACTGTTCGGGGCTCCTGTCTGCAGCCAACCAGAAAGCAATGCTAGTGAGCAGAAAAAAAATTCCTTGCCATACAGATTGTAGCCAAGCTTGTGTAGGTTACCAGTGTAGTTATGATTACATGTACTGGTTACACTAACCTAGCAGGTTTTACCATGCTCACATAGGCCGAGGTTTTTATGGATCACGTTTTTTTTTAGCCTCTTATGATCCTGAAAGATTAACACATCAGGTGCAACATAATTCATCTGCATAATATGACTATAGGTTGCATAAATGTACAATGATGAAATAAGGAGTTAAGAGTTATTAGTGGAAGGTAGTTCAGGAGAGAGGTTGATCATAATGATAATTATTCAAGCCTCTAAACTAAACTCAAATAGTGTGTGCATGCTTTTTTTATTATCTTGATTAACAAGCACAAGTTTTGTTTTGCACCAAACTGTGCCATTACTTTTATTGAACGTCAATTCAAAGCTCATACCGCAATGTAGAGATGTTACATTACCTCACATATTGGCACAATATGCTGATATTGAAGATCATTCAAAATGACATCATGTAGTTTAAACTTCACCAATTACATAATTGCTTGGCTGCATATTTTACATTTTGACCAAGACTTGAATGTAGCAGCCGCAGTTTCATAATAGATCTTGTAATATATAGTGTCATACTCCTTGCTCGCAGCTTACTTCATCGTTGTAAGTTGTTGATTTAGCAGCAGCACTATTTACTATAATCTATTATTTCATAATAGATCTTGTAATATATAGTGTAATACTCCTTGCTCGCAGCTTACTTCATCGTTGTAAGTTGTTGATTTAGCAGCAACACTGAGAATAGATCACAGAAACCTGCGACTTGATACTTCTAATTAACATAAAGTGAAAAACAAAGATTGGAGAGTATCTCTTCAACTATGATTCAACTAGTGTTTTTCCATGCTCCACCAAGCAGGAAAAGATATATTAATCAGAGAGCAATGCAAATTTGATTTTTCAGTTAAAGTTAAGTTTTAATCGTGTGTATAATACGTAGTGCAACTATGATTCACTGCTGTTAGTGTTACTCTTGTGTGTACCGTCTAAGGCCGTTTGTTTTAATGCCGTTTGAGCAGTTCAGAATTTGTAATGTGCCAAATTGTTTTCAGGGTTGACTAATGCCAGAATACCAACAGTACCTGCGGCTCACATGTCCACCGGGCCGACAGGGGGAGGTGGAGAAAACAAGCTGTATATCGTTCTGGTTGGAGCAGCCTTCATTGGTGGTGGAATATATGTGAGTAAGCGTAGTCATAACATGCAGTATATGCTTTCAAAATCATTAGTGATCACTTGAAAATCAATATTTTATGGTGTGTACTACATCACTTATTTGTTGCTGGGTTTCATCCAGAAGATCCTGGTACCATGCTTATATTCACAAAGTAATAATTGAATAATTATATATAATTTTATTTATGTATTTATTTATTTTTTTTACAGGCATACCAAACCGTCAAGGGAGACAAACAAAGATATCAGAATCGTATTGATGAAATTGAATCCAGACCATATAAAGCTGCTACAAAACCACTAGCTCCACCCATCCAGTCAGAGCCTCCTGGTGAGTCATTTTAATCAAGTGATTTTAGTGATAACAAAACCTCCTACATTAGCAGAAACAAACCATTTCAGTATGATACTTTATCAGTTATTATCAATCAAGAATTTCACCGTTTTGGTTATTATTTTATTTGTTGTAGTTGCGGAAGCCACTGAGACTGAGGGTGAGTAATTTCTCTGTTATTTTATATATAAATATAAATTATATGTTTAATTTCAGTCTCGGTCAATAATTTCACAGCTAATGTTATAATAACTGTTGATTTCTCTCTCAGCCGTCCCTGAGCCAGAACCTCAAGCAGAACCCCAAGCAGAACCTTCCACAGAACCCCAAGCAGAACCTCAACTAGAACCCCAAGCAGAACCTTCCGCAGAACCTCAACCAGAACCCCAAGCAGAACCTTCCGCAGAACCTCAACCAGAACCCCAAGCAGAACCTTCCACAGACGCTCAACCAGAACCCCAAGCAGAACCTCCAGCAGAACCTCCAGCAGAACCTCCAGCAGAACCTCCAGCCGAACCTCAACCAGAACCCCAAGCAGAACCTGCATCGGAGGAGTCGAGCCCTCTGGCCTCTGATGCTGAAGTAGTGGCCCCCAGTGATACAACTGAAACACCTTCAGGTTGTCTGCATACTTTTCTATTCCTCTATATGCATGCCTCCTGTATACATGGTGTGTTTGGACCAGAAGTTAAGGGAGAAATTAAATTACACGTTTAATTATGTGCACACTTTGTGCACACATACTATACTTTGAAGAGAAAATGGCGACACCAACAGGTGGAATCAGGTTAGTGCAAGTAAAGCAGGCTGAAAAACACATTTCTGTTCTCTTCTCTTATTCTCTGCTCATAATTGTCCCACATTGTTAAGGTGTAAAAAAAAAAAAGTGTATGATGATGACATGTTTTCCACACGAGGCCCCTGCATATTTTGAGTATCAGCTGAGAGGTTAACTGCATGAACTTCTTGTTGCATGTGTTTTTCTTCTTGCATTTAGTGATCTAAGTGTCACTTGATGTGTTCTCTTGGGTTTCATTTGACTTGTGTCATCTAACCATGTAAATGAATCCTTTACAGTTTCAGCACGACTCTGGACACTCACACACTCACCCTTATTCTCAACTGTAAATACTGCAGTTTTTGTGTGACACGGTCTTTGGAGTTCTCAGTGTTTTCTAAAAATATGTTGGTTCCTAATCTGCTTTATGGTCTTATTTGAGATGTAGAATTGAACCCCTTTTGCCTGACATATTCTGTGAATGTGTTACACTTAATGAAACCTTGCCCTGGTAGAGTACTTGGAAGTCTTTTTTACTGTTAACTATAATGGGATAATGTTATTCATAACTGGAAGCTGCCCTTTGATGTGGATTACATATTTTAAATGCAGACTTGTCTCTTTCTGTGTCTATAATCTAATTTTAACAGATGGCCCCTGGTATTTGTAAACATCAGTGAGACATGGTAGAGACACGCTCCAGTAAAAATGAATAGCGACATCAAACAAAAGTTGCGACTCAGCTCATTGATAATATTTTTTCAAACAGAATTGTAATGTTTTCTGGTATAATAACATATAATACACAAGTCAGGCAGCTTTCAGCTGTGATTGCATCTGTGTGCATGCTCTGCAAAATGTTTCCAGGGTAAAGCTGAAGACACCCATGGATCCTCTGATAGTCTTCCCCTTCGGTAACATTATAAAGAATTAAATCACAACCCATTCTATGGATTGTCCTCAACAGCGGATGAGCCAGTGGTAGAAGCACCTCCAGAAGAGGCAGCAGAAGCACCTGCTGCACCTGTAGTTGAGGAGGAGGGTAAGATTTGAGAGGAAATAAGTTCATTAATGTACTCAATCTGTTGGAAGTATTGGATGTTTTCATCTGTCAGTCGAATAGATAAGAATTCCAGCTTGGTTAAAGATGGATTTCACATTTTAGTTGAAGTGCACATTTGAGGCTATTATGTAACTTTGCTACTATGCTACTAGAGCCATCACCCCCCTCTGAGCCATCACCCCCCTCTGAGCCATCACCCCCCTCAGAGCCATCCCCAGCAGATCTAACTGAGCCGACCCCTGCACCAGTTATGGAGAGTGGTAAGCTCTCATTCCGACCTATGCATGGAAACAGTCATGTACATTCACCATGTCTGAGGGTTTATTTTGTGTGAAATGGTTAATACTCCGGTTATACTGACAGAGCCCACAGCAGGAGCAGAAAGCCCTGCAGCAGAGCCACCGGAGCCTCAGCCTCAGCCTGAAGTTGTGGCAGACAGTGGTAAGACGACATTCCAGCCTCAGTCGGAGTTGGGCAAACACGACACAGATGCTTCTTCCCATTTTGATAATATTAATGTTAATCTCAAACAGCCTCTCTCCTTTTTATGTTTTTAACATTTTTCTCATTACAGCTCTTCTCTCTACTTGTTAAGTTCTTTGTCACATTGTATGGGTTCTTTTAATGGTGATGATTAAATTCACTCACATGATAATGCATTTCCATATTCTCATTTCAGGTGTATTTGTGTGAGCATTCAAGATCATACACTAATTATGCTCCTCTCCTTTTCTTTTTTTTGCCTTTCCCTCTCTTCCTCTCTCTCTCTCTCTCTCTCTGTCTCTCTTCCTTTCTCTCATGCTTGCTGTCGCTCCCTCTCATGCAAACTCCAGGTGTTGACACTGTGCCTGCCTCCCACAAGGTCCCCTCACACAGCCCCTACCTTCTTATTGGTGGAGGCACCGCCTCTTTCGCCGCTGCTCGTTCTATTCGAGCCAGAGACCCCGGAGCAAGGGTCAGTCAACTCCGTTCATTGTTCACCTTCTTGAACCTCAGTTTCTTCTTCCTCTCAAGTTTGTGTTGTGTCGTTTCTGCTAGGTGTTGATAGTGACTGATGAGACAAACCTTCCATACATGAGACCACCTCTTTCCAAGGAACTGTGGTTCTCTGACGACCCCAGTGTGACAGAAACACTACGTTTCAAACAGTGGAATGGAAAGGAAAGGAGGTGTGTTTTAGATTGTTGTATTGTGCTTTTAGTTTATTCAACGTTATTGCCTTGAATTTTTTCTGTTTGTCTAACTCTGGTTCTGTGCCCGTCTGCCTGATTGTTCTGAATCAACATCTGTCTCTGCAGGGATACGTGATAATTACAGTGATGTCAGTTAGACTGTTTGCTTTCATTGTTACAAAATAGCTTTTTGTTGGTGGCCCTTCTTCTAGTGTGGATACCACAATTACCAAACTCTTACTACTGACTTCCCCTTTTTGGCAGTATTCACAACAAACAAGTATTGATGCAGAATAAAACTTCCTCTATTTCCTGTGCTGCAAATGTTTAATTTTTTTTTTTACCAGGAATGATTTAGATTTAACAGCTGCTAAAAGGGAACTGTAGGAAGATTTCTCATAGCTTTTGGCTAGTCTATGTATAAAAACCTTTTATTTTATTATAAAAAATGTTCAATGATTTTGATACCTTTTGTATTTATTTGGCAGTATCTACTTTCAGCCGGCATCATTCTACATTAATCCAGAAAACTTGGATAGTACAGAAAATGGGGGGGTGGCTGTCCTCACTGGTAAAAAGGTTGGTTTATATTTGTTTTAACAAACTATTATTAAAAATGATTGTTATTCTAATATATTATTATAATTATTCATACCTGAACTGTATACTCTCTTTGACTATATTGAATGAGATTTCTGACAACTAATAGATTATGTCATCCATTGTAGGTTGTTCACATGGATGTGAGGGGAAACAAAGTAAAACTTGATGACGATACTGAGATTTCATACGACAAATGTTTAATCGCTACAGGTGAGGCTCCTTAACAATGTGTTTATTACCACGTATTGTTTAAAGCAGTTGGAAGTTAATTTGAGCTGCTTTTTTTCAGGTGGAGTGCCAAGAAATCTACAGGTCATTGATCGAGGTGGAGAGGAGGTGATGAAGAGGACAACCTTATTCCGTAAGGTCAGTGTTTAGCCACAAGGGGGCAACAGCTTATTTATTTTTTTCAGTTTGGGAATTGCTGGCAGATGGTACAGTGAGTATGTGGAGTAATGGCAAAGGTGGAAGTATTTCTGAAAGTGTTGGACAACAAGAAGTAGATTGTAGATTCCACCAATCTGGAATAAGTCTGAGCTAAATACTAAATATTTGGTTTAATCTAGAAAATGATAAGTTTAATCATTGAAAAAACAACAGAATTTCACATGTAGATTTAATGAGATTAAAATTAATTTAAGGGTCAAAAACAGCAGAAAATTAAGATGCATTACTCAGTAACCTCAGTGGTCCTAAGGGGGCTGCAGTGCCCACTGTCACATGTTAAAGATTGTTTGGCAGTGAGAATAGTCACTCACCCATTTAAGGCCATTTAAATGAGTTTATAGTAACTGTGTGGCATAACACTACCAAAGCGTAACGAGTAAATTTGATATGAATTTTGTTCTCTTCCACAGATCGACGACTTTAGGTCATTGGATAAGGTCTCCAGAAATATCAAGTCCGTCACAATCATTGGAGGCGGCTTCTTGGGCAGCGAACTGGCCTGTGCCCTTGGCAGGAGAAGTAAGGCTACTCATGCTCATGTTTAACAGAATGAATTGCTTTGGGCTTAATCTGTTGTTGGATTGCTCATCCTCTTTCTCTTTTCTTCAGCAAATGAGTCTGACCTGGAGGTGGTTCAGATGTTCCCTGAGAGGGGCAACATGGGAAAAGTGTTGCCTGAGTATCTAAGCAACTGGACAACAGAAAAAGTCAAGAGAGGTTAATGTCTAGTTTATATTCTCGCATGTCTGAACTGTCTGATTCATTTTTATCTTGTCATTTCTTATTTTATGAAATATTTTGCCTTTGGTTTCATAGAGGGTGTAAAGGTCATCTCAGAAGCTTTGGTGAAATCTGTGACCTTCAAAGATGACAAGCTAGAAATCCATCTGAAGGATGGCCGACTGGTAAGTCCGGGATTTTGCACAAGTTCAGTGTCATTCAAAATATCTTATTCGTTACTTACAATGTTATTCTTCATCCTGTAGGTGAAAACCGATCACATTGTTGCAGCCGTTGGCCTGGAGCCCAATGTTGACCTCGCTAAGTCGGCAGGTCTGGAGGTGGACTCTGACTTTGGTGGCTATCGGGTCAATGCAGAGCTGCAAGCTAGATCCAATATTTGGGTGGTAAGTTCCTGTTTATAAGGTAGCTGAAGTGAGCCGATCAAATGTATGCATTCTGATAAATTATTTAATCTCAATTGAGCAAATGGGATATACAAAGAGACAAGACCAGAGGCAGAAATAAGTAGACATTCTTTTAATGAAAGAATGGGCAGACTTTAAAATGTTAATTCTTCCCATGGGCAATTCAAAACCAGTGTAACTCATATGTTTCAAGGCAATGTATATGGCACTGAATCAGAACATTCTGATGTTATAGACCTTTGCTGGAGGACATTTTCTCTAACTAGACCTCTTTAATTTTAATTTCGTACTCCTGATTTAGTAGGTCATGGTGAAATGCATACATATATATACTGTATATGCTTTTGACCTTTACAGCCTCATGTATTATGGTTGGAGTGTTCCACCACACACACTCAGGTCATAGTCCAGAAACAATGCACTTCTGTAAAAAAAAAAAGAAAGTAATCTAGCTAGTTATAGATGCTAATGCTGTCCTCAATCCCTTCCATCTGTTTTTAGGCTGGAGATGCTGCGTGTTTCTATGACATCAGACTGGGCCGCAGACGAGTGGAACACCATGATCACGCCGTTGTGAGTGGAAGACTAGCAGGAGAGAACATGACGGGAGCCAACAAACCCTACTGGCATCAGTCTATGTTCTGGTGGGTACTGCGGAAATTTGTATTTCCTGTTAGTGATGCTAACCCAAGGTTTTAATTGATCGCAGATTCAAACCATTCTTACAAATGATGTTACTGCAAGCTATGAAATCAGCTTGGAGTTCAAAGGAGAGGTTTTTTTTTTGTTTTTTTTGAAGTAAGCAAAATCTAGTCTGAATTGTTTATTGAATGGGTCCACGTTCAATGAGTAAGTGGGCACTGGGGCAGCATGTATAATTTTGCAAATGACTCAGATTTAATCCTTTTGGAAGTCAGCTGAACATGCATGGATGCTTTGAAGTCTCAAATACCATTACGTTCTGAAATATTTAAAATGCCTTTAGAGGACATTTAGACAGGAGTTACCAGCAGAGGGTTGCGTCACTTAGCGAGACATTTTTAAGCCTATCATAAATTTTCTAACTTTGTTAAAAACATCTGCATGATTAAAAGGGGGACTTGACAAGATAGGGAGTTTCCCAAAATTGAACTACAGTGGGTGGGGCCTACACTACACAGACAAATGCTGACTGCATGCTCTTAGCAGCTGGGGAAATATGAAACACTGCTCACTACATGGGTTGACTGCAGTTACAAAAACACAGGGCCATTAGTAAAACTATCATAGTTTATGCACCAGTAGATGTATTCAGATAACATTTTGATATTCTTATGAATGCCAGTGTAACGTGTCTGCAGACTTAGGCTGTTGGTGTTCGGACAGCAAAGGTAAACCATGTTTGCACAGTAAGTCTGTCACTGCCAATGTCATACTAAAAACCACTTCATAAGAAATAACAGTTCAACAGGAATGAAAAAGTGCCACAGGAGCGAGTGCTTCTGAATCATATGACATCATGTTTACAGGATGCCACATTAAATGTACACTCTTTGAGCTGCACACAGCAGGTAATCTGTCAAGGCCAGCTGGCTTTGACATTACTTCAGGCCATCAGCCAGCTTGCAGCTCATCAGGTGGCAGTGAGGGGGGGTGGTTGTCAATGAAGTCCACAGCTACATTCTTAACAAGTTGCCCTCTTAGCCCTGTTTGTTGTGGTCGTTTGTGTGTACAATAAAAGGTTGTACAATGTTGGATGGTGAACTGACAAAAGAAATTTCAACAGAAATTTGCAGATTTGTTTTTGCAGTTGGCACTACTTGTCACAAATTTTCAGTGTGTCTAAATGCAATGTTAACATATATATAGGCTTAACTTAAGAAAAGTGTTTTTAAGTGTATTCATTGTAGCACCCAAAGGTCTTGTCGGTGCACAAGGAAAATAAATCAACGAGAGAGAAGTTGCTCTGAGAACTTAAATCGTATTCCCTCCACATGTTTTCCAATCTAATGTGGTTTCTTACAGGAGTGACCTGGGACCAGATGTTGGTTATGAGGCGATTGGGATTGTTGACAGCAGCCTTCCAACAGTCGGAGTATTTGCCAAAGCCACTGCCAAGGATACACCAAAAGCTGCTACAGAGAAGTCAGGTAGTAGGAGCACTATATTCTGCAAACAGCACAATGTGGTGCATTTGAAAACCGCAGGTCAGATTAAGTCGTGCTCGTTAAATGTGTCACAGGCACTGGGATCCGCTCAGAAAGTGAAACGGAGGATACAGCCACGAATCCAGTGGCCTCCTCATCGCCTGCTCCCGCTGCGGGGCAGCACAAAGACGACTATGGAAAGGGAGTCATCTTCTACCTGAGAGACAAAGTGGTGGTGGGCATCATCCTGTGGAACGTGTTCAACAGGATGCCCATCGCAAGGAAGGTAAGCACCGTCACTTTGTGAGAGAAATCCTTTGTCATACTTAAAATGTAGACTTGGACATCTTAAACAGTTTGTATCTGTTAACTGTAGATTATCAAGGATGGAGAGGAACATGCAGATCTGAATGAAGTGGCCAAGCTGTTCAACATCCATGAGGATTAAGATGGAGGAGGTTGACACTCATTGGTGGGGGGTTACACTTCACGTTAAGACTGAAGTTTGACATCGCCACACTCTTGAAGACCCAACTGATCATACAAGCAATTATGGGAGAATTAATGTAAATGATGTCATGTCGCTTAAATATTGGGAATTTCTATCTGCTGCTCCAGTTATGTCTTTTTTTCCCCTGTTCATAAGAATTCACCATCACATCTTAAAAATATAAAATCATGTGGTTGTCTTGTCTGCTTTTCCCCAGCAGGCTGAAAATGTTGAGCATGGATTAGTGTTTTTTTTTCCTCTGTGTGATCAGAGCAGCTTGTCTTGAGAGAAACTGTAATAAAAGCTATTTTTAAATTGAATGATCCCATTATTTTCAGTTTTGCTCCTTGAATAGCACTGATGACAGATTCGTTAGCCTGCAGCTGTGATGGTTGTTAAAGTCTGTGTGGTTGAACTCATCTGTCCCGAAGGATTTTAGTCAATGTGTGCGGCGTAGTATTTTCACTGGAGTCATGCATGAAGTGATTGGACCTTTTTAAATTAAGCAAGATGATATCAAAGACCTAAAAGCACTCATTGTTAGTTTAAATGGGAACAAGCAGCCTTGTATACGGGGCACCTGACAAGTAGATTTTACAGTGTATGGAAGTTCAGTCAAATTAAATAGAGCCAATGTGCACTCCAACAAAAACATTCAAATGAAGCCTGGCCTACTTATCTTGTCCGGAGGTAAAAATGTTCAAGCATGCAGAAACATTGTTTTTCTTTCCTGCTGTGGGCTTCCTGTTATTAGGAATGCACTCATGTTTTGCATTCTCACACATTTCTTATCCCATTTGACACTCTGGGCTCCAGAGCAAAGCGGGGAGCGTCCTCTCAAGTGTGAGGCAAACACGTGCAGCCATAGCGTCCCATCCCTTTCTTTGACATTAATTTTACATGAGTAAATGGCGGAACTGCCTCCCACTCTGTATGGAGGAATAAACATGAGTTTCCACATTTATATTAGAATTTGTCAGGCAATTTGAAGATGGAAATTATCAGACCAGAAATATTGGACAGCTCTGCTAAAGATACTGTATAGTATATCCTCTGGCTGTGTACTGACACAGAGATGTGTTGCACTTGATTCAATTAGAACTCAACACATTTATCCCATTTCCCATATTCTGTAATTACATATGTTCTAACTGTAGACAATTCAATCTTGATTCAAATAGACACATTTGTATGTGAATGTTCTCTTTTTAAAGACTTTTAGTAATTTCTGGCATTTGAAATCCAATATTTCATGTTCACTCAATTTTGTGGATTGTATTAATAACCAGGTTGAGTACTGTACAGTACATTTACAACCTTATTTAAATCTTTATCTTTAAAAATTGTATTTTTAATAAATTGTATCTGTATTTTCCCAGCACGTATATTTGTAATATTTGTATTATTGTAAATTAATATGTCGGAGTTCCATAGGTTTCTACTAAACTGATGATGTCATGAAGAGCAATGCTGGCTGCTTTGCTTTGAAAATGCTCCTGTCTCTTTAAATATTCTTGCCGTAATTCCTGTAACATGCATATGGCCATAAAAAAGAGATAAAGCTTGAAGCCAACCACACAAACACGGGTAGGAAAAAAACTTCCAGAGGATTTTGAATTATACAGCAGCAGCTTCCTGTATTTTACACCTGCGGAGAAGGGAGGGATGCTCAGTTGAGAACAGAACCAGAGCCTGGCTGGAACAGGCAACAAGAAGTTCCTGCATCTCTGCTTTTTTCCCTTCTTTTTTCAGCTCTTTTATTGATCTTGTATTTACTTTTTTCACAAAGAATGCTGTTGCACATCTTGTCTATGGTGTGGGCTTCAGTTCTCATTTCTCTGCAAGGCCGGTAAGAGAAAATTTGAAGTTGTATATCAACCACCCTGGACTTATTTAGTGGAGAAATCTGTAAATGATTGTTTGTAATGTAAATGCATGTCTGTGTGACAGTGTATGTACTGTATTCAAAATGATTTGTCTGCATGTAAGTATTGATGAGACATTAGATTTAGTTTGTGCTTTGACCAGGAGACTTGTCAACATGTATGATGCATGAAATACTTTGTAATTTATATTTAAAAGACTACAGTTACCTTAAGGGACGATGTTTAAGATGCAAGATTATACTGATCATAGTTTAATACATTCATTCTGAATACTTTAAAGTAAAAAGGATACAACACCTTTGATTTACAAAATGCTTGTGATGCCAGCCAGTAAAACACTCGTCCTGCTAAAATAAATATTGTACATCTTAAGTATAAATTAGATCAAACTTTTCCCAAGGGAAAATTGGAGATATTGAATATTAAGATCAAAAGAATAAAAAATCAGTTCATCCAGACTTGGGTGTCCCGTCTCCTGACAGGTCTATGCTCTGTAAGGAGATGAAATTCCCCAGCAGGGCAACCAAGCCCCCCTCTCCATCTGACTTTCTGGACAAACTGATGGGACGCACATCTGGCTACGACGCTCGCATCAGACCAAACTTCAAAGGTAACACAATGTGGCCTGCAGTGGGAGGACGTCCTCTGTCAGGACAGGTGTGAGAAAATGCGCTGCTCATTTTGCATAACAGTCGGGGCAATGAAGTAGCAGAGATCATTCACAGATGGGTTAGAAGTGAGATGCTGCAGGCTGTGTCGTTTTCACATTGAAGCCTTTTTTTGTCATGCGTTGTACTGTTTTAAATGCTGACCCATAGCCGTAGGATTTTTTTTTTTAATTTAAAAAATTTTTTTTTTACATAGACTTCTCTCAGATTGATTTATTTTTGTCAGAAAGGTGCAGTTACACTCATGTGTTACCCCACAGGCTTATTTCAAGATCTTGATCTCTGGTTGTGAGTGAAGCCAGCAGATTCTCTCTGACACACTTCCCCCCCTCAGTCTCAGGGGTCGCATTTCATATTTATTTCATACTTGCTCCACATTCTCGTCAGTGTATGCTAGATAAATCCCAACTGATTATCTATATATACACTAATGTAACTAAAGAAGAATCAATAAATTATTCTCTCTTAGGAAATGAGTCCCTGAAATATTTAAAGTTTTGGGAGTCGACAGATCGACCACACTAATGGGAGTGTGCTGGAAATGACAACCCAATTTCATGCTGGTTATCTTGGACTAGAGTCTATTCATCAGGACACAGCATTGCACTCTATGAAGAGAACAGGCAGATGTTACTTTGCACGAACACTTAGCATTTTACCACCTTCATTAGTTCATGAGGTCTCTTCAGAAAACATCGTGAGTGGTATTGAAAAAAAAAACTGTGTCACTGTAATGTGTGATGACAATCTGCTCCTATCAGGTCCTCCTGTCAACGTTACCTGCAACATCTTCATCAACAGCTTTGGATCCATCACTGAAACAACAATGGTGAGAATTTTCTTTATAAACCTGAGTGGTCACACTTGATGATCAAGACATTGCTATAGCCTGGAAGACAGAGCAGATAAGCATGTGAGCATCTGTTTTTATCATATTTGGACTAACTAAACACAGTATTAACAAAATAACACATTTTTCGACTATTTGTCCTCATTGTAATTGTTACTGTAACAGCAGTAAATGATAACTACAAGTGGCAGTTGTGGTATTCAGGCCAATATAAACTATAATACACATTAGTCATATCAAATTCATCAGGAGAGTCTTATAATGTAGACTTTCGGGAAGTCATGGTTTAACCTTTTAATCCCTGCACTTGTGTTGGCATCTGTATCAGTTTAACGGGTCTTCCATTACCCGGATTTAGACGTAGCAGATGTGTAGATTTCTCACATAACTGCTGCTTGCACCACCAGTAAGCTTCTTACTTACTGTATAGGATGGCAGTAGCCAGGGAAAATGAGGTTTAAAAAAAGTATTCTGTAAGAGAGAGTACTTTCTCATGTTATGCATTGCAACGTAAATGTGTCACTTTAATAAGAAAGACCGTTGAAGGTGCCAGTTCATTGTCATTTTATCGTTCAATATCAGATTTACATTACTGGGTCTGCATCATGCATCATGGGTCATGTTTCAAAGGTGGTGGAAGAAGTACTACTTAGTGAAACAGCGATACCACAGTGCAGAAATACAAGTAAAATGTTATAATGAAACTTTAGTAAGTTGCACTGAAACATTTTAAAAGTACCAATACTTAAAGTAGTTATTCTGCTTTTGTCCCATTTCAGAACATTAATATATTCTATTATTGGATTTTAATACATTAATGCATGAATTATATTTAAAAAGATAGTTGGTAAAGATGGGGATAATGATAAGTACTTGTACTTAATGTACTGCTCAATGTCTTAATATATAATGATATATCAATTTATGTGTTGATTATATTTTGCAATCACGCAGCACATACATGTCAAATAAGAGTGGTGGGGTAAAGAGTAAAATATTTCACTAAGTAAATGTACTTAATTACTTTGTGCCACTGTGTTTCAAAACATTTAAATGTAAAAAATATTCTAATGTATTGGAATTTATACATTTAGTAGCCTGTAGTCTGTTTCTTTACAATATAGTAAACATTACTCCTTGAAAACAAAGAATGCAGACCAATGAATCATGAATCACATCGAATTTCTTTATACTCCGCTGGTTTAACTTGCTGCCTGTAAAAAGGTTTTCAGCCTATATTACTTGGAGAACTGCGATGATGAAAACTCATTTATCAGATGCATCACACTCTTGAGTGTTCATCTAAAGCAAAGTTTCCTGATGCCTAAACATACTGTCGTTAGATTAGGATTGAGTAATGAAGCCATCTTGTAAGTGTATTACATAATGTCGCCAATGATTTCCTCATGTATTTGTTTCTCTCAAAGGAAGGCCCATGGTTTATTTATTGAGTGCACCTGATGGCCTTGTTTTGTTTTTATTTACTGTTGCACTGTATTCAAATTCAGAGTTAGGAAAACTCATGCATTTTCTAAGATACCTCGAGGGAGGGCCATCAAATTTTAATTGATGATATTGTAAGTGGAGTTTTCTGTCGTTCAGATAATGAGCACTTAAGTCTGTATTTTTTTAAATTTTTTTTTTGCACTCACATGGTTAAAGTTTGCATTGGCCCAGTTCTCCTCATCTGCTGAGAGAAATGCTGGTTTATTTGTTTCTTACTTTTGATTTAATCCTGTCCAAGTGGCCATCTCACAAATTCAAATGATACCACACTTAGATGCATAGACACACATGCAAAATAGTCAAATGTTTCTGAATATATCTGACAAATTTATAAAATTATACTATGACTCCCCTTGGCATTAATTTTCATCCATTTTTGTTTCCATCACTAGAAATTAGTTTAATTTCTAATCGTGACTTTATTCCAGGACTATCGGCTCAATGTTTTTCTGCGACAGCAATGGAATGACCCCCGACTGGCATATAAGGAGTATCCTGATGATTCTCTAGACCTGGACCCGTCCATGTTGGACTCAATTTGGAAACCTGACCTGTTCTTTGCAAATGAAAAGGGAGCGAACTTTCATGAGGTTACAACAGACAACAAACTGCTGAGGATATTCCAGAATGGAAATGTCCTGTACAGCATCAGGTGACCTGTTTTTTTAATTTCTTATTGTGAATGTGGCTGAATAACATACATCTATTAGACATTACAAATCTGTTTCCATCGCTTGCCAACTGAATAATAACTTCCACCTTACTGTGTTGTCTTCTAAGCCTCTAAATATAGGGCCTCCAGGCTCCAACAGCATGTTTGTTTCACTCCAGTTCAGTTGAGTTGTCATTGTATTGTCCAGCACCCACTGAGAGCAAGTTCATGTTAAACAATAACTGCAGGCTAAAACAGAATCAGCTCAGTAATGTGGCACTAAAGCAGTGGTGAATTGTACCATAATGGTAAGAATTTTCATTCGAACACAAGAGGAAGAAATAAAGTTCTACTAGTAATTCTGTTAAACATGAACTAAATTGTCAGTTGTTGTTTTTGTTTTTACTGATTTGTGTTCTCAGCTCATTTTACATCAACACTTCCATAAAGGCTGACATGTTGTCTGTCGCCACCTGTCTGTCCTCTGTGTGCTTTGTGCATAGAGGTTAGGGCTGGGCTGTGGGGCTACCTGGGTATCCTGTTAGGATGGAATTTGAAGGTACCCTCTTTTTATTTTACACACCATTCCAGTACCATTACGGTGTTGCTGTCTCTGGTTTTCAGGCTGACACTTACACTTTCCTGTCCCATGGATCTGAAAAACTTCCCCATGGACAGCCAGACGTGTACCATGCAGCTCGAGAGTTGTGAGTTAATCTTTCAACGCAGGCTTGAGGACATTATGTATTGATTGTGTCATGAACTTATAGCCTATACACCTTCTCTTTGTCTCTCCTCCAGTCGGCTACACTATGAATGATCTTATATTTGAATGGCTGGATGTTGGAGCGGTGCAGGTGGCTGATGATCTGACGCTTCCGCAGTTTGTGCTGAACGAGGAGAAAGGCCTCGGCTACTGCACCAAGCACTACAACACAGGTACATGACACCTGATGACCTGGCAACCAACATCCTCGATACATACTGCCAATCAACTTCTAATAAGACTGTCAGTTTGTACCTGTATCTGCTCCTGTGGTTAGGTAAATTCACCTGCATCGAGGTCAAATTCTACCTGGAGCGACAAATGGGCTATTACCTGATCCAGATGTACATCCCGAGTCTGCTCACTGTCATCCTGTCCTGGGTGTCGTTCTGGATCAACATGGATGCGGCTCCGGCTAGAGTGGGATTGGGAATCACTACAGTCCTCACCATGACGACACAAAGCTCTGGCTCCAGGGCCTCCCTGCCAAAGGTCAGACAGTTTGATCTGTTGCACTTTCAATTGGAAAATAAACTATTTATCATAAATTAAATTAATATTAAAATTTAATTGATGATGCATTGAGCTCTTAAACTGTAGGTCTTTTAATGCACTAGACATTGAAGTTGACATGACTGTGCAGGAATAGCAGAAAAATGCAGTAGTGGAAGATCCTTTAACCAAATACAAGTAGTAACAGCACTATTTAAAAATGCTCCACTGCAAGTAAAAGCATGTATTCTCAGAAATATAATCAAGTATAAAAGTAGAGATTTAGCAGATATGGTCTTGAACTAATGTGTGAGTTGAACTATTGTATGTAGTAATATATTAACTAATATTAATAAAATACAACACTGCATTTTATTTTTATCAGTTTATCATATATTTTGTCTGTAAACTTTTTAAATGTATGAAGTGGCTTTAAATGTAAAAAATGTAAACAAGTGCAGAATTCAGTAAATGTAAATTAAAAGTAAATTTTCACTGCTGAAAAACAACAACACAGAAAAGAAACAGAAGTCATTAAGGTTTAATAGCCAATAATTTGCTATGCTTTATATTTATATTAGTGGTGGAAAATAACTGAAAACTTGAGTACTGCACTATATTTTCAAGGTACTTCTATTTTGAGTATTTTTATTTTATGCTACTTTATGCTTCACTTCCTCTACATTTCAGAGGCAAATATTGTACTTTTTACTCCTCCAATTATTTAACATCTATAGCTACTGGTTACTTTTCAGATTAAGGTTTTACATACAAAACTTGTACTGTTTACAAGTAAATGCTTCAATATGAGTATTTTACTTTAGTTTTTTATGGTTTCACAGGTGTCCTACGTGAAAGCCATCGACATCTGGATGGCCGTATGTCTTCTTTTTGTGT
Organism: Chaunax sp. Z400; assembly: GCA_037577475.1. Classification (NCBI taxonomy): domain Eukaryota; kingdom Metazoa; phylum Chordata; class Actinopteri; order Lophiiformes; family Chaunacidae; genus Chaunax; species Chaunax sp. Z400. The sequence goes on along the minus strand of CM075201.1, from coordinate 8,920,257 downwards.
TTGCGGCACTGCTGGAGTATGCGGCTGTTAATTTTGTTTCACGCCAGCACAAAGAGTTCTTCAGAATGAGGAAGAAGCTCAGGGAGCAACAGCGGCAGAGAGCTGTGAGTGCATCCCACACACTGAGGCCCCGGGGCAGCTGTCACCTGCTATTCACAGTGTCCGGTTATGCATGGGCTACACAACTCCGCTGCATGTTGCACTCCAGCTAGGAAATGCTGATGGCATTGACCTGTAATTAATTCAAGCCATCACCTTACCCCACTGCTGACTGAATGTTCCCAACATATTGCTGCCTCACTTAGGCTCTAAATGAGAAGAAGAAAAATAGGGGAGACAAAATAGGCTGTTAAAGTACAAGATTTGAAACATGAATGCAAGATAGCCAAGTTGTGTTTTGGCTGCAAACTGTCCTATCAGTGCATTCTGATTCTATTCAAATAGATGTTTTTTATTTTCTCATCAGCACGCAAGTGGTGACGGTAAGGTGAAAGGAAGCAACATGTCAGGCAACAATGCTCCTCATGGGAATGTACCCCAGCAGTGCAGTGTCTGTGCCAGGGTATGTATATATACTGTCACCTCGCTCAGTTAAATCTAGCCAATCAGTGGCTCAAGAAGGAAACAGATATTGGTTAAGCTCTGAGATTCACAGATGATTATTCTGCGCCGTGTCTTTTCCTTCCAGGAGGAGGAGCTGGCGCAGCAGGATTTACTCTTCCAAAGTTTTGGACTCGCACTGTCAAGAGGAAGTGCAATGGAAATGGATGCAACACCAGTCTTTGCAGATTTACCTCCTGGTTTAGGTTTCTATGACATACGCCGGCGCTTTGTGGATCGGGCAAAAAGGATCGACACCATCTCCCGAGCTGTTTTCCCCATGAGCTTCCTCATGTTCAATGTCCTCTACTGGCTTACCTACAAAGTCCTACGACATGAAGACCTTCTAGCTGCACTGTGACAACACAACGACTGAGGACTGAAAGGACAGATACCTTTAATTCTGCTCTCTTCACTGAAACATTTACAGGCTGAGAGTCCTCAGCCGAGGCATGCAAGATGCATTCTGACTGCATGTCCAGTGCAATTGGGAAACTCAATGACAAGGACTCCATTGGTTACTTTAAATTTTTAATACTTCCAAAGAAATCCACTTTTTATCGGCACGGATGTTTTATGCGTTACATGTCAGTGTGCAGTGTGTGTGTACTGTTAACATCCAAAGAGTAGCAATTCACACGTCTTTGGACATATTCCTGTGTGTTCTCTATGTGTAGCTTCACCTGTGTTGTACTGCAGCACATCCTTATCAGGCCTGCATTTTTTTTATTTTACACTAATTTCACAGGTGCCGTGGTCAACATGATCCAGAACTAAAGGTTTCATATCATAGACAAAGGATGCAGTGTATCATAACAAGCAGAAACTTTGAAACAGTTGCAGCTCTACTGTGATTCTCACCGTGGCTACAGCTTTACAGAGCTGGCAAGTACAATAATCAATGTCTTTTCTTAAGAAATCTAGGGTTTAATGTTTTCTTTATTAGATGATATCAGTTTAAGTATATTTTGAAACCCACAATAAGAAACCTATCTGTAATACAGATGGAATTAATCTGTTTTCCAAACAGGTTTCAACTTTAAAATAAGGTATTTAATGCCTGAACGATCACACTCATAAGTTCAAAATTCAAGATTCAAACCTGCATAATGGCAGGAGATTTACATTATAAATATTCAGCCCTTCGACAAGAGGAAATTAAAAGGAGGAACACATCATTATAAGATAGTAACAAGCTCTGGAGAGTGGTATATTATACCAATTAGTTTCCATTCACTTTAAAATGGATAGAAATGCTCCTATTAAATATATAATTTCAATAAAGAAGTTTAATTAAACTTGACTTATTTGGCCATGGAGCGGTTATCAGAACATATTGCTCAGCTTCTACCAAGTTCCCCTGAGGCCTGCACAATGGCTGATGTATTGGTCGAACTAAGTTACCCACTTATAATATGTTGTCTATTTTCCCTTAAGAAATTAATATATCCCTGAAACTCTTTGTTGGTCAATAATCGAAAATAAAATAAATAAATGCTTTGATTTGAACTACTGAATCATAGTTTAAATCATTATTATAAAAAGTGTGTAATTTGATGATAGTTTTTTTGCAGCATACCAGGATTTAAACCAAAAGCATGCAATTAATGTGCACACTTACCTTTTAGCAATGATATTTAAATAAACAAACTATGGCTACTTTCTCTAAGGTCAGAAGCATCTAACCAGCAATGAATTATGTTTCATCAGATTTGTCTTCCTCCAGTACTTTGTGTAGTCAAGATAATTCTCCTCGCTCTACTTTTTAGTGGTAAAAGTGCAACATGACAAAATTACAATTACTGGCTCTTGAATTTACCCCATGGCTTGTGCAGTTCCTCACATACAGTATGGGTGTCTAACACAGAGTACAGTTGGATAAGCATTTCTGTGAGCACATGCCTGGAGACTATGTCCATCTCTACAAACCTTGTGTCATTTTAAAAATAAAACTTGTCATAAGTGAAGCTGCAATATTAATATTTCATTTAAAAATGTACATGTCACATGCACCTAAAGTAGGACGAGCAAGGCTGCATACATCAGCACTATGAGTCGGTGTAAAACACATGGGCTCTTTCTCCAAATAGCAGTAAAAGAATGATGAGAGCATCCTTTATATTGAACAGTTCTGGACATCAAGACATAAAAAATAATAAAAGACGCCTGCTTTCAAAAAGGACAGAGAGGTTTTTATTGTTGCTGAGGGGAAAATGTGTATCATTACAGAGGAAAGTCACATTCTATCTTAATAAATAGAAAATGCATCTTTATCATAATCATTTGTTTCGTGACATTAGGCTTGTTTTCATCAGTCAAACAACTATGAATCCATGAATCTAGTATGGGCTAACCAGAACGTATCCAACCAGAGACAGGGACAGAAATTCAATAACTCAAGAAAGTTTGTTATATTCAAACAAGACCTTTGTTTTGACAGCAAAATGTATTCCTCAACATTCACTGCATCTCATGTACTGTATATGATTGTATATTCAAAATCTGAGACGCTGTATTGCTTGCCACAAGAGGGTGATGTTCACTCTATGTTGCACCGTCAGAGGAGGTTGCACTATCCCACACTTGCCCACATATGCCAGATTATTAAGACTTTCCTTTGTACTGATTGTGAGATCAGGGTCTACCAGGTTAAAATTTAATTTGGTATTTAAATGTATGGTTTGTAGTATCAACTGGCAAACAAACTACCCATTTCTATAAATCATTAGTTAGTTGCACAAGATTTAAATGTGAAATATCTATATATAATAATTGCTCTTATAATTCTGTTTTTTGAGTAAGGTTTTAGTTGCTACATGCATTTGCCTCTGCTAAATGTCAGCCTAAACTATGGTCATCATTTTGTGAGTTAGTGCTTGTAATCCATCAAATACCTTTCAGTATGCATTTACTCATTATTTGACTCGCCACAGATGAGCAATTACACATTAAATCAGAGAGTGACTTCACTCACTTAGTGTCAGAGGATAAAAACGTAATGGTAGCCTTGTCCTGATAGGCATCTTAATTGTGGGGCAGTTTATGGACTAACATTTTGTTTAAATGATGATGAAAAGATGGAAGGACGGCAGCCACAGAGGAAAAACAATCCGTATAACTAATCCACACAAGATATTTTAAAACACTTCAGTGCATACAAGATAAATCCATACTCCATGTGTCCATGTTTTTTTTCTTTTTTATATGGAGGGAGATAGTGGGATTAGTTGGCTGGCTAATATATGTGAGGTAGAATTTGTGTTGGGATGTAAAACTGAGCAAGTAAGATACACAGCATATGAAGTATATCTCACTAGACAATATGCAAAGTTCAAGTAGGAAAAAAAGTGTTATTCCTGGTGGAAGATGCATGCTGCACATTACTCATTTGTGCACATACATTCTAATTATAGTATTTTTTTTAACTCATTTTGGCAAAAATGCAGAAAATAAGAGGAACACTGTAAATTGTGTCATTCGACATGTGGTGAAACTCTTGCAAATAAATCAGTGTTTGAGGACAGAGGTCTTGAATTTTCAATAACTTTTTTTCTTTTTCTTTTTCTTTTTGGGAGTGGGTTGGCCTCCCCAGGACCCTTCATCAAAGTGTCTACTGGCTGGAGACGTGGCAGCGCCTCCGGTCATATGATTTTAGTTCATGCACAAACCCCACCCCGTCATTACTTTCCAAGAAAAGATTTACTAAACACCTGTCCGTTATTTTTGACGAAGTGACATTGCAAACATCCTCCAAAATCTGAAAAGTCCAGCACGGTAGTCGCTGCACAATTAAACCCAAATATTAATTCTGGAATTTAGTGGCGTTGACCATCCAAAACAGGGCCATTTTTAGACGTTTGCTGCTGACGTTTACAGTGGCTTCAAATAGCTTCCGTTTTACACTGGTAGTGATTGGACTGTTCTCTACTTACCCAGTGAGCTAGCGTAGTGGCTGCACAAGTCCGACATTCTGCACCTCAATGGAGGAACAGCCCAAAGATCGGGCACAAGACAGGCAATATCATCACCACGGAGAGGACAGACACTCTATTCAACATACATCTTGTCTAAAAAATGATCAGAGCCACATCCAGCGCCAGCATCAGGAAACGCAGACGAAGAAAACAGGTTGGGCCATCCGGAAAAGTGAGCTAACGCTTGCTAGCCTTACTCAGCTAATGTCAGCGAGCCGACTAGCCTTTGCTAACCAAAATGTGAACTTAATCGTGATTGGAAGCTTAGCCTGGTAGCTGGCTATCTCCCCAAACTCCATGCTATTGCCCCGAACAATTTAAGAACGTTGCAGCTTTTGAATAGCCAGCTATTCTGACGGATAGTTGACCACTGTCGGATAAGGAACCAGCTATTAAGTGAGCTAGCTAAATGTGTAGCTGACGTTGCGTGACAGTTGTCGCTGGTGGTGGTTTGACATATCGGGGATTGACCTTGTACGCCGGCTTCTCTGTCAATTTTCTTTTACAAATTCAACTAAACCATGTCTGAAAATACCGCTGGATTTGTATGTGTTTTAAACACACCAAATGATAAATGTGCATGGTGGGACGTCGCCTTCAACAGCAGTCAAAGCTTTATCTTATTCATTTCAGCATGCTTGTGTCCAGTTTAGGAAAACGAGCCGGCTCCACTGGAATGTTCTGAGCTGCCATTTCCTGTCGGCCATGTTAGAGTATCTCTGCGAGCTAGTGCATTTATAGCTACCTGGCTAGTTAAGAATTGTTGAACAACCATGACACTCTGCTGTGTTGGCATGTCGTTATCTTCTTTTGCGTACTTATGTCGCTGGTTTAAAGTGTTTTTATTACAGCGCAGCCATGTATTGGTGTGACAGCATGTTGATGCAAAAGTAATCGTTGGCTAGATGACATTAGCTAACGCTAGCCATCCCTGACAGGCCTGTTGCATGTTGTCCAGTCAACGTGAAATCACACAGAAACTATGATAACCACTCGAAAAATACATGGTATTCAGCCGAATAGACACTGTAAGCATAAACCTCACGATTGCCGGCAGTAAGGTGAACACGTTCGCCTCCGTGCAAGACCAGAAGCGAGGCTGTATGCAGGTGCCACACATACATGAGCCACAGCACCATTTAGTGGGAAGCCCCACGTTGACACGGCAGCTCCCATGCCTCAGTGAAATGCATAGCAAGCGGTTCACTACTAGTATAAATGTATTTCATAAATGCTGCTATGAGCCCTGGTTTTACAAGTTTCAGCAGCTAGTATTTGATGTCAGTCAAGGTATTCTCAATCCGCTGACAGTCCAGTAGAAGTTGATAGTTGTGAAGTAAGTTAATAACTTGTACAGTGAGCACCAAGCTCGTGCTGGGGAATACATTTTCAGGCAACAGTATAAACTTAAATTAGCCATGGCATGAATGTTTCTTCTCTTATAAGATCAAATGCTGGACAGTAATATTTTCCTTTCATAGATGTTCTGATAATTTGTCAGTAAAGATGCATACATTTTTCAGGATGTTTGACCTCACGGTCCAATTTTTCTCATTGCGTAAGAAATACACGACAACATATATGGTACAATATCTCTGCATGGTTTATGTCAATCGTTGGATAGATTTTATTTTATTTATTATTAGGGGGGTGGCTGTGACTCAGGAGGTAGAGCGGTCGTTCATGGAACAAAAGGTCGGTGGATCGATTCCCCAGCACCTGCAAGTTGAAGTATCCTTGAGCAAGATACTGAACCCCAATTTGCTGCCCGGGCGCCGCACTGTCGTGGCAGCCCACTGCTCCTCAGGGATGGGTCAAATGCAGAGAAAGAATTTCCCCCCTCTCAAAAAGAAAAAAAAAATCCTTTAAGTGGGGAAAAATCAAATTATGGCAATAATACATTTTTTTTTGTAAACCTTAATGCGGTTGTGGCAGGTTTCTGCAAAGTAGTAGAACAAAAGGGTGAGGTGTTTTGTCATTTAAACATTTATATTTTACTGATTGTGTTTCCCCTTTCAGGCAATAAAAAAGTAAATATCGGTGAGGAGGAGGGGGAGAAGAATCCACATCTGTCTGATACTGTTGGTATGTCGCATCCCCCCAACAACAATGGTAACAGACACACAAGTAATGCAAATGTGAAGCAGAAGTCAACACAAAAGCTGTACACAACTGTTCCAAAACTGAGCAGCAAAGGATTGGACCATAAGAAGAATATTGATCTTAAAAGTGACAAGGCCCTGGATTTGAATCATCATGAGGGTCACCCTTTGGATAAGAAAGACTCTGTATTCCTTCAAAATGGCATTGTAAACTGTGGCTTAATTACAAATGGCTATTCCAGCAAGGACAATGATGGCAGTGGCTCCGAAGGTGGATATACTACTCCGAAGAAACGCAAGGCCAGATGTAACATCGCCAAGAACAATGATTATGTGATTAAAGACAAGGAGAAAGACATGCAGCAGGGCAACTCTACACAGGAGCACGGGGCTTTTAATCTTGAGACGGCTGAGAAGGGAGTGACTTCTAAACTTGATGGCTTTAGAGCCGCCCATAAAGTAGAAGCTCAGTCAACAGGCAGAAGGGTGGTTGTGTCAGATGCTTCAATGGGGGAATCTCAGAGGAAAAACTCTGATGGCAAAACAGTTGGCACCTCTGGTAAAAAGACTGAGGAAAGGCACAAAGCCAAGCTTTCCTCACCTTCAAAAGAGGACTCATGGACTTTGTTCAAGCCCCCTCCAGTATTTCCTGTGGACAATAGCAGTGCTAAAATTGTTCCCAAGATAAGTTATGCAAGTAAAGTAAAAGAAAACCTCAACAAAGTAGCTCAAGGTGGAGGAGAGGCACTGCCTCCTCCTGTTCGACTGTCACAGGTCCCTATGTCTGCTATGAAAACCATCACCTCAGCTAGCTTTACTAACGGTCCTGTTTCTGGAAATGGAAACGGCTGCCCAGTGGGTACCTTCTTTGCTCCTGCTGCTAGTAGTATTCCACCAGCCCCATCTATCCCAAGTGGCGAGAATGTAGCATCTCCTTTGGAAAGTAACTGTAGCTCTACAGCTAGTCCTGTAGATGTAGAGGCATATGAGCTTAGAAAGTGTACTCTTTTAATTTACCCTTTAAATATGCAACCTGTGCTCCCTAGTGCTCGCCACCTTGACCCACCGGCTGCTCAGACAAATCAGAAAAACTTGGGAGATATCTTCCAGAATCAGTGGGGACTTTCGTTCATCAATGAGCCCAACTTAGGGCAAGAAGGAGGAGGTGGCCAGATGCCTGCAGAGGACAAGACTGCTGTGGTCATGTCGCAAAGCGAGTGTCAGGCTGCTGCAGCCAAGGCTGCCCAACCCTGCTTTGATATTAGCCCATCATTCTTAGAGCCTGGTACTTTGGCGCAGGACACTGAGAAAAGGACTTGTGTCCCTTGCAGTGTGTCTAACGCTTGTTCTCCTGCTTGTGTGATGAGCGAGGAGGAGAACAAACTGCAGCCATGTGGTCAGGAAAAGACAAAAGCGGAATGCAAGAATGCAGGTTCTGCTCTGTTGGCCCCCAGTAAAGACAATGGTGTTAAACCTGCACAGGGCCAGCTAACCACTTTGTTGTTTGGCTCATCTAAAGAACAGGCCCACTCTAAAGACATTGGCAGAAGGTGTAGCTGGGGGTCCTTTGACATTAAAGCTGCTGTCACTTATCACACTAAAGGTAACTTTGACTATTTATTAACAAAATATATCTGTTGTTTATTAGATTTGGTTGTAATCCTTAAGATTTAATTCATGGTTGCTTTGGCAACACCCAGTTTATTGATGGTAACTAAATTATACTACAGGAAATACTTCCATCAACATTTACTTTGTTAGACATACAACAGAAGAGAAAAGGGTTTGTTTACAGTGCCTCCAAACAAATGCAAATGCATTTCATCTTTTCTACTTCACAGTAAAAGCCACATTTTGCTTTGGCAGTGGCATGCTTTTATTGTGAAGCATTAGGAAAGAATCAACTTGCACACATTTTATGTGATCTCCGATTATCGTTGATGGTAAGTAAGTCAATTGAAGCAATGCATTTCTTTGTGTTACATTTGCAGAGAAAGATGAGATTTTCTGCTCGCGGAACAGTGTTAGCAGTGCCTACATATACCAGGATACATTGCACATGAGCTTCTGACGCCCACACCCACTGACAAAAGTAGATGCCGGGCTGTAATTAAAGTTGCCCTTTAATATATGAACAGTTTGACAATTTCCTTCCGAGCATGTCTATTTAAGTTTAACTAAAGAAGGAACTTGCACATAACTAGCAGTGAGCAGAATGGGCTTCATTTCACCGACAAATCAAATGCTAGCTGGGCTAGCACTGCAGCATGGAGTACATCACGCAACATTCATAAACAGTGCCTTCAAATGAGGCTTAATGTTCAGTTTCTCTGACTGCCCCTTAAAAATGCAACATTAGTCCCAACATCCGCCCAGTTTGTGGGAGAACAGGAATTAGCCATGTTAGCTGCACAACATCCTAACACCAAGTTCAAATGACAAACATACAAAATGATAGTTTAACAACATAAAAAATGCCAAAAATGATTTTCTGAGTTTAAAGTCAGTTCACAGACTGTCTGTTCAACCATCCTTATACTGTTACTGACAAAGTAGTTGGTAGTAAAATGCTCAGAGATTCCAATTTTTTTTCAGTCGTGGTGACATGTTCATTATATAAAAAGAAAGAAAAAAAATCAAAAATTGCTTATCCACTGATCCTTGACATCCTCAGATGGCAGAAATAGATGAAGACGTTCTTGCAGAAACGGATCAAATGGCCTGCTTAGTCCCCGCTGGCCATATTTACTTGGATGCTCCAGGCGTTATGCAGCCACAGGCTAGGTCTCTCAGCATGTCTGCTATATACTCTGGCTCTTATAAATACCACTGAATATCAGGGCCAGCCATGCGCCGTTTCCTCTGCACTCATATTTTGGATGCCAAACTTTGTCACAGTATGTATTAAATGATGGTCCTGTTGTCAGAAAAAAAAAACTTCTGCAGCATGAAAACTCATCTATCTTGGTTAATATAGCATGCCCAAAGGAATTAATTTCTTCAATTGACTACAAGTACCATCAAAACTGATTGGATAGCCACATAAAACGTGGCAAGTTTTCTCTTTGATAGAGCTCTGGTTTGACTGAGACTAACAAGTGAACAGTCAGACTGATTATGTTGAGATAAGATTACAAACCCTAATGCTGGATAGCACGCTGCATCATTTCCTGTGAATCTCATGCATGGGAAAGCAATTTGAATCCAGTGCGGGGAATGGCACTCGGCCATTAACAATGGAAACTAATATTGAGAGGTAATTACAGGATATAAATGCTTTTAATGGGTATTGCAGAAAAAGATGCAATGGTATCAAAAGCAGTCTTAAGGATTACAATGTATTAAGTAGTGTATCATTTTTTTTTTGTAGATATTAATATTGCATCTCTGAAAATATTTTTGAGCATTTAATGTGGATGCTGAAATAATATGCATTTTTCCCTCAACAGAAATGGAGTTCATTTTCAACTTGCAAAAACAAGGTAAACTGAACTTGTTTCCACTTTTTTTCCTCATCTCTATTGCTCAACAATGATTACAAAAAATGTAAGAACATTTCATCATTGCACTTAAATTAATTTGCGAGCTCCATTGGCAGTGTTGGTGAAAATTTCAAGCTCCCATAATTCAAAAACCTCCCTGTCTGTGCAGCATATGGTAAACATCAAAAGACAGGATTCACACCAATTTGTCCATGCTGAATCTAAAGACGTTTTTCATTAAAAGGGCTTTTACATATTCACACTGCGACCTCTGCGTGGTAACGGTGTGCGCATGATAATGATATTCTTTTAAATATAGTAATTAACACGTATGTGCATGTAGATCCATTGACTGACTTATGGTTCATAAACATAAATAGCCTGCTTAGAATGATCCTGAAGCTTTTTTTTAGCTAACGTCTTTCCATAAATACTTATAGTATGTGCACAAATACATTTTTCTAGTTGGTCCGTGTGTGTATGTACACAAAGGCAGCATTAATGCCTTCAACGTGGCCTCTCAAGGAGAGACAGCAGCATATGACGAATGCCACATCACACTAAATCCTTGCAAAACAAAAGGCCTTGTTTGTTTCCTAATGAAACATTAGAAACATAAGCAAGCCAAGGTAATCACCAACAGAGACACTGTTAAAATTACCGACTGTGACATACTGCTGGCGTGTGGTTCTCTGGTACTGCAGCCATGCCAGCTGGCAAGTGAAATACAGCGATTATTCCAAACAGTCTGTTGATATCAACACAGAGCAATGATGTTTAAGGCTATGTTAGCTTAACATCTGACAATTAGTTAGACATAAATACGACTTTACCTCTAAGTGAAAGCTCACTTTCTATCTCATACCAAAATGGTTCTTTTGTTACTTGGCTTAGAAGAAATATATTTTTAAAAAAAATGTTTTTACTTAGCAGTAAACAAGCCAAAAATTCTTCTCTTCTAGGTTGGAGAATCTTAACACTTTGCCTCCTTTCTTTCCCATCTTCTACAGATCCAAAAAGAGTGGTGGTGTATGATGAGACCAAGTATGGACCTAATCAGTGAGGTAGATGGTCGACAGTACTTACCTTCTTCTCTTCTGGGTGCTGCAGTCATCTACCTTGGACAACAGAAGCCCTGTTGGACAGATAAAGTGACAACTGTGAAAACATTGATAGTAAAGCATGACAAATTATCCTTGGAGTCTCGGGTGGAATAACAGACTTCTGTGGGGACATCAGACAAACGCTCACACTCTGGAGGGACATCGAGGAGTTGAGCGGTGCATCTCCAACACTTGCAACTTTGGAGCTGTGGTAATCGTTTGTCTCATGGCTCTTTAGGATGATGTTCGGGGAGTTCAACAAAGGAAGGTGTCGTAGGCTCGCACCTCCCTAAGCCTTTACCCTGTTGAACTGCGGCAGCAGTCGGTGTGACTTTGGGATGCCTCAAGTCATTTTCTTTCATCACGCATTCAAATGAGTTCATTGTAGATATGTTAGACGTTATACATCCACATCTGCGCGCAAGCTTGAATTAATCGTGGAGGACAGGAGAACACACTTTTGCAAAGAATGCCTTGAAGTTATGGAGTGAGGATATTTGGAGTCCTGTTAAACTGTAAGTTAAGCGGGAGCCCAAACGTGAGGGCTCAAAGCAGAAAGGGACAAACTTGTCTTAAATCCTTTTGTAGGGAAAAATCAGAGCCCTGAAATGAAATGCTTGCTTTTTCTTTTATGCTCTTTCGTCTGACCTAACATGATGAGTGTTACCTGCACTGCAGTGCGGGCCCCCAGAGCACAGGTAGAGAAGTACCCCTCTTGAAGGAAAGCCACGCCCCTTCATGTCATTACTACAGGTGTGCTAAAGATTTCAAAATTATGTCTCCATTAGTCAAAGCCTTTTTAAGCTTGAAGGGTTTCATACATTTCATGCAGATTTTTGAGGTCAGTACAGTCCTGCTCTTAAAATCAGATTCATAAACCTTCTGATTTATGAGTCCTGAGTTAAACCTGAGTGACAATTTGTAAAGCAAGAGACACGGCTACCAATAATGTCGTCTGCGTTTTGTGCTATTTGTTCAGCTGCAAGACTCAGGATGTTCATTCAGATCATTTTGCCAGTGTTTCAGTCGGTGTAAAAAGTGTTCAATTCCTTTTGTCAAAGGAACACGTGTTGCATTTTTCAACTTAGATTTGTGTTGATTTCTGGCTCAGCATTGGGTCATTACTTGTCAGTCTTATGGCATTTTATTTCTTGCATGTTTACTGGTGGAAATGAATGAGTCAGAGGTCGCTCATCATCGCCGCGCAAAGATAATAGTAACAACAAAAATTGCAATATTTATCTAGGTTTCCCCGACAAGCCACTTTGTCAGACTTTTGAAATGTGAAGATGAGTTATGCTATTATGTTTTACTGTGGATGACATTTTACATTTGCAAAGCAGTGTGCAATAACACGGTGTGATCCATGCAATGAGTGAGATGGGTTATATGGAGCTCCGAAATCATCACCCAAGATGCTGGTGTGGCCCACAGTTCATGTGTTGGTTCAAAAATGTTTGAGGTGCGTTTTCAGCTTGATGCACATATTTGTTGAATTTTTTTTTTTTTGCAAAATAACTAATGTGGAAAGATCTAAATGCGTTTAGGGATCCCAAAATCACTAACTGTTAAGTGGCCAGCTTTGACATCACTTTCATCACCATCTCCAAATCAGGATTGGTTTGTTCAATATAACAAATGAACTGTCAATTTGTATTCTCTAAGCAGATATGATTTGGTCAATGTGTGGATTAATAGCACTTTATGTAAACTAATTGCTTTTATCTTTTAATTAGTAGAGAGATCTATATGTACTGACAAGAAATAAAGAATGGCTCTGGGCTGTTATTCTTCAGAAAAAAAAAAAAGTTGATAATACAGAATTGTTAAATGTAACTCAGGTAGTGTTGATAAAGCCATGACTATGTTAAATATTGTTTATTTGCCAAATGGCCCCTGTCCTTTAAATGTTCTCAAATTGGAAATGTTGAATTCTTATTCTCTAGTCTCATGATGTTGTGACAAATCACCAAATAACTACTTGTGAGGAGAAACTGGTGGCATGCAGGGTGCTGTCATCGATCATTTTGGGCTCTAAAGAAATCAAACTTTTCTTCTTTGTTCCCCTTTATACAAAGCACATTGCTCCATGCATTTTCTATGTAATGACTGATGGTTGAGTTTCGCCCTCGTGCGTTCATGGTGAAGCACCTCTTGATTTATCGCCGTCGAACATCAGTGGTGTTTCTGTGGGGTTGCTACAGTCGGTATGAGCTTTCAAGTACACTTCTTTCCAATGTGTCCTGATTTAACAGCACTGGTGCTTGTACTTGTGTGCAGAGATGGGAAATCTGAACTGCTACCAGTTGTCTTGACGTTCAACTTCCATGTCTAAGCTCTCTGTATTTAAAATGCTTTTGTTTTGGCTTCCATTGTACACTGTGTGACGGATGAGTGCATTATACGCCGCCCTCCGATAAGAGCAATTGTGTCCGCTGTGGTCGGTGAGGAAGCAAAGGGTATTTGTGCAGATATTGCCCATTAGCATTTAGGCTTTTATGTTTTTTTCTGTGCTTATGGATATTGACAATTAATCTGTCATAAAGTTAAACAAAGCGCTCACTTTAATTTCTTCTGCTTGCCCATTAATCCGTAGATAATGTGACATAATCAGGTTGTTGTAAGGTAAATGTCAAATTGATCAGGCTGAAAGCATCGTCAGCGGACAGAGATGCATCCACAGACTTCTAAATCTAAAACAGGGTGATCAAAATGGGTCGTGTGTGATGTTACTGTAGTCTTATGACCTTTTTTAAACAGTGTTTTGTCTTTTTTTTTTCTTTAAATTTTTTTTTTTGAGGGAATGGTCCTGGACAGGGAAATCAGAGAATCTTTTCAAGCACTTAGCACAGCAAAAAGGCTATGTTGAATATGCATTTATAAAGATAGAACTATTATTTAGCACTGTAGCCTGCAAACCAAAAACCGGTTCTCGAAGCTGAGTAGATGGTTAATCAGCCGTTGTGAGGGTGTGGTGGGTTTTAGTGACTGACCGTGGCTGTGTTGAGACAAAAGCCTGATCGCATGGAATTTATATTTCTAGCCCGTCTGGATGTGCGATCACCTCAAGGATGCTGACGCAGGCTTTTAGTTTGCGAGCGGCCAAGTCTGGCCTCTTTGTTTCGTGGATGTGTGCATAGTGAATTCTTCCTATTATATGCAAGTTATCTTTCAAAATCCCCCCTCCTCCCCTTGTTTCATGTTCAGGTGCCTGTGTGGAAAAAAAAAAAAAAAAACTTTTACAGCGATTTTGATTGTTTAAAAAAAATCTGCTTCCAGCATATATCCGTGCCATTTTTTTTTTCTTCTTCTTAGTTTTTGTAACATTTGCAATGCTGTCTAAGTTTTCTTACAGCTAATCCTAAGTTCTTCATTTAAGTGACATGGACCCACCTGAAAGCAATGAGCTTCTTGTGTGTGTGCTTTGTAGGCTTTGAAATTTTCATGGCTTGTGTTTAGAACTGTGTGATCTAAAAGCCAAAAACAGACTGAATGGGACAGGTGACGACCGCTTGCTGGTTATATAGTTGTGGCAGTCCATTGTCGAGTTGATGTCAGAACTAGCACATAATTAATTTGAAATGATTTAACAAGTTGATGTTTTAACATATAAAACCTTTTTTTATTTTTAATGTCTAATTTAATTTATCCATAGATGCACAAGTAGGATGAGACATAAAGGCATAAATAATACAGAAAATCAAGATGTCTCATTTCTGATGAGTTTTAGATTATTGTTATTGATTAAGGCTGATGTAGACCGAATCCCCCCCCCCCCATAGCACCAATGTTAGTATTTAAAGTCTTTTCTGACAGATTTTATACAAATTAAATTAATTTCCTTAAATAGCTGCGATGGAGTGATTAGCATTGGAATAGACTGCGTCCCAGAGTTCCTCTTAATATATTTTTTTATTTGTAGTTCTGTGTGGAGGAGTGAGGTATTAACGTGTTGTCCAACAATTCTGAATCTGCTTTCGCCAAAGGTACACTACTCAGATATTCAGCTACTCGATGGCAGACATACAGACGGGGGACGTTGTTAATGATGTCACAACCAGCTTCCTGACATCGCGCTGGGTTGGGACGAGCTTTTTAGCGAAGGGACGTCACTACTGTAGCAGCTGAATGTCACTTTGAGAGGTTATTACATGTGAGAGAGGAGAAATCTCAAAAGATAAATACCGAAAGTGCTGCTTCTTCATCCAGTAATCAATCGTCTGTAATGGAAAAATGCTGGACTTGGTGTTTGTGCTCGACTTAAAAACTGTCCCTCCTTTAAACTGTCTTTTGCCTCTTGTTGAAATGTTTTAATTTAGGGGGGGGGGAGTTATTGTGTAACTGAATGACACCTGAGAGGTACAGCGCTTTATGGTTCCACTCATGGAGTGAAGTAAACAAGGGCAACGTTTCCTCACAGGATTCAGTCATGAAAAAGAGGTGGCATGTTGTGCCGAGTCATCTTCTTTTGTTCTGTCATCTCAAATGGCTGTTGTGCTTGTTGTGTTTTCTTTCTTTTATCATTTACCCCCCCCCCTAAATTAAGAGGCACTAGCATTTCTTTCTCAAATGTCTTACAGGTTGACGTTTTAAGTTTTTAAGTGAGCAGTCTGACTATTGTTTCATTTTTCTTTTGAATTTAACAAATGTCACATTACAATGTTTTTTTTTGGTGTTTTTTTTTTTAAAGCATGATAATAACCCTCAAATTCCAAACAATGTAATAGTCAATAAAAAAAAACTCCAGTGTTCACATTTTTAGTTTCCATTAAAATGTCAAATTTTCATGAATTCCTTGTCGTGTGTGTGTCTGTGGTCTTTGCTATTTCTACTGTCTGATCACGTGTGAACTGTTAAGTCCTTTTCTGATAACATATTGTGGTCTGACGCTGTTTTGGCTTGTTTATGACATCATCTTTATCACATACACAACCACAAATAATCTGAAAATGACTTAAACCTGTAGCACAAGTGAAACTCATGTAGCAGTGGTTACACTGCTGTACAGCATTGTGATGTACAGCATTAATTTTCCTGTTACGTGCTCCTGTATACTTTTATACGTTCAGAGGGAAATTGTGCTTTTTACTGCATTTATTTAAGAGCTTTACTAGATAATTTACTAATTAAGACTTCTCATATAAAACATATAAATGCCTTTTATAATTATGATTCTTTTGTTCCTTGTAGAAAATAATCTTCTCATGAAATTATTTGTCTTTAATTGAGGCCCAAATCCTTTATTTCCTAGAAACCTACCACAACAGTAAGACTATCCGGCATGTGTTGGATGCAAATCTGATTCAAGTACTTGTAAAAACATTTTTAGTGCAGGTCTGACTTGTAACTAGTCCCAAATCTATTTTCAGATATATTATAAGAATTGTATTATAATATATTTATAAATAAATTAGCACACACCAGTTAACACACAGTAAGTCTGGAGCTTTTATAAGCTGCTATAGTTCTGGGGCCCTGGGACAGTTGACTGCTGTACCTGTTGGTTATTTAGCTTTGGTATTCATCATGATTTATGATAAATATGAAACAGTAATATCTAAAGTTTGAGTAAAGAGGAGGTCATGTTACATAATCATTTCTTAAATGTCATCTTTGGCAGAAAATGTGGTCTGAGGAGACAAAATATCACATTGTGACAAATGACATGACCAACAGTAGGGAGACTGATTGTCCATTGAATCTCATGGAGGAAATCTATATTAGGATATATCTATAATGATATCTGTGTGATATTGAGATTTTTTTTTTTTTTTTTTTTGTGGCCCTCAACAAAATCTTCGTGCTAAAATTAAATCAGATTAACCATCTAAGACACACACACACAAAAAAAAAAGTTTGCAATATATTGAAAAAACAAAAACAGCTGAATGTGCAGAAATCGGGTTATTGCGAGTCGTATTTCTCGCGGCGTATGTCGGGGAATGTCCCTGTTCGGTGACAGATGTGCTCACAGTCGCTCTGTGTACAGACAGGCTGCCGGAGCAACGGCGGCATCGCCGGTGGAGGCGGTGCGGCTGTAGTGAGCTCAGCGTGATGTGGAGCTGCTGCACCATCAGTGAACAGAGGTACTGACTGATGCTCACAGACGCCCCCTTGTGGACGAAGTGTGAAAAAAACCATCGACTGAGGAGATGCTGGTTTCATCATCTATGAGCGCTATTCATCAATATGTGACAGTATAAATGAATGTATGTCGTGTAAAATAAACACTTATAATATCCAAGTGATTACAATGTGATTAATAAGTGTTTATTTTACTGCTCCATTCAGAGCTGTTGATATTCCCTAAATAATTCAACCTACTTCACTCATTTTAACACCAGCTCTCTAAAATGAAAGCATCTTTGTCGAGGACATGTAAACCGAATTGCTCATTTTCATTTCCGCATAAGGCGATGGAAGTCATTTTAGGCACCTACATGACATATACTGTTTATACTGTGAGCTGTGTGATTACTGGGATGACTCTGGGAGCTGTTGACACTGCAGGTGGCGTATTTTCACCACAAACACACACGATTTTTCCCATTCCGTCCATGGAATTGAACCTGTATTTACTGACACCCCTTCGATTTTACCTCCCTGATTACTCTATACTTCATGGAGGCCACATGGGGCTTGATGGTTAGTGCACTGGTGCTCAGAGAGATTGTCCAATGTGCTGGAAGGTCACTTAAAGGTTTGATCTTTGTTTCAACAGCTCAGCTCTCAGCTTTGTTTCTGAACAAGACACGGAACTTTGCTCCAGGACTGCAGAATGAGGATGGACATCAGGTGACCCTTTTTTTTCTTTTCTTTTTTTTTTACAAAGAAAAAAAAAACCTTACAGGGTTAAAGAGGCACCCTAAGAATAAAAATCTACCAAATCTTCCTCAACAGCCTGTCATTGAAATACAGTATTTCATTATTTTGCAAGATCAGACATCTGGAAAACACAACATATGTTCGTTCTGCAGAAGTCTAAAGTGCCAGCACTGTATCCTTATTTTACTATTTAATCAATTTACTGTAGCTTTGACGAGCAAGAGTAGCTTTGTTTCCACTGTCTGTGAAGATGTCATTGCATGAACCTGAGAAATTTATCTTTCTTATGTCTCAATTCATCATAAATAATATTTATGGTCCTCTGAGGTCTGTAAATGAATCTCCATCTATGACATAGATCCATTACCGAGACATTTACTGAGGTGGTAGTAGTCATCAGTCGTGGAAGACATACTCACACTCAAGTAAAAGTACCTATACCATCATTCAAAAATACAAGAAGTGTTAGAAGTAAAAGTCAAGCATTCAAAACCTTACTCAAGTAAAAGCATTAAACTATTGGCAACAATATGATGCTAAATCCACTTTATGTACTGTACAATTTGATAATTGAGCTCAATGGTCCAACCTAGCGGTCGGGCCCACTCCACAGGTTCTCAAGAGAAATCCCAGGGGGATCGTAAGATTAATACGAAGAAAAGGTTCTGCACCACAAAAGGAAACCTTTTGACAAGTCAATAGAAGAAATTACAGTTGTTAGCGTATTGCTAACAGACATCTGAAAAGGGACAAGGAGCCACAAGTGCTACACCACACTGCTTCTCTGTGGGGGTGAAAAAGAAAGAAAAAAAAACAGTAAGATGAACTGGTTTAAACTTTAACATTCAATTGTTTTTCTTAATCTTATTTTTATTTCTTTATCTTTTATGTACAATCTGAATCCAACAGTAACAATAGGAGTCAGAGTAAATAGATTTTAAGTATAAAGTAACAACAAAATGGAAAAATAGACTACTTAATAGTCGTCAAGTTACCAAAGGTGCAAAAAATATTTCAGGTAAAAACTCTTTACTGCATCAAAACAATATACTGGGAACATAAACATCCTAATACTGTCAATTCTCACTTGATTTTGGACCACATAATTAAATATTTCATATGGAAAATACACTTTATTCTGCTTGAATGTGACTTTTGAAAAAGTGTTTCTGCTCTGTAGCACACAGTGTAATGTGACACTGACTAGCCAGTTTCTCTACAGCTGTATATACAGTACATGTACTTCTCTTCCATCAGGCTTCATATTTGTACAACATTGCTAAATAATGCGTGGTCCTGTTCCGCTGTTGCTTTTGCTTTGGTTCTGTGAGTCAGAGCTGACAGAATCGTGATACATGGCATTTCTCAGTTGCACAGGTCAAGAGGTGTTTTATGGAACAGTTTTACTACTGAAGGCCCTCACACGTTTTGATGAATCCCTGCATGCTGCTCATTCTTGACAGGTACAGAAACCAGGAGCGATGTATCATCCGAGTGCATCTCCTGCTTTCTGCGATGAATATATCAGCTCTGAGCAGACAGTCCCTGACATTTAGTGATCTGCGATGATCACCATAAACCTTACATCATCAAATGTCAGACTTAAGCACTTGCCAGAGTTTGTAACCGATCTGACGTACATCACGGTTCAAAGAACAAATACTGCAGGCCCAGTTCCAACGTCCACCCTGAGCCTTGAAACACTGCACCCTTGCAGACTCCAATTAGCATCAGTTGCGTGTTCAGAGGGGACGTGTGGGTGCAGGAGGGCCAAAGGGCTCAAAAGGTTTAAGCAGACTACGATAAAGTGCACGGCTGACTTGTCTGTATTTAGAGCTCACTCTGTGCATTTATATTTTACACACATTTTATGAATGTTTTCCTCAGACACTGCAGCTGATGGGGATGTTATGAGATTTGCAGGTATTTAGTCATAAAAGAAGAAAGAAATTAGGGAAAACTTTACATCATGATGCTGTTAGAAAAAAGAAATCATGGCAATTCATCCAATTGATAAGATTTTTCACTCTGAACCAGAAGTTTAGTAAAAGTCAGCTGATCGCCATAGTTACCCTCTCTGAACCATGGAAGCTGTAAAGCAGTGTTGATGAGATTTGATGCAACGTTTATTTATATATCCTTTACTTAACCAGGTGAAATCCTCGCTGAGACCTGGCGAAGAGGCTGGCATAAAGAACAAAATGTTACAACAATAAGCAGACATCACAATCAAACACCTTTCATACACTACAAACGAATGAATTTTAAAAGCAATCACCTTGACTATTTCCTCAATCCTTTAAAATTGACTTAAATTCCCCCCAAAGTAACAAGTTGTGACAGTTTCAGGTCCTTCTGTAGGTTATTCCAGGAAAAAAAGGGCCAACATGTCTAAAAGCTTTTTTGTCCTAACTCTGTTCTGACTCTGGGGACCATCACATGTAAAATATTATAGCTAATTGAAATCTTCTGATTGTGCACCAGAGTGACATCATCTATCACCACAGCTGTCCATATATCTGGCCTCAGTCCATGACTCTAGTCTGTGCAGTGATGAACACCAGTTACTTACACCCTATGGGTCTCATCCCACAGGGCCGATCATTCATTTCCTGTGTGCTTGCACTCCCCTGCGACCACCTTCTTGACACTTGTATGTATGAGGGGAAGATGGAGTGAGTTGCAAAAGACAGGAAATCCATACAGGCAGGCAGACACAGGTCACGGCGTTTCACCAGCTCTGCACAAAAGAGGTCCAGATTTATTGAATTATTGAAATCATACATGGCATCATCCAGATGTATTGATGCTACCGTGCGTCAAAACACATAAAACAAATACATCATGAGACCGTGCCGCCAGCGGTGCATCTACACGGGCCTGAAGGATGAGACAAGCGCAGCTGGCCAGCAGACGGTTTCTTTTTGGTCATCGCTGATATTCCCTCAGCAAAGTGCTGCATATTGTTTGCTGCTAGGTGGAATTAAGCTTTGTGTGCTGGCGGGCCGCTGTGGAGGTGGAGGAGGAGGGGGGAGGGGGGGCATTTTTGTGTGATATGGTCCATTGACTGCTTTTCCATAGCTCAGGAACAATAATGAGATTTTTTTTTTTTCCAGAATATCAGTGCCGCCATTCAGCGCACTGATTGTGTTTATGAAATTGTGCATACATCTCTCAATGCTGCAGCAGGGGAAGGGAAAGCTATTTTCAAAACATTAGCAAATTGTTTTCTGTTATTGTGCAGAGATTGATAAGAGTATGTGTTGTCTAAAGACACAGACACACACACAGAGTGAAAAAACAAAAACAAGCCATGGTTTGGAATTGCCTATTGCTCTTCCCATCCAGAAAAAAAAAAACTACTTAAAAAACATAAACAATATCAGCTTTCTTACTTCCATTAGGCTGTAACTACAGTTTATTCACTTGATTCTTAGCACAGGTTTATGGTGTTTTCTTTAAAAAGATCAAATTCACCATTATGGAGTTTATGTGGCTGTTATTTATTATTTATAATCTAATTCCTAGACACACACCATTACAGTTAATGGATTATTGGATTACTGAACGTTCCCACCGAGATATAAAAATGACCTTGAGCTTGATTTTTGAAATCTTTGGTGTATTTCACTACAGATCTTTTGTGCCAATTTACTTCAGATTTCACACAAATGACTTTTTATCTGTCAACCAAAGGACGTGCTTCTCTCTCATCTCATGCCTGGTAGGTCACAGCCCTCAGCAGCATCCGCAGTGACTTTAGAGGCGGCGAGGCCGGTTGTTTGTATCACAACAGACTCATTCTCCGATGATCACACAAGCACAACTGGACTACAATACGCTGTGATGCAGACATCAGAGGTGTGTTCTCAGCCCCTCTGAAGCCGCTTTGCTGACAAATCCTGTGTGAAAGCTGTTGAACTTACCTTCTTGAATGACGCTGCAAATAATACTGTGAGATATTTCGACTAATTGATTAGCTGTAGTTCTTTTGTTCAAGTGGAGGCAAGGGAGGTGAATGTACTGTGTTTGAAAAATAATCACCAATGAGGATGATTTATACGAGGAAATGCAAAAGTCAGACTGTGTTAGTGACACACGCTCAAACTGTCGTAATAAAACAGTATTAAATTTAACAGGCCTCTTGACCTGTTGGCACTAAACAGTCCAACACCTACGCGCATACCCATTCATCTCTCATTAGTTTAATTGCTGTCATAACAGTTTTGGGATGCCTCAGCACTGGAAATGCACTGAAATCTCAGCGGCCATGGAGGTATATTTTTTCCACCAGGAGACTACAGGCTGTAAAATGGCTGTAAAAGTCTGAGATTTGCAGCACAAGTCGAGGAGCCATTAATCCACTGGTAATGATCCCATCCACGCCTCCCTCCTCTCCCCCTTAGCATTTATTTTGTATTTTTCTCCGTCCTCCAGTCATAATTGAAACTCTTACCTGCTTCTTCAGCAGTCTGTGTCTCACTAGTTTGCTCGAAGGCAGCTATCGATTCTGGAGCATCAGATCCATGAAGACAATAATGATGA
This sequence comes from Chaunax sp. Z400, assembly GCA_037577475.1. Taxonomy (NCBI): domain Eukaryota; kingdom Metazoa; phylum Chordata; class Actinopteri; order Lophiiformes; family Chaunacidae; genus Chaunax; species Chaunax sp. Z400. The sequence continues at coordinate 8,897,626 of CM075201.1, read as the reverse complement.
ACAAAAACCAGACAGCGGCATCCTCTGTGATCTGGGCCAAAACTGATGGCCTCCGTAAGCATGAAATGCCTCATCTGGTGGATAATATGAGAGAAAGGAACACAATATGGGGATTTTCTGAGTCAGTTAGCTCATGGCCTCTTCTGCTTTTCATGCTGTTGGCTATGTCTAAATATTGAAGCTATAATTACTTTGATTTTAAGAAAGACTGCAAGTGTATGATTCTTTTCTGTGACAATCTGGGTCTGTATACACTGGAGATAACGATTCTCCATTCTATTAAAAGTGTGTATGATATATAAAATAAGTGAATATAAAGTGAATATTATATAAGTAGGAAAACAGATTTATAAAAATGCTTTGGTCATCGTGTGAAAGTTGCAAATCTTTACATGAAATCATATCCAGCATAATTTATATCAGGGGAATAATAAGACAAATGAAAGTAATGGAATTACATTATGTCTTGTTTGAAGTTTTGAAAAGAAAATTAATTGCATTTCAAAATAAATTTCAGAGAGTATTTTAGAAATATGCAGATACAGTCATTTAAAGCCTGATATGAATTTATTAATGCTTACTACAGCTAATAAATGCAATCTAAAATCTCTCAATAATTTTTTAGATCATATCACTAAGATGAGTTATCTATCCCATTATGCTGCTGATAATTATTTTCTAGATATCATTTTTAAAATCACCCCTGACACATTATCTTTGAGTGTTTGTCAGATGTCAGACTTCTCTTCCATCATAATGAAAAGGTCATAGGAACCATTTCCAAAATATAAAGCTCGCTGTTGTTTGTTTCTTTTCTCCACCTTCTCAAAAACAATCCAGGGACCAGCTCCACATACGAAGCCGTCTACGTTCTTGGCTGCAGACTATTTGCCATTCCCAGAAGGTCATTTGGTTAATGCACATTTGAGTTTTCATGGACTCTTAACTAGTTTTTAATCAGCAATTATTAGTGAATTGGAAGGCTGTGCAGGCGCATGACTCTCTGCCGGCAGGAGAGTGCCCATCAATGTCACGTCAATTTCCATGCCAAAGACTACATTAGGCCTGCAGTCTGGGAGGAAACAGCCACCTGAGTGCCTCATCTCCCCATCCACAGCAGTCTTCCCATCAACTATTGACTCTATTACACAGCTCTGTCAAAAAAATTTTCCGCTTCAAAAGAGGAGCAACCATTACATGGCTGTGCAGGGAGATAATTTAGTGATGCACATAAAATTAAGTGCATATCCATTGAACATTGCTCATTATTGCACTTGAATTCCTACAATGTCAGGCTTGTGTGAGGGTCCTGGATGCTTCCCAACCTTTCATTCCATTCCCATTTTCGAGGTATAAACACAGCTGGATTAATAAGGCTGATGTACTATATAAATAGCTGTCATTTTCATCTATATCTAGCCTACCTGTAATTGGCAATTAAACATGCAGGCATCTCAGACTAGCTCTTAATTACTGTTAATAAATGTTGAGGGGCCATGAGGTGTCCTCGCAGACTGAGGATGGGGGCTGTGAGTCTCCTGCAGTGCAACATCGCTGCATGAATATGCATGGAGGGCCAGATATTCCTCAGATCTCTCCTCTGCTTTTCAGGCTGAGGCACACAGGGGTGGCAGCAGAGCGCCTCTTGAACCACCACTTCTTCATTACACCTCCACAGCGACCAGAGCGTTGTTACTATGCTGCATCCTCGCAGTGGCATCTTTGCACACTGTGGCTTGTTTGTGTTTGCCAGGAGCTGTCACATTCAGCCTGTTAGCACTGGCCCAGGGGAAATTTACACAGAGCTGCTGGTATGAGGTGAAACCATCGCGTGAGCCGGTGTCATGCTGCCTGATGCATATTTGGTAGAATTTATGCGTTTGTGTGTCGCTGGAAGCCAGAAAAAGTTGGTGACCCTGAATTTTGGTGTTTTTTTGGTAAATAATAAGTAAATACATCTAAAAGGAATATGTTGAAATACATTGAGAAATGGTTGTGATCTGCACTTTTTGGCAACTGTACTGTAAAAACCTGTTTGTGATAACTCCCCTTCAGTTTAAAGATGATAGAGATATGAATGTAAGCGACACATTCCAGTAGAGTCGCCTCTGCTATACTCAAATCATTTTAAAACAAACGTTGGCTTCCCTCCCTCTGCTGTGAGCTGACATTTAGCTCCATAATGACTGCTGATTGTCTTGCAGTGGCCCACCAAACACCTGAATCCTTGTATTTAAGGGCCGATGAGTGTCGAGCTCTCTGATCATAATGGAACTTTTAGTTGGCACTTAATTAAAGACAGGTGGACTGGAAAGGTCAACCGGTTAGGCCTTTAAGTTAAAACCTCAACTGTCAGTCCATTTAATCATATTTCTCATTTAGAGAGGTTTTTAAAAAAAAATAAGTGTCCTTATTTATTTTGGAAATTAACAAAAATAAACAACCTTAAAACCTATTTTTTTATAATTTCTGATTTGTGTTTTACCTGCTTTTACACCGAATATTTTTATGCCATGTGTGCTCATATCTCCTCCCTCAAAAATCAAAAGCATCTTCCATAAAAGAGAGAAGATAGTCCAGACTGTCAGCTGGAAGATCATCATACCATTACACAAAGACAAAATAAACATGGCTGCAGTGTGATCTAAACTTCTAGTGCCTCGGCTCTGAAAAACAGAGCTGCTGGGCACCAGTATTGATTTCAGTCAGAATTATAGATCACCTTGTCTGAATGAGTGATGAAGCTGTCGCACTGTTGGTCTCACCTGACAAGCACTCACTTAAAAAAAAAAAAAGAAAGAAAGAAAGAAAAAGAAATCCTGATCCTTGAATTCCAATGCAACGGTAACATTATGTTTAAGAATCGTGATTTATCACAGAAAACATGGACACAAAGATATTTAGCACCAGCCGGAGAAAACTCATGACATCATCGCACTTAGCTTTGTCTGTGGTTGTCAGTGAAATCCTTACGTCACTGGAAAAGTCAGTTAAAATCAAGTAGCAGAAATTCTAGTACCATTTTCACTGCTTCATTCCTCTAGTTCGCCTCACAATCAATGTTTTGTCTCTGGCATGTGTAATGAAACTCACCTGAACTTATCACACTGTGACAGTCACATGAAAGGTAAACCCCTACATTGTGACCGTGCTGTTGCACAGCTCTGACAGGCCTGTCGTGCAGCAGCCTGTTTGCTCATCTACTCATCACATCCTCAGCCGTTTACACGCTGAGCCTCAGCTAATATTGATGCTCTCCATGTGATGCCGCTGATGAAAAATAAAGCACCGGCGGATGCTGCGCTGCATCCTCCCCGGCGCTGCCAGAGACCACTGAGGGGCAGCAGAATTACACAGCACTTCTTGTTTGTTCACCGCTTCCCTCAAATGCATTTTAGTGTTCAGACTCTATTAATCCTGCTGACTTATGAGTGACCTCAAAAATCCCAGTGTAGATATGATGAGTTGTGTGTTCAGGTGAAAAAACAAACACACAAAACCTTTAGTTTCTATTAAACAGCAAGTACACATAATAGTGTGGTGTCAGGATCCGGTTATGGGATGCAGATGCTATGGAGGGGGAATATCTCCCATCTAGTTCGCTACATTAATTCACATTGAAACGTTGAGATAAATACATTTTTTTGCCCATCCGTGGCAACTTTATGGCAATAAATAAATATGAAACAGTGAAAACAAGTCATATAACAATTCAGTTTATTTATTTTCCAGACAGACACATCAATTTCTGGACCACAGTAGAGGATGGAAACCTTTCACAGACATTTTTTGTCAATATTATTATTTGAAAATACAAATATAAAATTAGACTTTCCACATTTGATATGTGAGAGACCCCCATCCATTATTATTATTACCATTATTATTATTATTATCTTTTTTTTTTTCTCGTATATTTTACAACAGGGCTTAAGCAAGCCATATGATAACCTGAAAGATGCTTTCAGATGTCAGTCAAGTCCGTCTGTCTCTCGCCATAAAAAGTCGGTTAACATAAAAAAAGGGGCAAGTGTTAGGAATGGGCAGACGGCAGTGAAGAGAGCTCTGTGCTCAGCCTGCAGAAACATGGAAGCACAGCGGAGCCTCACACTGCCTGTCCATGCACTCTGAAGAGCTTCCAGGCTCCCCTCTAGGCTGCGTGGTCTGCTCCAAACTCTACAACACGCCGGGGGTGTTCTCTCATGTTGGTGAACACAAGCTAATAATGACACCTCCACTACATGAACCTGTGTATGAGCCGCGTGAGTAATATTCTGAATACAGCTGAGGTCTCCAGTTTAACATTATTCGGTTCAAATGAGTGAGAATTGCAAGTATATATTCATCTATATACATGTGTATTGCAACTTTCTATTTATTAATGAGCATGGGTGACATGGCAATGGTTTGGATTGAAGGGGAGATTCACCCTAAAAGACCAGTACAGCAGAACTTGTGCTATTTCTGTCACCTTGAGGAGTCCAGCCTAGATTTGGGAGCATGAGGAGATATCTGTTTTCTCCTGAAACAAGCTGACACTATAAACGGTGGTGTTATTGAGAGTCACTTTGTGGACTGGGAGTCTAACTTTGTGGTCACTGTGACTGTATCCGCTATCTCTCAGAGATAAGGGCACATTGTATGGTTTAAAACCATTAGCACCACTATGAATAAGCCTCTTTTGGGTATAAGAGCTGAAGAACGTTCAATGAGCCTTCAAAGTCAGTCCAATTAATTGGAAACGGAGCAGAGGCCGAAACAGTGCTTGTGTGATGTGTCCCAGCTTATGGGACACAGTTGTTCGTGTTCATATAACAGCTTCGAATCCCAGACGACAGAAATCTCATAAGCGTGCATGGTTTCAGGGCGGGAATCTCCCAGAACGGATGGGATAAATTGTTTGGCCATTGCCTAGCACTTGCCTCAATATTCAAGTTTAAATGGATACGGTAGTACACTAAAAATGTCAACAGCTTCCAGGTTGACTTTTTTCTTTTTTGATTCTTTTTTATTCTTAAACCAAGACCCCTCCCCTCTCCCCCGATGGATAGGCTAGTCTACTAAGATGTGAAACATTCATCAGCTGTAAACTGCTGTCAGTTTGAGATAAAATTAAAATTACAGCAAACGGAGCCATGCTACCTTAAAGTCCAAGCTGCAGGATCACAAAACTGGAGCCACCAGGCGCTGAAACAAACAAAACAATGTCATTTATAAATGCTGCACTGGTGTTGATGAAATGGCAGCTCATAATGGGGCTTCTTGTGTTGGTTTGAGTGGAGAGTATTTGATAAACGTATTCGGATAAATTCAAGGGACAATGCTGCAAATGAACAGGAGGAACACTTCATCCTTCATCCTGTTGGAATAAAACTACCCATTCAAATGGCTAAATGGTGTTATATTTATTGTCTGTCTACTGTTAAAGATGTCTGACATTAAAAGGTGAAAATTAGGCAAATATAACAAATTTTTAAAAACAATGACTTTCAGCTTTCTGTTGTTAGTTTCATCCAAGACTATTTTTGTTCTCCAAACTATCCATTATCTTTATTATTTTAGGTTTAAGTTTAATATTATTTGACTTCCTAAACATGCAGACATCATCTTTTGGGTTAATTTGCCTACTTATAAAGGACACAGTTATGCTTGTTGCATTCAGTGGCATCATTTGTCCATTAGCTTCACCAACAAATCTGCCCTGACTATACATACTGTATGTAATCTGACGGTCTATACTGGACGTGAAGAATCAATAGACACTAATGCTATTCATTAAAGTAACATAATTCAATTTTAAGACCCCATGGGGGGAAATAAATTAAATTACTGATATAAAACCCTAAATTATGTTTTATTGAAATTATACTCAAAAATAACTCAATCTGAGGCTGGAGTGTGCTCACAGCTTGACATCCTGAATATTTAATGGGTTTGTTTACAACAGGTCTGTTTTTGCTTCAAATCCAGCAGGACTGAATTTCAAATTCAAGGTTTAAATTCAGGGTTTAATATCTTTTTTGTTTTTGTTTTAGATTTGCAATGATTCAAAGCTTTAGGGTGCTGGTCCAGCATCATTACATGAATTTTAGAGTCTTGATACACAACTCATCTTCTAACACCTGCTAATATTCCTCTGGAGCGAGAGGTTTTCCATTCGATGGAGTCCTTTGCAGGTTTATATCTACACTAATGCCTCGATGATGTTAATGTGTGTTAAAAACAACACTGATAACGGCTTAAAACAAAACACTCCCAGACAGATTCAAGTTATTGGAATTATTGATTAAAAATCTGAGAGTGACATAAGATCAAAAACTATTATCTAAAATCTTGGAGATGTTGAAGGTTATTTCATGAGGACTAAGACTCACACTCTTCTAATAATTATTTCTGTGTTTCTTTAAAAAATTATGAAAAATCCTTTACGTAATTTTCTTTTCCCATGATTATAGTCTGTGTCCTCTATTAGAAAACAATCATAAAACAAGAGTTTTGCATATCTAGCATTAGCATTTAAGGTAGTATGGCACACCCCTTTTAAAACATTCAAGGGTGGGGATCCAAATAATGCCTTGTGAACAATTCCATCTTATGGCAGCTGTTTCTCTATTGTTCATCAATGAGAGCTTTGGTTAGCTGAAACCATGTGAGAGTGGCACAAACCAAACCAAAAATAAAACATACAGGGAATAAATTACAATGAACCTCTATCAAAATAATTGTCTGTAAATATCAGAATAACAAGATCATTTCGAGAAAGGTCTATCTTGACTGGTCCTAAATCCACTATTCACTACAAGTATTATATTAATGAGTCCTATATAACATCTACTTCGTAATTACAGGAGATAGAAAAGGAGCGCGGGAGGGAGAGGGATAAATATGAGAGAAAGGAGAGGTAGAGCAGGGAGAACAACAAAGACCACTACACTGGTATCAAAGACAGCACTCTGTTTACAAGTTAACTGTGATTTCTTTACACACTAATGAAATACATGGATGATCAACAAAAGAAGTCGGATCTCTGAGGATGGGGGATGGAAAGAGAGAAAGCAATGGATGCACAGTACATTTTAATAGTATATTACAATTATTAATATATAAACCACAAAGTATCAATAAAACTCTGATTAAACTTGAAATCAGCAAAGAAGCATCTTTCTTTTTTTTTTTTTTATAGTTTTGTATTTCTTATTTTCTTTTACATTTGAACATTACAGGTTTTTTTTTTCTTTACTCTTTAAATTATTACTTGATCACACCTCCGTATCATTTACTTTAGAAGTATCCAGCATATTTCTTTACCTGGTTGTTTTGAAATAAAACAGACAGGAAGTGGACAAAAGAAAACAACAAAATACACTTGCTGCAGGCAAAGTATGTCAGAATACACACCATTCATTCCATCAGTCGCTAAAAACAGGGCTGCACTCTGTAGCATACTACTATTACTATCAAATGAGTAAAATCATTAACCACACATACTGTGTAAAAACGGGTGCAGCGGCAGATAGTGAATAATTCAGTGTCATCTTTTGACCCTGTATACATTTCTTTAGATGAGACATGGGTTTAACATATAAAGAAAACCAAGTGTACACTCCAACATGTCAGTTACTATTTCCCCAGCTGTTAACTTACCTCAAAACTTTTAAATGTTTGACTAGTTGAGAATACGTTAACCCCCAAATCCTTCATACTATCCCAAAGCACAGGGCCATTTTTAAAAAGCCAACATGTACATGTGCAAATAGGAAAAATGGCCTGTACTTTACTACTCACAGTGCAATGATTACTCGCTTTTTTACCTTTCAGTGTTTTCAGTTATTTTGCCACTAGAATAAATTAAACCTGCCAATGATTCTACAATAGAACTCACATAGGCTGAGGTATGGTATCAAAATGTTTACTTTCCTAATTCAATCAAAAAAAAAAGAACTGATCCAGAGAACAAGCATTACATAAAGGCTCTAGCACAGAGCCCAGATATTATTGTGTTCCAAAAATGAATCAGGAACAAGCAGGATGAAACAAATAATAACATACAGCTAACAAGTTCCTCTCAAGAGTATAAAAGTGTCAGGATGCACAGAGCACTGTAAAATGCCTGGTTCAAGTTCTAATCTTCACGTCTAAGTACAGTGTGCTTTGGATTCAATCGTCTTTTTTCTCTCTTTAAAATGATACTGATGTCTTAACAGTTTGACCAAACATACCAACCAGGCTGTTTTTTTTTTTTATTTCTTAAAACCGTGTTGACTTAACTCACCGTTTGTAAATTTGCTGGTATGACACTTGTAAAATTATTCAGCTTCGGTATTTACAGAGCGAGTGTGTTGTTTGACTCTGGGGTCATTATACCGTGTTCCAGCAGAGAAAAGTATAATAATAACTGTGTACAGCTTCTTCTTCTATTCACACGCTATAACATGTTCTTTAGACACACCATCACAAAAATATGCTATTCTCTCACTGAGTTGGTTATATGCAGTGACTGGAATAATATGTACAGCTACATTTCTTTTTCTCAAGTTTGAATTCACAATGTTGTTATATGAAATTTGTTATAGCATATATATATATTTCTAAACAACAAAAACAACACTTATAAAAAAGGACCATAAAAATATTGGAGTCCTCTTTGTATTGCCCAAAAATAGGTAATTATGGTTAACAATGAGACATCACAAGAAATAAAACAGCTACTAAGGTTTATTACTTAGATACCCTCTTTAAATTTTCCTTAAAATGTATTTTTTTTTCTGACTCTCCACACTGAGCTCCTTTTTTAGTGGAAAGACTGGAACATCAAACCAATTGTCCTTTACACTAACCGATACAAAGATGAAGACATGACTTGCAGATATTCTTGGCTATGACCCCTGCACATCAAAACAAAATCCATTTACACAAATCTACAAACAAAAAAAGATGGAAAAAAAGGGGAAAAAAAGACACAAAATGAAGGTTCAACTAAAATGACTTCCTAAGAACTAATCCAAACGAAACCTAACAAGGAAATAGGTGAATGAAATCGACATGAAACATCATACCAAACCAGGACGTGAAGTTATAGGAGGTTTGGATTATAGTACAGCAGTTGTTATTTTTCTGAGATGACTGACGTTTTCTTTTCTTCTTCATATGGTTCTGACTTTCATTCTTTTCACCATGGTGACGCTGTAGTGCTTGAAGTTGGTTAGCATCACCTGCACACAAAGCCAATTAGAAACTTCGTCCTGTCTTTCTTGGGCCACCAGTTATACTCTGCTGGGCGATAAAGGGAAGAAAAGGATAGCAGCGGCATTAGAAAACCATTTGCATAAACCCTACCCATAAATACTGTATCAGATTCACAGTAACTTTTAATGACAGGAATCTGTGGACATTAATACGGCCTCAAAATGAAATATTTTGAATGCCTGCTGAGGCATAATAGCATATAATAAATGTGACGGCAATTATCACGAAGTGCAGCAGGTCAAAACTTGCTGCAGGCATAACATTAATACACATAATTAGAGTAAAGAACACCCCGATTAACAACTTGGTGCATGTATGTTCCACTGTACAAAAATCCATACTTCTTAGCTACACCAAATGTGATACAAACCATAGCTGGAAGCACACATAGCGCTCAAGACATTTAGAGTAGTTTTTATATTGTACATATGAGGGACAACGTTAGTGAAACAGATGATTTAGTGACAAAATAAACATGCTGAAACATCCTCATAGACAGTTACTGTTTGGGAAATATTAATTGATTCAAAGCCATTGACTTGATAGTTAAAGGTTTTCAATTTGAGACAAATCTTAGCCATAGCAGTGAAAGAATGTGACTAAAACATGTGTCAGGATGGACTAATTTCAAGGAAAACAAGACAAAATGCAGAACTGGTAGTATATATGTGTGTGTGTTTCTTTTACTATACACAAACTGATCATGATGGTTGGAATTAGAGATACATTTTTTTTTTTTGTTGAGAAGTCACACAGAAGACAACCTCATCAAACCTGGCGCCACACTCACACTTTACCACCGGCTCTGTCATTCTGTGGGAGGTGAATACACAACCAACAATGAGACGAACATATATTAGAAATGCACAGTAAATAAAAATGCAATACCTCTGATGAGATGGCAACCGGCCACCTGTTCAATGGTATCCATTTGTAAAAGCTGTCGCAATCAACGGGCCCTAAAAGTGTACAGTTAGTGCTGTTGTCAGTATGCATTTCAAGGAGACACAAGTGAGTATCATAACAACTGCTTCTTTCATTCAGTTTTGATCATGTTCAGCAGCAGAGCACGACACTGTAGTGGCATATATATATATATATATATATATATATATATATATATATATTACATACAGCTGTGTTGAATAGTCCTATCATGGTAAACATTGTTAAAGTTAGATACACTGTATACAGTGAATGATCTCACGCTGTGTTAAATCATGGAAGAAGCTGCAATGACCTGAGTGAAAAATACGTGAGCGATAATAACAGACGACGCGAGCCCTATTCATGGCAACATACACAAGTGATTCTATCTGAGAGCATGCAGAGAATAGGATGATGAAAACCCCCTCAGTTAGACCCGAGTGTTTTTCAGCGCTGAACGCTTTTCATTATGTTGCTCAGTTATCAGGATACTGTGAATATTGCCGCTGACAGGTCTGAAGAAATCCTTGAAACCACACACAACAGTGAGAAGCACTTTCAATGGTGATTATCTGTCTTTATCACTCCAATCAGCTAATTGTGCTCTAATTGTCTTGCATAAAAAACAGTTAAGTTCATTACTGCTTCTTCACAGTGGCTGTTTTGATATTGGCTAAAGGGATTAATAAAATCACTGGAGCGTGAGACTGTGGGACAAAACCGTGACTCCGAAGTCATCCGTGAGGTTGTGACATATGATGATCTTATGTGTATTTGGTTCCAACAGCATTCTCGCTGGAAAAAAAAAAGGATTACAAAAGCACATTTTAGTTCTGAATCATTTCCTATTTTAATGTTGTGAATAGAGAGATCATCTCGCCGAGAGCAGAAAGTCAGAGGGGCTGCTGCATCACCTCTCTGCTTTACTGCACTCTGATTCATTGGGTAATTCAGGAGTGGTGATTGAGTGTGCTGCATCACTGGCACAATTTGACATTTTGAAAGGGAATCCAAAAAAAACAAACAACCCCCTTGCCTGGATTATGAGGGTAAAAACACAGTACGATCTTTACTGCTTCATAAACAAGCCCTTTCGAGCCGTTTTAACGCAAATAAGATGAAAAGCCAAATGTTTCTATTCAGAAATCTGAGGATTTATTGCATTTAAAGATTTGTTTTTGCATTCTCTAACTGGGCACTAAACTGTGGCTGCAAACTGTTGCAACAAATGATAAATAATGGAAACAAACAAGCCTCATTTCCATCTGCAAACTATCTGCTCGTAAATCTGCTTTGAAAATGAGCCAGCTTGGTCTTTCATAACAAATATTTTTCTTCCTACGCAGAGACCAGCAGATTATGGCAGATAGCCAGTGGACCTAAAACAATTAATAAGAGAGGCTTTGCTTAGGAAGCAAAAAACAATAAAATGCATTTTTCTGTTAAGCTATGTTTTTGTTGGGGTATCATAAATCAATTACACAACTTACTAACATTAAATGAGCTATTTTACCCTCTCATGAGCTGTTTGTGCATTTGGTGCCAGTGACACGACCCCATACCGGCAACATTACCGCTATAAAAGTCTCACATTAACTTCTTCCTTGCTAAGCCGCTACACTTGGATGACACAGCGTACCGCAACAAGTGATAAAGAGGTGCACAAAATGTTGTACCGTGAACAAACAGAATGATAAACATGCCTCAAAGTCAACTTAAACAATACAGCAAATAACTAGAAGAATCCCACAAACACCAACTTATTTTAATTAATGATGTGGACCACTAAGTTTGGAAGGAGTTGGCTTCACCCTGTAGTCGCGTGGCACTCTCTTGCAGTCCTAATGGGCTTGTTGTTGCTCCACCTCAGTTAAGCCATGCAATAATTAGCTTCTTTGGGAAAGCAGGTGTTATTTTCACAATGTATACCATGTCACTCAGTTCAATCATGTAAAACAGAACAAACAACAAGCCTGGCAATGAGTCTACAAGCTCCACCCTGATACGTCTTGCTAGAGGCCATAAAATCTTAGACTAATTATTCAGCAAGGTAGATTAACACACAAGCAAAGTAAACAAACAGCTGGCCGAGTCTAATTTTAGGGTGTTTGAACCTGTTCTGTTCATTGACAACAAGGTCCTGAGCACACTTTTTATTTGACTGATTCAGGCTTTAGATGTGACTGTCTGGGTTATGCAGCATCCAGTCCTCGCCTGTTTTATGACAGCAAACTTACAAATGCTAAATGAGGTCCCTTCATTATTGCAGCAGTCACTGATTTCCATGGCTTTCAGACGATCTCTGCAAGACTTTGCATTATAATAAAAGAGGAATCTATTTAATAAATTATACTGGCCAATTTGTATTAAGTGCCATTATGTTGCCAGGCTACGTCTTCCTTGTCAAGAACACTTGGGTTGAGACTTTCCAAGCATTATTGCAGTTGCTTGTTTTCGATTGCAGTGAAATAAAGACGCAGGATTACAAACAGGTGGCTGCACGTCGCCTAAATTGAGACAGAAATCTGAGCACATAGTGCTAGCACTGCTAATCTTACACTTATGAGTTGACATGGCAACTGGCAGCTAACTCACCAGCACCTGGCTCAGCAACTACATCATGACAAGGACACTGGCTGAGACAAAACCTGCTTGGAAGCCTTGTCCTAGTGACGGAGCAAACTCCAGCTCTGGGACAGATGGCTTTCTAAAAATAAAAGAAATTTGTTCTGGGAAGGTGACACAGGATCTGAAGTGAGGTGATCTGTGCAGCGGCTAAGGGGAATAAACATTTGCATTTGACACAGAAAACTTTGAGCGCTGAGAAAGGGCCTAATGCACAAAGTGCTTAAGGGACCTCTGAACTCGGTGACAGTAGAGAGTAGAGACATTGCTGCAAAGAAATAGTCCAATGATAGCTTTGAATTTATCTAGAGGAAGGTGGTGGTCATTTTTATTAATGCAGTGGATGAGCATGATAATAATTAGTAAGCTCTACTCTTTATGATAAAGTCTGTATTAGAGAACTCACAGTGATGCTGGGGCCAAACCCAGAGCCAGGCTGAGGGCTAGCAGCACTAATGTAGTTGCCCACAGCCGAATCCTGGCTGCTGGGTGCGTACAGGTCAGCCACAGGTCCTGGACTATTAGCACCAGGGAAACCTCCGGGCCTTGACGGGTTGGCGCCTGCATACAAACACAGCGAGGAGCAGAGCAGTTCAGACACATCCTGCAACGATCAGTCTGGTTCTTAAGGGACACATTTAAATCAAAAGAACACATTACTGGATTCATATATTTGTCTCCAAGGACATTGCTCATAGGCCATTTTACAGGTTACAGAGAATTACTGCTTGTGAAACGTCATGCTCAATATCAGTCGATGTCAACTGACAAAATAGTGCAAGATTTAGGTTGAAAGCACCAAATTAAGGGTGAATCCAGTATGATATTCTAAATATAATCTACATGCTGTGTGTATTATGCATAGGAGTAACATTCACTTCGTATAATCATGCACAACACAAAACAAGCACATTTCTAGAGATACTTCCACCATGCTAATAAATTAGTAAGGTTGCAGTGCCATGCATAATGTGAAGGAGTACTTGTAAAACAACTTCGGCTGTTGAATAAAAAGGGTAAAAGAGGATTATTATTATTATCATAGTGACAATTTTAGATTGCACAGGAGCAGCTATATGACCTAATGAATCACAGATTCCGGGAAGATCCTGCTAAAAATATCCTTGAGTCTATTTCAGCTTTACAGTCTGCTGGAGTAACTTCAGGCATAAAAACGAGAAGTATGTGAGACAAGAGGATGAGGCATAAGGGGGAAATATAAAAGCTTGACCCGAGTTCGTCTGCAGGTCCAAACTCAAGAGGGATAAAAAAGAAATACTGTACATGACTTACCACCTTTGCTCTGTGAGTAAGAGCAACTCAGACTAATAAAATGTCTTTTGAAATCCAAATGCCTGCGAAAGGCCAATAACACTGGCAATACAGGGAAAAAAAACAGTCGGGGAGAAAGAAAAATGCAGTGATCTCTTAACAGCAATCTCCTCTGCTGTCAGCTCCGCATAACCCTCTGTCTCACCCCGACTCAAACACAGACTGAGGAAAAAAATGTACAACTGCATTAAAGAGAAATATTTTCCGACCACAGAAAACGCTCCATCTTCTCTATGTATGAGCTCAGCCCTATTGCGCCTGAGGAATATCGTACGTTAGGACATATAGAGTGGAAGTGCAATGCAATGCAATATGTAGCTGCAGACACTCACAACAAACTGTATCAGTCACCATGTTTAACATGTCACTCTCAAAGCTACAGACATGTTATGTCAATTAGAAGCACCTAAAACCATACTCTAGATATCCACACATGAAGCCATCTCACTAAACACACATCTAGTGGAGCTGCTGTTTAACTGCGCGGACTTTAAACAGTGAGCAGCTAGCGCTCTTATCTTGCCTGCACAGCCCCCAGTAGGCTGGCTTATTATATAATTAAGGATTTTTTCAGTTGAAATGGCAATCCTCATTTCCCTATGTCTGGTGAGTTTTATTAATGTGGCTCACCCCTCTCTCTCTCTCTCTCTCTCTCTCTCTGGGAAGCTCATTTTTTCATTTAAATGTAAGGGTTGCACTGGTTCTGCATTTAGCTTTGGGAACAAATCAATCCCATGTGCGATGTGGGTCAGATGGTTGTTGAGAATAAGGCCCACTGGAACACAGTGAGTAGTGTGTTACTTTTCATTTTGTTTTGTTTTTTAACGGAATGATAGTGGGATGTCTTTTTTTTTCTGCTGTAGATACATATAGAGTGTGGAGGGGAAAAAATAAATCATTTGATGCTAAGAGTGTTTCTGTGTGGAAGAAAATTGGGAAGACCTGAACTAATAAATGTCAAATGTGTAACTCAATGTGAGACACTGTGTGATATGTTGCCTATTTTCTCCTTCTAACTCTTTCAAATGTAGTGTTACAGTATGAGATTTGCCATCAAACTGCATATGGAGACTACCCTATTCTGCTTTCCAGGCTGGGAATCTACAGTAGGTGCTGCTATCTTCATCTGTGGACTGACCACTTGGTGAGGAGCAGATTAAATCATCTATGGGGAATCTATTGTATCACCTAATGCTCGTAATCATCATCAGTACACTCTTAATAGACACAAAAATCAATTACATTTCCTGAAAATCATATTTCTGCTCTTATTTACTTATACATCCAAATAAACACTATCATTCTGCTTCTCTTTATATAATGTGCTTTTTTAAAAATCATTAGGCTCAACAACACAGTCCATTTAAAAGAAAACAAGCACATAAATTATGCTACGATGTAAACGGCCTGTGTTGACTCACGCAGGATTTGAATGTGTCCTCTCTGGTGAGAAAATCCTGTGCTTTTCCAACCAAGCAAGCAAAACTCAGACAGAAACAACCAGCAGAATGACTTACACTAGCTGCTGCTAACAGCTGAGGTGGAGCAAAAGCCTTTCAACTCTTTATGTCAGCTGCAATGAAATTAACACACTCAAACTAATCCGCCAAATCAACAGAAACTATGGCGTTGCTGAGTGTATTTGCGGTGATGTAAAGTAGAGGTAACCTTCCCTTGCCATGCCGTGTGTGAAATTAGCAGATATCTATGGAGTAAAGGGTGTGGTGAACTATGCCTGTGATGCTATCAAACTTCTGCGAGTGTTGCTAAAACAGCAGGCCGACGAGAAAAGCTTCAGAACGCCAGAAAAATCACATCAGTGTTGTTTCTTTGCAGCATGAATGTTTTTATATTTGCTGAGCTAAAGTTTGGAAAAAGACAGTCTGAAGGAAATGCCAACATCTGCCTGGGGCAGCTGGCCAACACTTCAGCTATTAGAGAGAGAGTTGGCACAACAGTATTTATTTTATTGGTCCAAAAAGGGTGAGAGGACAGCCCCTTTTGTTTTCAACATATTGTTATTGTGAAAGTGGAGACACAGCAGTGAAGGCCCGAGATTGAAGGCTATGGCGGCATTAGGGCCCAGCAGGAGGGACGCAGGTCTCCAGATGCCACTGAGTGTAGGTCAACACTGTCCCACATTGCATGAAGGCACTTCTCTAAACTAGACCTCCTTTAATTAGAAGCACTTTTGATGAAATAAACATTGGTGGTACGTCATGTCAGTGAAAACGTGATCATGATCATATAATCATCAGAATAAACAAATAAAAGGAACAGAAATACTGTAGGATTAGACATTCTGAAGGCTACCATCTGCTCTTATAGAAATAGCATGACTTTAGCATTTCTATGCATTGCATGCGGGTATTTAACGCCGCTCTGGAGTGTGGTGTATTTTACTTGTCAGTGGAATCTCATTCCTGGCTTTTTAAAGCTATGACTGCATAAGGTAGATAATCATAAAAAGCACATAAGATGACAATGTGCTAGTGCTGTAGAATAATGGCTGTATTATGCAAAAATGTTGTCAAGTGTCTAACTTTGCACAGCAGTGCTACTGAGCTCCCAGACTTTCTCACACTAATAATTTGAGCAATCATTCTTACACTTAAAATACTTAAAGGGCTCAACTGAGAAAAAAAGACGCACTCCTACACTTAACTCATTCCTTTACTATTCGAAATTCAACTTGAGATACATTAGGGAGGCTGGTCTACTCTCAGACATCATCAGTAGTTATTATTTTCACATGCAAATGAAGGATTGCATTCTGAATGTGTGTTGGCCCCTTATGTGCAAGCAGGGGCTGGAGCATAACTTCACAAAGAAAAAAAGAAAATCTACATTAGAAATTGAAAGGAGGAGGAAGAACATGCAATGCTATTTTATCAGCAAGATGTTTTTTACATGTATTTTTTTTTTTTTTTAAGGGGAGTATTTATCTCTTTCCTTAACAAAAGAAAATGGAAATAAAATAAATAAATACTGTGAATAAATAAACAATATTAGATCATCTGCATGGAATAATGTCATGAATCAAACTGAAAACTCCAAAACGTGGATGAGATAGATGCGCATATACAAACCTGGGTTCTTAAATTGATCCGGGCTGTGTAGGTGCTGGAGGGGGGAGTTGCAGGCGGAGGTGGCATGCTCACTGTGCAGCATCTGAGCCGCTTGGGGCCCCAGGGAGCCATAGTCAGCAAAGGAGCAGGGCCCCCCCCTCTGGTCACTGGGCGCAGAGTAAAACCCATAATCGGGCAGGCCTGGGAGATACAGTATAGGGTGGGGAGGGGAGGGGAGGGGACTCCATCATTGTGGAAATCAACTTTTTCATTGTCAAAGTCAGTCCAGATTGTTGAGCATAGCTTGGTGTTGTGTTACACCATTTTTTAGGTTACATCCTTGCGTTTTTTTCTTTCTGCTTTAATTGGCCCTCCCTGCCCTCCCTCCCCAGCAGCTCCTGCCATGTGGCCAGGCCCCCCTGGCATATGGTCTGTGCTAATGTATACATAAGCTGTGCAATTGTTAATACATACTCTAACTTTATAGAAGACCTCTTCAACAAGCATAAGGCCTGATTCAAATGGACCAGTAACAATAAGTACAAAATCTGCAGTACGGTCACAGCTTTGATATGTTGGCTTTTCCATAATTGCCCCCTGTTTTCTTACAGTCATTAAAAAGTAGGATAAAACTTGAGTATCATTAAAACATAGGTCAATACATTTCTCATTTCAAACTGAGGACTCTTTGCTGATATGGCTGAAGGAAGTCATTCAAATGAAAAGAAACAGACAGTGACCCAATCAATAATTAATTTGAAGCCTATTTTTGACCAATAGCAACATAGGATAAGTTTTTTTTTATGTGCATAAGGTACAGAGACAGTCGTGTTTATTGATAATAGCCATTGTGAAGGACACTAAGTACCCTAAGCACGTCTGAGATCGGCCTCTTCCAATGATTCTCTCTTTGACACAGATGGTGGATTATCAACAAAATGTCTTTCAGCAATAAGTCGTGCTGACATTTATTGCTTGTCCTCTCAATCTGAGACAAGCTGCTCATATAAAGACTGCAATTAAAAGAAACTGCTTCTCCTCACACCTCTTTGATAACAGAGTTAATCTACTCAGGAGGGATTGAGATCGGTGACATCAGGTTTTTCATGCCGAGTTTCACCCGCTGTGTGTTTTTTTTAAACATTTTTTTAAATCTGGGTCCCCGAGCGAGTAACCATTCAAAGCCACTTCACCTCTACTCATTCAGACTGAGATAGTCCACTTCTGCCAAATGGAATGTAAGCACCAGCCATGTTTCTCACCGCCAATGCTTTTTAGCACTCTGATCTCTCCACTTGTGGGCTGTCTGCCCACTCATCAAATTATAGGCTCCAAAAACGGCAGGCTTCCCACGTACGTCTCATAATGCCTGACAGATTGAACAAAGCTCAAGAACCAGTGATTCCATTTACTTCACTTAGACAAATGTCACCGAAAATTGATTGGCCTTGCTAATGAGAAAAAAACTGGATCAATGGAACAATTATAATGTGGAAAAACCATTTGAGAATAGCACAAACCATGTTATTGGGAATTCATAAAGAACTGTAATATGTCACCAGTTTATAGTGTAACCTGGAACCAAACAAGCATGGCTTTCCATTTTATGACACTTTCACTATGCTTAATTAGTGAACATAATAATAATATACAGCTGAACATGAATCATGTTGTATCATCTTGATCAAAGTGAAGTTGCAGCATCTATGCAGGGTTTAGTTTACATTCAAAATGATAGAATGATTATTTTTTTAACTCATGAAAGGAGATGCTGATTGGTGAAAGACAATTTTTATAAATATCATTATAAACTAGACCACGCACACATTAAAATACAGTGATTTGGGTATTAAATCTAAATAACGGAGCAGATTATTGAAGATGTGTTTTCTTTCAAATTGGACAGAAAAGTTATTTTAATTTGAGAAAATTTTATAGCTGTAAGTAAAAACAAATAAAGCTGAACAGACCCTGTGTTGAGTTTTTTTTAAAAACTTTGCCTTATTTCTCGACTAGAACCTGCAACATTTAAGCTCACATTGTACGGATCAACTGCCCTGACGAGGGTGCTTACACTGAACATACCACGAATCAATTTTGTCTACTGAAAATTCCAATAAAGTTTATTCAGAGAATGACACCACATCATCAACAAAGAGACAAAGGCAGCAGTACTTTGTCTCATGCTATTATGAGCGCCACGCGGTGAGAAACAAATGAAGACGATGTAGACAAAATGGTTTGTACATCCTGCAGCAAAGTTCAGTTTTAGCCACAAAAGTTGAAATAACCCTCCTTTAATCCTGAAACAAGCTACCGACAGCTTTTGTATTGCGATACAGGGAACGGGACCATGAAAAAGTGGACTAGATAAAAATTGCATGACCAATCTTGCAGAAATCTGAACCGTGTCTGCCCAACTTCACAGAGTTCAAATCTCATCAAATGTGTTTCAAACAACTAATAGAGTCACGTAACACCAAGTTTATGCAACCTACGCTTTGAAACTAGCAACCACCAGGCAGTGCTCCTGTAAAATAAATATATACAATATACACTGTACAGTGAGTTAAGTCCAGAGATCTTCCTAGATTGTATATCATATTTATCCAAGGACTGATTTTCAGACACTGCATGCCACCGTGTTGTCGGCAGGGGTGGCAGGCTCAGGTGAGAAACTGGTTTTGTTTGCCAGCAACTGGAAAAGAGTGGGACTAGCCTCACAGTGCAGGCACACATTCTCGAAACCATGTATTTTCATCAGTGGCTATCTGATCAGTTATGCAGGATGAGACGGGGCAGAGTGTGCCCACAGCTGCCTCAGTATAACCGATCATATCACTGTGCCTCAGACCTTCCCACTATTAATATTCACACAATCTATCTAGAACAATGGGCCTTTCTTGGACTCCCTTTTTTTCCACTGGCCACTAATTGGATGTAATTACTCATCTACAAAACAAATGAGTGTGCTGAGGTTGCCTTGGAGACTAGATCAGGGTACCCAGCAGTGCGAATCGTTCGCAAGGCGTCATTTATACTGGTAATTATCTCCCCTACCACCATCCCACCCTCTTTCCCTTCTGCCCTCAGTGACCAAAGTTGGCTGTGAGGCAATGGAGAAGGGAGTGTCTTGCAGTCATTTGTTACTGACATCATCGGGGTGGCTCTCTGTCAGTGGATAAATGCCCTGCTCTCGTTGCCACTTTGCCAGGTGACTGCCTTTAAGGAGGAATCACAAACCTTGAAAGTACTCCTGCTCTTTTTCACACGAGTTGGAAAATAAAACTAATCACGCTGATGATAAAATATAGCGTCATGCTCCCTGGCCTGTTGGGATTTGGGAAAGTGAAAAATATTTTCATAAGTTTTTCAGTGGTCTGAACCAACTTTGTGATTATCCTCAATTCAAATGCCACAGAAACCCAACATATTAAGTAACACATACACACATTCAAAGGCACAATCTGTGAGTCTCACCAGCATAATTCAAACCTATGCTCGAACCTGCTATTAACATCACATTAATTAACAGGTCTCTCATTACAGTGATGCTAAACAACACCTTTATTTGTTATGTGATTTTATAAATTCACTTATACGGTATCTGCCAACACATCATGAAAAAGGTTGACTTTTAATTTCTATGTCAAACCTTTGAGTATTCATAAATATACTGTTTTTTTCTGCTATCAACAAAAAAGCGGGAATCGGTATGAATAAATATCTGTTACCAAAAGTTATTTTCATTTCTGCTAGGAATAATTTTTCGTGCAGTCGCTCCTCCCTTTCCCTCGTGGCGCCACTGAGATTCCTTGGTGGCCATCAAACCACATCACTCTACAGAAGACGTCAATAAACCTGACATGCTGCTTCTCAAATGAGCTTTGAATTTTAGAGCTACCATAATTAGCTTTTTCATTTTCACCAATGTCATTTAAAAATAGCGTGAAAGAAACTAACAGCTCTTTTTCTGTCTAGCCTTGCTTTCACTTTCCATTTGAAATAATCTTTTCTGAATGAATGGCTGAGTAATTAACAGCACTAGACACCCTTTTCAGAGAGCACAGACATTTCATAAATAATACATATTTAATGTCTTGTCATTTTGTGTTCAGAGAAGCTTGGCTAATTAATTTTAACAGATGATTTCTTCTTGCATTTACTCACCCATCGTCAGGTTTCTATTTTTTTTTTTTTTTTACTTTTCATTTTATGCCTGCGTTTCCATTCCCTTGCTGTTCTGTCTAGTAATGGGCAAGAGAGCTCCTGATTTACATTTACCTTCATCCATGGTTAGGGAATGATTGTGGAAAGTTATATAGGAAAAAGAAATGTAAAACAATGCCTAACAGTGTACAGATTATCCCAGCCTTGGCCTTTTGGCTGTACACATTTTTTAAGCATGTCTGGTCAGACTTAAGTGGTCTGAAAAAAATCTAAGGCTCACTATGACTGTAATCTGAGAGTCACAATAGTTACATCTAATGATCATTTAGATAAACAAGGAAGGAAAAATATGCCTTAAATGTGACTGGCTGGGAAATAAGGTTTTACCAGAGATATTCTAATAGTAGTAGCAATATGCCATTCTCAGAACGTCCGGGTAAGTAGGGGGCGCTAGCGAGTTAGTCCAAAATGAATGGGGCTCTATGGAGGCACAAGCCCCAAAATTAAATGTTTATGGGGAAAAAATTATTTCTGTCAACTTTCATCATGTTTTTGATATAATGGGTTGATACAATAAATATAAGTCCATTTGATTTTTTTTGCTGCTTCAATTGTTGTGAAATACCGTTATTTAAGTAGTCTCAGTGGTAGAACTCTCTGCTCTCTGGTAGCACCACAAGCCATTAATAGTCAATGGAATATTTCTGCTTTTACATTAGCAAGATCTACATCTGGCTCTCAAAAACGAAGGTCTTCCTTTGGACATTCATTCGACTTCATTTCAAAAACGTCTGTAGACTTCGGGAGACTTTGAGGAAGGGTGTCGGGTTGCAAAAAGTTGTAAATCGTTAACTGACCAATCAGCATTCATTTGAAAAAAATGCTAGTGGTTTGTGGGACAAGAACATTGGTGTGTCTTCATTTAACTTCTGATATATAATCAATACTATATTTGCACAAACTAAAATAAAATTTGGGCTTTTTGTCTAGAAGTAGGTGAAAATAATTTTATATAATTATTATTTTTCTCCTTTGTGAGCGCCCTCTAGGTGAGTTGCAGCTGATTTTGGTATACAATGCAATTAATAGGGAGTGAACAGGCTGTATGTAGAATGGCTGTGGTTTTACATCAATACTCAATCATATTGTATGTTTATAGATGATCAAATCTTACATCTTACACAATTTAATTTGGAGGCATTTTTTCGTATAACTGTTTATATTATTATGTGTATTAAGGTAGATATGCAGGAAAATATACATTTTACATAGACGTCTGTTTATAATTACAAAAGGGTGAAAAGAAAGTCTAATTAAAAATCTCACCTCAAAACAAATATATCCTAAAAATGAAACACACTCCTGTACTGAATGGAAGGGTGCAACATATGATGTATTTCTAAACAGAATTTACAGGACAGACGACAGAATACCCGACTCCCCTTAAGCCTTTGCTAAGTTTTCTTTGGAGAATGTGTTGCGTATGCAGCCCCTGGAGGGCAGAGTGGTGATGTCCCTTAAGGCCTGTGCCTGTAACCTCGGAGCATCTGCTACCCACAGCTGTGAGAGTCACTGCTTCGTAGTGGAGGCGCAAAGGGACACTTTGCCCTCCCTGATGTGTCACATCTATCCCAGGGCCATGAACAAAACCCAAGCAGGATGGGTTTGGCATGTCTGCTCATGTTATTTTGCACCAAATCCATGCAAAGCGCCTTTGGCCCCAGAGCTGAGTTCTGCGAATTAGCATCTGGGACAAATGGACCTGAGCTCACCAGGAGCCAGATTGATTAAGGCCAATGCACACAGCCAATCCCGGTCTCCTCGGGCACTGCTGTAGATCACAGAGCTTTTTGGGAGGAAATAGATAATGATCTTAATTTGTAAATGTCATGAGTTTCCTTCTTGTCATTGGTGAAGAGGTGGGAGAAAAGTGAGATGAGTGAAACAGAATAGCAGCACCTAACCAAGACGAAGAACGGATTTTAAAAATGTGAAGTCCAACCTGAGTCCCAATTAAAGTGGCGGGGTCACCTACACCAGTCCAATGTCTGCACACCACTGACCACTGCCAACTCTATTTCAGTTCTGAACACCTGAGTCAAGTCAGACATATCTGTACAGTAGCAAGTATCCAGACCTCTAAAAGTATATACTGCAGGTAGAGCCAAGATCTCAGATTGACATTTGAGCTTCTCAGAAAGCTCAGAGGGACTCAGGAAAACACTCAACCAGAGTAGACTGGGACCTGAGATGTTCCCTAGACTGTCAGAACCATCTGCATCACTTGCATTTTCCCCTCTTTTTGTATCTGACAATGTTATAGCGCAGGAGATTGCAGATAAGTCAAAGAAAACAGAATGATAAGTAGCCTTTTTTTTAAAATTACCTGGTCTGCAGAATACATTTTCATTATGTACATTTATAAGAAGGTTGCTGCTGCTGCTGACATAAATGTCTAATATTTATATTCAGTTGATGAATCACCTACCTGCCAATATCAGCTAGGGTGCAGAGCTTGAGCGACATGCAGACCAGGTGCTGGTATGTGGATTAGCCAAATCCAAATTAGCAGTTTCCTCCTTATTGCTTTACTATGATGATGTTCAGCCCTTCCAAATGATATAATGCAGCTGGCCCTCCCTCTCTGTTGTATGTAAAAATCAGGTTCAAACCTGTGGTACCAGCTTCTTAAGCCCAGTATGAGACCACCTCTCTTGCTCCAGGTGATGGTAAACTGTGCAGGAGCTGGATGTCTCTGATCTGCTTTTCGCCTGGAGCCACTGTCTCTCAACAGTCCTCACAAACAAGCATGAGAAGCAGTCCTTGTTCTTGCTGTTTAGCGGTAAAACATGCTCCTGGTAGAGATCAGGACAGCAAAATACCTATCCAGCTTCTGTATACCAATCTCTTCAGAAAGGGTATGTTCTAACACCACCTTGGATTTAGCCTTTAGTTAATTAAACTTGTTGCACTGCCTGCCCAAGAACTAACCACAAGTCTTTTGTATTCTAACAGTGATTACTGACACTTCTTTCTGCCTTAAAATGGTAAACTTGTCTGATTCGTAAGCTTTCAAATCTTTACTCCAGTGAGACTTTTCACTTAGTAATTACATGTAAATCTAGAGAACTACTGTGCTGCAAGGGAAATAAGGATAAAGATCTTCTCTGGTAGTTTTAGAAGAGCGTTAACAGTGATGTCGGATATACTGTACATTAGCCAAGTTAGAAAAATGGTGCAGAGTCTCTCCATCTAACTTTTCTTGTTATGGTACACATGTCCAGCTGCAAATAGGGAGCAGTTTGCTGCAAGTAGAGGTCCGAAATACACCTTGTCATCAGCAGTGGTGTGTCAGTACAGAGGGAAGTCAGCATGCTGTCATTTTGTCTGCTGAGCTTTGAGAGTGGGGTGAAAGTGCCCTCTGTCAGGGATGGAAAATGTCTTCCTCAATCTCACGACACTCTCTGTTTATATCGATGACCAACAAGCCTTGCGCAGCCTGCACAGAGGCAACATCTACGCACATAAAAGGTTTTCTTCACATAAACATTAACCTAAATACTGAATGAGTGAGTGTTACAATATGATTTTAAATGTAATATATCTAGAGGTTCATCTTATTTAGCTTTTTTTAACATTTAAATTCTGCGGTTTGGAGTGCCAATTTAGTACGCACTCCGTCACCCTTGCATTCCTCCTGCTGAGCTAGACTTAGTGTATAATATGTGGTCCTCCATGGAAACTGTAGGTGGAGTCAAAGCACAAAGAATCCAGTCTTATAGCATACATAAGACATAAGACCATCATCTGCACTAAAATTAAGAATCTACCAAAAACAACAACAGCCAACAACCCAAAGAAACCCTAGAAATGCTATTTTTGAGTTGTTTTTAGGCTGTAAGATAAATTGTGAGACAGTGACAGAGAGGCAGAACCATCCCCAGACACGACACGGGAAGGAAGCCCAAACAATGTCAGTCCAATCTGTGTTTGTAGAGTGAGAAGAGACCGCCAGATATTTTTTAAACACGTCGTTGTAATTAGCGCCATTTCAAACACTTAGAAATCACCAATACATTATTTTCACCCTGTCAAAAAGCCACAAAGCACAGAAGAAGGGACCGCACTTGTTGCATCATGGAGATGCATTGGTGAAGCATGAAAAATAGAACGGCTGACTAATGGTGATAATCAAACAGGAAAGACCAGGTTTGGTTAATAGCCTACGTATATTTTTTATGAGTTCACATCACAATCACGTTGATATTTTAGATTTTCTTGCAGTTGTTGTTGTGATAATTTTCTTTATTTGCACACAAATTCTGACATTTACTGAGGAAACAGGGAGATTTCACTTATATTTTCCACAAAACTGCGTCATAGCTGTCTTAGTACTCTGAAACAGGCCCATGATGTCACTGTTTACCACTTTACCCTCTATCATCCCCCTCAGCGCTCCTCACCCCTTGTTCATAGTCATTTGCTTGTCTCCCTTCCATTTGCAGCTGTCAGAATTAAACTATACATAATGGTTGCCATCACGTCTCTTGCTTCCTGGCTGCTGCTAACCCCAAATCAACATTCCTGCTTCTTAGCGATGTTCATTGCAATTGTTGGGCAAATTGTTTGTTTTGAAAATGCAAAACCAAATAGACTAATGTACAAGAAAGAGCAGCTGATTGGCCTCCAGTGTTCCCTCTGTTCATTTGAATTACGTGCAAATGAGGACAGGTGGGATAATTTGTTTTGTCTGTGTGCGTGTGCAGATGTAGGTTGGATGCATTCACTACAAGCTACTTGTGCGATCATGTACAACTTCAGGTATTCTAGGTATTCAGGTAATATATGAATACACAACCCAGACAACATCTGAGTTACAGTTGGTACAGACTTTTACCACCAAGCTTTTAATAGTACGTCTGATTAGGAAAGACACTTTTCCCTAAGCCTGGAGGCTGTGTGTTCAGTCAGGGGAGCTATTATTGACAGCTACCGAATGATCTGCAGTTGTTAAGGCTTGGAAAAAGCAGGATGTCTAAATGAAGCCAACAAGTCAATCAACACTGTGTTTAAGACTTCATCTGTATGTGAATAAGGTGTACCAAAATTATGTTTTAATGGATTGTATTTAAAGATGACATCCTCTGGCACCTTAAAAGCTCACATAGAGGCACAGACGAATCATTCTATTTGAAATTCTAATCATCTGAATTTACCAGTATGCTGAAACATACAAGTGCAGCAGCAGAACGGTCAAAAAAGTCATTAGTAAGGTTTCAAAGTCAGAGCAGATAGATAGATAGATGATAAATTGGTTGGTTGACTTCTGCTGCTTACTTCTAACTCGCTTGCTACTCATAAAAGACATTTTACAAGAATAAGGTTAGATTATCATGAATGGTGACCATAAAATTTTATAGCAAACAAAATTCACAAATGACACTAACTATACTATTTACCACATTGTTTGACAGAGAGAGAATTCAAGGAAAAACCCTTTGAATTGCTGCCTAAATTTAGATTCTTGCATCATTTTAAAGTTTTAAAATTATGTGCAACTATAGCTTTTAATTGCCAAGAACCACCCAAATTCAAATACAGATGTTTTAGATCCCCTTTTGATTTCGGTCTTGTTGTTTCATGTGGGAAGATTTTTTACTGTTTATAGAGTAAATGATTGTAAATAATTAACAAGTTGTATGTGGCTCTGGGACTCTTGTTTGGGAACCATTAGTGTAAGTGTTGTGGTTCAGGAAACACGTTTTTGGGATAAAAATGGGTCTTATGGTTGGACTCGAAAGAGGAGATTTTGCCTTTAAGAAACTTATATATACTGTAAAAGGCCATTCACGGGTACAGTTCGTATTACCTATATTTAAAATGTAATTAAAATGTACCAATATGATATTTTCTGTAATTGTTGCATTTAAAAAAAACTTTGTAATAAGTCAAGTTCATGGACATCTATGAAAGAACTGAATCATAATTATGTACTTTACGTAGACACAAAAACACTCTTTTACAGTGTTTTATTCAACGTTGTAGGGATGACAGTAGAGGATGAACTGCAGGCTAATCAGAAAACAGCTAATGTCTGCAGGGAGTACAGTTCAGTAATTATGTCCATAACTTAACCCCTGGGTTGAGGACTTATTGTACTCAACACCAGGTAAATGCATGTTTGTGTTTTTGTCAATGCTTTACCAATCTGATGGAGTTTGTAAAGGTTGTGTTACGGTGCTGCATTAGTAAGATATGGACAGGAGCATAGCATTCACTGTGGTTCCAGCCCATGCTATCATGTAATGGTAGTGTGCTTGGTGTTATTAACCAGGACCTCAAGCTAAAACTACAATATGTCACATATATGATATAATAAACTGTATGAGCTTTTGGCTGCGTTCACATTACCAGGCTGAAGGGATTCAGTTCCGATTTTTTCTTGGCCGAGTGGAAAAACAAGAATCTGATCTTTTCCAATCAGATTTGAGTCACTTTCCCATGTGGTCCTACATTGGATAGCTTGAGTGCCTTTTGAGAGGTTTGTCATCATGGATACTGTGAATATCGGCAGCCTCAGTACATTTGTCAGTGGTGTGTAGTGACTGTATGTAAAGCTTTGTTAAGTGTGTTCCAGGAAGTGTGTTGTGTAGGAGCTGTGAAGGTTTTTAATGGAGGCGTATTTTTAACTGGATGATTAAACTGAAACATATTATTTTGGAAACATATTGCAGGGTCGTATTTTTCTTCTACTTTCTCTGAAGCATTTTTTTCCTTCTGAAAATGTTTAGATGTTAAGTGAACAAAGTTTCTCTGCTGTGTTGCAGGACGGCAGCGATACTAACAAATATTAGCTAATGCACGTGGTTATTAAAAAGAAAT
This sequence comes from Chaunax sp. Z400, assembly GCA_037577475.1. Taxonomy (NCBI): domain Eukaryota; kingdom Metazoa; phylum Chordata; class Actinopteri; order Lophiiformes; family Chaunacidae; genus Chaunax; species Chaunax sp. Z400. The sequence goes on along the minus strand of CM075201.1, from coordinate 8,869,376 downwards.
GATTGAACGCTCACATTATGACATTTGTTTCTTAATTCAGTTAGTCCAAAAGTGAACTGTGTTAAAGCTAATTCTATGCAAATTTGTTTGACACACAAAAGAGCTGGTAAAAATTTCATAGCAACGGTCTTAAACTTCACTCAGTTTTTACAGTCAGATATACTTCATATTCTGACTTTATCAAAGTTGGTTGGCTTTTATATGATGACTGCACTCAATTTTAATCTTAGTTACAGTATATTATTAAGTTTTTACAGTGTAAGCACCATATATACATGTGTGCCTGTGGCCTCAGGGGATTTTGTCTATGGGGAGAAGCAGAGCAGGAGAAGTTGGAGAGAGCAGCAGCCACACAGAACAGGACAGAGCGTTTACCTGGCCCTGTGCTCTGTGGGTACGCCAAGTAGCCGCCTCTTCCACGGGCCCCCCTACCTGAGCCTCGTGCTGCTGCTACTGCTGCTGCTGCCACCGGTCCATATGCTGTCGCTGGGAAGCCTGCAGGCACATACACACACATACACACATACATCACTACCTGCACATGGATGAGTACACCCCAGAGCCAGAGGAGAACGTTGATACCGGCACTGAGCTACGGGATAAAACTGTGTCTGTCAGTGACAGGGACTCATGTCAGGTGATCTATCAGCAGACTCTCACTGAACCCACTGAGATGTTCAACAACCTGCAGGTAACACTGATCCATACACTCAAACAGAAATATAGCCACGAGCCACATACCGAATAATTGATTTAAGTAGGAATAACTATAGTTTAGTGCAGCTTGAACATCATCTGCGATCATCATGAGGTAAATGATTTTACGATTCAAAATTCATAAACAGCAACTTATGCTAGATATATCATATTAGAGTATTTATTATGATACGTATTTCAAATTACTACACAAAAAAAAAACTTCACTCCATAGAAAATGTCTGACGGAAAAGGTGACAATTCTTGAGCAAACTGGTTTTACTGGGTCTCTGATTATAACACTGAACACATTTGGCTCTGGGGGTGTTTATGCCACATATTTTGGATGAAGGATTACAGCCACTTCTGAGCTACATAGACATGGGCATAATAGCCCCATCTCTGGGGACTACCCCTGCATTTTGAATACTAAACCAGGATCAGACACTGAAATGCAAGAGGCAAAGCAGTGCACAGTATATTTTTTTATTTTTTATTTGCTAGGCTTGAAGATATACAGCAGAAAAACATTCTTCCTCAGATGGAGACATCTGTTGGATGATCTGTCAGTCAGAAGAGACTTCATTCTGTTAGCTTATGTGATGCCTGATCAAGTCTCTTGTGCTCGTTTCTTCTTATCTAAACATTTGCAGTGCTTAAACACAGAGTTTTTTAACGCTTTAAAAGTAGGTCTATTTAAGTATTTATAAACCAAATAAATTGTCAGTTTATGACACACTAATAAGGGCTTAAATACCATGTAAATATAAATCCAGATCTTTAGGATTTTCCCAGCAAATATCAGTCAAATAATCAGTCTGTAATTAAGCCAAACGTAGTATCTGTAAATTGTAATTACATTGCTTGACTTAATGAACACAGTAGGTAGAGATGCCTGACAGAGGCTAGTCCATGCCCAGGGCCGGGGCTCTTCTCTCAGAGCAGGAATGGCATGTCATTAGTCGTGATGAGATTCCTCACTCTGGGCTCAACACCGTCTAAGCCTAATCAGACTCTGAAAATTATCTCCACAGGAAATACTTTCCTCAATAGCGAAAAAAAAAAAAAAATCTCGAAATTCCCTCAATTGGAGTTTTTCCTGATATCATTTTCTCCTCTTTATGTCTGTGCATGTGTGTTTCTTCTATATTTTGGCCTCATTCTAGAGATTGTAGTTTAGACATACAAAATGGCTCGGGACACCTTCGAGGATTATTTTTTTCTATGCTATAGAGGTGAGAGGAGCACTGGCGGGTGACCTATTTTCCGAGTCAGCCTTGTACTGCTTTTTCCATGAAGAGGGGCTCACACAAAAGACTGATGAGAGGGAGGGAGGTGTGAGAGGGCAGGGTCAGATGAGCTGCAGCCAAAGAGAAAAACACATAGCTTTTCATCAGCCGGCTGAGAAGGAGGTAATTCACAACTCTGCCGACACAATACGACAGTGAATGTGCGTGTTGGGTGTGAGGTGCCGTCATGCTGCGACTGGCAGGCAGGTGAAGAAGATAAAGAAATGCCACTTTCCCCCCACAACTATCTAACAGCTCGTGATAGAAAAAGGGAGTCAGGCGTATTGGTGATGGGAAAAAGATCTGAAAAGACGACAAGAGGGCAACTAAATCAGACACATTTATGCCATACCACACCAGGACCTGATTTCAGCAGCGCAAATGATTTTCTCCACCTCTTTTCACAAAAACACAAATCAACTCTGATGCTATGCTAATGATGGTCATGCACCCTTGCATTTCCCCATGGTTGCTGTGCAGAACAGTGTTTCTTACAGCACTCTCTACCTCTTTTTCCCCCCTCTCTCTCTCGCTCTGTCCCTTCTTTCCAAAGTGCTGAATCTATCTTCCCCTTGCTGCCATTGTCATGACACCCCCAATAGACCCACTGGCTTGGAAGTTAGTTGCGGGCAAAGTTGTGGTGAGAGATTAACTTTGCAGGATTAGGTGGGTTAATTAATAGATGGCTGCAGCTCATTGTTTTGTGCTCACGCGGTAAGAAGCCACCCAAGAGAAGCGCTGCAGCATTAAATCAATTTCATGGCCCTTTTATTACTGAGGAGATAAAGCCAATATTTAGCTTTCAATTCTTCACAATTATTGGGCCCCTGCTTTGCCACTTGAGTGGCTGCGCTTGGCTGGGGACAAGGACACATCTGTTTATGAGCTGTGGAGGCCCGGGGGCCTTGGTGTCCGGACTCGGGGGAACTGTCCTCAGCTTTCCCTCCTAAAGCCTGTAGCACAGAAATTCAGCCCTCTTCAGGAGAGCACACAGAAAGGAAGATAGATTAGAGATGAATAGAGAGGAGGAACGAACATTTCAACTATACTCTCTAAGCAAAAATAATTACATTTCTTTATATAGATGACAAGAATAGTATATTTCTACAGATTTGTTTTTATTCTCATGTTATTTAATTCTTTACATGAGCCAAAAAAAGTTTAAACTGACTTAAAACTCTTTCATAGTAGCTTTGACACTGAATTATTTTTCTATCCATCAAACTAAACCATTTACAAATATTGATCAATATTCAAAAAATAAACTGTCATCACATATGTATCCATATCCTTCCCTACCTTAGATAAACTTTGGGCTAGAGTAACTTCCAACATGTGATTCATGCATGACATTGCCAGTTCTGTCCTGAAGGTGCACAATGTGCAAAACAGACCACACAGGATCCATTTTCATGACAGCGCACGGAACATACCGACACTTTATGCCTGTAAAGGGGCTTTTTTCTTGGGTACAGACTGTTTTCTACTTGCACCTGCATTTTGTGAATCTCTGTGAACTTGACTGTGCTGCAGCAAGAGTACAGACACAACAGGGGCAGTGTCACAGTGAACAAAGAGCTCAGGAGAATGTGTTTGTCATGGTTTCCTGGGATTTTTGTGTGTACTTATTGCCTGAAGCTGATGCGATGGGTCACACTAATTAAAGCTCCCATCATGACGACCAATGACATACTACTCCTGATATCACCATGTTTCAAAGCTGCTCTGCAGCTGCATTGCTTGAACAACAAAATTACCAAATGCTGGCCATACTCTGAAATACCATACTGGGCCACACATTGGCTGCATTTGCATGTATACTTCATTTAGTATACTGCAGAAGTTCAATGATGCCAGGTTAGCTGACACACAGTGCCCCCTACAAACTGACCTATACCCTTTGTGATTTTGTTGTGCAGCATACTGACTTATAACAACCCCCTCTTCTCACTACCTTTGATTTTTCTCATGATTAACTATTTATAATACATTTCTGCAGATCTGCCTTTATAGCCTCAAAATTACTTTCTGATCCTATTACTCAGAAAATGTCACAATGAAAAGTCGTTGCATTATGCATCAATAAGTTTCTATTTATGTCCTCCCAGTTAGAGAAGAGTTTGACAGATGTTAATGTGATCTGTACTGTTCTTTGGCCCGAAACTGCCAGCAGCAGCCCCTCCCTGGCATTGACAAAGGAGCTCCATCAGTCAGAGACTGCTCCACTCATTTCTGCTATAAGAAGACTGTCAACTATCTAATGTACAGGATGAGCCCAGGGACAGCTAATACTCTATGAAGGCCCTAAGGATAAAGTAGCCAATGTCACTATTTTAATATCTCTCTGACTCTCAAGCCTCAAAGAGCCTTAGACTGAATGCAACAACATTAGACCGAACTACCTAAAAATATAGAGAAAATGAGAAGGAAATTCATAGATTTTCTAAATTTAGCATTGGAGTTCATTCATCAGGGTTGACTTGCTGGCAGTTTTTCAGCATCCAGGCTAGTCAATTTTGGGGGCAGATGAAAAGAGTGATATAGATTAACAGTCCAGAGGAGAGTTACAGCAGCCACATCAGCGGGAGAGGATGACAAAGTGAACAAAGGACAAAGAGAAATCGAGGGATAAATAAGGTCAGGACACAAGTGTCGTTTTCATTCTCATGGAATTCTGCATTTTGGAAGAAAAATACATTAAGAAATTAAAGTACATTACACTGATGTAACAACACCTAAGTCGTACTCTTCTAAAGCATTAAATCAATTTAAGTGATTTAAGAATGTGACATGTTTGCAACGTTAATATATTAGCGAAGCTGCCAGTGCAACAATTTTTGCAAACACCTTGATAATAACTGAAATTAGCCCACTAGTCTGCATAAGCTTTATTGATATGAGCATGATTGGCTATTGATATGGCCAATCGTCAAGGCGTCCATATTGTTCCTAGACCAGCAGGAGAACAGGTTGGAAATTCTCAAACTGTGATTACTGAGTAGCCTTGAACGCAGCACTCACACTCTCTCAAAGTGCGGAATCACGACGAGTGTTTTTGATTGGTTTTTGCAACAATAATTGAGATATCATTGCATAATGATACATATCGCACACCCCTATTGCTCATGCAGATTTTGTGGTGAACCTCTCCCCATCTTCGCTCTTCGGTAGTGAACAGGTCCAGTCAAGTGTTTTTAACCATTCCAGAACTCCCCCAGTCTTTTGTCCCAACTTTTTTGAGATGTGTTGCTGTCATAAAATTCTGAATAAGCATATATTCACAAAAGTCAATAAGGATGATGAGGTAAAGCTTTAGATATATCTTCTTTGTACAGTTTTCAATTGAACTTAATGGCAAAAAGGATTAAGAAATGATTACATTCTGTTTACCAATGTTTTACAAAGCATGTTAGGCTTATGAAAAATGTAAAAAAAAAAAGAAAAGAAAAAAAAGAGATCATACATGTGGAGCATGTTTTCCCCTGTCCCTATATAACAGTAAGAAGAACAAGCCAGCGGAAATAAGTCTGTTGATAAGCCATAGCTGAGGCAGTGAAGCACACTGCCGCCTTCTCACATGAGAAGGGAGGTGTTCTGTCAAAGATGGAAAACTGACTCCACTTCACATTTCGCTTCGTCAATAACCTTTGATAAGATATAGAGGAACACACAGAGACAAATAAACAAAACAAAACAAAAAATATATATATCAAAGTTACAAATGAGACAGCCACCTAGCAAAACATCTTTTCATCTCCAGACTGACAAGTGTCCCATTGTTGTCATCCTTCAGCGCTACTTTGTTGTTGCTGAAAGCATCTCTGGGCTGGTGCTATCAAAGGCATAAATCACAGAGCTGGAGAGAGCCAGGTGGCTTTCATATGAACTGCTGCACATATGCTCATGTCTCACCTCTCCTCTTATCAGAGGAGACCTACAGTGCACATAGAGGTTTCCCCTCATGTAAAATACAGAGCCTGGTGTCTGGGAATGAGCCAGAGAGAGAAAAAAGCATTTACATGCACACCAATAATTCAATTATAGCCAGATTGAATATGCATATTATTGCAACCCTCGTGTAAACACCTTAACTGGGTTATCTTACTCACATTAAGGTCCTAATCAGAGTAAGCATAACTTGATTAACAGAGCTGGGTTGCTTGTCAATCATTCAAATTAATCTTGCCACGTGCGTGTCTGGTCTCTCCGTATTTAGATTCTGTGCACTCGCCACAATAGGTCACATAGTGAACAGGATGTTGAGTGGTGTGTTTGAAAAAGAATAAGAGCAGAGACGGTGGAGAAATTAAATTCTAAAAAAAAAGAAAAGAAAAAGGTGCTCACATGTAGATGTTTTAAATTCATCCATAGCAATAGCAATTCTGTTAGAGAGAGAAATGTGTATAAACAGTTTCAGTTTTGCAGTTAAACATTAATAAAATCCCGCATCCGACTTATTCTACAAAGTATGAAAAATGAGGGATTAAAAAAAAAATCACAGCTGTCTTTGGGCACTACAGTTTGTGACAAACGCTAAAAACATTTTCACATGCTAAAAATATTACTGACGAGTGCTTCATGCCATTACAATGATTACAAATACGTCTTTGAAAAGAACTGCTGTGGAATATTGAATCCTTCAGAGACACATCCTCACTCTAATATCCCAGCATCATGAGATATTGTTGCTGAGAAATGGGTTGTCGCGTCGGTTAGCATTACAGCTGCTCACATCAACCACTCCACTGCATTTAGTGTTTCCCTCAAGTGTCTATGTCTTAATACAATATAAAGTTGACACATTGGCTCAACAATGACAAGACCCACAAACCATACACAGTGTGATAAGGGGAGTCAATTTTGTGTAGCTGACTGATATGCTCATACAAGACTACTAGACATGCGTGTGGGTCAGTGTTTGTGTGTTTGCTGCGTGTGATCCTTTGCCAAAGCGTTGGCCCTTTTTCTTTTGCCTAAGGTAATGGTTTTTTGTATGTAATGAAAGCATTTGGTGCACTGATCCCTTGCCATTTAGACTTTGTGGCTTCTTATTTGGGGAGAGGAAAAAGGCATTTACAGAAGTGGATTGAGCCTAGAGCACAGCAAAGCCTGGATTTGTGGTAATAATTGCACATTTAGACCTTAGAGCAAAATGATGAGGCTAGGAAGGAGATATATTTGGTAAAAAATTAAATGGGGTTACCTCTCAGAAGTGCACAACAAAACACAATACCATCACGCTGCTCTGTCCCGTTACAAAACATAATCGTGTACTAACATTTGTTTGCTATTTGCCACCATTACACTTTGAAGAGATGGAAAGACATTCAGAGATTGCAAAGTATTCTGAATTTGTAAGGCACACAAACATGCATGTGCCTGCAGAGGAGAGAAGTGTACTGGACCTTACGGCAACAATGCTGCAGATGGTGAAACAATATAAAGTGAACCATGTGGATTTCCCCACAGGAAGGTCACCGATGAGGTGAAGTGTAACTAGTATGGATTGAGTGATTTGCTCCAGAATCCTTAAACAGGGTGATTTCTTACTGATGAGGTAGCTTGAACCATAACTCTTCATATTATTTTCTATATTACAGAACAGTGCATCTGAATGACTTAAAACCCTCGATACATTTTATTATCATGTTACTTAAAATGCCCTTAGATTGGAAACAACTCCAGGCATTGAAACAGCAAACTCTGCACACCCACCACACAGCTGCACACTGTGTGTGAGTGACTGTGATGTTGTGATGCGGTGAAGTGAGCTCAGGAAAAGCCCAGTGTCTTTTACTTCAGTTCTCAGTGACAAGAGCTCTTTTTCTTTGTAGCTGAAGTGCATGGCAGCATAGCATCAAAGAGGACAAACTAGGCTCTTTATTGAAGTGTAGCCACACTTTTGACCTCTTCTTTGTACTCCTTCCCATGCACTTCAGGAAAAAAAAGGAAAGAGCACCAATGCTCCAGAATTGATATAAGCACATACTGCTTGCACAAAAACATAACTCTCAGTCACTGAGGCACAGTAAAAAGAACAAGGCATGGAGAGTGAAATAATAAGGGGCGGAAAAAAAACCAAGCATTTTAAGAGGAAGAGAGAAATCTGTCAGAAAAGATAAGGCCAACAAAAAAAAAAATTTGATTGTGGAAACAGCATTACTGGTTTGTGAATGGCGAAGGGTTTGGGTTCACAACCCTAATATCCCAGGCAGCTCCTGATGGTGACTTAAATAGAGAGAGGCAGACAAGGAGGAACCAGATGTCTGACCTTGAAGTGGTGCTTATGTAATGGTCTGCTTCAGTGCATTTAACTGCAGTGCTCCTTTCCGAAACAGCAACCTTTGGGATCAGCAAAGGCAACATGTCTCTGCAGTCCAATCTCCTCTGACATCAGTTCTGACACTACAGTATGAAAAGGTCCTGTAAGCTCTGAGTGAATCAGTTGTTATGGCCCTGCCTGTCTAGTCCCCATAGAGCCAATCATACTAATTAAACTAGACCACTTAAGCCTCCTCTCATTAGTGTCCAAGTAAACAGCCTTAATTTTGTATGCATTTTAATGTCCATCTCCCAGTTCTTGAGGATGGCAGTAGGGGGGATGGATGAATGATGAAGGGGGATAATTTCAGGTTTCGTCTAATGAAAGTGAGTGCATTAAGTGTTATTTCACCATTCAAGTTAAATATGTGTTTATGGATTTGCACTAATCACTGCAAAGTTGCTTTTGCAGGAATATCTAATTAAGAGCGAGAAAATAAAATACGACACAATAATAAGAAAAAGCAGCTTTGGACACCATAAACATGATTTTATAGCCACGTTAAAACACTTGGAGGCTCCATTATGTTTTAGTCAGCTCCATGCACAGCAGTTACACAATCCACCACTGCTCCAGATTCTGGGGCAAGTGGGCTAAAATGTGGCATGACCCAAAAATAGCAGAGCAACACTGGCTTTCACTTGATTAATGGAGCTGTAAGTAATGCGAATAGTGGAGGTATGCAAAGGGCTGTGCACGATGATTCTGAATATATGGTTACATGCTTATATACGTATGCATGCGTCCATGCACTGGGGAAAGAGTGCATGAGAGCAGTTGGAGGGCTATTAGCACAGTCAGCAGGAGGGAGGAATAGAAGGACAGAGGGAAAGGAGGGGGCAGCTGTGTAAAGACCTATCAAGTACCCGACTAGCTGGGCCTGGAGCTCTCAAACAATGGGTGGCATCAAAACAACAGACAGTAGACACTAAGCACGTTCTCTAACACACACACACACACACACATATTGTACTGCTCTGCTGACTTCGATATGTGTGCTGCTTTTCTGTTCTCCAGCAGTGTCCAAAGGTGGCAGCCATGTATGGGACAGGACAGCTAAAGTTTCATTTCTAGTCCAGCGGCTCAACAGCCGAGGCATAATGAGCTTTAGTGTTGCCACTCTGCCTCTTACAGCTCATCTTCCCCACCACAGGAACCTAGACTGTGGGTCTCCATGCCAGCTTCAGTTGCCTGCTTCAGTGTGTGAGGATGTGTCTGCTGTCCTAGGGTGAGTTAAGACCTGGGCAAATGAGATGAGCGCTCTCTTCCACTTCCAGGAAAAAGCCAACCTTTCAGCACTGCCTCTGTCAGACTCGGTAGGTGGTTTTTCAGAGACAGGTGCTCACACAGCCGAGGCGGCACATGTGCATGTGCACATGACCTAACGTGTGTGCTGGTGAGCATGCAGACAGACCACTACACATTGCATCTACACGAGAAAGTGTGTAGGTGACACGTTGCTACACCTTTGAATCCATCCTGTACAGGATAACACATCCTGTACATTGGTAGCCAGGAATGTCTCCCTCTCACAGCAAAGTGCAAGTATTTTGAAGCTTTAAGGGACGTTAATGGAGAGCAAAGCTGATCTGAAGGCAGTTTAGTTATTTGACTGCACATGTAGAAGGAGACAGGGCGTGACATACAGTGCTGTCCACTGACGTCAGAGCGGCACACTCACCACTGTCACTGGAAACAGAGTCATGGCTCGGGGAGCTAAGTGTGTGTGTGTGTGTGTAGTCAATACTGCTGTGGAGAAAGTGAGTCAGAGAGACAGACAGGAATGAGAGAGGCCCCTTGTAAAGTTCCTCCACCTCTTTTGCCTTCATTCCTAGCCATGAAGAATCTTTTTATTGTGCCACTTTTATGCCTGTGTATGTGTGTGTGCCCAACGGAGTGAGAGAAAGATGCGTTGTGCGTGGCCATTCAAGTGTGTGAGGTCCAACGCTCCTTGTCGGGCCCTATTTTGAGGCCTGAGACTCATGGAGTGTCTCGGCCTCCACAGACTCACTGGGTTAATGATCAGCCTTGGCAATTAAAGCCAATCTGTGAGTCAGTGTGGCATCGGGAGGGCCATCTGCTTCCAGCACTGTGGCACTCACTCTGGCCTGTGGGACAACTTGCTTGGGTCACAGCTCACCCAGCTTGTAAAGAGATGGTCACAGGATCTAGGGGACAATGTGCTGCGTAACTGGAGATCAACAGAAACCTGTTCCACTGCTGGGTCTCATGAGCGCAGTAAAAACACAAACGATAGGAGCGGTAATGTTGCATGTACTCATGACACAGCTCCCCATCAGCCTCAGGCCAGTGATTTTTTTCACCTGCTCCAGTACTGTAGCTAAGAAGTGGGGGTACTTATTGTACTGAAATGGAAAATATAACATGTCTGAATACTTAAGAGAGCCTCAGATGAGCTGATAATGACATAATGAGTGCAGACGGTAGCCACAAACTATCATCATACACAGGGCGTAATGAGCCAATCAGAAGAGAATTTCATTGGATGGAAGGTTTTTGCGAGAGCAGCACTGGAGCCTGGAGTCGACTGTACTGAAATGAATGGAGCACGGTTCTTGAAGTCAGTCTCTACTTGGGTGTAAAACATGTCTTTGTCTTTGATTTCAACAGTTATGAACTGACAAGACTTCCATGCCTGAGGGCGTTTACTATGAAAGGGAGGCAAAGCAGTCTGGGCTTGCTTTAACAGCATGTTAACATGTGAACAAGCTTGTTCTTCCTCATGTTCATACACTATCAGCAGAGCTTTGCGCTGTGACACGAGACACATCGCCACACAGCCACCGCACCATCTCGTCCTTGACCACCAGCCATGTAGAAGCTAATTTGCGTCAGAGGTTCAGAGCTCTATAACATCCATGTCAACACCTCTCCATCTCCCAACAGCAGACAGCTGCTTAGACCCTGGGATGCTAACTGTATTTTCAGGCCAATGCCCTGGTGTGACCTCCGGTGCATTTATCATATGCTTGGTTGGCTCTGGCCCAGTTTATATAGACCTCAGGAACAGTCTCTATCATACCAATTACACAGGTCAGCAGCTCTCTTCTCCTATATGCCACTTGCAGAGAGGACAGATGCTCTCTCTACGTTTATATTCTTCTCCTACAGGGGAAGGGGAGGGTCAAAAGGTCAGGAGCCTACTTTTTACTGTTACTTACAGAAGCATAGAGACACATGCACCTTCTTTGAGTGTAACCCCAATACATGCAACACCCGTTGATCTGTGTCCGGTATTTAAGAAGAATTCATACTCCTACCTTGGTTGATAGTTAAAAGAATATTTTACAATTAACTCAACTGCACTCAGAGAATGCAAACCTCCACCAAGGCAGCTCAGTTTCCCCAATATGTCCTTGCACCAAAAAGCAGCAGTTTTCCATTGCCGACGGTACCTCCTCGGGGTAGATTCGGGCTGAGCGAAGCTGTCGCGGCGTAGCCTTTAATGTGATACATACCTGTCGTGATCCTATCATCAGCTGTTTAAGACGGGAACGTCTCTACCCCCACACTATAGCGGCTGCAATAAATAAAAGTTACGGTCGCTAAAGTAGCTTTGCTGTTTGAGTGTGGCGGCCATTGATTTGTGCTGTGCAGGATACTCCGTGTGTGCCGGGCATTGACCAATCAGTGGTCTGAAACATTTCACGTGACCTTTTAGTATCTGCTCAGCTCACTTGGAACCACAACAGAGCAGGTACTAAACAAGTAGTACCAGGTAACCAGGTACTTTTTACCTAGTGGAAACATAAAAAAAGGAAGTCCAGTCGAGTCGAGCGGGTACTATGCAGTGGAAAAGGGGCTTTACATCTGAATTCTCCTGGTTTATGAGGTATATTTTTTTCAAAAACTGAAGGATTCAAACATATGACTTGTTCAATGAAGATTCCATTCAATCATACATAAATATACAATACGTATTTCAGACAGAAGAACTATCCCATAAGCAGGTAGATGTGACTTAAATTGAATCAACTCAACACGGGCAGACATGTGGGTGGTCATGGCAGCCAAACCGCTCATCCTCTGCGCATGGAACGTTCTTACTGCCAACCAGGCCAGCCTGCAGGTTTTCCTATTCAGCTACAAGAGAAGCTGTGGAATCCAGACCCACCTGCTGAGCTCAGTACTGTTTTACACCGCACAGGACGAAATCTACTCCATGCTGATTTCAGGTTTTTAAAATGTCATTTTGTGTCACTTAAATATGATGAAGTGAGCTGTTGTGTGTCAGGCTTGTTTGTTGGTTGGTGCAGTTGGAGATGCAGAGGGATGGAGGCCACTACAATGCTATGAAACGCATCATATCTGCCAGAGGAATCAGATCTGACACAGATGAAGCATTTGACAATAAAAGTATATGGCAACAAGACAAGGAAGACGGATGGAAAAACTAATACACCAACCAGAACAAACTAACCCAAACACCACTTAAAATGTGTTGTGAGAAAGAGTCAGATACATTTTTTGAACCATTTATCTTTTACATGTCCTACCATCCTAGCTGACCCGCTGCCCTCCCCCCTCCTTACTCATCCTTCCCCTCTATTCTATTATTGCTTAAGAGGTCGAGTCAGAATCTCTGTTTGTCTGTCATGACATCTGGAGTAGCTGGATGACTGATTGTTATGTCTTTCTCTCACTCAGTCTGCATCTCTCCCTGACGGGACCACGCTCACATCTTCATCCCTCCTTTTTCAGTGCAGCATTAATGACCACCTAGTAGCAGCCGTAATGGAGCCATAATGGTCATTTATGCCAGGGGAGACTCTAAGGGCACGGCTGTGGAGGCAGCGAATCGCATGGGAATGGCGGAGAGAAGCTCCTGGTTTAGTCGCTCCACCTCTGCCTCCTCCCTTCATACGCAGCTCCTGAATCTTTGGATGAAAACAGGCTGTCTGTGTGTGTGTCTGGGTTCAGCTGTGCATTGCCATGCTTTTAAATGAAAGTAAGTGACACAACACTGATTAAAAATAAAGAGCAAAATATAAATGTACAAGGTGTGTATCCCTGCTTTTGATGCAGAGAAAACCCCAACATATTTTCATTTTCACAAACCTTTTATAGACAAGCTTCTGATATAGGTACACATCATACACACAATGACGCATACCACCACTCTCAAACCTCTTCATATGTTTTCTACATTTGCTGCCACCACTGGCAGGAGCTAAACTGTACAAAAATTTCAGTGCATAAGCTTAACTTGCACTTATTGCTAAAAACTGCTTTTCCCTCAAGCCATTTGCGTTTTAATATACAAAGCAAACACAAGGACCTGTTACTATATACAGTCTTAGCCTAGGGTAAAGACAAACGTTCCTGTAGATGTACTCTAAGGCTGTAATCAAATAAGATGCCTATTTGAATGTGGCTTTCGATGTCTTAAAGGTCCTCCGAAGTAGACACCTCAAGCTTTAAATGCAGCAGATCTTACGATGTTCCCCCTGGGTGCTGAAAGTTGAATAATACAATAGCACATTTATCAGCTACCTAATGCTAATTAGACCGTTGCATAGAAACGAGAACAATGTACAGTAATGTTCCTTGTGCCTTGTCAGCTCTTGCTTCCTGTTTCAAGACTCACAACTGCTTTTTGGGTTTAAATCGGGGGGGGAAAAATACATACAACCTAATTGATTAGGTGTCTACGTACTGTACAGTATAAAAATGTCAAGAAGACAAGATAATCCTCCTTGATCTTCTCAACGTAATTATAATGTATGTTAAACTCTCCTGTCCTCCTGGATTGGACAAAAACCACACATGGATTAATGGAGAGTGTGTAGCTTCTCCCTGGGTGGCTAGAATTGTGCTTTGTCCACTTAATTATCAATTTCTTACAATTAAGAGAGAAATTCAACAGAAGCAGTATACAAATGTCAGTCAGCTTAAAGGAGGTGGATGCATTTCTTACTTTGACCTCCACAGCATGAGGGAATGTTGCAAAATTCAACAATTCTCTTCTGAAGCTATCTGAAATTCAGCACTGTAGAGCCACTTTTAACTGCAGCCTCCAGGGTATGGTGCACTCTTTAAAGTCTGACAGACTCAAAGTGAGGTCCCTGTGTTCCTCATTTTAATTCAAAGATTCGTTCAATTTTAGTTTGCCTTTTGTAGCCTGAGAAATGTTAGCTCTAAAGATACTTTAAGTCAAGTTCTGTAATGCTGATGTGTGCTGTATTTTCATTGTTTGATTCTTGCCCCAGCTGCTATCCAGGATGAGCAGAGCAGTTTTCAACACTGCTATAGGGATGTTACTTTCAAAGTTTCTTTGGGCTAATGCAGACATTTCCTAAGAGCAGATGATTGGGAAAAACAGTGTATATGTGTATATATATGTTTTATTCTCCCTTTCCGAATGAATATCACATTAATCGTTATTTCATTTGTGGTTAGAATGATTTTGTGGGATTGAAATCATCATATAAAAGTCACATAAACAAAATGCCATCACTGTGATGCATAATGATCCTGTTACGGTAAATTCAGCTACGTGTGCATTCAAAAGCTGGAAATAAATTGAAGGTACATGAGTGACACTTCCCACTTTAGTTCAGTCTAAGAGATACTGTTATAGTCACAGATATGTACCACCCTGACGTCGCTTAAAGCTTTAACAGTGTTATACAAGATAGGTGGCAATCTTGTCATGTTAACGGCATATTTATTTATTTATGTTCAGCAAGATTGCAAAAAAAAAAGTTTTAAATCTTTTTTATAATACTGTTTGCAGAGACGTCTGTGGATTATCCGATGGGTGCGCGGACTTTGGAAAGATGCTGAATGTTTATATAACTTTTTAATGGTGTGAGCATAAAATAAAATTCACCTCCACTGCATTGGAGAGGGAGCACAAATCTCAGAGGCTGATATCTTAAAACCTAGGCAAATAAAACCAAATTGATGCACGGCTAGATACCAGAAAACATTCTCAAGTGAGAAAATGTGTTTGAATAATAATTTGGTTGAATATAGACTTTTAGTAGCCTCCTTCTGCAGGATGGGTTTGGCATGTTGTTCCCTTTTTGTCAACAAGTTAACCTCAATAATGCAAAGACATGAATCCCTGATTAACACTATACTCATAAACAGGGGTTATCAGTGTCCCAAACATCATATTTTTTCTTTTACATGTCCCGGGTGTATTCAGGGAGTTTTTAGTAAAAGCAAATATGATGTTCAATTTGAAGTGAGGTTACTTCAGCGACAGAGATTCAGCTACGACTTGTTATTTTCGGTGGAAATCACATGACAGTACAGCGACATAAGGGACTGTATATTCTCCATTGTCTGTCTGTTGTCTACATTGTGTATATTTTTCCTATTTT
The DNA here is from genome assembly GCA_037577475.1 of Chaunax sp. Z400. Lineage (NCBI taxonomy): Eukaryota > Metazoa > Chordata > Actinopteri > Lophiiformes > Chaunacidae > Chaunax > Chaunax sp. Z400. The sequence continues at coordinate 8,853,717 of CM075201.1, read as the reverse complement.
CAATATTTCCCCTTGTTTATATTGCTCCTCTTCTTATATCTGCTCCCTCTTTAAACTGTTCATATTTTTTACTCTTGTTTATATTGCTTGTTTAGTGTTTTTTACTGATGCTTCTTTTCTATTCTTTCTATCCACTGCTGCTGTTACAATGTAAATTCCCCTGTTGTGGGACTAATAAAGGATTATTTTATCTTATCTTTGTGATTTGAGGGTAAAGGCAGCACAAGTCCAGGGGTTTGGGTTTGACAACAGTCACATATCACACGTCACATTTTGCATGCATACATTACAGTCCGCTCTGCTTTCATTTAACACTTAAAATGCTACTACTTGCCAAAGTCCTGTATGTGCAACAGCATGTTTTGTCACAATGAAATTCAGACATTGTGTATCTGAGAAAAGACTACACCTACTAACAAACAAATCCCTGTTAAGTTGAGGTAAATGTGTGACTTAAACATAGGGAACCATGGAGTAGGCTAAATGCATCCTTTATTCAAAAAAGCTCTGATGAATCGACAGAGGACTGGTTGTTCTGGGGATGTTGTTAATTATGTGCAACACCTCTTAACCATTTGTAATTCTGAGGTAACGGTGAACGCTGCCGTCTTCTTGATTGCCACTACACATGCACTATTCAGCGTCATCTTTGAAATTCAATTGCAACCTTAATTCAAGATGAAATGATGCTGAGGTAAACAGCGTGTGATCAGAGCAGTGCATAGAACAAAGCTTGGAAGCTTTTAAAGAGAGCGAAAATCAAAGAAGACGTCTTTGTCAAGACGTTAGTCCTCTGTTTTCTGTATGAATGCATTATGCAGTAGACTGACATGTTAAAAATGTGTGTGAACATGAATTCTACAGACAAGTGCGAAAGAAAAGTTTGCTCTACGAGCGCTATTGGAAATGTTTTGAAAAAGGAAGGAATGTAAATGACTCAGAGGGGCCTTATGGTGTAAATATGGGCAATCACTGTTCTACATTATCAAACTGAATTGTGGGTAGGCTAGTAGCATTTCTCTACCTCTCTGCATTTTCTGATATTGCAAAATCTGCATCAACATCAGCAGCCTTTTCTCCTATTTCATTGGCACAATATTATGCCTGCAACTGAATTACAACTTCCAGGAGTTATCAAATGTGCCATGGGTCCATGGTTGTGACATGCATGTGGGTTCCTTATAAAAATAATAGCAGTAAGTGTATGAAAATGTTTACTTTTCATATCACCTCCTGGCTAATATTAGCTGCTAGTATAGCACCTACCAGCTAATATATGTAACTATTGTTAGCTGTGTCAGAGAATTATTACATCTGATAACAGTAGTTGTTGTTCTCCTCCAGGTTAAACATGATTCCACTGTAACTAGTAGTTCAAACACAGATACACATCACTGTCTTCCTTTGGAGAAATGCTCTGATATATGATCACTTGCATGAAGACATTTTGACAGATAGAGGATGACGTAATCCACTCCAGTAATATGTAAAGGTCTCTCACTGCGTTAAATAGTAATGGTGTCTGTGCTACGATGGAATCATTTTGTATGCAAGTCACGGAATACAAATACAGACACACAGAAACGTGCTGTATGTGATCAATACGAAACACACTTTGTGATCAATGGTGGGATTAATCAGGAGTGTCACAAGGACCAGAGTGCTATCTTGTCAGATACTCTAACAGCTGCGGTGCTGGTGACTGACAGTCTGACCGGCATAAATATTTCACTCCTCTTTTAGCTTCTGTTTTCTATGCTTGAACTCTGACTCAGCTGCAGGGATGTCAACTCGGGGTTCCCTTTGTCTGTATGTGTCTTATAGGGCTTTGTTATTTAATTCAGTGTTTCATCACCAATTAATGTTTTATCACTGTTTTAGTTTGGCAATTGGACAACTGTCAGACCAAATGTTTTTTGGTTAACAGTGGACTACTGGGTATAAAAAAAGCCTTGGAACGCTGCCCGCAGCGTGCATCTCTTGGATTCACTTTTCAGGATCCAGATTTTATTTATTTCTAGGAGTGTTCCAGCGAGGCTGTGCACAGTGAGAAAAAAGAAATCTTTTGATCTTAAACTGAGGATGATTTCCACGTCTTACTAGGGAGGGACACTAGTCAATATTTGGCCTGAGGTTATTTAATTTGGACAAGGAGCTTGATTCATAAATTAAAAATTCCAATTACCCTGTCAGGAGTTGAGCGAGCCCAGAGGAGGCTGTTTTAATCATAGAGCTTTATCAAGCTCTTTAAATTGAGTTTAACATGGACAGGATCATACATTCTGCCTTGGGGAAGGTGATATCCCTTAATTTGTCCTAAACGGTAAACATTTTAAAAATCCATGTTTAACCAAAAATGTGGTATCAACACTGAATAAATAATGATGGCTCCTTTCCCTTTCAATCCCTCCTCTCTTCCAAATAAATCCACATTGAGGATGCTTTTACAGTATATAAAGGTTGACGTGGAATACATACTAAAACATCACCCTAGATGTTTTATGTGCACAAAACATTATGTACATTGCTGCTTTTCTGAATCGCATTCAGATCAATTAGTTATCGAAAGCAAAGGCCGTTCTACTCCTTTTTTAAAAGTTGCTCATTTTTCTCCCATTTATATGCCACTCGTGTTCACCCACATTAATGAAGAGATGCCATTCCCTTCCCTCTGTAAAATAATATCGTGGTCAAGTGTAAATCTAGCATATGTCTGATCTGTAGGTGGTCACAGCTGGACCTCCTGTCTTACCATTCCTGAATCTATTTCAAGAAGATATTACAGAGATCTGAGCTGCTGTCAGACATTTCTCATTCCTTCTTATCAGCGGAAGAAATGATGTCTGGCACAGCAAACAAAGTATGTGTAAAGTCCCTAAATAAAGCATGAAATTGACGGGATGTCTGTCTAAGTGAGGCACCACAGAGCCACAGGCTCTCTTGCAGCAGACAGGTACAGCTGCTTACCTTCAGACTGCACGCCTCCTATTTGGACACCCATTTAAGTGCTTGGCTCTCTGAGTCAACTCTTTAAATGCAGAAAATGGCTTCATTCATTTTCCATTTTAAGAACCAAGTTTTAAAATCTTCCGACAGAATGCGCTGCTCATTTTTCTTTCTCCCCGTGGAGGAATTTGCATATATTTAGCCACGGAAGAGGAAGACCTTTCCCCGTTTTAGACATTTGGTCATGGTAGTGTTCAAGTACGGGATAAAAAAGGAGTAAGCAATTTATTTCACTATACGTCAGCTTTCAGAAGCTGTTTCAGTAATCCAGACACGTATCATACTTATAACCCTGCAGATTATATGGTGACAGACTTGTATATTGATGAGTCTTTGTGTATGTGCATACAAGTGTGTGTGTTTATGCATGTATGTCTGAATGTGTTGAGAGAGTGCATAGCACAAATCAGCTGCAACAACAAGATATCTGAACAAAGCCTTTAACTCACCGGGGAACTGGTAGCTGTAGCTGGGTGCAAATCCAGTGTATCCGCGGCCATATGTTGCCACAATATTAGGGTAACCTAGGAAAGCAATAAGAGGAGATGAAATGCACAAACACTCACACACAGACAAACACTGTGTCATGGCTACTTCAGCATGTACTTTGAGAGTGAAACAAATCTCGAAAGAATGGCTTTAACACTCTTGGGCACCCAGGTGTTCTTATAGTGTCATAAAGATTCTAAAGATACGTAATACCCCCCAAAAATAAACATTAATCGACAAAAATCCATATTCAATATGAGCTTGGAATAGTTAGAAAGAAGTATCATATTTTATAACTATAATACTTGAAACTCTTGCTTGCCGTTTAAAAGAAACTGCAGTAATAAAGCATTAGTGATTTTCCTCTATGCTTCAAGCCTAATAAAAAGGTGTATTTATAGCTCATTGGTGTTGATGTTAGATTGTAAACTGAAAAACATTTGCTGTGTGTGCAGTCTGACAACAAGCACCACCCTCAATCAATGGTCAACAGCCACAGTTACATTAACCTCTAATCTTGATCACTTCATCACTTGCCTGAAATGTTTTTATAACCTGCAGGAATAACGCCAATTATAAAGCTGAGGCGCAGGTTGTAAAACAATTTTCTTTTAAGGGGGACAGACCTGCTGATTTAAAAGGTAAGTGACTCAGTGCTGCTGATATTTTAAACCATCTCCTTAAACTAAGTACATTACCCTGTTTGGATTAATTGCCTCAATTTTGGTACACAGGTAGGCTCAGAGCATTTTAAATGATTCATTATCCATGTAGTTGGAGGAAAAAAACTCTTATTTTCGTAACCATGTAAAAGAATTCTGGATCTAGATGATGATCCGGATCACCACCAAAATGTACAGTAATGGATTGTTTCTTGGACCACAACCTCCCTCTACAAAATCTGTTCAGAACTTTTTGAGTATTCCTGCTAAAAGACAGACAGGCACAGACAGAGTGATTAGGATGGCTGACCAGTCTCTATCAATAATGAGTCTAACATGATTCATTTGGACACACAGCGTGTTTCTTATAATATCTCATGGGTTGCATTCATGTGCTTTTAATGTCAATGCATATTTATGAATCTCTTTGGAAAGTATAAAGTTAAGTATGACATTTTCTTTGCATTTACATCACAGTAAATGTATTTAAGGAGGTGTATGTACACAGTTTATGATTTATTTCCAACATTTTAATGAGAAATCCTAAAGAACAATCTAACTACATGAATCTGCTATAAACCAGTGCTAGAAAACCCAGGATTAGTTCGTCATAGTTAATTTTCAAACAGTTTGGGTAAGATTTAACCACAGTAATTGCATTATAAAACTTTCTGAGGATGAAACGTGTCACTTCAAATTATCAAATAGTCTGTGAGAGGTTATAAAGTGGTTTAGAACTTGTACGGTCCCTGAGTGGATGGAGAGGTACACGGAGGCCCAAAGCGCACCCAGTGTCATTAGAAAAAATTAAGAACAGCAGATGTATTGTTCATCTGTTGTCATGATTCTTATAACAACCACAAAACCCCTAGTTAATGAGCAGGACAGTTTTCAGACAGAAGCAGCTGTGGGCAACATATTGAGAAAACGAGGTGTGAGGGTGCAGGCAGCTAGGAAGTGTGATCCAGAAAAAAATTAGAAAATTTAAGTGGAGTGGGTGGGTGAGCGAGTGAGCGAGCCTGTAAGAATTTGTGCACCATCAAAGGTAATATAAATATAATTAACCCTCTAATTATGGTATATGTCTCAGTCTTTATCTGTTTCCCTCAAGCTATTATCACCTTCAACCATGAGTCTGGACTAAATTACCTAATAAGAGGAAGTCCTTTAGGCCAGGAATGAATCAGTGGAGCTAACCTTGATAACTCACTTCACTGTGTGTAAGTGACACCTCCGAGACTGACCTTGGAAACCTCTATTAGGACTTTGTGTCATCAGTTCTCGTTAAATATGTACTAGCCTGATAACCTGGCTGCAGTCATGCTACTATCTGAGTGTCTAGATTGGAAGTATTGGGCTACAAATTCCTGTAGACACATCAAACTGTCGGTGCTTACAGTAAATACAACTATGATCTGTAAATACTGACGACTAAACTAGTCTGCACAATACATATAGAGTACTTCATGCAATGGCAGTTCTGCAGCAGGTTTAGATCCATAAATTTATTCATTGTGCCCCAGAGACGGCATAAAGGCACTCATACGCATGTGTCTACAGCCTGAACGCAAAATATTTTGCATGCATTCATACTTGTGGGTGCGCGTGCAAGCAGGCTGTGTGCATGTGTCGGTGTGAGCATGTGTGTGTGGATGCTCTGTTCTGTATGCCTCAGAGCCTGTGCCAGCTGGAATCAGAAAGGTTGACCTTGGTCATAAATATCTAATCAGTGTTTGCTGTCCATGAAAAAGTTCAATTTATTCCTGACCCAATGGGAAAATGCCTCTCTCAGACCCTTTCCCCTCACTCACAGACAAAAAGTAATGCAACTCTGAGAGGCGGTGAGGAGAGCCTTAACCTGGAGTGGATGAAGGAGGATGGAGGGTATGCCAGAAAAAAAAAAATCCTCATCAGCTGAAGATGAGAAGTCATCACCAGGAAGCTACAGATGGATAGCTTTCACAAAACCCCTCATTGTTTGTTTGCTCTGAAAAGAACTGTGATATGATAAAATGAATAGCTATCACAGACCACAAAATATTGGATATTATGTGTTTGATACTGTTTTACTGTCAAACAGAATAAATGCCAAACTGAAATTGCTGGCTTAGATACTGCAGCTCCTCATACTCCCTTATTTCAACATTTTCTCAAATGGCAAAACCATTTTCCTCGTCTGACGTACTGCATTACAATAGGTTTCACATTACTAAATGAAGAATTTGCTGCCGGATGTGTGCACTGAACATCAGAGGAGAGAGCTCTAGAGAGGCGTATGAAAGTGTCAGGAAAGTAGATTAAAATACATGCTAAGTTGAGCTACTATTTCATAAAATTCTCAATATGTGCTTATCGACAAATAGCACAAGAGAGTGGGAGGAAAGAAGAAAGGAGTAAAAAAAAGAGCCCACTATCTTTCCTGCCATTTCACAAATGAAACCTGTCATTGTGCGTGGCCTGGTGGCAGCCTCTTAGTGCTCTTATTTGCCTTATTAATATGCATGCTAATGTACCTATTTTATGGCTCAACAGTTCTGATTCACTTTAAAATCAATTATCCATCTGGTACACCCATACCTCGCCCAGGCTCAAATGTGTATTAATTTCAGCAAACATACATCGGGCACAACACAATAAAGATAAATGCCTCGATTAGAGGCGGTAAACAAAGGAGCCAGGGATGGCTTTAATGAGATTTGGCACAAAAGGAGCTTACACTTTCTTAAATAATGAGCCTTGGGTCCCTTTTTCCAAATGCAAATTATATAAAGGAATGTTTCGCTTTCCTTGTTCCAATTTCATTTAGATAAGAATGTCTCCAAACAAGTTGGCTGTTAATATTCTCACATGAGCACATCACTGCCTTGCTGCCTGCCATCTCCCAGCGGAGGCGAAGAGTGCTGTCCTCTTCGCAGACACATTAGTCTGTAATAAGTTCTGAAAAGTTCACTGTGCTTGTTAAACACTTAACAGATGAGATGCAACTGAAGGACTTTCTTGGAGTTGAGAGAAGCAATTGGCCAGTCTTATCAACACCACAGACTGTTTAATCAGTCTTGTGGCAGAAAGGCACAACCGTCCAATAATCCTGACTGTCTATGTACTTGTTTAAAGATAGATGGACGGATAAATAGATTGATAGATACAGTAGACTATAACTAATTTGTTTCCCTTTAATGATTATTAGTACCACAGGTGAATAATTGGTTAAATCCAGTAGTGTCTGTCTATTTCTTTAAAAAAAAAAAGTAAAGGTGCCCACGGCAAAATATGTCTCGCTATCGACTTTCAAAACTGCTTTATACATTACGTTACCTGGTGCAGATGAAAATGTATAACTGTGGCTCTGCATGCACCTGCTACAAGAGGGGGTGGGGGGGGGGGGTGCTTGGATGGCAAAACGAGTTTCTTACAATCAGCTGCATGTCCCTTTTGCTTTTGAAGTAAAAAAATAAATCTTTTATGCGAGGGCAAATCCATTTGGTTGGGTCGCACATTCAAATTATATGCATGGGAAATGTGACCGACAGACAGGTAGACAAATAGATAGAGAGCGAGAGACAGTGGGCGGGTAGGGAGGGAGGGAGGGAGCGGGTGCAATAGTGTTAAATAAAAACGGCCACGGGCATGGGCTGGATGGTAATGAAGAGGGGTGGGCCAGCAGCTGAGGTCCCTGTAGATGAGATCTCTCCCTGACATGTGTGTCCCCTTCATTACCCATTAAGGGGGGCACAGTGATGAATCCTTAATATGACATTACACCAATTTTCCTCTTCATTTAGCCTGATAATGTGCTGGTCTGCTCCTATATGCCCAGGGGCTGCCTGTACCAGACTCGACCAGAAATAGACCACAGTGGCCAACAGTGGCACACCTTGAAGCGGCCTAATTAGGGGCAGCGCACACCTAATGGGGCTATCTAGTCAAGGGTTTGCATAAGCTGATTTTTTTTAAAAGGCAGAAACTGATGACTAAATGACGTGCACATCTGACCCTTCCTCTGTCCTCCTCTACCCAGAAAAGGTTACATTTTATGTTTTTCTTTTTGCAACATGGTAAAAAAAAATGTCTCAATTTAAAAATGAAGAATTTTATGCCTTAACTGTTACTTGATAGGCATTTTCAGTATTATTTTCAAAATTGAGTATTATAAAAAGGATATAGATGGTTTGGGTATGTGTATTCAGGTGTGTACGACTCACTCAGCATGCCCATCCCCAGCATGAAGGCATCCATGGTGTAGGGCAGACCCCTGGCTCGCCCTCGTGTACCTGGTGGGAACATTACCTCCTTGGGCTGGGCCTTCTTACATTCTACCTATGTAGACAGACAAACACACACATACACAGAGCAAGACAAACCATTAGACTCTGTAGGATACACGACCAGACAGATCTGACAGGGCTGTCTCAGCTCTTTAAGGGGGTTTTCTATTTGACTTGCACACCATTAGACATTTTCCATAGAGTAAAACAAGACTGAGTCAATCTGAACACCTCACATTTTGGAGGAATGTCTCTGAGGAAAACTTACAATCATGCTCCTCCTACATTAAAGCAAAGGTTGTTGCTCCACTGAGCATGTGCCCAATGCCTAAGGGAAATACCAGCGTAATTCTTTCCTAGAGTTTCTGAGACATCAAGGTAGGAGAAGCTCTGTTCTGCAATGTCATTACCACAGTCCCGCTGTGTGGCAGTATGTCCCGCTTCTTTGTGAAAGGCAGCTTTTTGTTTAATCCAAACACAGTATAATCTCAAAAGCATTAATCTCTCTTGACGAAATCTGTTCTCGCTCACGATGGTTTGTTTCAGTAAATGTTAAGTCTTGCCAGGGCGGTGTATTTAAAAGACACGTCAAAGAAATATGTGTTTTAAAAGTGACTACAGTTGTGTTTTTGTGTCTGCGGTTCTATTTGTGCGCTGTGTATGTCTGCTAGGCTGAAGTCCCTGGTGCCCCGAAGTCCAATTCCACCTGCAGCACTCGTCTCTCTGCTGCATTTCTGTCTCTCACTCCAGTTCTCACACATACAGGTTTGTTCATTTCCCATCTTACAAGACTGACATCTCCTCCTCCTACATAACACACATCAAATGAGGGATGTGACAGGGGCAGATGAGGAGAAGGAGGAAGATGAGAGCCCTATTTACCACATATCTATCCTATCTCGATGAATTATAGAGAAGCGCGATCGGCTGACAAGGGTGGCATGGTCTTGTGTCTGTTGGTTTTTCTTTGGTAGGCTGAGTCTGTTCACCATGCTGCACAATCTATTTGCTTCACTGCCTGCTTGGCATCAGCCTGTCCATCTGTTTGTCTGTTTGCCTCCTGGCTCTCGCCTGCTTCTCCCTACTGCCTCCACTTAAGCAGGGCTTTCTCGGCTGCTGCGATTCACATGTCATCCTGGCCTGCTGCACAAGACAGGCTACCGCGCCAATGCTGTGTACGCCTCAACCAAGGTACAGCCCAGCAACCACACAAATAGGCTTGCAACTTTGACAGGCCAGCGTTGCACATTACTATTCACACGAGTACGCGAGTTCTCACATGCACAGTGGCTGACACAACACGTTATGTTAAGTTGCTTAAATGAAATAAAACATGTCTGTACGAAGGTGCTGTGTTAAATGACTAGTGTAACAAGCTCTGTATACAGCAGAGAGGTACCAATGTAAAGAGGGAACACTAATGAAAAAGGTGTCTATCACAGAGAGAAAGTTGCTTGGTTGTGATTTGTTACTGTTAGCAGCCCCTTCATTTGAAGCAGTCGAACTAAAGTACACAGTTCCCTCAGCCACTTTGTAGCTGTCACAGCTACTCTGCCCTCCTTGATAGCCTGGAATGCTTTGACATTATACTGGAGAACAGAAGCTCTTACGGGGGTTTTCCTAAACTGGGTAACGGGCTCTGAACTCTCTTACTGTCAGCGTGAGGCCTCCTACCAAAATGATGATTTAGCTTTAAATGCTATATTCTAAGCGATTACAAAACAAGTAATCTACCTTAATTCTATTTTCTGTAAAAATGTCAAAGTAATAACTGCATGAACGGCATAATTACTGCAAAAAATAAATAAAATTTGTGACGTCAGACGGCCTTAAATAGCTCTGATTTCACGTCTTGTCGTTGTTAATCTGCCCGTGGGACCATCTTGTTTACATGCCACATGTTCTCACAAGATTTCATAAAGCTTATGTATATAATCAGCTGACCTAGAACCAGATTCTTGCGTTCATGTGACCCTGCAGCTCAAAGCTAAAGAAAGCTAAGGACTGTCCGGGGCAGAAGAGGATTGAGTTTTTTTGTTGTTGTTGTCACACAGCTGATAAAGACGCTACTGATGCAAGAATCAGGACCAGTGAAGAATCGATCGCACAAGAATCTAAGAAGGCACAAAAATCCTCCCCCTGCCCAAGGAAGCCTCAGAATGCTCCATTTTGCACCTAAAATTTTCAAAAGCTCTGCACTGTTTACCCCCCAGCACGGAAATAGGAACCTGGATAGGACAAATGGGCCTGTTAGAAATCTCAGTTCATGTTCACATGTTAACATAGGGTGACAAGAACAGCTGAGTTCTGTCCACACTGGAGACCTGACAGTGTCTGATCAGCTTCCTCCAGTAGCCCCAACCTCATCTAAGAAGTTAGATACTCAGTTGCCTGCTGGGAGTAAGACAGACCAGAGTGCGTGTCATGTCTACATGCTCTCCGATGTGGTTTCTTTGATATTCCGAGAGAGGGCTCCTTGTCATGGATTTAAGACCAGCCAGGAGCCAGGATCTGTGGTGGTGTGAATGTGTGGGTGTTCACCTGCTTCAAACACACAGGAGTGTGTGAGGAAGTGAGGCAGACGCTGTCAGACTCAGTCAGAGAGAGAACAGAGGACAGCAAGACAAATCAGAGCCTTATAAAGAAGCACTGCAAAGGTTAAACACTTGTGAAAGCCGAGATTCAAAATGCTTTTAGAAAGATTTACAGACCCAACATTATGCCACATGAGCTCTGAGAAACCTTTAAATTCACAACCTATCACCATGTCTATGCTGCAACACAATATTGAGTTGTGAAAGGTATGAAGAGCCACCATTTAATTGTTACTATTTTGTGTGGAAAACGAGAGCCTCATACGCATAAAGCAAGAGGTTTCCCTCTACTCCATTTAAATGACAAACTGCAGTTGGTAACTTATCGTTCACATTTGTGTCTCTACATGACCCAAGAGGGTGGAACAGAGAAAGTTTAACATTAGAGCCCTATACGCTCTGAAAAATAGTTTGGTTAGTTATTTGCAAAACTGTGATTTCTTGGACTGATAAATTAGAACAAATGGAAACTCTTTAATGTACATTTGTGCAATCGGAGCAATCATTCAGCTCCACATGCTGCACACAACTGTTTAAAAAAAAAGGTTTTTTTTGGATCTTGTCCAAGCATCCTGCTGCCCACGTTGTCAGGAGTGAAACCCTCTGTGCTATAAGGAGACAGATGTTGACTATATGATGGCATTGCTTCATTATTTGATCTCATGTGAAATTTTGTAATCATGTGCGTATGAATTGTTGGGCTATTACCATTATTTTTGAGGTCACAGTGAATTTGACCTTTATACACCAAAATCGAAGCATCCGGAGAGGCTCACAAGAATAAAATGTAGAAATGTAAAATGTAAACATTGTTAAATATATATAAAAAATAAATAAATACATTAGTGTACACTGAGCAGGGTATTTCACTGATGCTAATGTCCACAGCCTGCCCCTGATTAAGCTTTTAAAATGAGGATAAGACAAATAAACAATAAAATAAAGTGGTGATAAATTCCATATCACTTCATTGTAGAATATTTTGTACAGTCTCTGCACTGTTGTGATTACCAAATCAGGCTTTGTGTCTTGAAAGTGTCTTGAAGCATGCTATTGAAATTATAAAGGTGCACATACTGCACGAACACAAACATTAGACAACCTGCAGCACAGCACCTCATTAGCAGTAATTGATGAGAGTGAAAAAAAAAAAGTCACTAATTATAAATAAAACAACCGTCTGGCTTTGTTCTCATGTAGAAACCCTGTGATACAGAGCAGTGGAAGGCTCCATTTATGACCTTTTCAATACATCTCCTATATATATTAACCTTGCAGGTGTAACGGGAGGGTGTGGGCGGGATGGACTGGCAATGGCTGTCCTTCAGGGATGAGTGTTGTGGGTGTGTTTGTGTGAGTGAGTGGGTGCAGAAGGGGAGGCGTATGGCTACTATTAGATACACTAGTGAATGGGTAAAGACAACAGTGTGATTCATTTACTCCATCTTCCCTCCTAGCTGAACAATCAAAACAGATTGGTTGTGAATACACTTTACCAGCCAGGGTAATGTGGAGTTATTCACTTAATGCCCTCTAAAAAACATTTAACAAGAGGCTTATTTAAAGTAGAGACTGTCTGATTCAAAGTTAAATGATATTATTATTATTTTTAGGTTAAATCCTTTAGTAATGTGAAAACATTTGGACTTTACTGACTCTATTGATGAGGAACAAAATATTGCATTATAGGATGGTCATATAGACAATTTAACCTTTTAAAAACTTGCCACTACAGAAATCCATTATAATTCCTGTAATTCCAAGATGACCAGGGGCTGTTTTTTTTTACTTCGCACTAGGAGTCCTTTTCATGGTGCCAAAAATTCCTAACTTTGAGTTTCCTTTTAAGGGTCATTCGCTGAGCTGCTGAGAGCTATTTTGATTGAGGAACTGAGAGAACTCCCTAAGCTAAGAGAAGAATGGGGTTTACCCTGGTACTACTGATGCCATCAAACTACATAGATGATGTCTACAGTGATTGGTTTGAAAGTAGCTGGTCTGTGCCTGTGAATCTCTGTTTATAATCCACACAGGAGCACAACAAAAGAGTTATGAGAGGGAGACAGACATGCTGGGAAGGTAATTTATCATTTGAACAGAGGTTTAACAAACTTTCATACATTCCATATATGAAACAAAAAAATATTCACTAAGTGGGCTGGTTATAGTATGTCATTTTTTTTAAAAAGCAGAATGTAAAATAGAGTAGTTGTACATATAGAGCTAATTTTAGCTGAAGATGCAGCAATGATCAGGAAGCCAGCTTGGAAAGCAATTTTTCTAAGATGCTTACACACAAATTGGGGTCTGAAGAGTGCATTTTGTTTCTGATTAGTAATTCTGGCAGACAGATGGGATATAAGAAATTCATCAGCAATGCAAACTGATTTTTTCCTGAGCAAGAGTAGTGAACTAACCACCATATCCTGTGTTATTGGGCTGTTTCCACATTTTGGCAAGCTACACTACCTGCAGCAGGTAACAGATTGTTCGTCGGTCTTAGTGACTCAGTCTACGGACTAAGTTCTGTCAGACTAAGGACCCACTTTTAAAAATAAAATCCAGTGAATTACTGTTAGAACAAAATTCCTAAAGGTAGGGCTGACAAGCCCGTTCTTTTAAGGAGCTATTTTTAGCCTTAGAACGATTTCATTGTGAATATGTCCCCAGTAAATCTGCTCACCATTACAGATTCAACTACAAATATTTCAAGCCTCCTGGAGGTCAGTCAGGATTTGCCAAAAGAGAGCATATAACTATGAAACCTCTGTGAACCAGTCAAAACAAAAACTGTGTGCCATGTATTTTATGAAGAGGGCATTTACAACAGATTTTCCATTTTGAACCACTTCTGTCCAGATGGGTAACGATGGTAAGAGGGTTTCGATGGCCAGCAATCTTACAGGTGTCATTATGTCTCTCTGCATGGTTATGTAAAAGCTAAAGAACATGAGGTCATTTTAAGGACCAGGTGCTCCCTGTGGTGCCAAGACTGCTCCCCAGGCATGTTTCTCTATTCCAAGATGATATTGTCCTCAGACACACTGAGAGACACATTACATTATCACAAAAGTAATGTCATGATCATCAGGTTGACATCAAATGGCTTCCATCACTCCTTTAATCGGCAGATCTAAACATCGTTGAGCTTTTATGGAACGTCCTAGAGTGCAGAGTGCGAAGTGGATTTTCACCTCCTTCATCCCTGAAAGTCCTCCAAAGGGTGGTCCTACTTCCTTATCAGGCACTGGATGTTCAAACACTCCTTAAGATTCCCCGTCTTCAAACAAAACGTCTTTTGAGACAACACAGAGAAGTTTCACTCCTTTTACTATAAAAAATGATAGTTCAGTTTGACTACAACCAAGTCTGACAAAGGGTGATACAGTATCCAACCTGGGAACACCTCACACATATTTGACTTGTTGGCCCCTTGTTTGAGGGATGTAAATTTTGAAATTAATCAAGAGTGCAACTGATTGCTTTAGTGGTTTGACACACAACAGCAGAACTGGGACAGCTGGCACTCACAAACTAAGACGGTGGGCTTATCACAGCTAAATGAATAATATCTGCAGAGTGCTCAAATTATGCTAAATTAAGTGCAGTGGATCTGGAAAATATTATCTTTGAATGCTCCATTATAATCTGAAAAAACGTCCCTTGTAACCACAGAATTAATTTTTTTTAACACTATCATGTTTTACGTATTTAAAGAATTGTAATTTTTCTGAGGACTAACTTCATACAGTTTAATAGTCTGGCCTACCTTGCAACGGTTTTAATCGCAAAATCTTGCATGGTCTCGGCGAGGCTAAAATCTTTGTCATGTGGCCATAAATATAGGTAATGTATTTTATAATCTCAAACTCTATACAATACTCCTTTTATAATCTTATTCCTATTTATCCTAAACATACAGTAAAATGGCTTTAAGTGCCTTTGGTATATTTCAAATTATTGTATTTCTATAATCATTGTAATACCTTTTTTAAATATACTTAATCTCATGATGTTTCTCTATTAATGATATTGACTTGACTAGACCGTCCATGTTTTTCTTGTACTTGTACGTGATTTCTGCGATACTCAATAGCAGCCTTATGTTATTTTTCTATCAGGTAGCAATGTAATAAAAATGTGTGCATCTGTTTAATTTGTACAATAGTCTATCACTTACACTTTGATTTCATTTTTCCAAGCAACAGTATGACATTATGTCGGGCAGCTGGTGAAATATTGACAGTTGAAACTCATAAAACACAAAAAGCAGGAGCTTGATAGCCATGATTGTCAAAGTCGGAGAAAAATACTAACTTGTGCTTAAATGAATGAGACGATTCCAAAAATACAGACTTATGATATAAGAATTTGTCACATGAAATCACAAGGAACACGCGTCATGATCTGAAATGGCTGTGTGAATTGTGAGCTATTGCATATCTATGAAATGTTACTAAAATCCAACCATAGCAATCATAAAGAACGACTCAAAAAACTGCTATCTGCCATCTGCAACATTTAACTTACCTAAAAGTAGATGTGTCTCAGTCTAAGCAGGTCAACACACAACAGTTTCAACTCCATCTATTTATTGCGACCTTCAATGTTTCCTTCTTTCTGTGTCTCATTTGTTCTTAAAATGGGTTTAAAACTGGTATAGAAATCTATGTCTTTTCTTTTTCTTTGTCTCCTCTCCTCATTGGTATTTAAGAGCAAGAAACTGTAAAGTAAATCTGTAAATATGAAGTGTAAACTACAACGGCAAATAAAAAAAAAAAGACTTAAATCTAAATAATGCTGTCATCCTCATCCATTGAAAGAAACGATATATATGATGCATCTGTATCGTTAATAATGTATGGGTTCCATAGTGCTATTTGTCTTTATCAGTTCTGCTTATATCAGTGCCATGTGCAGAGAGCATCTGTGCCTATACATTAAACTCTCATGTATAAATGCCTTCCTGGATTAGTCTTCTCCTCAGTGACTGGAGAGCCAGAGCTTACTCTCCTCCTCAGCACAGTAATTGGTTGGTCATGTCAGGAAGACACAGTGAGAAATTGACGACTAACAGATAATTCCTCCCTCCTGTTGTGATCATTCGCTACTGTTGAATATTAAAAATGACATATTAAAGAACATTACCTTGAAGCACTTGACTAGAACCAATGTGAGTCCATTTTAATGGCACACTGCTTGCTCATCACAGCCAATACTTCATAGGTATTATTATGAATTAGCTGTGCATGCATAACGGCAGGACGGGGAGTGATAGAGGGATTCCTGTCTTTGGAAATGGAATTCACAACCTTTCCTTAGCTGCATTAAGGTGCTGTCTTACCACAGTCTGCTATGGACGTTTATATATGTGGAAACCAGAGGGTGTGAAATACTGTCAAGCCATTTTCTTCTTATTGACTTTTACTCCAAAATATTTACTGGATCTAATAGAAGGGCAGGTACTGCTGCAGCAAAAGGATGTTTCTGCAATCCTGCACAGGATAATCCATACTTTTATTACATCCTGCATTTGTAGCAGGACTGTCTCCAGAGGTGAGACCAATGTTGTGCACGTTAGTGCAGCTGGTGGGGCTGGTTGAGCACTTCTTGCTATGCAGCACCCGGTTTTTAATTATACATGAAGCAGAACTCACAGTCACTGAGAGGAAGTGCGTCTGAGAGTGAGGCCTTGGTGGCACATGGACACAGGGTGATGACCAAGTGACTAAAAGGTCCAGTCACTAACATCTGAGTGGGCATTGACCCACTATAATGCCAAAGCCCTTGAGACTAGGTAAAGAAAAGGTGGGGTGCCCTGTACATCCACAACCCTCCCAAGTGGGGTGGAATTTCTGTCTGCATCAATTATTCAAGAACCATCTTAGATAACACTCACAGGGCGGATGGATGAGGTCTATTTCTGTATAGTACTTCATAAGGATGGAGACAGGAGGCATTCTTTATTTTCTGTGCTGGTGCTTCAGACACCGCGTAACCAGTACTCTCCTTTGTGCTGCTCAGGTAAAACCCAAAGCGTCTTTGAAAAATGCTCTTAACACGCTCCACATGCTTTTTTCTTTGCCTACATTCCAAGATGTCAGGTCTTTGTAATGTAGAAGATCTGAGGGACACATTTTTCCCTCCATCCTGGGAAATTTATTGCGAAGTAGGTGTTACCAACAGGGACCCTTACAAAGGTGCCAAAAGCCTCTGAAATCTGACCCTTGCTCTGCCCTTTCACACTGTCCTCTCAATAATCCTCATACTTTCTGTAAAGGTCGTTGGGGCTCCCACATGGTTTCCATTTGTGTCTTTTTTTTTTATAAATAAAAGAATATAAGCAACTTTCTGGCCACACCCTGTGAAATACAACATGTCACAATGAAATCACAGATGTGTGTGGTCAAACTTTGCTTTCAATGCGCTGCAGTGGCAAATGACGGTGAAAATATATATTATGGCAAAGATTTCATGTAGCACAAATCGATTCTCTGTATTTCATGATGTTGCACAGTCTAATCTATATCAAATGTATTTATTATATGCTGTAATTTTCTGACATAACAAATTGTGCAAAAATTGGTTGGAAGAAGTTTTTGAAATCAAGAATTGACAGCATTGGCAGCCATCCTTTACGCTTTGTGTGCATAAATAGATGCTCTGGTGTGTGCATCCATGCTTCATGTTGACGTGTGATGTTTGTGTGTTCACAGAGTGCCATGCCTACATGTCAAAGGATCGGAGACATTCGATTGTAACAGAATATCTTCCGTACACATATAGTTATTTCTTTGGAGTCCTGAGCATCGGGATGCCGTTCAGAGACTAGGAGGGAGATATACTGGGGTCATGTGTGACCTGGGCTGGTCTCTGCTGAACATGGTTTTACTACACTGGTCCTGTCAGTCAGAGAGCCAGTCTGTCAGCCAGTTTCTAGAAAAGACTCGGAGAGAGTGAAGACATGCAGTCTGAGAAGGGAGCCTGACTGGATGGCAGTAAGACAAGTATTCCCTTCAGTCAATCACAGTCCACAGAAATGCTCAAATGATGCAGGGTCTCTCAAGAGGCCTGCAGGGTGGAACAGGGTGAAGGAGGACCTAATGTCACACTCACTACGCTGAAGTTGGTTCCTGTCAATTATCATCAGTGACATGATGACTTAGAAAACTGTAATTGAACTTTGTAGAGTCCTCCGAGATGACCATATGAGTGGTGTAAATAAAACAAGCATCACTGCAACTCTGTGGAAGGTGTTAATCCCTGACTAATGAACTCTGGCAGTAGCTCCACTGTTGCATCCCTGGACATCTCCACCTGTGTGTGTGTGTGTGTGTGTGGGTGGTAAGGGATTCAGAAAGACAGGGACAGGCTTCACTCTCCTGTCCCTCAGCCTGACAGCCTGAACTCAGCCACACAATTTCACGGTTTGTGGGCAGTACACACCACTGCTTTCCCATCCCTGAGACCCACAGAGTGTGTGTCTGTGTGTGTGTTAGCCCCTGCATATGAACATTAAGACACCCACCCACACTCACAATACTTGGGAAAAGAAGAAATCAAATATTAATCCTTCAACGCCCACCTGGAATTGAAAAAAAAAATGAGTGGACTTACCATTTTGTTATTGATTTCATGAAAATGAATTTCACAGACTTTCTCTACGATGTCTTCACTCTCAAAAGTTATGAAACCAAATCCTATGCAAAGAGAAACAGAGAAGGGAGGGGGAGAGAAAGAGGGAGAGGATGAGTTAGTGGAGGACTTTAACAAAACTCCAGTGACTAAAAGAAAATCCACCACAAGAAGTAATATTATCAGGAGCCAGATCCAGAAAGCATGCGTGTACATCTGTTGGCTATAGGCCATGAAAGAGAACAAGTGAACAAGACAGACATTGTCCTGTTTAAATCAGGAATATGATGAAATCTGCCACATTATTAAGGGCACTAAAAGGCCTCTTTTACAAAGAGAAGACGGAAAAACAGCACAAAGCTCATTTGATGAGATTCAGAGAGCTGGGGCCCTGCATCTGAATTTCATTAAATGCATTTTGTGTTCTTTTTATTGAAATCTCACTGTATAACAAGCTCTCGTTTTTATGTTAATGTAGGCCTTAGTATGAATGCGCCGTTGACAGTGGGATTTTCCTGCCATATTTATAGGATAAAAGCTTAACCCCTCTTTTAACACAAAGACAGAGAGACAAGATGGTTTCAGACTTTTGAACACAAGTGGTTTGCATCGCTCTCCTCTGTGTTTTGATGGTGATGCACAAAGCAATCTAGCTTCTCTATAGCTGGGGTTGAAAGGAAAACTGATATTCTATTACTTTTGCAGAGGAGGAAACTGAACAAAAGAGAAACAGTTAGTGAATA
The DNA here is from genome assembly GCA_037577475.1 of Chaunax sp. Z400. Lineage (NCBI taxonomy): Eukaryota > Metazoa > Chordata > Actinopteri > Lophiiformes > Chaunacidae > Chaunax > Chaunax sp. Z400. The sequence continues at coordinate 8,834,323 of CM075201.1, read as the reverse complement.
AAGCAGCAAGTGGGTTTGAAAGGAGATGAGTTTCTTTTCAAAACGGCAAACACACAATGATGAAGTAAAATCACCTCAGATTGAGCTTCAACAGCTGTCACTACAGAAAATACGCCATCTGACTAACACACACTTCACAGACAGCACGATCAATTTATTATCAAGGAATCTCAGATGACAGTAAAAATAGTCACCTACTGAATGTGACAAAAGGATTAATACACTAAAGTCAGACAGCAGCAGTTGACATATTACATGTCGACAGAGCTAAACAACGTGAATATTGTCCTATTTGTACAGGTTAATATAAATCCATGTGTGGAGGCTTCAGCTCACAGGACAAAACTCAAGGTCAAAGACTTGAGGGGAGGCTGCACATGTGCAAATATTCCCCATCACATACTGGGTCTAAAAACAAGAGATGTGGCTTTGTGAGAGATTTTCCTATATCATACTACACCTACAACTAACAATTATTTTCATTATCATTTCATAAAACTGTGACTTTCTCAATCAATAGGGAGTTTGATCTATAATGTCAGAAAATAGAAAATAAAAGGAACAAATCGAAGACAGTGGAGAAGTTTAAAACCACAGAATGTTTGATGTGTCAGCTTTAGATAAAACTTTAACGGTTATTCATCCTCTTAAGGATTCTAATTTGCACGGAGGAAGTTGTTCCTTTCATATCTCTGGCTGATTTTTTGCCGCTGTGGATCAATCAGCAGGACTGCTTTATGACATTATTAGCTTCTTAGGATTTTCAAATCAATGCTTTTAAATACCTTCATTTATCAAGTATTTAATTTGCTCAACAAGCCAATTCCCATTGGGTCAATTCATATAAAAGCAGTTAGCCATACTGATCATTTCACAGCAGGAAACCATATCTATCACACACTTTAACATATGTTCCAGTCACCCCTACTGTATGCATGCTGTTTGGTGAGTGACTTCATCTTCACACACATGCAGAAGTGGCAAAATGAGATGAACGATACATTAGCCTCCTGTGTAGCTTCTATTTATTTATCAGATCATCCAGATGGAGACAGATTCAGTGTGTTAAGAGCTGCAGCTTCCTGTCCAGCCTGTCACAAAGACTGGCATTTATAGTTCTGTCATAAAGTCTTTATTTCTTACTCACAGTTTTCTTTTCTGCTCCTCCTCCATAAATAACAAGCCCCTCTCTCCTGCTACTGACACCAGTTAGAACATATCCAAACAGCCAAGGTTAGGAAGCTAATGTGTGAACTGATTAAACATGGACAACATCTAATCTGATGAGATCTTAAGAGACAGAATATCAATTTCCACTTAGACATCTCAACACTGAGTCTGTGGTGACACACGTATTGTGGGGGGGGGGGGACCTGTGATGACAGCAGGCAGAACGGGGGTGGGGAACTGAACCCTCTTCTCCTGCTCGCCCCACCTTTTTACCAGCGCGAGGAGCACTTTTGACAACCAACAAATCACCCGCCAGGAGTCATTTGTCACGAAGGAGTCTCGGTAGAGTGGGTGGAGTTTGGGTGGGGTGGGGTGGAGATGAAGGGGTAGGGCGGGGGTGGGGGGACAGAAAAAGTGACAAAGAAGGAGGTTAACACACACAGCTCTGTCGCCTCACTCCTTCCTGCTGCTACAGGCAGCTCCTCCATCAACTGACAGGACATTTTCCTCTGCACCATTATAGCCACCAGGGTCAGGGCCAAGACGCACCACCACACATTCCACCAGCAAGCCCCTTTCACTCATGACTGGATCTGTACCTTGACTGAACAAAAAGACATATTTTGCTGTAACTGCACTCCTGTAGACATTTGCAAAAAAAAATTACACACAGCAAAGATCCCTATTTCTCTCTCTCCTTGGCTCAGCACACGCCTTTGCTTGTCAGCCCTGTCTGGACCGAGTGAACCTCTGGCCCCACCATTACAGTGCAGTCCTTTTGCTCTACTATCCTATTTTATAGACAATTACAGGTCATAAAATAGCACCAACAGAAGCATTTCTCTCTCCCATTCCTCCTCTCTGCAGGCTGTCAGCAGAGCAAGATTGTCCTCATGTATGGCGGCCCGTCTCCTCCAACTATCCACACATGGCAGGAGGCTGACCTCCACCAGACTAATAAAGACTGTCAGCACCGAAAGACAAGGAAAGAGGTGTCAGCACACTCACGCTGAAGAACCTTCCCACCATTTAAGCAATACCCTTTAAATAGAAACATATGGATGTCCGCTAGAACGGCTGATAATAGGTGTTGTGTGGCTACTGGCTAAGGCCTCTTGGCTGCACTTTCTCACACTTATTAGTGAGAACCAGGCTTGGCCTCATCTCATCCTCCACAGGATCGGTGGGAAGGCTACTTTCACGGCCTTTTACCAGCTTCATCATACTCAGTCTTTATTTTACACTCATTCCAGGGTTCTCTGATTCTGTTGCTTCGATGCTTTGTAACCCTCCTTTACCTACTGCGGCCCTGCCGACATGGGAAAAAAAGGCTGATTCTGTCAGAAGCAAATAATGGAAGAACTTTCACACGGACGTAGGAAAAAAAAATTCATACTATCACTGGGTTACATGCTCATTACTTGCCTTGCTAGCGATATTTATTTGTCACAAAATATCAGCACGTAGAGGTAGGAGAGGAGTCTGACATGCTTTTCATTCTTGTTGTAAAGATCTGGAAAGCTTGCGAGAGCACGAACATAAGGCAGACTTAACCATGAGGTAAATGTACAGCTGCAACGAGTAGCAGGCATCCTCCAGCTCTCTAATGAATGCAGTTAAATATACTGCACATGAGAGCGAAGTTGAAGCGCATATGTATCATCAGTGATATACAGTAATAAGCATAACTCCGGCACTCATTACCCAAATGTTTCTGGGTCATTGTAAAGCATAAACAGTCTCAAAAGAAAGGAAGAATCCTTGTTAAGGGGTGTGTATAGAGCTACTTTTATATTTCAGCAGAAAAGACCTCACATTTTCTGGCATTAACACAAATAACTGTGATGGTATTGTGGATGATAAATAAATAGCAATCATTATTTGAGATGCTGCAGCCTCTTCAACAATCAAAACCCTGAAACGTGTGTCTAATGCTTTGATAATATGGGCTGTATGCTGCGTCAAATAAGAGGAGCCCGCTTGCAGCTCTGACTACCAGTGCAAATCACACAGAGAAGAAGAAGTGGGACGAGCTGGAGGAGGAAGTGTCAGACATGTCCTTTCAGACACAGCATGGAGGGAATGGAGCCAGCCTGATGGGCATTACACGCGTGTGGAAACACAGGCACATACATTCTGTACATGTACGCTTAGCTTCAAGGTCATAGTGCAACACATCACAACTACAACGGCTCCTCCTATACTTCCCCTTACTGAATTGTTTATCCTGCCTCAATTATGCATGATCAAACTTTCACCTGTCCAACCGGGAGCGAGCCGACAGAGGGCTCCTGCGTTGCCTGTCTGCCTCTCTGCGTGTCCCAGCCTCCTAGCAACATCTTCTTGAAATGCAACAAAGCAGACAGAGGCAGTCCGAACACCCAAAGCACAGCTAGAGGCCTTTGATCAACGTTTCCGTCTGCTATTACTAGAGATCCAGAGCCCCGGGCGTTAATCTCCCTGTTTAATACAGTTAACGTTATGAACTCTCTAACAGCTCAGGGAACACATAGCAGTGAGGGAAGGAATAGAAGAGGACCTAATTTGGGAAAACACTGCCACGAGAAATGGTTTAATTTACAATGTATTTGTAAAACAAAGGTCGTGTCAATACTACACTAAAGATACAATACTGAGAAAACATTGAGAGGGTTGACAGTTAAAAGTAAAAAAAGAGAAAAAAAAAAGAGGAGGAACTTAAAATAATTGTTGGACAAAAAAAGACAGATTGCATGAAATGAAAGAAGAAAGAAGGAGGGCAGGGAAGGAGGGAAGGAAGAGTCTACAGACTCAACACTTGGAGCAGAAATAACAGAGCTGTCAGCTGAAGTCTGCAGTCCTGAGAGGAGTAGGTGTCGCTGTCTTTGCATTTATATTGGAAACATGAATGCAGATCCTCTACAGCCTTTACCATATTTTAAACAGTCTCATACTTAAATCTATCAGGTCCTTCTGAAAATGCACTTTCACTTTGAAAATTAGGTTAAATATTGAATAAACAAAAATACAGGCTTGGCTTAATGCTCATTAATATACAGGCAAACTGAAGGAGTGAGAAACAGAAAGACAGACACAGAGAGAGAGAGAGAGAGAGAGAGAGAGAGAGAGAGAGAGACAGAGAGAGAGAGAGAGAGAGACTCCTGAAACATAAAACATACGGCTGATAGTTTTATGTGTGTGGCTCTATGAGCAAGCATCAGGTGGTGGTAAATTATCACACATGGCCTTTTAGTTTGTTTAGCAGCAGCTCTGGGGCTTTTAAACGCTTGAACTTATTAGTTCAGACAACATTTCAAAGGACATCGCATTATTTATTATAGACAAATGTCACAGAAGGAGCTTTTAAAACCAGGATGAAATAAAATATTAGGTCAGAGAACAATTAGACAGAAACAATGTGACTGTAAATTGATCTAATTAGATTTAAGTGTGATGTTTGTTTTCTCCATCCTTGGCCTTATGTTTTTACGATGCCCCCGTGAGATTGCACTCATCTGCTCAGAAAGCCCCGTTTGTATGCTTTATTGAAATTACAGTCAATCAATTACATTTCTCAATTTATTTCCATTTCTGCAATTTGATAGGAGGAGAGTCGGACTTAAAACGCTGAAAAAAAAAGTGTTTATGGAAGAAGCCTTGCGATATTTCACACTTGTCTCAACATGTGGTGGCAAAATCTGCATCCAAGACTGGAATGAGAGACTTGCAGAACTGTATGGACGCATCTACCATATGCTTTTATTAAATGATTACAGCAACATAAAATATACCTGCTTTCTCTGCATTTTGCTACTGGGCTCAGCACGCATGCTGGGGGAACTACTTTGTCTGTGCCTCTATGTAGGTCAGCTTTCAGAGTTGGTCATCAATTTCCACTGTCCTACTTTAAGAGAAACCACATCTCCACACAAACACGAACGCACACACACATTTATAACATTTGTATTACATATCATTACTGTGACCCAGATTTGCGTCATGCCATTACCTACGCCAGGGAGGCCATGCTGTCTGTCCACTTTGCTAAGCTGTTGGTCAGGAGGACGACAGAAAAAAAAACTACACGTCTGATTTTCTTAGAAGTTGGTGGAAGAGTGTAGCGTGGGCCAAGGAAGAACACATTTAAGTGAGGCCTGCCCTGCTGTGATTGAGTGAACTAGACAGTGAATGAAGAGGAAGAGTGGCGCTGGCGACAACAAAGCAGGAAATCAGAGACATAATAACTTATTTTATGATTGTCTCAGGGTGTTGATGTTCTAAAGCATAAATAAACACGTCCACAAATCCCCACAAGCCTGCAGGGGTGTGTCACACTGAAAAGATTGGTCTGAATTCAGTCGAAACACACGTCAAACGAACACAAACGCTTGCAGTTCTTTATACATCCATGACAGACAGAGCAGAACAGAGGAGAGAGAGACAGAGACAATGATGTAACCTCATGGCTACATTTTTTTTTTTTTTTAGCCTGTAGTCTGACCTCACACCATGTGCACTGTCATAGGATGGGGGACACAAGCCCACCGCCCAGAGGCTGATGAGCAAAAAACATTCCCAACACAGCAGAATAATGCAGGGTCTCTGCAAATAACACCTCACACTACTAATGGGTCACAAGGGAGAGGTGATGCTGACACTTCAGCTTCACACAATCCTATTTTGACGTAATTCTTGTATTTTTCTAAATGTATCCACACAGAGTATAGATCTGCTTGCAGATCCAGTCGACTTAATGGAGACAAGTGTTCTCTGATCGCTTTTCTAGATAATTACATTTTCGCAGACACCTACTTGTCTAATATTATCCCGAACCACAGCCTCAACACATGTGGGTCAACAGAAATCTGGGTTATCAGAACAGTCCCTACACTGTTGTCAGCTGTTATAGGCATTTCAATACCAACAGAGTATGCACTTGTGAAAAAGAAAGCTGCTCTCTCTCCACCTCTTCGGTACACTTTCAAACAGTTTGTTACTCAGGAATAACCCTCATTAGTGCCAAACAATACACCCATAAGTATGAGGTTCTCTCCTCCTCTATGATCACAAGGCTGCTCTATAGCTTAATGGAAGCAATTATCCTCTGAGAAGGTGACTGTCTACCCTCTAACACACTAGCACATAGAGAGCACACTAAAATTACTGAGACATAAATAGCTAATAAGCTACAAATATGAAGACTTCAAAGAAATCTAAAGGAAAAAAAGAGGAGAATTCGTCTTATTAACAAATATGAAGAATAATAGAGCTACAAGTTGCAATGATTGGGGTCCAAGCAGATTGAAACATTTGGATGCTTGTATCTTAGTTAATTGTCTAGAAGCGAAACATTATTTTCTTTAATCATGATTTTGATAAATTGATTTTTCTTTAACTTAATTCCTTGTGGTCATCAATATATGCTAATGCTCTGCAGGGGGACATGAATCTACTTTTAGAAACACAATGAGGCAGCTTCAGTTCTTTAGTGAAGCCGTGTTTCACTTAAGGAAACTGAAAATATTTACATTTTTAGAAAAGACTATATGCAGACAGCTTGAGAGTTTAAAACAATGAAGGATTTCGACTCCTGGCCAAGACACTTTTAAGGCTATTGGGAAAATTCAACTTAATACGGCATCAGCTTGAGGTCAAAGAGGGGCATTACATACTGTATGATCTAGTTGAAACATTCCTGATCATTTGGTGAGTCATTCCCATCATGGACCACTGTTTTAAAGAGTGGCATCAACGGCCAAGAGGTTAATGATTAATCACAATGTATTCAGTTTCATATCCCACTTCTCTCAAACAAGACAGTGAAGTGCACATTTATGAACGAAATACAGTGAGATGCATCCTCATTGCCCTTGCACACGTGACCTAGCACTTTGCCATGGTGATTGTGCCGTGAAACTAGCGCTTTACACAGCTTTTTACGCTTGTGAAACATGTTCATGCATTCAATGTCACCCAGAAATGTCAAGTCTCTGACATGTTGAATCTGACAGGGGCGCTGGGCATCTAGTAACACAGGTATGTCGGTAACACAGAGGCTAACATGGACATTGTCTTCATTCAGAAACAAAGAAATAGCACAAAGGTTGCTTTTAGACTGTACAGAATACTTAGATTAAAACCTGTAAAACTGACTGCCATTGGAGCACTAAAAGTACATGCTGGTAGGAATATATGGTCGGACATTCATTTTGTTTCCTGACCAAATTAGAAATATCTTCCTCCAATATTTACTTTACTTTCTGACTGTGGCCTGACTTAAATTTAGTTTTGACAGTGTTGCAAAAAAAAAAAAAAAACAACGAAAAAAACCCCCAACGTTACAGTGAACCTAACCTAATCGATGAGGAGACCTCTATCCATGATAAGGTGATGGAAAAATTAATGTTCCCCTCTGGGGTAATCCAATTCTGTTGGCTAATATCCATAGCACAAACACACATTCCCACACACACACACAGACACACACAGAGGAACGACCATGTGAGGAAAACAGACAGGGAGAGAGAGGGGGAGAGAGCGAGAGAGAGACAGCTCCTCTGATTTAGCCACTGTTATCCCTCCATATTTCCACAATGCCATTGCACTTGCCTCATGGCATATTGTATCTGCATAGAGTGAGACAGCAGCATGTCTCATACACTGAATATACACAGTGTAAGTAGCTTACGCTGAAGTGGCCATGGAGACAAATGCAAGACATAAACATTGGTGACGGCATGACGGCAAAGAGACATGACAGGTGGTAAGAATGTGATTTATTTAACTGTGCAAAACCAACTTGAGCATAATTGCTTACACTGATAGAATTGCTTTAGCACAAATGGAGCATCTGTGTAATGAGATCCAAAGGTTTGAACCACGGGAGGATTCTTCATTCAAGGATATCAGACTCTTTTGTGCCAAGCAATAGGCCGAGCTTAATAGATGTCTCAATTTCTATCACATACAGTAACAAGCAATGCTGGGAGGACGCAGTGGGACATGGGGGCAGAAGCCTTTCCAAAAGGCTTTGAGGCAGCCTGATGAATTTCTTTTGAGGTGTGAAGCAATGTGGGGCTTGAAATGAATGAAACAGATATGCACCTTTTGTGTTTTCTGACCTATTGATATAGATATCAATTTCATTAAACTCGATTAGCATTTCTCATCCCTGATGAAAGTAGAGAGGGGGAGTAATAAGTATAGAAAGTGAATGTGGAGCGATGGGGAAGCAGATTACTCAAGAAGCCTGGACATGAAGGACAGTTTTTGTTCTGAATAGAAAAATCTGGCCACATGTTGTGGATGCCCACACCTCCACCCAAAGCCTCTATATGGTAATTCAGTTAAGGACTCAAAGCATTTAATGAAAATAATCCTCTGCAAACAACAAGGCTTTAAAGCACTGAATTACGTGCGAGGGGGTAACAAAGTGAAATTGATTTAAGTGAATTAGGCCTCTCATTGCCTGCATGGACGATTGTTATTAATATTTAAGCATGGGGTATATTTAAAGGCGTGACACAGTGGCAGTTCATCTAAAATGAAGAACACTGATGATGCCACTTTGCAGAAGCCCATTACCATTTAGGAGAGATTGCTTTCACTGAGTGAGCCAAATGCTAAGAGGCGTAACTGCCACTTGTGTTTACTTTACCGATGCTGTTATGGTGTTAAGGTAGAGCACTATTCTCAAAGAAAGCATTTCCCATTTTCAATGTGTGCACGCTGCACAAAACACACACCAAACCATGACACCGTGGACTCCATGCACGATGATGTCATTCTGATACCATTGACCCTTGTAATCAAGGCAGGCTTCATGAAAACCCCTCTTTCATCAAATGTCTCTCCCTCTTTCTCTCCCCCTCTCTCTCTCTCACACATGCTCACACATGCTGGCACACAATTAGAGCTCTGGGTGCTCAAAGTGAAGCAGACAGAGTCTGTTCATAACATCCAGGCTTGGTTTAATTGCTTACTTGCACTATAATTGGGGATATAATCAAACGATAAACTGAACACAGTGCAGCGTCTTCACAACTTCAGAACATCCTTTCATCAATGCCTATGGGCAGTGATTAGCATAGATGAGAAAGCTCCATGGACAGCCTAACCACTGCTTATTTATGTCTTTGTTGAGGTTATTCATCTCATTGATTTGTGTTTATCTTTTATGTTAGCTCAACCACAGGAACACCTGAAGAAGGGTAAAGAAAGGTCACAGTCTCATATTAGCATAGATACCAAAGGCCAACCTTAAGAAGTCACAGCTAATCTGCCGTCTCTAAAAAGGTTTGGAAGATGTGTGGAGACATTCTACATGAGGATGAGGGGGGGCGCTCAGCCCTCAGATGTGGTTTGCATGATGGACCACCAGGACAGCAGCCTCTTTGTTTCAGCTCTAAAGCTCCACACAGGACAGTGCGGCTTGGGCTGCTGCTGTTTAAGCAGCCACTGATACGATCCCGCTCGGTCTGTTGATCAAGTGGCGATGCCCCGTGTTTGTACAACGTGCTGATGTACTGTGTAACTGTTGAGCAGAAGTTCAGTATAGATGTGCATTACCCGTCCTCAAAGTCTGTGTGCATTATTGCTACCAGGCTATTACGGCTTTAAACCGCTATGCCAGTTTTATTGCACACCGCTACTGTAAACCCCCCGCTATACCTGCGTCCTCCTCTGTGATTCCTTGTTACACCGTGGCCTCACTTTGCAAGCTGATAGATAGGTTCCTTAAGTGTGCAACATGTGAAACCCTGGCTGTCTGATGTGATGTTTCTGAGACTGTCATTGGTGCACTGCAGGAAATGCTGGAGGAGATGCTCAGTCATGAAGCTGACTTATTTTGCTCATGAAATGACATACAGACATGTTATTGGAGTGGGTCCAACACCCTACGCCTTAAGTGAACTGAGACTGTAAATGTATGTCAAAAGGACATAGACCTTCATCACCCCACTTTGATGCTTTCAAGGATGTCTTTAGTTAATGTAAAAAACAATGCTCAAAAATAAGCAATGCACACCTGTTTTTCATGCAAGCCCAAACACAAAAGCATTCAAGATGCATGTCATGATAGGTTAACTTATATCTTCATGTCATGATACTTCACTGTCCTCTATCACAAAAAAAGGACATTTATCTCATTCTGAACACTCTCCCATGAACACTGCACTTCTGACTGTAAATTATTTTTGCTGTGGGTTGATATTGGCCTTTCATGATGTCACAGTCACACAAAATATAATGGACTTTATCAAGGAAATGAAAAAAAATATTAATAAAAAGTAGTATAAATGAAAGTATTTCCACGTTTAAGCACTTGGTCAGCCACACACATGTTAAGCCACACTCTGGCTATAATTATGGGACTGAAGACTTTCTGCCATCATTCTGTTTAGTATCTCTCTTCCCCTCCCTGAAATTTCCTTTTAACTCAGGCTCTTTGCAGAATAGGAGCTCATTTCAATCTCAAAGCTGACATCTGTGGAGGCAATAGAAGCTCCAAATGAGTGGATTTTTATCCTGTGCAGCAAGGCTAGAGCACAGGAAGTGTTTGCGCAAGAAGCAGCTGAGAGAGGGAGCAAGCTAAAGAAGACAGAAGAGGGAGAAAGGGCTTGAGGGAAAAGGCGACAAATAAAGAGAGAGAGAAAAAAAAATCTGCGACCTCCGCTGCAGCTCTTAGCTCATTCGGGACTAAAGAGGACAGAAGAAGGAAGATGAAGAGAGGAACACCTTTACTAGATGTCACTTAAACTTGTATAATCATTCAGTGAAACAGCAGAGAGTTGGAGAGAGCTTCAAAGCAGAGGATGGATGCGTGTCCTCCATGGCCTTCTCCTCTGGCTACGCTTTCTCCATTTGGCCTTTATGTAAGGGGCTGATCAATTCAACAGCATGCTGCCAGGCTCTGGACCCCCACCCCATTACCAAGAGTCTGCTCTTTGAACAAATCGTGCCAGGGGTCACTCTCCCTGAGCCTCATCATCTTAAAGGTCAGACACAACAAATGGCACGGAAGACAGTTCTGTCCCTGGCTGTAAAGCCATGGCTGATCGCTGCGAGTGTCTGCAGTCAGGACAGCATGTGAACTGGGGTCATTTCCAACACAATTTGGTAGAAGAAAATGCAAATCGGTGTGTCATTTGATCAAACAATTAGATGCAAATATAGTGAATAGGGCGTGAAAAAGATGACCATAATATAGTATAATAATATAGTAATGTCTGGGTCTCATATGACTGCCCTGCTGCAGTCTGTCCATACAGGCTGGTGAAATAAAAGGACAGAAATAAATAAATACAGGACAAAACCACTGCAAGGAGTGTCTCAATTTAACAGAAACATTGACCAGACTAATCAATTTTGAGTGACTTGGCTCGACGGCTTATAGGCCTCTGTTGAGGGCTTCTAAAGAAGGTAAGTTAAGTTTGCATCAGTAAATTTCAGCAACTGCAATTTAACACAGCAAAGGGAGCAGATCAGACAAAAGGGTGGCTTCTTTCTGTGAAAGACACACTCTTAAAAACGAGGGGAAATTAGAAATAAATATCCTGTCCTCACTGCCTCCATCTGTACATTTACGATACATAATTAAAGGCGTGCATCGTGGCCAGTGCAGCTTCCATCCTAAAATTAAATGTATGAATTAAATTTTCTCCTTCTCTCACACAGACACACAGTGAAGTGGGTTTTCAGCTGTTTCCTGTTGGAATGGAAATTGAGTGGAATTCAAATGAGAAGTGGCAGATGCAAATCTATTAATATCATTTTTTTTTTTTTTTTTTTTTGCAAAATCAGTTTTCAGGAGCCATTATCACATTTTGTGTTAATCAACATGAAAAAGCAAAAAGAATAAATTATAATTGATATCTTATAATATTCAAAATTATTTTTTCACACTCTGATTTAGTATTTATGTATCTTTAAAAATAGGGGAAAACAAACAGAAATTGTAATTATTGAGAGCGACCAGAGAACAAGCCGGATATACAAACACAAAGATAGATCACAAGTCAGAGGATATACTTTTTTTTTTACCACCATGCACCCATATATACTAAACACAAATAAAATACTTAAAGGAAGACACTTGTGAAGGAAAATATGAAGAAGATTTAGCGAGCAGCAGGGGAGAAGGTAAAATGACTCGACTCTTCATCTGGACTTGCACCTGTACCTTTGCACTTAAGCCTCTTTGCCTTAAATGACAGCTTTTCAGTTTGATGAAATGATTGTGCACACCTGATCTCTGACACTCAAAGCAGAGACCAGGTGTGCACTAAACCATTCAAATACTTAAATCATGATTTTATTCCTTTGAAAAAAAAAATGCAACAAATGAGCCTTGAATGTGGTTTGAAATAAAAAAAATTTTTTTAAAAACTCCGGAAATCTGTGAAAGTGAATTCTTGTGACACTCGTAACTTTGGGATAAGTGGCTGATCAACAGTTTGGAGGCTATATGTATATGTCATGGTTGGCTGAATAAACATGGTTACGACTTCTGGGAGGCAACATTGTTAACATTTATCAAGAGAGCTGAGAGTCAATATTTCTGTTACTGCTGAGTCCAACTTCCTTTAATTTAACAGGATAATTGTTTGTTTTACTCCTTTTCAAACAGGAGATGTACATTTTTCATATTTATTTCATTTATTTTCAAAAGGGAGACCTTTTACTCGTACTACCATTTAAAAAATAGTTTAATGATTTCACCATAATAAATTGTTTGTGCAATAAAAAAAACTCTTTTTTCATTCCTTTTGTATGTACATTGTAAATACTACTACTACTACTAATAATAATAATAATAGTGAAATACTGTGATACCATGATATTGTAGACAATTGTCATACAGTAAAAACCCTAATCTGCAGTTTAAGTACACATCTTTGTTTCAATTGTTTTATAACAAATTTTGAGGAATCTTTTCAAGTTGGTCAGTTTCTATAAAATGAATTTTAGCAAACAAATTGTTGGAGGAATTCATGCTACTCTCCAATATTGATGCCAGTATGGGCCCAAAACATCTGCATCAGCTTGACTCTGGACAAGCTGAAAGGAAATGACTCATTGAACTTGTACATGGGATCAGAAGTTTGGTGATGTCACCAAACTCTATAAACCCAAATAATAAAAGCATTAGTTATCTCACCTTAAGAATCAAGGAGATGCCAGTCAATGACATGGATATGATGCGACACTGAGAAGAGGTCTAATAAGCCCAAACAATTCAAAGCACCTGTGTGGGTGTGTTAGAAATGTGTGTGGTCTCTGAAGGTATTACATCACCCTGGTGTTTTTACGTTCTTCAGCGTGATTAGACATCTGAAAAGGCTGATGATATGTGAAGATGCACAAGGAATTACATGAGGTCACAAGCCTGTGTTGGAGTAACAGGTGCAATAAAACTCACAAGATAACTGAAAACTAAAAATGCAGGTGGACCCTGAATGTTTTTTTTTTTTTTTTACGCTCAGGTGTAACAAATAACACACATCTTTGCTCACATCAACTGGAGTCTTTCAATATCCATAACCAGTAAGTGAGAAGCCACATATACCACATAGTCTTTATGTCCTAAAAAAGGCAAAGGCCAATGGATATTTTTATGATCATTAAGGTACACAAAGCTTATGAATATCCCTGGTCCAATGATTTTAAAGCAGAATTTTTCAACTTAATTTAAATCACAAGGACATTAACTGACCCTCTAGCTTTCCTTTAACTGGTTTTTTATGTATTTAGACTTACAGTAGCAGTGTGCTTGATTAGTTCAAGTCACACAGCCCCTGAATAAGTGCATTTTAATTCTCTTTTTTTTCTGTCTTCTGTTTTGTTTTGTCCACTTGTGTGGACAATCACAAAACACATTTCCAGCATCTCAACAGTGTTTGCAATTTTTGTTTAATCTGGAACGAATTCTAGGTTAGGGAACCTAAAACTAGGTAAAATCACATGCATAGCAGGGAGACAGCAGAACAGATCTTTTCGCTAGGAAAGAGAAATTATTACAACTACAAATTATGGAAATATTTCAACTTCATTGGTAGAAAGATCCACAACGTTACACCATAAAAAATACACACTTTGTGTAGTGTAAAATACCATAAAATCCTCTGTTTTATCAGCTGCCAAGGATGAAAATCTATTGGCAGGGTGCTGTGTGAGCTTTGACAAGTTTGGCCATCTAGAAGAGATGTGTGGTGATTATCTGGATAGGGCTACTCTGTCTGGCTGCCCAATAAAGTCATGATGCCAGAGTACTCGCCTCAGGCTCCCAAGTCTGAAATGGCCCCAAAAACTGACTATTGTAACTGCTGCTGCTCCACTAGTGACATTAGACAGCTTCTAGTGCACAGTCCATACATTATTTAAATCATCCTTGTAAAGAACCAGCCTGGGTTTTCACATTTTCAAACTACAATAATCTTGGTGGTGATGACGGTGGCATGTGTTTGTGTTACCGTGGGAGCGTGTGCCCGGGAAATGGGCATGCGCACAAGTGAACGAGACATATCAAGACGTGTAATATGACATAATGTCTCCCCTGCTCGAACCTCCAGCTGCTCGCCCACATGCCGCAGATCCCGCACCATATCTAAACAGATGCTCTATCAATAATGCTTGCTTCAGCGCCACACACCTCCCTGGTGGCCAAATTGGGAAGAGGAGAGTGGATGAGAGAGAGAGAGAGCGAGAGAGAGAGGAGGAAATGAGTGAATGAGTCTACTTGGAGGGAAGACAAGAGGGTAGAAGAATGGGCAGGAACCCAGAAGCCACAGTGACTACTGGGAGATGGATTGGCCACGCCAGAGTAGGCCAAAGGACCAGTGAACCTGAGGTTGAAGTGTCCTCTTTGTCCCATCTGCTCCAAGGAAGGCTTGGAGAAAGAAGAATTCCGCATTGTTTGAGCCCACTTGTCTAATCTAATATTGTGATCCTGCCTGTGTTAATCGGGATCATCGGGGACGTGGATGAAAAGAATAAACTCAGGTAAACAAAAAGGAGAAAAAAATCCTGAAATCTATTCTCTAATCCAGATATTATTCCTATTCATGTGTTCCAAGTATAACAAATACAGTTAAATCTTGAGAGGTATCAGTGGAGAGGATTCAGATTCATCAGCCCTTTGCAGCTCTAGTGCGGGCGTCCATTACTCACACTCACACTGAAATGGAAGGTGTAACGACCTGATAAAAGGCTCATTCCCCCTCTCACACTCACATGAGCACACATCTTCATCTTTACAGCCCTTTCTGTACACTGTGCATTTAAGAGAGTAGGTTTCGTACTGTTTGCCGACTCTTCTTCACGCTTTCAGGTTCAGGCTTGTTCAGTGAGTTAACTTTATTCTGACTCTGAAAAGTTAAAACAGCATGAGGTAGTCTGCACTCAGCTCAGCGGGCACCAAGAAAACAAGCAAGAAAAACTCCGATTGATTTATCGGCACTTTGATGTTTGCTTTGATGAAGTTACACTGCATTCTTCTTACGTAGGGAAAAGACTGCAATAAACGCTTCGTCAATAAACCGATTAGTTTTTCACTTGCCAGTGGAATTGTTCATGTTCATAAAATAAAAGTTTAATAATAAGAAAACAAGAAAAGAATGCAATTGAATTATTTGGGTTTGGATAACTCTTTGCAACCAACAAGCGTGAAAATAACACAAAACAGAATCAAACAGGCAGATGGAATGGTAAACAACAATAATGAACATTTTTTTTTCTCCACTTCCTGTTCCTGAATGTAGGCAGTAAGTATGAAAAATTGCAATAACATTCTGAACAATATTTTAACATGCCCATGAGGCATCTTTGCTTGCGCGTGTGCACCCCATCACCAAAACTGTCCAACATTAGGTGTACGTGTTCTTGCATGAGCAACAAAATACATCAATGCCCTTTCTGCACCACCCCTGTTGTCATCATCCATCATAATCCAACCCTGCCTTCCACTAGCTGTCAAAACTGCTCTGGACAATTCACTTAGACAGTGTCAGCTCAACTGTAATATTGTACCAGCGACTATAATGAGGACTGGCCTCCAGACGCATGGAAACAAACACATGGCTCCCTGCCTTCGCCTTGGTTGTTGTACTGTATCTACGACTTTAACACAGTCATTCCAATTTTACTTTCGCCAGAGGCAATACAACTATCCTAGTATGGTCAGCCCTTGCCAGCTGGGATCCCAACCTGTCAGCCCACACAATATTGTTCTTTGTCTGCACTCCAACATTATCTCTCCGGCTAATGTGAGCTTTTCAAAGGGAAAAAAAAATCATCCTTCTGGGGAGCTATCTCTAGATTTTATGAAGTTTTACATCCACAACACAAGAGTTACAACCAGACTCACAATAATGCAAGTATGATGATTTTTTTTTAATTTTTGATGAACTGATTATTTTTAAGGTTTTTTTTTTCACACCTGAAAGTCAGAGCCAACGTCCATGTTTTTACTACATGATATAATTTTGATGCAAGAGCGCTAAAGAGCTTAACGTCACATAAATACGTCCTTCCTGGGCTGCTTGCTTCCTATACTTGACACTGATTGGTTTGTAGATGGACATGCATGTGTGTGTGTGTTCAATTTGGCAGGTAGGTTTTAAATAAATGACCAGATTCATGTCACCACCACAATAATAAAACTATGGCATTACTTCCAGCAGCAACAACATGAAGCATAAAACTGTAGACTAGTTTGAATTCGACAAATAAACGTCCTTGCCGTGCAGAAAAGTGTGTTGTTGCTGACTCTGGTTCGGTATTTCTGAAGATGAGATGTCACGAGTGATTATTGTGTCTTTATTGCGATGTGTTTTTCGGTAAAGTAGCATTTCCAAAGATATTTCCAATTGAACGCTGTAGCAGTTAAAGCTATTTAACTAAACTAAATTTTTACCGCAAGCTCTATAAGTCTAGTTAGCATATTTAAACCATAGTTAAGAAGGGTTGAGCAATTTCTTCGGATGAAACATCTACTCGTTCATAATATTTGCTAGCCTGTAGGAACTTCCTTGTTATTGGTCGCAAGGTTCAAACCATCAAAAAAGTGTTTTTACACTAGAAAGGAACCAAACTATGCTTCAGTTTAATCCTGATCAAGAACACATCTTTTCATGGGACCAAGGTTTCACTTTGTGGTCGTTTCGAAGATCTGACACCTGCAAATTTGGTTTATATCAAACTAAAAAAGTCCAAAAGAGCTAGGTGTGAGAGAAACCTAAGACATAGGGGGGAAAGGGAAAATGCTTGTTTACAAACACCAAATTTATTCAATTTAAAATGTGAAACAAAATAAGAGAAAAGAAGCAAAATCTCATACTTAAAAAGGAAACATTTGGCAGTTCTTTTCTCAAAAAATTAAACAATGAAGCAAGTAAGATAAAGTCCAAAGATGCATCTGAACCCGAACAACATGATAATATGTGTCTAACACTGCTGTATCTGCTCCTGCAGCTTAGTAAGTTCTTCCACGAATGCATATTTAGGAGTGTCGGTGTGTGTTTGTCAGCAGGTCTGTGTGTCCTCAGTAAGTGCCACATCAACAACATTAACTCGGAGGACAAAGGAGGGCACAGAAACACAGAGAACCTCTCACGTCAAGACAGTAACAGAGAAAAAAAAAAGATGGAATCGCAACACACACTCTTTTAATTATCCTCTTGTCTAACCTGCCCTCCAATAACAAACAGGGATGTATAATGATCCATCTATTGATGCATGAAAGACAGGACAATAATACAGCAGCTGAACATGAGCAGGATAAGAAGTGGCTTGAAAAATCAGCTCAGAGAGACTCAAAGAGAGGTTAAGCTAACTCACAAAAACAGAATATCTTTGTTCAAATGAACTCAAATGTGCCAACATTTGCTACAGACTATCAAACAGTTGAGAGGCAGTGTTTGCCACCATCAGAGACAAGATAAAATACATCATTACATTTATGATAGCACAGTTAAATGATAAAGACACTGCAGTGTGTGTTGTATTCCACAGAGAGATGGGCATAATGAATATGCTCTGGCTAATTTATGCTGGCTAATTTGTCTACATTTGGTAAATCTCTTTAACATTGATTTTTTTTTCTTTCCGCAAATACAAACTCAGCTCAACATTAAGTAAACCGCAGTGAGGAGGATTGCTTTCACATCTCGCTACTTTAAATTCAACGTTGTGCGACGGTTCTCTTTCCATATAGTATATCATTTCAGTCAGAGGCGTTATGTGTGAGAATTACTGTAACAGTCGGCACTGCAGACACGTGCCATTTGTCTTCCCCCTGCTGATGGGAATGCTACTTTAATCAAAGTACCAAATGATTTTGTGTTTTATTACAAGTGGTAATGTTGAAGATGCTCGTATAAAACAAAAAAAAAAACACACACAGAGAAACTGCTATATTCTAAACTTGACAGGTTCTGGTGAAGAAGAGGAAAGCAAATAGCCAGTTTGGCATTAAGGGCTATAGGCTGTGACCCACACAGACCGCTATCGAATTTGTCTGCCCACAACTGAGTTTTGGAGGTCTCTAACACGCTTTTGTTCAGGTGTCTTGGACATTGTTGTTTATTGTTGCTTGTCTGTGCCAATCCTGTTCCCTGGTACATACAATACCACGGCCGTGACAACAGCTTACAGAAAGCAGGAGTGCAGCGTGAAAGCATCCTCTTAGTACAGAAAGTGAGTGATGGTAAGCGAGCCACATGTAATATTCACTGGTCAGACAAGCTCCACAGGCACCAAGAGCAATTCTAGGCTGTCTGCCTCGCTGGATACATCTGTCTGCTTTTTGCTAAAATTATTGGTTTGCATTGTTTGTTTCACAAACAAGGATCCATGCCTGTGCATCTTCTTCCATCTTTATAGTCTTTTCTACGTGACTCTTATTAGTTTTGTCTGCAGGCCTAGCTGCTGAATGTCCATGTGTCCACATAAATTATCAACAAAATATCAATGACAGCCGTTCTGTGTTCTGTGTGAAGACAGCTGGTTTACCCCGGGACTCTGTGTACATTCTGTTGTGTTGGTCTGATGCTTGCTGTACTGTCCTCACAACTACAGTAGGAATTGATATCTGCACTGGCCATATCGAATAAGTATCGACCATGACCTGACTGATTCACATTAAAAACACTTTTTTTTGGGTCAATGTTATTATAAATTTGAGGGTTTAAAAACAATCTGTTATATTCAGGGGTGCACATAAAATTTTGGGTCTGGTTCTCAATTGAGCAGCTAAAGATGTTGCGTTGATGCACTACATGAAACAGACATGCCCCCACTTTAGGAACCCCTGTTTTAGGTCACTGTCATACACTTGCAGCCACTTGAATTTGAATGGCAGGTAATAGCCTCCATATTTTCAACAGTCTCTTGCCTCCATGCAGACCATCTAATATTGTGAAAGGTCCCTTGCGTGGCAAAGGCAATGCTATCCTCACCACATATCCTCTTTAATTGTTCCCTTCTGGTTATATTCAGCAACTCTGCCAGCTTAGATTTCAGTATAACAGCAATGTTACTATTCAGAAAAATGATTTCATTAAGTGAGGTATACAGATTTAGAGTGCTGGTATTGGATGTGTCCTTATTTGAGGCATTGGATGAAGAAAGAGGAGAGAAAAAAATTAAACCGGTGCATCTTTTCTCCCTACCTGCCCTTCCTTAAACAGATCTACCCTGTTTAACGCCACATTAACTAGTTTTGCTTCTCAAACGCAGCGTCTGACTGCAAATACAATCCACCAAAGACTAAGTGATTATATTTAATCACCGTCTCTATCTTGACTGCTTAACTATTCCTTTGTTGTGTCAATTGATATGCAAATTCACACACACCCATCTGCACGTGCATACAAAGAAATACAGTGTGCAGTAAATGTTTAGGGCAGAGGAAGACGGCACACGACTTGCTAGTCCTTTCTCCATTCCTACAGGCAGTAAATCAGGCTGAATGGCAGTCCTGTCTCCCAAGACAAGTTAATAAGATGAAGCAGTCCCTAGGGGCAACAGCCGGAGAGCATTATCACTTTGAAGGCAGCCAGAAAAACTGACACATAGTAGGAAAGAGCTCCCAAAAAGAAGCTATTAATTACCCCCCTCTCACTAGCCACTGCTGCAGAAAAAGTTAATTTGACGATTTGGAAAGCAGAGATTGTTTCGAAATAAGGGATTTTTCCCTCCCACTCGATTCAATGAATCTTCTGCTGTTACTATTTTTTTTATTTTTTTTGCTATTTTATTCATAATACAATTTTCTCTTTTTCACCCTCTCTCCTATACTCTCTCACACATGTTCTGTACGACGAAGCAACCGTCTCAAGTGGAAGCCACGGGGAGGTGTGGAGCAACGGTGCACATATCAGTGCATGTGAAGCGCCCAAAGACCACTTCTACAGACATGTGGTGTGATGAATAAATCATGCTGCATAAAACCAAGTTCCTCTCCTGAGGGCCCACATTCACTTTGTGGTGCTCGACTCAAACACAAGTATCTCCCTGCCATCTAAATGAGCCACACGCGGCCGTGCTAAAGCAAATAGGAGCAAAACTGTCACCTCACTGAAGAAACATTGATCATTATACAACGTGTTCCTTTTTATTTCAGCCATTCTAATTAAGATAATTGAGTAGTGGGGTGGGCAGGTGCTCCCATCAACAATTTTTTTCACCAATTAGCACTACAATAATACTGCCCTGGATATTGCAGATGATATTATTAGCATTTTGATGGAACACAAGTGCCTGCATGTCTGCACGCCAGAGAACTGTTCTCAAGTGGAATTTTTTCACGGAGATCCACCAGGGAGAAGTCACTTCTGGTTTGACAAAAAGTGGCTCAGTAGCAGAGAGAGAAGGCACAGTGCTGCATAAAATGTAAACCTGAGTCACGTGTAAAATTAAATGTTAAAGATGTAAAGGTTTTGTTTTTTTTCTCACCTGTGAAAAAAATAAGTTTTGTCAGGTGAAGAAGTGTTTTTTTTTGTGTTTGTTTTGGCCACAAGAGTCTGAAGCACATGAAGAATGAAGGCTTTTAGTTCTAAATAGTACTAAAGTGCTTTCTCTCAGGTGAGCTTTAATTTCTCTATATAAACTCGAGCTACATGTATTGTGTTAAGCTCTATTGACATTAATGTTATGTCTTTTTTTTATAGGTATAGGTATAAATGTATATTAATAAAATATATATATATATATGATATAATAATATTAATAGCTATACTGAAACTCACCACTTCTTTTCTCTGTTGCTCATGAGATATTGCGAAAATCAGCGACAAAGAATAAAAATCAAACACCTGCAATAAAACTGGATTTTGGTTCGGATTTGTTTTCACAGAACCCATTATATACTGTATATCATACTGTAAATATAGATTTGGTCCACATAATATCTGACAAATGTATTTTAACATCAGGGGTAACACCTGTGTGTTCTCAAACAGCCAACTCGTCTGTTGTCGGAGGCCTAACAAATTGGTTGTCCGACCTCTTGGGAGCATGTGTGCGGCGTCTGCACAGAAGAATCAGAATCAAATTTGAAGCGCTGAATTTCTGTAAAACAATTTTCTCTAAAGCAGCCACACTAGAATCCCCAAGAATCGTCTCACATATACCAGACGTGAAATATAACTGACAATTACTTTGGGCTAAAATAACTTTTTTGTAGATGCTAATTTGCTATCTTGACCACCGACGAAAGAGAACCTTATATCCTTATTACAAGTGTTAGAGATTACATTTAAATATTACATTTAATGATCCGTCCGTAAATGTTGGTGTTAAGAAAACAGCGGTTCCAGATGAGTCAGCATTTTCTGCTCCACTGGGCGGATTCTTCCCAAAATTTAATGACCCATTAAATCATCCCCAATGCCCATCTCTGATGAAAGGTTCAGTTTGTGGTGTCATGAACAGACCATACGCCTATCATAGGCGAATAGAATCTGAGCAAGCTGATAAAAAAAATCACCTAAGTTCAAATGTGCCTAAAAATGTCAAAATAAGCAAACTGAAGAAAATAATTATTGATTGTTTTGCTTTGTTGTGGTTTGGTTGCATCTCCTCCTCTTTAGAACTTTTTTTTCACCTTGTATTTTGCAATCAAAAAAAAAAGAAGAGTCTCAGCTCTTCCTTGCTCCACCTCAAGGCTATGTCGCATTTAATCAAAAACAGGAAATCAAAGTATTTCTCCTGAGTGATGCGTCTCTGTGTTGTATGAAAGGACCCAAACCATGGCAATCTTACTCCTGGTCAACTACTTGATTCGAATTTGAGATGTTGGACCTTTTTGCTTTTTTCAATCAAACAAAGCATCATGATAACACAAACAAGCAAACAACCTCGTAAAATTTGATTTGCCTCAACGATACTTAATTTCTAATCAAAGTAAATTAGGAGACTTGAGGGAAAAATGCATGTCATGGGGATGCACAAAAAAAGTCTGATTAGAGCTTGATTCCTTAAAAGGACACGCAAAGTCAAACACACACCAACAGTGCGCTACAAACAGGCATGCACAGACATAATTAATGTTTGCACATATTTGATCAGACTGTCCTCTATTGGGTTATTTTTTTAATACTACAATATGACAAAAATAGATCACCTAGCATTCGTGCCAATGTGGCATTTCACATTTGCGCTGCATTAACTGTGCATAAGAGAGAAAAAAGGGGAAGAAGAAGAAATGGAGCAGGGGAGTGTCAGAGACAAAGACAGAGAGACAAACATAGAAAGGGAGACTGAGACAGAGAGATCAGAGAGGTGGGGACAGAAGAACAGCCAACGATAAATGGATTCCCAAGAGAAAAGGAGGGACATGGAGAAATTACAGAACAAAGGGAGAAGACAGAAATGACAGTTCTTAAGGGACTGCTGTGTGGCATTTGTAGGAAGAAAAATGAAATGTGAGGACCAGGGAGAGATGGAAGGCGGGAGAGGGCATGGGGAGAATGGAATGAGTAAGAGCGAGAAACAAAAGAGAAAGTGTGAGAGAGGTAGGACTAATTTGTGAGAAATGAGGCAGAAGTTGGTGAGGCTGGCTGGCTGCTGTCTGATGGGTTGGGTGAGGGTGGAGGTGGAGGTGGAGGAGTGGGACTGGGTTTTACAGGACGGTGGACAGAGAGGAACCTGTGATATGGATCCTTTGAGGAGGCACTTGAGAAAAAAAAAGGAATATAAAACAAAAAACATCACTTCTCTTTGGAGGAAAGTCTCCCTGTAGGTAGGCAGAGCAGACAGAGGCAAAGGTGAGAAAGAGATTGGGTAGGAAACAAAGAGGAAGAAGCACAAGGGAATGAGTCAAAAAAAAAAGAAAAGCGCAACAGAGGCGGGAGAGCAAAGAGGCGAGAAAGCAAAGAAAAGATGATGGAGATAAAGTGAGATAAGAGACGGCTGCTTTAGATGCAACTGCTCTTCAACTGTGGCAGTTTGGAAAAAGGGGTACGCCCGTGCAGTTGTGTGAACATACATGTATGCACATGCACACGCCCGTACCCGTGTGCAACCCTCTGAGTGTATGCAAGTATCCGGTATAACGGTTCAAATGAGCGTGAAAAGCGGGATTGATGATAAGGAAGCTGCTCATTTGTAGTGCGTAAGGAGTCGGTTCCCACGTGCTCCAAGTACACAAACACAGCAAGAAGTGATTGCTCGCACACAGGCAGACAGACACACTACCTCTGGAGATATTGAGAAATACCTTCAGCCTACAAAATATTCAAGGCTCTTCTCCAGACTCTTCTCCAGAGAATCTCCTCCCGAAAGCTTGGTGACAGAGGAGCGCGGTGAACCTCCTCTTTCAAAAAGTGCCCCATCTTTATTCCCCATAGACGTACAGACTGCTTGTACTGTATCAAAGCCGGGACACGCACCGCTGTGTGAAGTGCCATCAACGTGCACACCAACACACACCTTCTCCTCCTCACGTGTGCTCTGCTCTCTCTTCATGTCCCTCTTTCTATCTTTCCTCACGCACACAACTTTGAGAGAACAGAGCGGGGGGGTGGGGGTGGGGGTGGGGGTGGGGGAGCAGAGAGGGGCTGGCAGCCGCGATGAAAGACAGTGATGAAGGTGCGGCGGTAAAATACACTGTAGACATCATCTATCTACTGATGGCGAGAACACATCACACAGACAAAGAGAGCACATCACACAGACACTCTGTCTTTTAAGTTCAGTCTCTCTAAGCAGGGGCCCAATATAGATCAGGGCCGTGAATGTAAGCTCACACTGACGCGACTGTGTGGCTCCTACATGAACGCACGCACACCAACATAACAAAAATACATTCACACCTTTCTCTTCCATTATCCTTTCATTTTCTATCACGCTGTCAATTAGACGGAGGCCGGAACAAAGGCAACTAATATCGTCCCACAAGCATCACTTTGTAACCTCGTGAACTATTGATGGGCTTCCGTGTCAAGGGTCTCTTAGTGCGGTGAGGGTTTTGCTGGGGAAAGCTGCATTTGTCCAAAAAAAAAGAAAGAAAAAAGCCTAATGGTTGCAGATGTTATCCCTATATGTGACCTCTATAATTAAAAAAAAAATTCAAATTTACAGCAGATCATTATGCAAGATCTTCATGCTGTGTATAAATAAGAGTGTAGTGGACAATGTCATGTAAACAGGGCTGGCTGAGGACTTGTTTTCTGTTGGAAAAGCACACTCTACCGAGAATGGGCCCCTAGGCAGCCACCCATTTTATATGGCATTGTACTACACATAAGCTCCCTATAGCATTCATAAAAACACACACAGCACACCTTCACAGAAGCACACAGTTAAACACACAGAGACCGAACCTGTCAAGTGCGAACAAACCGATGACAAGACGGCGACAGATGGATTCACTGAGGAGAGACGAGGTACGTATTCAACTCAATTAGCAACGTGCTGCTGCATGACGCTGATGGGATATGGAATCTTACCATGACTGGCAACCTGTCAATCGTGCAACAGAGCCACGAATACAAGGATCATGCAAGACGCAAGGAATTAAATTTAATAAACTAATAAATAAATTCATTTATAAATAAATGGTATAAACCCACGGAGTGGCAGCTCCGCATCAAAAAACAGGGCATAATGTGACCAGGGAGCCTAAATATCCCCAGGCACGCTCACAAAGACGAAACTGGTAGTGGGGAAAGAAGAGGAGGAGGAGGAGGAGGAGGAGGAGCAGTCAGTTGGGAGAGACAGAAGAGAAAGAACAATGGCTGCTCCCCTCTTTCTCTCTTGCTCACAATCTCTTCCCGAGCTCTGTTCATACATTATCCTGCCATGGTACCTAATGAGCCAGGCATCTCCACCCTGACACTTACACTTACGTGAGCAACCCTTATTACAGTGTGTGGCACACACACACACACACACACACACACACACACACACACACACACACACACACACACACACACACACACACACACACACACACACACACACACACACACACACACACACACACACACACACTGACCATCACAGGTCATCCCAGCAGCTGTGTGCTTGTGATGTAAAAGAACTTGTGGTATTTAAATGCATCTTTTTTGTATGCTGAGACGGAACGATCATGTTTCAGACATGCGAAGTTCCTTGTCCACACAAGACTCAACCCCTCTGAGTCACTTATTATTAAAGATGCTTCATTGTTCATGATGGGGGGCAAAATTGCTCTTTTTGCTGCTATTTTATGGCTACGGTCTTAAAAAAAAAACACATAAAAAACAACAACAAACACAAAAAAAGTCTATATTTTCTAGCAACTTAGAAGTAAGAGGCAGAAAGAACCCTGCAGTGCTGTGATTGTTTTGGCTGCGTCTGTATAAAATGCGTCTCTACTTCAGAAGAGCCTCCTACAAATTTTCAAGGGGTAAACGACCACAGCTGTGGGAGGCCAATCAGCTGCGAGTACAGTAGGGCCACATGGTAAAAGTTGGTCAAATAAACATCAAAAATCACGACGGCATGCCAGATTAGAGTGAAGGCGAGAGAATTGCTTTGAAATGTGTGGATGACTGGCGTGTTGGTGAAACACGTGATTTGATAAAAACACTCAAAGCAAAAAGAATAAGACCAAAAAAATAGACGTATAAAGGAAACCAGATTGTTCTCTTCCCCTTTAATCTAAGATTAGATGCCTGGACTGGATGCGATGAAATCGAAATCAGGTTGCAATCTTTCTGTGAGAAGTGATTGCTGTGGCTCAAGCGGCTGATTGTGATTTTCAACCCCGTGGGTTGGTGCATTGTGACCATCGCTACACTTAAGAGGCACAAGAAAAGCACTAACTTCAAAGCAGCTGAGACCTGGCACTTAGTTTTATGTCCTCCTCTTTTACTGGAACCTGATTACATATATTAAAGCTGTACGGAGGCTCATTCCCTAAAAACATGTAGGAGACCTAATGCTCACCCAAACAGCAAAAAAAAAGAAAGAAAATAACTTCAAACCAGTAACTGCTTTTAAATGCATCAGTGTAATGTAAGTTACTGTCTCTAAGTCATATA
This sequence comes from Chaunax sp. Z400, assembly GCA_037577475.1. Classification (NCBI taxonomy): domain Eukaryota; kingdom Metazoa; phylum Chordata; class Actinopteri; order Lophiiformes; family Chaunacidae; genus Chaunax; species Chaunax sp. Z400. Next base: position 8,807,645 of record CM075201.1, on the reverse strand, counting down.
AATCAGACACTAACCAGTACTGAGGAATATTAAACTACAATTTTATATATCAACATCAGAATATTTGACAATTTGTAATGAAGTTAAAATATGTAGATGTAAATGAATCCATAAACTAACTCCAGCTTTCACTGGAATAAATACAACACATTTACTCCTCGCCTATACTCCATATTTTGCTTCCTGCTTACTTAACCTGAAAAGTCATTTACAATAAAAATTGCATCGTAACTCATTTTTGATGCATGGAAATCATTTCTGAACATCTTTCAAAGTGATTTACTATTCAAAACGGGACAAATGTGTGGCGTACCGATGTCTGAGCGGCGCATCCGAGGGTGTGAAGGCTACCAAAAACACATCCATGTGTGATCAGCATGTTTAAAAAATGTTACAAAAACAAGAAGTGACATATTTTACTAACGCTGCACAACAGCCACTTAGCTAATTCCCTCATGTGCTGCGCTCAGCTGTAAGATGCTTGGGTAGGCACCAATCAGGCTGTAAATACAGGGGACAATGTGGAGGAAGCTTCCATTTCTCCTGCTTCTTACTGTAACAGTCTTGTGCACTTTAGATGTCAAGGTAATATTCCTTAAGCTATATGAACACATTGCTGTACCTTTTTTTAAATGCCTTGACTTTGACCATAATCCAGATTAAGGTGATCTTGCCAATGCAGAATGTCATTTCAAACAAGCTTGTGTGCGTATGTGTGTCTTGTACAAGAAACAAGAGTGTGCGCCTTACATTGTGTGTCTGTGCCTATTTGTGTGTCAGTATTCTAGGTCACGGTGGCTGCAATCTCACAGGAGGTTTAACCTTGGTAAATCCACTATTAGGTGTTCTGAGAATGATGATGTGAGCAGTAGATCCTCCCCAATGGTTTCACTTTCTAAGAGCATCCAGCAGGTCACAAATTGAGAAGCTGTGGGGGTATTACAAGGTCAGAGGTTGGCTAACTCTCAATATGATGACAATTCCATGCTGGCATTTTCATTTCCTGAAGAGACTGATTCCCCATGGCAGCTGAGGCCGAAGATGTTTGCTTATTTTTGTTCAAATAACTTCTCTGCTGTTAAGAGAGAATATATGCCGCAAATATGCAGCTCGGTGTCGGCGTCTATCTCTCCATTCACATATACCGCATATCCAAGGAAAATAATATCTCAATATGGCTTTCCAATGCATACACATGCGTGAAATCAGACCATGCCCATCACACACAAATGTGCCCTTCTGAACATTTTTTTTGGTCCCTTTCATTTTGTCCTTCAAACGTCTTCAGAGGTGCGGCTGTGCAGCCAACCAGTAGGAGTAGCTGATGTTTTTAATGGCACATGGTTTGTCTCCTGGTGGTGAGATAAACATGGGGAAGAGATTAAAACCCCAGGCTTTCTTCCACAATCTCTTGCCTTCACCCTCCTTCGCCTTGCAATGGTCATGCAGGGCCAGCACAGCAGACTCTAATTCAAAACTAAACTCATCCGGTCCACGAGGCGTAGTTGAGCCTGAAACAGACACACACAGACACACAGACACACAGACACACACACAGACACACACACACACACACACACACACACACACACACACACACCTACCTGTCAACTTTGTATCCTTGGGCTCATAGCAGAATCCATGCAGAAACGCACATACTGTAGCTACCGGTACTACTGTAATGTCGGTGTTGATTTTGAGGTTGTCGGGTCACTGGTGACGCCCTGAGGAGGAGGAAGCAGGGCCCGAGGGCAGGCTCCCTACTTCATGCTACTGTATGCCTCTGCAGTGAGGCATGGGTTGCCAGCTCGCCGTGGACCTGATGAGCTTCAGCAGTTATTAAGACTGGCTAAACACATCATTTCCTTTGTCATTGTGATTAAGCTAAGGTGAGAGGCCCTCGGGTAGTGGTAGACTCAGAGTTTATGATTAGCTCTGCCATTTAAATGACATTCACACTGATCGCTACGATCAAGTCCATCAAGGTGAGAGGATGCGATGAGGAATACACCAGCTCATGTTGGAAGGCCGAAGAGATGCAGGGAAAGCTGCAGGGATATCTGATCCCACCTGATCGAACTCTGTGTCAATCAGTTAAGTCCGGCCCAGCAGTTGATTGTTTTACTCTGCATCAGTGTGGCTACACCGTAAGCAAAGTGCACAGAGAAGCTGCCATCTGCAAACACTCCAATCTCTGTGGAACCTACAGGGATTCACCTGTTTAAAAAGGGATTGGCCGTGGAGTATATTAACCATCAAAGAGGATCTGTACCTTGTAAAATGACTGGCGGAAAGACACTGCTGTTTGAGCTCTGTCCAAATGGGTTTTTAATTCTTTTGTAATACCAGTGCTGGTCATTTCCTTGCAGAACTATCTGAATGAGAATTAAAAAAAATTGGATAACTTTTTCTTCTTTCTCTTGGCGGAAATTCATGTCTCAAATCCTGCCGTCTTTAAAACTCAAAAGACCCTGCTTCCTCTCTTGCCTGAACAAAAGAGGGCATTATCAAACCTCATTCTCAGCAGCGCTAGATCCATTTGGTAAACAGCCTGTGTCCTACAGTAGTAATCAGAGGGTATTTTTGAGGGATTTGCAGACTGGCCAGGAGGCATCGGCTGGAGTGATCTCTAATTGCTAGAAGCGGAGGCCTAGACTGCCTGGCGCTCTTTTGAAGCCATCGGCAGCAACTTCCAGCCAAAGGAGCCAGCAGGGGGACGCTTCCCACTGAGGTTCTCTCCTTTTCTTCATTTCCTCTCCATTTTCTCCCTCTCCACGTCTTCATTTCACTTTTCTGGCTTTTTTTTGTGCTCAGTGCCCCCTTCTCTCCATCCTCCTCTTTTCATTATCATTTCTCCTCTAACTGTACTTGTTTCCTTCCCCCGCTCTCTCCTTTCCCCTTTCTCTCCTACTCAGTCAATGAGCCAGCAATCACTTTGCAGACAGACATCCTCTGCTCCGTCGGCCATGTTCAATTCCTTGCATAGGTGGCTGATGAGACATTGTGGTGACGTCAAATACCGGGGCTTCTCAGGGAGCAACAGTTAACCTGTGGAGGCGCAGCTCTGCTTCCCAGGTTGCAGGACTCATACTGGCAGTCTTTGTATAAAATAATGAATGTAATGTGCCAAAGAGATGAAAGATAATGAGGCCAATTATTTTTTCTTCTCACCCAGTGAGGCGAAGGAAGCGAATTTATGTCAAATAGTTGGTGTATAATGACATCTAATACCACTCAAGCCTTTGTTACTGTAGGAGCTCGTGGATGCTGGGGCAAAGATTTTTGCTCTATAAGGCATAGTTTTCAAATTGTGACACACACACACACACACAAAGAGAAATAAAACACCACAAACACTAAATAAAAAATATGAATGAGTAACTGTCACAGAGTTGGTCTTTGTTGCATATTCATAACCTTGGGCATATTGTTGGCATTGCATATGCAGGGGCAGCAAAATCGACCTATCCAGTGAACAAAGACACATAAATGCCAAAAAAAAGAAGAAAGAAACTGTACGCTGTCATCCACACACACAGTCTCACAGACACACAATCAGTTGCTGGGTGTTTGGAAGGCAGCTCGCTCAGTGTGACATTGACTCTTCAGTGCCAATTCCACACTAGTAGATGCACTTGCTAGCTTTGCTGCCAATCCAGGTAAAGAGATTACAGGCGCACACAATGCAGTCTTCTGTTTGTCTGCCAGGAAGAAAACCAGCCCTTTAAGCTCATGGGAGAAAAAAAAGAGTATAAACAAATTCACACAGCCTTGCCCCTTTCCTCGTTCCCAACCAAGAACCCACCTCTTCTCCAGGAACGTGGCGTCTGTTCCACCCTGCTCAGTGGCTTCCTCATACAAAGCAGCCTTGTGGCTTTAACAATTCAGCCTCCATTTCTTTTACCCGGGTCCCCAACCCTGTTGCACATTACTATTACTTGCATCATTCAAATAAAGACAGAATTTGGCTTAAAATCAGTCACACAGTCATTATAAAGCTACACTAATGTCTGGTTACACTGTATTGTAAAACAATTGGGAAAAATTGCACTGGGATTTCATCATCTGTCTTAATGGTGTAATTATAAAGGTGAGGGAGAATGTGTATATAGACATAGGTGCCACCTTCAATATTTACGCTCACAGCAATTAACCAAAAACTTCTTCGAAACAAAAAAAAAAACTTGATGAACACCGCAGAGCAGAGTTTGATGTTTAATTTTTACCGATTTTTTGCCGAGCATGAATCCAACACTGCGGCGTGCAGTTTTGACCCAATTAATTGTATGCTTGTGCTAATTTGCATTGCGAAGCTAGTTGTGAATAATCAAATGAGCAGGAGTGTGCATATCTATACTATGTATTTGTCTTTAAAATGGACCTGCATGGATTATGGACATGGAATTATGCCACCCAGTGGTGTTGATTAAGCGAGTGGCAACGCGACAGAGAAGGAGGGTCTATTATGGCATGGCAGAGCAGTAATTAATAATAAGAGTATCAAGAGAAAGAATTAATCCATCAACTACTGTACCTTTAATTTACAAATAATACCCCATAGATTTGGTGTATTCTGATAGTTGCCACTCTTTCATCACAGTCTCCATTCCCTCCTCTAAGAGATGACATTTTTCTTACCTCAGCAACATTCTCCTTGGCACCAACAATTGTGTTTGACAGTAAAATCACATCTTAGATCATAGATAACACCGGAGTAGGCAACGGATGACAGAATGATTTTGAGTTAGGGCCGTTCCAAAAGCCTTTATTTCCCACCCATGTAGCTCATCCTGTCACCTAGAGGTGGCATGTTAAGTCATGTTGAGGGTGTTGGGAATGACGATCGAATGTGCAGTCAATGACTGCTGTGCTAATGACCTTGCCACGAAACGTAGCTCGTGTTTTCTGTTTCTCTGCTGCTAAATAAGCTGTCAAAAATGGGGGAAAAAAGTAATATATGAAACACACATTTTGAATTTTCCCTTTTCCGTCACAGAATGAAAATCAGGAGAGGATGAAGAGTGGAGACACTGCAGTAGAGCATGGAACAATAGGTGCCCTCTGGCATCAACCTCTGGACAGCCCAAGCTGCTCACCAAAGACACTGAACTCACCCACAATGAACTGCTGCAGTGGGAAGGGAGGCTTTAGAGAGTTCAATTTCCAACACAATTGGCCGTATTCTACTCCTTTAAATGCCAAGGCGATGGTGTGCAGCATGTGCCTTTGTGAGGAGCTTTGCTTACAGCGAGTGTCCTCTAGCAGGAGAGACAGAGAGAGAAAGGCGAGGGAAATGGAGAGATGGCAAAGACAGGCGGGAGGGATGACGGCGTGGGGACAGAAATAGTGAGAAAAGAAAAGGAAGAAAGAATAAGTCTGAATGACTGGGAGAGATAGAGAGTAAAAAAAAAAAAAAAAAAAAAAGTACAGAGAAAACGAGAGGGGTAGAGAATGTCTCCTCTGGCTGTCGTTTCGCCAGCCTCGCAGGGACCGTCTGAAGGACAATTCTGCTACTAGCGGAGTGTGACGTTTGTCCTCTATCCAATCCAACACAGCCCCAAAGAAAACACACTCGCAATTAAGTGTCGATCATGCATCTTGTACACAATGAACCTCTCCCAAACAATATACAATGCATTATAACGCGGCATAACGCGAAGAACAAAAAGGCATTGAGATAACAGTCAGATGAGGTGAAGTAATAGTGTGCAGTGCAGCAGGCCTAACAAGAGATCACATTTAACTACTGCGAATTTAACCTCAGACACCCACTGCATCTTTTCCAAGGAGTAATTCTGCCTTGTGCACACCTCTTGTAAGTATATTGTCTCTTCTCTAATGTGAAGTAATTTGCTTGTAGGAACAAAAATATTATTTTACCTCACAGAAGCCCAGATAAATATAAACATGCTCACTGACTTCAGGGACATTTGCTTCCTTATACCACCTCAGCAGAAAATAGCTACTAAGGCCCTCTTTTAGGATGCTTTTGTGCATTAGCGTGTGGGTCTGAGCACATTTATATTTTTTGGATGTGTTGCACATGAAGTAGAAATCACATTTGCGAAGTACAGTGTGTAAGTGCTGCATGTTTGATAGCATTTAAGATTAACAAGAAAATGGCAATTGTGAGAAATATGTTCTCTCCTGGAGTGCAAAGCATCACCAGTGAATTGTTATTTCCAGGGTTTTTCATTTGTGGAATAGGCACCAAGGTTTAGGAAGAATTGCCTTGTATGACACTTGGATTGTTAAATAAAGAATGTGTTATTTTTATTTATTGAAGTGAGGCCAAAAAATATGGCATTATTTTTTCATGATTCAATCTGTAAGTTAAAAACGAACACAGGAGGGAAATTGATTTGGACCGCAGGCTGCCAGATGCTCATCACTCGATCTGTAGGCGGTGGTTAAGTGGGGCCAGGCAACTGGTTTCACTGATAAAATATTCAATGTCTTTACTTTGTGGTCACAGGACAGCTAAAGCCATTAATATTACACAATCACACCAAAGGATACAATGAATTATTCAAAATTTCTTATAGCTCTGTAAATTTTACATACAATTCATCTGGAGGACCTGTTGTGATTTTAAGAGTAAGGCAGCGAATAAGCACGGTTTCAAATTCTGACTGGAACAAAATAGCAAAAATGGTAGCTGGAAGAAGCAGCACCTACAGAAAGCAGTGCACCTGCCTCTGTGTCAAACTCAATATAAATATGCCCGCTGTCAACAGAAAAAATGCCAAGGAGGCTATTTCTCCATCATTGTCTTCATTTGAAGGGCATTTTGCAGCCCAAAGGCAAATGCCTAACACACACCCTGAGCGTGGCGCCCATCCCCTTTCACAGAAGGCTGCCAGTGCAGCAGACAGGAGACGGAGAGAGAGAGAGAGAGGGAGAGAGAGAGAGAGAGAGAGAGAGAGAGAGAGAGAGAGAGAGAGAGTAAGAAAAAAAAAAGAGAGAGAAAAGCCTCCGTCTCAAAGCAGACCTCACACTGGGTTCTGTCACTACAGATCAAAATCCCCTCAAAGCCATAGATCACTTCCACTATAGTTCACATGTTCCACTCTTAGAAACTGTTTACCAGACTCAAACAGTTCGTCTGCACAAAGTACACACAAACACCTACGCACACACACACACACACACACACACACACACACACACACACACACACACACACACACACACACACACACACACACACACACACACGCACACACACACACACAGATTCAAAGAGAGAGATTGTACGTAAAAAAACAACAACCCAAAAAACAATCCAGCTTTCGATCCAAGCCAACTGCACTTAAAACATTTAGACAGGTTGAGAGGATGAGTCGTTGGCTACAAACAACCATTTATGATACGGCGAAAACAGCGCTCAACCCAGTTCAGTGAGACGATGCACGCTGCACGCTCTGCCCAAAAGTAAACTGACTGGAGAGACGGAGAAGAGTCTGGCCCTTTTTCTTGTGGAACTACCTGTCAGTCCCTGTCAACAATTCATGCTCACAATGATGCATGCAAGTGCGTGCTTAGCCAGGGAGAGTCCCCCCCCCCCCCTAAAAGTTCCCTTAAAACACCCATGTGATGAATCATAGCCAATAATAGCCTCCACGTAGGGCTCTTGATAAAGTCAGAGCCCTGTATGCTCTCACCAGCGGTTAAGTCGTGCCCATGAGTGTGCGGCTTGGCTTTAAATGCATAACACAGCATTGTGGTGCAGGGAGGAAACCTGTCTTTGGAAAGTCCTCTGCTTGAGAGAGAAACGTCCCCTCATCTAAGATAAGGAGCTGATGAGAGATAAAGTCAGTGCTTCTCCTAGGACTTATCTGATGCTGTTATCTGACTGCACAGCACCCACCATCTCACAATCTCTACACCCTTTAAGCACCTGAAACACTCACACCAGAATCATCTCTCTCTCTCTCTCTCTCTCTCTCTCTCTCTCTCTCTCTCTCTCACACACACACACACCATCCAATGCTTACACATTCCAAAGACCCTACCAGCTTATTGATTACTTTGACACGCTCCCATTGTTGAACAGACGGTTCACCTAATATCATGCAAGATTGGAACTGTTCTGTGTTATCTCATGGGGAAAGGACATAAAATGACTATTTTCTCACCTTTCAGAAAGACAGAGCAAAAATGGAAGGGAAGACAGGCAGATGCTGTGCACTTACCTCTATGTCTGTTAGTAGTCTTATCAAACATAAGCATGGCATCATCAACCTGGAAGACACACGACAAAGTACTGGAATTAGCTTCATATTTTCAGCGAGTTCCTCACGTCATCCTCTCCTCATTGCATCACATTCACAACTATTCTTAAAACAAATCAATGCTACTCTTGAAATACATGGTTTACATTTCTTTCCTTCTAAGCACCTTTTTTCCTATATCATCGTTCTACATTATTGTCCAGTTAACAGTTCCCTTTCTCTCTGTTGCTCGTAATTTGTCATGACGTAGGAATAGGCATAAGATGTGGCAAAGGTATTAAGAAAAAAGGGGCAGTAGGAGTGAAAATTAACAATAATGGCAAGCAGTGAAAAAATGTAGAATGTGTGGACAATGTGTTTATTTTGATGAACACCTATGTCCGGTATTGTGGAGGGTGACGGACACATTGCACTAAGCGAGCATGAGACAAATGGGATCCTTCCTCATCCCACAGCCGCAGTGGCAGCAGCACCATAATATCATCCCTCATCATGTCCAATAAAGCCACACACAGTCAGACAACCTTTTTTTCTCAACACATCCCTGAGAAAAACAGATCTGTAGAAACGCTCCGCTTTCTGAAGAAATGCTTAAAAAACAGGGAGGCATGCTCATTTAGCTCGTGATTTTGTCTCGGCAGATGCATAAATAAAACAGGGTTAGAGAGCAGCAGCCGACAGAAACAAAAGAGGGAACACTCTGCACTGCTAGCTCCCTGGTTATGGTCTCTAGGTAAGTGTAACAGTGTACAGAGGCTTGATGCTGTGCAGGGGGAATATGTGCACACGAGTGTGCATCTGTGGTTTTCATGGTAGGGTGACAAAGTTTAGCAAGGAGATGGTAAGAGACAAGAATAGGAGTCTCGCTCAAGCTGAACTGCCTGATTGGATAAAGAGAAACGCCTGGCAGCCAGGCAGACTGACACTGGCACACAGTTCATGCCACCCTCTTGCCACACATTTGGCACGCAAGACGTTGGCACAGCTTGTAGGAAGGACCCAGTTACTCACTGTATGGTTCACAGGCCACATGTGGCTCCTGGGCATTTGTTTTTTTGTTGTTTTTTTGCACCTCCCGAAAAATATTTCAAAACTCCAAAACTGAAAAAAAATTCTCATTTAAAAAGAAAAATGAGACAGAATGCAATCATTAGCAAACAATCTGTTCTGTATGGCTTTAAGAAGTGCTCCTGAGCTAATGTAGTAATATACTTTATGCAATCAAGTGTTTCACAAAGAGGAGATCATTGGCCCCATACTTGAACTACTGTGTCTTCTGAGGATACTCCATTAAAACCAAATAGAACCACCTGCTAACAATTAACCTGTTCACCCATGGACTGGTCCAAACAGGTGCTTCTTCCGAATTGTGCAACTTTTCCAGTCTTTCATTGCCCCTTTCCCTCCTTGTTTGAAATGTGTTGCTGGTACCAAATTCAGAATAAGCATATATTTACTAATATCAATGAATTTGATGAGGTAAAAAGGGTCTTACCAGCATTGAACTAATGCCACCCATTATTATGTGGAATATCCTTAAAAGAGTGCTGCACACAGCAAAAGTGGCCGGGAAAGCAGAGACTACAGGTGGGTGCAGGTATGGCTTATAAAATCCTACGCTCAGTGAAAGAAATGTTTGCAGCAGAGTTGTAAATTAACAGTGTAGCTCTTGCAGAGCAAAAAAAAAAAGATATTTGGGAAGGAATGAGTATGTAAAGCTTAAAAGTAAAATTAGGAAGAGAAATAGACATGGATTGTACATTTTAAGTATCAATTCTCTACGGCAACAACTGTGGTAAAGTAGCTTGCACTTCTGTACAACAAAGCCATGAAGAGTTTCCTCTGTTGACAAAACACACCCACAACAAATGCAGTAAAAATAATGCTGTCTGTGTGTCTGGGAAAAAAAAAGTGCTATCTGATGACTGTGTGGTGGGAAAACACAGAAAAATAGTGTACAAATACAGCTGCCACGCAATATCACCTGCAGCGACAGTTTTATCAACACACATTTATATTATCACCTAACCTAACCTGTGTCTTATGCCAGACCATCTGATGAAAACCACATTAAAGTGTAGAGGAAGTAGGATAACTGGAATTTGTAGTACAACGGGTGGTGACTTTATTGCCTGAGTTTGACGGGAACAGAGTTACTTCTGGATTGTTTTCTGCAGTACAGTGTCTTTATTGTCACATTAAGTACCAAGGGAGATAAATACACCCTCCTGGAATCAAATGTGAGAAAGATTAGATTCTGTTTGATTCTCTTTTTTTTTGCGCGCGCTGCTTTTATGCTCAGAACATCAGAGCAGTTCAACATCTCCTCACTGAAAGCTCTACTGCAGAGCAAAGATTAAATGGTATGTTTGCCAGCTATGGTAAAAGTTTAATATGACAAGCGTGGCTGACAGCCTGTTATCATTTATATATGAGACATAAATGTACAGCTTTTGACTTCATCATCTAATATCAGTAAGACTGAAACTGAGGAAGAGTCACGTGAAGATGACAAATCCCCCAACCGCCACAAAACCCCCCACAAAAAAACCCCAACAATAACAATTTGTACAGCAAATGCATCAGTATATGACATATCCCCCATTCCTTTGGCGAGCCTTGAGTAATGTATATTGTTTAGGATATATGCTCTGGAGAAGATGACCGACCTTCAGAGTCATCTTCAAATCATGGAAAAATCTAAATAATAAAAGCCACAACTACTTATCAAAGTTATTATAGGTGTAAAGGTTGGTAAAGCAAGAATGCATGTTTGGAGATATGCTCCAGACAAAATAACCACCGTTCACCTAAAACAAAAGGTCAAATTTGTAATAAATTCTACTTACTTTAGGGGCTGTTTGTAAATTAGGAAAGCAGACACATCAAATATTTTTTGACTACTTAGGAGGGACTTATATTTTTTATTTTTTATTTATTTGTATTTTGTATTCATTGCAAATATATTTTTTTTCTTCAAAATTCAGTACATGAGTTACCACTGGGTGGTGACTGCACTCACTAAACTGGGTAGCTCCATGTGCATAATCACCGTGGGGAACGGGGTGATTACGCACATGGAGATTACCCTCCTCTCCAACATTTGTAATGGACAAGACATCAGTCCCCCCGCTACAAAAATGGAAACAGAGCTGATTTGTTCCCCTCGATACTGAGAATTAAACCTACTCTACAACGTGCTAGATGTGCATCATTTACAAAAAACCTCTTGTGTCTCGTTTGAGTTCACGCCAACGGTGAACAGAGCAGCTGTGAGCGTGGTGCTAAAGCTTTGGGTCCGTCCTGTAGGACCCATGGACTGCCGCTTCTTCAGCCCACAATGTTTGGATCCAAGCCCCGGACATTTCATGTTCTCTGATAGTTTATGTGAGAGAGACAAAGTAAACGCGGAGTGTCAGAGGTTGGGGGAATATCGAGTTGGATATAACGAGATGCAGGTACAAGATACGGGTCCTTGGATGTACTTATTAAGAGATCAGTGAAGTTATTTTTACGCCGAGCTGAGTTTATCTCCAGTGCTTTTCTCAAGCAGTAGTGGTGAAACATTGGATAATTCACTATCATTCATGTTGAAGGACCTTTTCCTGGTCACCTTGCAAAAAGAAAATCCCAGGTCGGATGTCATGTGTCTCCACTTCCTGTGACTAAACGGCAGACATTCGCTGCAAAATGTATATGAAGGAAAAACTGCCTCTGGTTGAGACCCAATTGTTGGCTCGATGTTTGAGCTCATGTCATTCGTGCCGCTTTGCTTGGCCCTTAGTTTTGAGTGAATGTGGACTAAAAGGGCAGATGCATGTGAATGTACATGACAAAGATTTCTTTACGGACAGTCATGACCACACATCGTAGGGAGAGTATTAATGAAATTAACGAACATGATCCTGATTTCGTCGGTAGGGATTCTACATTTCGGTTCAAACTCACATTTCCATGGAAACAAACAAAAACCAAAATTACAATAAAATTCAAACTATTAAAAGGCACAGCTACTTATCATGGCTGATGTGTGTGTGTAAAGTTTGGTGATTATGTGATTGATGACTGTGTCCCCCATCACTTAATGGTCAGGGGATAAAAAAAAAAGGTACTAGTGCAGTGAAATAAGTAGAAGTAGAAGTGTAGACAAAAATGGCAAGAGGAGAATACTGCACTTATTCGTTGCACAACAAAGAAACAGAGGTGCCACCGTCAAACACAACTGGTATGACAGAGATTGATGAGTAACAATTCTGTCTACTTTGATTGGCCGTTGAGAGGAAAATAATCAAATAATCAAATAATCATGTAAAATGATACCCACAACCGCCTGCATAAGTAATGGACAGAAAATATCACTATTTATGACTCCTATATGTAATTAGTTTGTTTTCTAAGGTAGCTCACTATTATCACTTCTTTTAGCGCCGCTATCTCGGTAAACAAGTGAGCTAATGAAATCTGACTGCCTCGAATTATAAAAACAGTCCCACGGTATCATCAGCCATCAACCCGCCGCGAGGCCCCCATGCAACATGACATTCAAACTGTACTCTGATATTGATGGTATTGCTGCTGTAAGGCCATTTACAGACGGAGAGCAGAAAGACTGTTACTTTGTAGAATGAAGTGGGGTCTATTAAAGGAAATGTATTATATAAAAGTGTGAACTGTGTTGTTGTGACATTATTAGAGGAGGACCATCCTGTTAGCGAGACCCATACAACAAAGAACACAGATCCATAGTGAAGCACTGATGGGCACTTAAACAAAGAATGTGCACATCATGTGAGAGTCACACTCCAGCAGGTCATACAATATAGTCCCCCCTCCCTCTCTCTCTCTCTCTCTTACTCTCAATCCTTCTCTCTCTCTTACTCTCTTTGCCACTTGCAGAGTCTATAGAACCATCTCCCGTGCTTCAGGGCTTTTCAATGTAGTTATTCAAGCAGAACACAACTGTGTGCCTCCATCTGATAGAAGGTTAAGGACCTCTTCACTGCTCACAAAAAAGCTCGCCACACAGAGGTGAGGCCAGGCTCACCTCAGGGAAGAAATCTTTCTCTGTCCTCCTCCTCCTTCTCTTTCACTCTTCCTTTTCTTCGGGCTCGGTGAAAAGAAAGGTTCAAAGGATAATGGCTGTCTTATCACTATGTAAAAGGGGAATGGGAACTCCAGTGAAGTGCCTGGCCTTTTGTGACAATGAAGAAAAGAGCAAAAGTCTATTTCAATGTGGTATATGCACTGGAACGGTCCATGACCACTTAAAAAGAGGAGGCTGCTGGAAGACAGTTGAAGGGAAGGATGCTCTTTAAGCAGCTCTTTAACTACAATCCTAATTCCGAAAAAAAGTTTGGAAGCTGTGTAAAAAGTGAATACAATGAAGCGTAATTCAATCATTCGCTAATCCCTTTCGTGCTACAGTACAAAGACAAGATAGTTAAAGTTCAAACCTATTTTTGTAAATAGCGACACGTTTCAAACAAGCATGAAATACTCAGGATCCCTGCCATTGGTCTATTTCTTTGAAGAAGGACGGTTAGAAATGAGTTATTTAAATTGTCTCTGTTAATTGCAATTCTTGTTAATTATGGCATATTTAGGAAAAAGTTACATAAAAAAAATTTACATTAAAAACAAATCCTAAAATATCAAAAGGCACATCTCCAGTGGGAGATGTGGGCATTACAGATGCCATTAATACGTTTCATGAATGTTGATGACTGTAATTATTAAGTATCATTCGGTCGATGCAGTTGACATTGTTTGATATGTCAAATATGACATTTGACATTCACCAACACAACATAACCTAAACTACGTGTTGACATTACTCTCATGTGTGGTTGGTTTTGGCATTGGCTGTCATGAGACCATTCTCATTGTGTCATGGATATTTTTCTTGACGTAAATTAAAGTGGCACAATTTGAACTTGTTAAGATATCATTGACTGTAATTACATTTACAAAGAGGTGTCATGAGACAGGCAAGTTGGTTGGCATGCTAATTACAGTAGATATCATTGCAACACAATGCATAGCCATCTTTGACCTATAAACAAAACTGTTGTCTCTTCACATTCTGTTGTTCATGGTAGTTAAAAGAAAATGTGATTCAACAAAGTGGTAAACATACACATGTCCCAACTTTTTTTGCGTTGCAGGCATCAAATTCCAAATTGAAAAACAACAAGGTAAATACGTTTGAACACTACAGCATCACAAGTTTGTTGGAATCGAGGCTCTAAACTGCAGCAAAAATGTCTGATCAAAATAATGATAATAATAAGCAAATTGAAGAAACCAATTTTAAGCTGCACACATTTAGGTCCCCTACAAAGTATGTGTGAAATGACACTGAACTCTGCCCAGTGGTCTTTGAGAAGACGTGGATGGACCATAACAGAGACTTCTTTTTATCCCTCCTTTGGTGCGGGCATAAAAATAAATTCCATGCCATCTCAACAATAGTAACAGTCATGACAGTGTCAGTAGTAGCAGTAAACTGAGGCAGAGGCAGTGGCAGTATCAATTGAAACTTCTGTGTAGTGGCAGGGAGTGAAGGTTTGTACGTGGGTGGGTTTGGTAAGTGACTGGAAGAGTTTGAGTGGAATGAGTAAGTTATAGACACACTGTTACTTCAGGTTGTCTTTATCATGTCTTGGATTCAAGCTATTTCAAATTAGGTGTAAAAGTATAAATGCATACTAATAAATCCTAGAGTGATGGCTTTATTGTCCATGTATAGAAGTTGATTAGGAGAGTCCCTGCTCTCTTTTTTTTTGCAAACTGGGGCTTTGTTTCATTTTCTTTCATAAGCAAAAAGGTGATCGTACATTGGTAATTGGCTTCACCGCTGGTTGTCCTCTTTGTCTGCCATGTTTGTAAAATGCGATTTGAGATTCACTTCCTGCATTGTAAAGTAATAGACAGTCATTAAGCTGAATTTCAAGGAGATACTGAAAAATATAAAAAAAATTAGCTTGATTTAAAGCAATGCATATGACATATTCACATGACTGAGTCAATGAGTTTGTATAGGGTTGTTTGCGGTGTATAGTAGGGTTGGGCAATTAACCGAAGGTGTATCAAAACCGACATTTAGAACTTCTCACAGACATAATCTTCTGTAGAACCTCTACCGACGAAATCTTGACCATGTCGGCTGATTTGATTAAAGCCCTCCCCGTGTGTGACCATGACCTGTCCTTAAAAATACAAAGTCATGTTCAATCACCTGCCTCCGCCCTGTTAATCTGCTTTCACTCAAAACAAAGGTGCAAACTTTACCCTATGCAAACATAGAGCCAATAATAGTTTTCAAGCAGAGGCAGTGTTTCTGCTGTATACATTTTGCTGATTCGTTGCAGGTAGTGGAGACACGCAGCACCTGAGGTGGAATTTTTGTGCCAGGTGTGGTAATTCGACAATTACAAATATTAGTGAGAAATCTTCAGTTTAGTGAGTCTAGTCACCATCCGGCTATAAATCATGTATTCCTACTCCTTTTCGTGCATGTAAATTGTGCGGTATAAGTGTTGGCAGATGCAATTTATTGTCTTTTTTACTTTTGTTTATCTGTTTGTTTTTACATGTTCGAAATAAAGATACAGATAAAAAGAAAAACGTATTTAAAAGGAATGGAAAATACATCAATTTAAAGTTGTATGTCCCTCCTTGTGCCAAAAAAACAAAAAAACAAAACATAAGTACCTCCCCAGTGGTTAAAAAACTACTTGAAGTGTCTCCCCAATTTCACACACTACCCCCTCCCCTATCAGTCCCTAGCCTAACATGAATGGAGATTTCTGTTGCCATCATATGTGTGTTCTGTCCTTAAAGTTACTTTTCAAACGTACATTGTACCATTAGGGTAAGACAATCAATTAGTACTGTCTATATTAGTAAATCTGAGATTGTTTGGGTTCACTGTATTCTTTTTATACCTAAAAAGAAAGCTGTGTCTGTCATTTGAGCACATTTTGGCTTCAGTGAAGAATGCAAATTAAAGAATATCTTTAATTTAATTCAATAGTTCAGCATATAATATTAAACTGTTCATTAATCATAACTGAGGTAAAGGTTTGAAATAATTATGATATTGATTTGAAGAGATATCGCCCTAGCCTAGTGTATAGTATGACTGCATTTAAACGTAATTGAGTGGGTGGCATATGTCTGATGACTCCAGATGAACCCTGTAACACTGCATAACCCTCAGCACATTACATGTCCAGATCCGAGGTGCTTGTGCTTTAAGATTTATGAGTGAGGATCAGACGATAACTAGAGAAAATGTGAGCGATTCAGGACATGCAGATAGATAAAGCAATAGAAAAAAAAATGTTTGAATGGTGGTTAGTCAATTTAGGAGCTACGTAACAGTAAAACTCTATATCACTGTAAAAAAAAAGAGACTTCCTGTTCCTGTCATACAGCATGGTGCTGAACACATCAGGTCCAATCTAGTCTGCATCAATCTATATGTTTGAACAACCTCAGAAAATTACATGATCATTCAAAAAAAAAGGAAAAAAAAGGTTTTGAAATGATGAAGTATATATCAAAGGACAAAGGCATCGATAAAGGCTAATGTGCTCTGTTTTTTGGACAGGAAAACAGCAGAGGTGCCAGGTGACAGGGGGAGATTTAAGAGCTCGGGAAATGAATTATGACAGCGATTTAGAGGTGTCAAACACACATTTACATTCAGCTCACAGCTGAAGGCTACCAAAGTAGCTTCCCAGCAATTTGGGGGTGACACTGATATAGATTATATCTGATGCCAGAGAAATGCAGACTGGAGTCATAGATAGTGACCTGGGACTCATCCTTTGGGCTCTGTTCTTGCGCTGTCACCCGGTGGGCCTTTGTGCTACTTGTATTGGATGCACAGAGGTTTATTTCTTCCCTTCCTCCATTACACTTGCTGCAAACTTCTTTTTTTTTCTTCACCTAAATGGAAAAGATTGCACTGTGTGTGTATATTTACAAGGCAATTCTGGTGTCAGTTTTGGTGTCAAGGATTACTGAGATTTGCGCTCACACAGCTGACACCCCTGCACAGTCTGTGCTATTTGCATGGTTTCACTGAGTGATGCTCGACACCGCAGACATTTTTGAAAAGCTTACAAACTACTTCTGTCAATATGTAACTAATTCAACTTAAACAAATCCTGATGGAAATATCTCAAGCAGAAGAAACTAACTATAACCATATGACATGTACTCTATGAATTTAACTGTATCCACTATGCACAATTCAAGATTTCAAGAATGATTCATTATCCATGCATATAACCAACAGTAATTATTTAATAAAAAAAACAAAACATCAACTGACAACATAGAAGATAAAAGACAGTCTGACAGTTTGCAGTGTAAACTGATAGAAAATGCTCTGTGGCTTGAGTACACAACCTGACAGTGTCATTAGGCTGTGCCTCTTTCTGTTTAATGAATTACAATTACAGGTGTGTGCACTCACCATCTGTATGACCCACAAAGAAGAAATAAACCAGTTGGTGCATGATTTCAGCATTAAATTAACAGCGTAATTAAAATATGCGGTGGTTTGCTGGGTGTCTGAATGAGTTATTCTGAGGTTCAAAATACCATTTTTAATACACTCTTCCTTCTTATCGCTGGCTGGGGACCTGAACTGTTGCAGTGCTAATATTGCAACAGTGTTACTGAAGTCACTTATCTAATTTATTCCCTTTAATGAAGTCTGGAAATTAAGCAGCATTATTTACTACATTTCATATTTTGAACTTGTCTGGTCGGGACATGGTCCAACTAAAATGATGACGTCACAATTAACTATAAATCATCTAAGGATTCTGTTGTGTTAATGGAACATACCTGTGACACTATGCTTCTATCACACAGCACAAAAAAGAGTCACACTTGACAAAGTTGGACAATTCAACTAACATTCATTACGTTGCGCAATCAATTGTGGAATTGGGGGTGTATTACTTTTCGATTAGTAATCGAATAGCGCCGAGCAATTTTTAAATAGTAATTTTGCTTGAAATTCCCATCCCTAACTTAAACAAGATTTACAAAAACAGTAACCGTAGAGATATACTGTATAGCTCTATGGTTATTAAGAATAATAACAACAACACATTAATAATTGCAGATGAATTTGATATATGTGAATTCCTACTGGTACAACCCAGACCTCAGGAGTCACCATGAATACAATGTTGAACCTCTTCCAATCCTGATACACTCTACGGCAAAATCAAACACTGAGCAGTGAGACCATTGTTTAAAGGGAGTTTCAAGCCTCCTTGTTGGCAGGCATCCATTATCCTTAAGTGTGTCTGAGCGAGAGATTCAACACTTGCCTTCTCCAGGGGCAGTAGTCTGCAGTTGAACTTGAACCATGAGGGGGTAAAGGGAGTAAACAGAAAAGCCCTACATGGACCACTAAAGTATCACATTATCATTACAGATATGGGTCGTGGTCAAGGAGAGAGCTCAGCTGGCACCGGCCCTTCATCAACACTCCCTTTTCAGTCTAGAGCATCTAATATTCTATTACAATGATGGCAATTAACAGAGAAGTGATAGCGACCCAGTGACAATGAACAAATTTGTGACAACCCTTCCAATTGTTCTCTTGTGGAGGAAATCTATATCATTGTCTGGCAATGTTGCGCGGCAATGTGCTGGGTCCATGCTTGAGCGATTTTACAAGTGGTGGTTTAACGAGGAGCAGAGGGCAAAATTCTAACTCCCTATAAGCTCTTGCAATTACACAAGGGGGCAAAAGGGACACTGTTCTTAAGCGTGAGCCTAGACAGATGAGCATTTTTTCACAAAATTTTTTTTCAGATCCACAGCAGAGGCCAAGCCGACTATGTTTAATCTGGAGCGCAGCCCATCTCTTTCCCAAAGAGGAATATTCCTTATTAATGGATGAGTGGCAACCGTCAGCAGAATTCATAAAAATGCACGGGCTGGAGTGCAAACTTCACACACATATATATCACACAAATACACACACAGGTAGGAAAAGCCCAGTGTTGTCTACCTCGGTTTCTTTGAAACTTTCTTACAATTAATATCTGTTTTACACTTCTGGAAAAAGTGGATTCTTCTACTGGTTTGTAAGAAGTATTCTCTTAATATTTTATACGCTAATTTAAAGAGGAATGACAGAAGCTCTTCACATAGTCATGTAGAGCCGTATATGTTTAGACTGAGCATGAAGCCCGCTGTATGGCAACACTAAGATAATGAGCATTGTGGCTTCACGTACATGATTCATCTATATCTTATACCTAATTACCGAAAGATGACAGTGACAGAAAAATGTGATTCAAGTGTTTTCCAGCAGTCATCTGACAGAAATTCTCATGTATGTAATTATTAATGATATACACCATGGGCTGAATGTCAACACTTATTCCAGTAACTTTCCTTCATGTTGACATTAACAAAATGGCTTGAGAGGAACACTTGAGGAAGACAATTCCTCAAATCTGTCAGGATTACATATTTATGAGGTCCCCTGCTCAGCATCCAAGGAGGTCGCTATGGTGATACAAACTGATGTATATTCTAACAATGAACTTTGTGTGTCAGAGAATACCTCAGAGCATTGTGGAAATGGTTCGCACAGACCTCGCCACTGTGCTCTGTGCAGCTTTCAGATCAGCAAATACACAATTAAAAAGGCAGTCATGCTGAGGCCACTAATCAATGTACTGTTACAAAGAAATGTAATGAAAGGATGATGGAGTGATGCCTTCAGGAGGCTGCAAGTAACAGAATGTAACGCTGTTGTGGCAAAGCAATATTTCATGAGTACTGTACATCTTTAGAGGTGCCAATACCATCCTCACAACAAAAAGGGAGTGAAAAAATGAACCATATTTACACACCCTTTTCTTGTCTTATTTCTAATCTTACAAAATTTTACAAAAAACAGGAAATCATTTAGATGGATCTTCCTTCCTCTATGAATGAGACTTCAGTATGTTGTGGGGTCTGGCCTTGCGTTTGGCCTCACAGAGGCATGTTCACACAGTTGAGCTCAGTATGCTTGAGGAAGTAGGCCTTTGCCTCGTCCATCAATCTGCCTGTCTTCCTTTGCCAGGCTGCAGGGAACTACCCATTATGGAGTCATTTTATTAATAGGGCCCCTTTCCTCTCTGCCACACTCTTGCAGAGTGCCTCCTCATTCTGTCAGAATGGAGTATGCCTGCAAGCCACTGCCATGAAACTGCAGCACCAGGTCCCTCCCTCATTCACCCATGTGGAGGCTCAGGTTGGAAAATATTGTGCTTTCAAGCTAAAATAGTATTTGGAGAGTTGAGCAATCCCTAAGCCCTCGAGCAAACAGTTTAACATTGAGGACTTATTTAAAATGATGTCCTTCCTCCTGGAAAGCCAATCAGATTTCTCTTTCAGTCGACGCACGAACACACACACACACACACACACACACACACACACACACACACACACACACACACACACACACACACACACACACACACACACACACACACACACACACAGGTCTTACATCATCCCCTCCTTTCCCCCCTCCTCCTTGTTAATGTAAATATAGCTTCAAGCAGCATTGATTGGAGGATATGAAAAGGTCAGAGGATATTATGGAATGTTTGGGCAGACTGTGTGAAGACATGAGGCAGAGGTTTAGAGGAACGACTGGGAGCAAAATTCAATTAAATAAGCAAATTCAACGTGTGCGGAAGTTGCAGAGGACGAAAAGGATTACAGTGGAACAGCTAATGTGCAGTTACTGTAGGTGCACTGAACTTTTTATTAGCTGCCCTTTAAACATAAAATAAGATTGTTTATTTCTAGAAGGTCCAACAAGGACATTATAATCTTGTGGCGTTTTCCATGTTAATATTTAACAGATTTTTTGTAATTGCATTTTCTAAAAGTATACATATGTATGTATATATATATATAAGCATATGGTTTTGTTTGACTAAAATGAAACAGGATAATGTTGACTAAATATGATAAAAAGGAATTTGCCACAGGACTAAGACTAAATGAAAAAATAGCTGACAAAATGAACACTACATCAGAACCAGTAATTCTAAGGAGATGCCTGCTAACAATGCTGCATGTATCAGGGTAATAGGGAAGCCAATGCAGCGCCAACAAAACAAGAAACATTTCAGTTACACATTATCAGGAGCAAACAAGCATGCTCTGATTCAATCCGCTTATTAATAAAATGGGGAAGTCTCTGCACTGCATAGTAAAACACACAGACATGTAGTTATGGAATGCTGACAAAACTGAGATTTTTCTTTTTCAGAGTCTCAAGAAATGACGAGCGAGAAGTGAGCCTGTTCGGGAAGAGAGCATGCCTTTCTCTCTGATACCATTAGTGTCTTTGGCCTTCTCCATCTGTGAATCTAAGAGACGGCCTTGAATTGAAGAGGTCGATTTCATCTCTCTTTGTTAGTGCAGAGACTACTCTGGGATGCAAAGAGCTCCCACTTCACCTCTGCGACTGTCTGAGCTTTAACTAAATGACAGAGCTAGTAAAGCCTTAGAATAACCAAGTAGAAAATAAAATGTCTTTATTCATGAACCAGTGAACATGCTCAATCATAGTATGCACCGGTCTGATGAAAATAAATCTCTCTTAGGAGACAAGGTGTGTATTATGTGCTATGATATCAATAGGTGAACAAGGCAGGTGAATTGAGCTGCTAGCTTGATCTGAATAGCATTCATTTTGCACACAATGGCCACCGTCCTAATACCTGCAGTGTTTTACTTAGATTAGGCTTAAGTTTTTTTTTTAAAGGCCATTTCAATAATTTGACATTTCTCCCCCAGAAAGGGAGAGAACGAGCACTGATAAAAAAAAAAAAAAATGTCCTTTCCTTTTCATGCAAAACACTTTCATCTGTCATTTGGTGATAGCCCGTCTCTCTTTGTCAGCATAAATACGGAGCCCCTATTTGAATATGGTTACACATCCCTCTATTTATTAAAGCTTGGATTAACATGACAGGAAGTTTTGTCTGGGGGCTCTTTAAGATGGCTCAGAGAGGCAATCTGGTGACAGTAATAGGATCTAGCTAATATACTTGACTGATGCTCCTTTCCCAGTGTTATAAAGCAGAACAATCTGAGTGGGGTTCTGGGAGTGAATACATTGTGTTTTGCAATAGTGTCTGTGTGCCTGTGTGTGTTTGCATGGGTGCGTGTCTGGGGGGACGAGGGTGCACTAATCAGCCAGAATACAATCACTTAGCAAATATAAGGGCTGAAGAAATAAAAATACTAAAGGTCACAGAGCAATTCCATCAGGATAACTATGCTACAATTAACTGAACAGGGAACGGCTCCGACATGAGTGAGAGCCATAATATTCTTTTAGTCCATTGTGCGAGTTTGTCGAGGTTTGTTAAAGGTTGGCTTTAAGATATAAACAGAAATTGTTTTCATTACTGCCTCTCTTACGTGTGTTTGTTCTCTATGTACTGAGGGCACTTTAGTGTAGACATTTTCACTGTTTTTAGTTTCTCTACTCAAAGATGTAATTGTGAAACTAAAAGGAAAAAAAACAAAACATTATTATACGACAAAAAGTAAACATGAAACATGTTTATTTCCCATTTAAGAAATATTTCGCAGTCACAGGTTGCTTTAAGTTAAAGGTAAAAGAGCATGAAATACCTAAAATATCAAAAGGCATCTTTCCAGCCCATGGGAGACGTGTACATAAAGGTTGGTGACAAAATATTGAACGATTTTTAAAAATATTGAACGATTTTTAAGTTATGCGAATCTATGATCTGAGACAAATCTCACCCACAGAATGAGCTAAAATTCAATTTGTCATCATGGAGACGAAATAAAACAGAAATGATAAAAGTTCCTAAATAGCAAAAGTCACCACTTCTGTACTTGGTACAAATTGTACAAATTTTTGTTAAAAAATATTTAATAGTTTTTGGCTCCGGAAACAATATGTGACGGACAGGATGGCCAGATGGAAGCCACTCCTACATCCCCCTCCTCAGGTTGTTCATGACAGAGGATAAAAACAAACAAACATTGTACTAACTGTGCATCTTTTTCTTATTGTCATTTATGCTTTCATGATTTTGTTTTGGCAGACTCACAACAGACATCACTATGATCTATAGTTTCCTTCATGATCTGTGGAAAGATCTGTTGCTGTCAACAAGACTGTGTTGAGAGGACTTGCTTATTGGCATTTCCATATGTCAGAGAGTTGCTATGGACGGCCAGTGTGTCCACGTAAGTGTGTCTGTGTGTGTGTCTGTAAGATGGGTTAGCAGATCAAACACACATCTGTTTGTGAGATAGAGGGGAATCTGTGCTTCTCCACAAAACCTCTCAATACTAATTAACGATCCACTGATAGTGGCCAAATGCCAACTGTCATTAGCACCCAACACAACACAAGTGCACAGATGCAGATGCGCACACACACTCAAATGCAGATGCTGTGCAGTCACCCACAAAGACCACCCACAAGCCATCTGTGAATAAAGAGCATAAACACAATGGTCTCTACTTGCATCCACCGCTCCCAACCTGTATGGAGTAACATATATATATATATAACATATAGTCATGTATATGTCAACCTCGTTGGATGCTCCCCTGCAAGACCTGAAAATCCTTCAGATTTTCCCAAAGTTCCGAAAGAAAACTAACACAGAAAGCTGTCGTAACAGCTGGACCACCTTCACATGAAGAGTAAGAAATCTATTGAATGTCTGTAGGAACTTTGAAATGCAGAAAATCTGTACGATTTACAGACATAAGTGTAAGTGTTGACATGTACGTACGTCGTCAACTATCTGTCTATTTGATCTACACTGTATAAGAGTTGATCGCAAGGTAAGCCTGTTAAACAGACTGCATATGCTTAAAGACATGAATGACAGCCTCAATTCTCCAGTAGCTGTGGACCTTTGACTTCTTCACTGATAGTGCCATTTGCATTCTCTCAAGCAGTGTGCTTAGTAAAAGCATCTGACAGCTATCTGTGATTGTATTTAGTGGGAATTTCAGCTACGCCTGTATCTAAGAGGATATGCCACCCACTCTCTCTGTCTCCTGCGTTATTTCTCTCTGCCTATCTGTCACTCTCTGCCTCGCTGACAGGGTCAGATAGAGAGAGGAAAGTGGTGAGAAGTGTGACACTGTGAGCAGATGAGGGTCTCCCTGTGTGGAGGCCCCAGCATGACACCCATCACAGCTATCCAGACAGACGCCAGTTGGTCCGAATAATGCCACCCACGCTGGCTCCAGCAGCTCGTCCGGAAGCCACATGGAAGCCAGAAACCACTGGGCCACCAGGAAAAACATTGATATTTCAATCCTGCTATTGGTAATCAAAATGAACCATCATTGACATCCATTAAAATGTCAAAACGAAATATTCAAGGATCATTAAGGGCACATTGACAATCGCATTTGCTTCTCCGGTTTGGTATTTTTCTGCATGTTCATCTTCATCAGGTACCATCTAAGGGGAGAGCATCAACCCAAAAAACTCCATGCAAACCAAAGTGGTGCCTTGTCTTGTCTTGTCTCTCCTCCTCACTCCCTGTAGCCTGCCTGCCGCCATCTCACAACAGCATCTCTCCATCTCTCACAGCCCTCTGATCTCTATGTCAACAGGCGACACCAGCAGCTCACACTAACTCAGTATGCATCGGCCCATCTGTGAGACAAACTGTCAACAAATACGCTTCGCTTAGACTTCGGTTACAGCTAATGCCGTGGTTAGAGATTAGTTATGTCTTTACACATGATAAGGTACCACTTTAAAAGGTGCTGTACCTTAATAATGAAGACAGGTATTTAAGCTTCTGCAGACATTCTGCAGAAGGCCAGGAAATCAAACCTCTCGTGACAGATTCTGCTATCTTGGTGTGTACATATACCGATGGGGGTTTCTTAGTTGTTTGTGGGTCATGTGGGAGCCTACACAACTGCTCAGCTCAGGTCCAAACTCATACTGAGGTGGTGATGACAGAATCGGAAGCACTCTGTGGTAACTCAGTGGAATTCAAATGCCAATCCCCCTGCCCAGCCATCTCCGCTCTCTCATTTGTCATCTCCTCCTCTCTCTTCCCTCCACCCTCCCCCAGTGTTTGTCAGGGCTGGTGATTAGCTGTCACCCTCTGTAGAAGCAGATAACACCCCACACAGCCTGTTTCCCCTGTGGGAGCATGCACACACGTAAAACAGGAAAACACACAAACAAGTACTGTGTGTGCACATGCATGCAAACTAAAGACAGTCTGGAACTCTGTAAGAATCAAAGTCATTTTCTTAAAACGCATTTCTCAAGAATTGGGTCACATTCATCCTCATAAGCTGCACGGTAACTATCAATTAGATTGGTTTTGATTAATACTGTATTCATCTTTTCCACTTGTTATCCAATTTTGAGTCAATGTCCTTTATTTTCGGCTGATTCAGGCAGCTACAAACATGAGTTCTGGTGAATTCCTTCCTGGCAAAATAACAAAAACATTCTCTATCTTAGCATGCACTGGTCGAATCTTCTCTCTTTTGCCCGCGCCTTAGCTTGAGATGGCATTCTGAAACCAGGCTCCAGTTTAACCAACATGCATGACAAAAAAAATCATTTTACTCTATTATTTGACTTGTTTATGAAGCTACTGTAGGGGCCACCGTACACTTTCCGTACCCAAATGGATGCAAAGGTCCATGTTACATACATTTTTCAGTATATCAGGTGACCTTATTCTTAACAATATGCACTCCTTTTGAGACACGTCTGACGTTCGCCGAAAGGAATAAAAAAACTGGACTCAAATATCCTGAACAGATCTCGAGAATGTAAAGTGGAACCAGTTCCAATTGAGAAATGGTTCGATACCCAAGTGGTTCCACAGTTTTTTATTTGTACATGTGTAACTCCAAAGACACAATGTGTCAGGGAGCAGACCTGGAATATAAAACGTGCTCCTCGGTCTGTACCCCTCTTTTCATGGTGTGTTTTTTTCATTGCACTATGGTCTACATTTGCCAGCGTACTTTGACAAAAAGCTAGGAGTCCATAGGCTCATTTGAACGTCTCATGAATGCTCCCACTTCCAGCGAGCTCTGTCATCTCTGTGATTCAGACCACTTTCATAACTTTAATTCGAGGGACACAAACAAAGATATGAGATTTTCTAAAAATTGAGTTGTGGTCGTCAACAGATGTATAATGATGTTCTCCCCCTCCACTAATGTCTGTATTTTCCTCTGTATCTACGACCAAGAAACATCCCCACTGCTCCATTTTAATGCGATTACAGCAAGCCAGCTTTTCAGACACGAACACAAAACAATGACTTGCATATCTGAAATGAACTAAGCACTGAAAAGACAAGACGAAAATAGTCCTTCCTTGAATATTTGCAGTGCAGCACAAACTGCCTCCTCATTCATCTCATTCTCATACACAACTTAATCTTACATGGACAGTATGTTACAAGAATTTTTGAAGAATCATCAAAAGAGACAGCGTAACCAGGACACACAAGATAGAAACAAAATGTGCTGAGTCTGATTGGCCCTTATACAGCATGTATTTATGAACAGACAGGGCTTGCATGACTAAGGGTTGCTACTTTTGAAGCTACTGTTGCAGAGCCAGACGGTGTTACTACAGGGTAACTTTTGCACTTTCAATGTTCGCAATCGGGGATGTTGTGAGAATTTTATTTTTTTCTTGTTGTGTATTCCTTAATGATAATGAGAAAATACATCAAAGTATATCTATTCCCCATGACATAGTTACTGTCACACATGTACAGTGACATTCAGATACGCAATTAAAAATGGCTGTTAAACCTTTCCTGGCAGCCCTCTCTCTCTCTCTCTCCACGGGGGGATTCGTATTGATGTACTTGCTTGTTCATGACAGGAGTTCAGCAAGAAGTTTTATGGAGAATGCACTTCCACATGCCCAATCAATTATGGAGTAAAGTCAGGACGATCGTTGCATTGCCTATTTCAGAAAGTTGCAAAAAAATTGTCAGACGCAGGCCCTATATATTTTTTTTTTTTTAATTAATTTTTCATTTGGAATTGTCAAACCAACCTTATTTATCTCAAATAATTAAACTTAACGCAAACTATTTATTTTTTTTACACTAAATCGCATCCAACAACAGTCAGTGTGTATTAAGTAGAGCCAGTGTCTAAAAAGAACCTGCTCAGACACACACTGACTTCCTGAGGACAAAAAAGGGCCTGAGGTCCCTCAAAGACTTTGATATCACTTCAAATGATCTGCTGTATTCTCTGGTTATGTTAATGCTACAGAGCTTCAAGCTGATGCAAGTCCACACAGTGAAGCCAGATCTGTTCAAAACCTTCCCTATGACACCTCTACTGAAACCCAGCAGTCTGTTTTTCCATTATTAATAGGAAACACCAAAGCAAAGATAACCCTGGCACGTAGTGTAATTCAACATTAGTCATATAATATTTTGTTTGATCATGAGGTTGGCAGGTAGTGTCTGTGTCCAGTTCACAGGGCGGCTTCCCATTCCCATCCAACAAAAAAAATACAAGTTTTACTTCAAATGAAGAATGATATGATCACCCTGCCCTCTCCTCCTCGCATCATCTGTGTGTCACAATACAAAGAGGGATTGAAATGTAGCGGATAAACATACGACACTGGCTTTATCTGCTGCTACCTAAGCAGCTTTATTCAAAGGAAAGCTCAAACAATGTTGGCTAATCGTAACATTTTAAGAGTCCATGTGTCAAACCGCCAAGAACAAGAGGTGATTTCTTAAGAGATGAGAATCCTGCTATGAGAGCACAATAGAAACGTGGGATAACAGGGGAGCAAAGGGCTGAAGCAGCGATGAAACACAGGGAGGAGACAGAGAGAGCGTGGAGGACAGAGAGCACAATAAAGACAGCAAGACAAACACAGACAAAGAAAGACATATGAGATCGTGCCCCTGCCTCTGTGTACATATGGTGAAACGTGCTGGAGCAGAGAAAGACCAACACATTGAGATAAGACCCTTTGCTCAGGCCTCCTTTTAAGTGTGATTTGGCAGCTCAGCCACATGTCTGTTGGCAGGCTGCAACATATGCCTCCAATCATCTGCTGATCGCTGAATTACCGCATGCTTTTTTATTTCGCTTTTACACTATTGGGCGATTTGCTGAGGGACTTGGAAGACAAGAATGAACAACTTTACAATTTCCAGAGACATATAGCTCATTTAACGGGGATGTATTTAGCTTTATTGGCACAGTTAATCAAACTCAACTCAAACACAAACAACAATACAGTTCTTTTTTTTTTCATTAAAGCCTTATGACGTATTGTTTTCATGATAACATTATCAGTAATCAGTGTGGTTTCAACATCAAACGTGCCCTGAAGAAACTCGGATTTTGTTCTATTCCTGCTCCTGTGGTCAGGCGTCGACTCAACAACATACACAGGAAGTGATGAATTGTTCATATTAGGTGACTGCGTCGATGAAATTATTTTACCGCCAGAAGGATGTATTTTTAGGAGATGCACTGCGTGGGAGAAGCAGCTCCACGGGAGTGTCTCAACCAAGCTGCCAGAACAACAGACACCACAGTGTCAGCGTTTGAGGAATTTTAGTAAGATAGTCATTTCATGGTTTTCTTTTGCTTATTAAATTTAGGGTGACCTCCTAACTGGTTGTTTATTGCCTCACAATAAACCCAGTGGATTTTTTTTTTTTTTTTTACAAGTTATTGGCTTACAGTAAGTTCTGATCACATGCCTGCCGAGGATACCTATGATTAACGCTTCTACCCAAACAATATGTAACTAAGGTATAAAGACTGTAGGGATAGGAATGAAGTGTGACTGTGACCAGACAGGAAAATAATCTACGTAATCCAGATCAAAGCCCTAAAGGCTTTTATAGATCAATGGCATAGATTTTCTCTCTGTCTCCATTTCTATCTGGCTTAGGTTTAATTCAACTCAATTAAATCAACCTGTGAGCCCAGGAGTTCGCAGAGAAAGCAATCATTCATCTTTGTGGCGAGCCACTTCATCTGAGCAAAAATAAATAAATAAATAAACAACGGTCCCCACTCTGCTCTTTCTCCATGAGGCCACTCAATATAGCTCTAGCCATGCCAGCTCTGTTCTAATTACAGCAGCTGACATCACAAACAGCTCTTTATGGATGTCTGGTCTCACTACAACTACTTTTTTTTTTTTCACAGGTTGCTACTGGTTCCTGTTGTGTGTGTCTAATAACTGCTAATTTTGTTTCCCTTTCCACTCATAAATTAGATGGTTGGGTAGCTTTTACATTTAGAAAAAGAAAAAAGAAAAATAAAGTTGCATGCTTATCTTTCCGCATGCGATGTAAAAGTGGAGAGAAAAAAAAGTTATCCCTGATACGGGAACACACCTTGAGGTAAATCTGTTATCTACACGGCACACCACAGCTTTAATATACGATAATCAACACAACAATCAACACAAGGAAAACAGCTATAAGGGATTGTCCTTGAGTGACTACGGCTACGACTGCCACCTCTCCCTCTTCATGGTTATATCAGGCAGCCGCTAACACGGACACCCACTCAACAGATACATATTTCATGAGCTATGGTAAACACACTGCTCTCACCAATGCCAGCAACTAGCATTGAATAATACATTCACAGAGGATCGGCTAATGAATTGAGAGTTGCATGCCTGATGAGGAGAAAGAAAATTACCAATACTCAAAGTTGAAATAGAATTAATGAGCGGTTTTGAATACACTCGGTTGTGAATGCTGCTCAAAAAGAGTCTCTGTCCTCGACCTAACCTTTGTCTCCGGTCAAAGTGCCATGTAAATGAATGCGAGATAGCTTTCATAGTCTTCTTTATGATTACAGATTTCACAGATGTGTAAATGATGCTACATGAAATGCTGGGAGTGAAGCTTTGATGTGCCGTTCCGCAAGCCAGGCTCCATAACAAAAGGCGAGGGAATCCTGAGCACAGACAACCCTTTGTGTCATCTAGCAGAACCTCTCTCTAGGTCTGATCCTCCTCTGGCCTGCTGGCTGTCTGCCCAATCAGTCTAGCTGCCGACACTTGGATGTGCCCCTTTGGCGAGAACCCAGACGAGAGCAGGAAACTTATACTTCAATGAATGGCGTACACTTAAAAAGCCTATTTAACTGTAAATGTAGCACGTAGAGCTAAGATAAGTTACATTAGATAAGTCAAAATTTTGATACCCCCTACAACTGCCACAGGGGTCATTTCTATACTTCCTGCAACAACAGTGTCAGCGAACGAAAACGTTTGCTGCTACTGTCCTACGACCGTGGGACCCTTTTTAGGCCCGTGGAATAATTCACCTCTATTGACAGCACTGATGGAAAAGGTCAGTAGCCTTGGATTACTCTGCTACAACCCACTACCACATGGCGCTCAGGGGAGGAGGCCCCGTGAGCTGCCAGTCTGTAACAAGGGGTTGCTGAGAGATTACTTTTACAGAAACATGGCTGCTTGAAAACATCCCAGACACAGCCATCCATGCAACATTGGCTAACATCGACCTCCAGTAAGACCGACTGACTTTGGTGGCCTGTTCACATTAATAATGACTGATGTGTGAATACTCCATTAGTCGCAACATCTGGAAAATTTACAGGTTAATTCTACTGGTTAAGTGCAGGACATTTAATTTATTGAAGGTACTCACCGCCATTGATATTTCATCACAGCTAAGGACTTCAACCATGTTGATTTAAAGACTGTGCGACCCAACAAGACAATTTTAAAGCTTATATACAGCTGACTTAAGATTCTTTCATTCTTGTGACCTCACGTAAATTCAGAAAGATATTAGGAAGGCAAACACGATCTGCAGACATCCAGTGAAGTGCACTCTTTTCCAAGAAATGCCCTTAGGATGTTGCGTTGTTTACTATTTAACCTTGCTGTTTCACCTTTCAGCAAGAATACATGAAGAAACAATAATTTCCCCCCCTCAGGTAGCCTCAGAATGCTTCATTTTCGCGTCAAATTTTCAAAAAAGCTCCACAACCTGAGAGCATCGTCGCTTTGCGCCCTGAGAGAGAAGAAAAACTAGAAAAACCCATGATTACATAATTAATTGGAAGCCTGGGACTTTTTAGGAGTGTCTGCTCCTTGTCCTCAGATTAAGATTCCTCATCAGGTGGTAATAACAGGTAACTGATCTCCGCCAATATTTCTCCCCAAGCCAGATTCTTCTTCCCTCACGTCTCATGTCCTGGTGCAACACAAACGTTCTTGGGGATTCCTCCATTTTCTGCTTCAATTCATGTTATCAAAATTCCGTAGGCCTAGCTCGCTATATGGCAGGCTGCTTGTCAGAAGAGTTTAAACATTGAGGTGTACGAGTGACCCATCAGCTGTTCTAGGAATAAATGATGATTTAGATTTTTTTTCTTTGCTGGACTGTAGAAACAGACAGGAAATGTGGGGAATCTGTGCAACAGACAGCAAATTGTGTCACTCCAGTTTGAGAGGACAGACACTCATCCCAATGGGCACGAGGGAGGAAAGGAGCGGTGGACTTCAGCAATCATTCAATGGTCACTAAGCATATAGTAGTATTTAGACAGCTTTAGCATAATGCCACAGCTTAATGCGTGTTGGCTAATTTGCCAACAGGCTTGATGTGAACAATCTCTCTGCATGTTCTGGTTGGGCGCATGGCCTGATGGGATGGTACACCATTAGCCCAGTCAGACTGCAGGGCCCCGCTGTTAACATTACAATGTGTAGTCGAGCATAGCAAAGTGAAGGAGGGCTTCATCTTGCCATATTGTGCGCTCTCCCAGCACGCTATGGTCAATGTGATGATAACACATATATACAGCAATCAATATTAGTAGAAAAATGCCTTTTAATTAGAGCTATGGGGGTATTATTATTTTCTTAACATCCCTATTATATATTCACATTTTCTATCAGAGTTGGTAATCACTTGTCTCAAACAGTTTAATTACAGCTTCGCAATGACTACTTAACGTGATTAGATGTTATACCTTATTGTTGCATGTGGTATATTACATCAATTATATTAAGAGTTATTATTGCCATGAGGGTGAACTGCCTGCATATGACACAGGATGCAGTGGGGGCTGAGTGACAGGGACTTCTTAAAGGCTTAATTTTACAAATAAAGTAATCAATATAAGCTACTGCACATTGCGTCTCACCGCACACTGAGCAGTAAGGTCTTTTGCATAATTGCAATAAAAAAGTGTATTGGCCTGACTGATTGAATTCAGTCTTGGTAATTGCAGCATAAACAATGTAGTTGACTGTTACTGCTCCTGTGCCACTATGCTGTCAACAATCCAGATATTTTTCTAGTGTCTACTAGCATATCATGCAGATCCACAGCCTGCCGTGTAATGAGTATAATTACATGGTGCGCATGTGTTACCTGTGGGGTAACACACACACATACACTCTCACACACGTGTGGAACGCCAAATTTTTTTTTTTTTTTTTTTTTCCATTTCCGTGCCCTGTCACTCAAAACCAGCCCCGATGGAAAAGACGCACAGCTTCTTCGTGCCTCCCGGTCTCCGCTATTCTTTGGAAATTCTCTCCTCTTCCTCCAACTATAAATAAAAAACAAACAAAAAAAACGAAACAGACTGCGACATTAAACCTGCTTTATTTTCAAAGGTAACCTAAATGCCAGTTGATGTTGTTGTCCATCAATATGACTACCCATACCATCAGCCCCAAACCCCACCCTTTGATTGGCATTTCCTCCACGGCTACACACCAGGTGCCTCCATCCAATCTCAGTCTTTTTTTCTTTTTTTTTCTCTTCCCAGTTACTCTTCCTGTCTATCAGGAGAACCTCTGCATGCTTCCAGGCAAAGTCAGTGTCTATCTCTTGTT
Organism: Chaunax sp. Z400; assembly: GCA_037577475.1. Lineage (NCBI taxonomy): Eukaryota > Metazoa > Chordata > Actinopteri > Lophiiformes > Chaunacidae > Chaunax > Chaunax sp. Z400. The sequence goes on along the minus strand of CM075201.1, from coordinate 8,774,456 downwards.
TCTCTTGTGCTACCCGTATCCAGCACACCGCTCCCATTCCTCACTGTTGTTTTTCACACACATCCAAGGCATATCCGAGTTGTAAATAGAGTGGAGCTTAAATGACAACAGCCTTGCTTTTCTAGGGATTTAGGGAGCAAAAAATGAGCTGATTTGTTCGAAAGACTGCTGGCGAAGATAAAATGTTGGGCTTTGGATCTAGATTCCACATGAATGCCTTTCCCTTTAGTGTGCATTATGATGGCAATGGACCATATCATAGTATTTGTTTTGCTTTAGAGCTGTCCCCTGTGATTTATGTTCCCCGAGTGCAAATATTTCATGTCACGATACAAGCAATGTTTCTGTCATGGAGAAATGCAAGGGGTAATCAGGGGATGAATATGAGAGATCTGCGTACATGTGTGGCTGTGTGGTGGTGAGACACTTGTGGCAGTGCCAGTGTGAGACTGGAGGCCCCCCGGCTCCGGAGCAGCGCCTGGAAAGGTTACCCAGCAGAGTGGCTTTTGTATGGTAATGTGACCTCCAGCTCCCCAAGGAGTCCCAACACCTGCTCAGAGCCCCCCACCGGCCTCACATCCCCAACGTGTTAACTGTTTTCCCTCATAGGGACATAACTGCTGCTTTGTAATGTTACTATTTACTTGATACTAACATTATGGCTATGGATATAACAGCATCAGCAAATAAAATAAAGGTTTACAGTAAAGAAGCTTACATTGTGCGTCGGGGCATTAGCTAATGTCTTTCTCTTGATTGAAAGACAAATATGATCTGCAGCCACCACTGAAATCTGACAAAAGAATTACTTAAATACATTCAGTGTATTCATTTACTGTATCACCACAGCTATAGGATTAATATTTAACAGAATAGTTGCTATGAGCTGATGCTTTAGGTTTGGACACAATAGCTGAGAAAAACTGACAGACCGGCCCTCCCTCCATCCCCCTTCCTAAACCTACACAAGCTGAACATAGAGAGAGGGGCTCTAAAGCAATTATTGCAAATTAAATGAATGCCCCCAAGTTAAACAGTGTTAATAGTGTTCAGGGAGACAAATTTGAGATGCAACTCACAGTGTGATGGCAAGATCCACGAGGATTACTGAGAAGAAATCAGTCGCTTTAATTATATTCAAGCCATTTTAACAGAATCAGTTCGTAGCATGCTGCGGCGGGTTGTTGTCTTTGGAAGTGGACTCAAAAGCAGTGTGCATCGGACTCATTTTTTGTGACACCAAAGCTAGCTTGTCCGATGTTACAGTTAATAAACTGAGAGGGGAATAAGTGATACCAGAGAATGGTTTTGTCCTGGATATAATGGAAAACAATGAAACAACTGGCAACTAGTGACACCTTCAGACATCTGCTCCGTGATTCAAGGTGACAGTGATGAAAATGAAGAATAACATACGCTGTCTGGCATGAGATGATAAAAAGATACCAAACCAAAAGATGAAACCCAGCACACAGGTTCTCCTGTATATAAAGAATGTCTAGATTTTGTATTCATTGAAAATGTCATATGATGGGTGATTGCTCACCACAGTATTTTGAGCCAAAAGCAGACATGCATTCGGAATACCGAATACACTGTATGCTCCACATTCTAAATCCCCGCTGGAGTTCATGTACTCCATCTTAAGACTGATAGATCGTAACAAAAGTCCAGTCTGTCCTTCCATTTCAGGTCTCAGAGCCGCCACCCACTTGCATAAGTTGCCCAAACACCAAACTCTACGCCTGAGGCAAACCTCCTACTGAACTCATTTCTCCAACTTCTACTGCCTGAGCAGCATCTCAAACCCCTCCCCTCTCATTGCACTCACTATGGACTCATATGCTCAGCACTCATTTTTCCCCTCGTTAAATCCATACTTGGGTGTTATCATTAGGTACGACTAGAAATCTATATGTGTCACGTAAAAACCCATTCCCCAACTACACTTTGTCTATTTATTTATCTATTAAAAACTTAATTATGAATGAATGTCACATTGAATAATTCATGTGCACCCCAGTGCTGCGAATAAATAGCTGGTGGACCTTTGCTTCCTCCCCTTCAGTGTTCCTTCAACCCTTTTAGTAGCACCATGAACTGCTGTAGGTTATTGGTCTTTCTCTCTCTCAGGAGGGTTCTTGTGCACTTAGTCCTTATTAAAATCCCTATGGCATGCAAACACACACATACACAGTGACACGTGCATGTGCACACACATAAAGCAGCGCACGCACTGCCAAGGACCGTCTGCTGGTGCAAACCATTTATTAAAGCTCCTGTGAAGGTCCTGGCAGTCAGCCAGAGGGAGACATGACTTTGGATCCCATTCATGTCCACATCAGCAGAGTAAAATGTTTCTAGGTGTTGATCCATGACAGCCATTATTGCTGCAAGCCAGTTTTATCACTGTCAAATTCTACAAAAGAGAAAATAAGCCTTTTTTCTGCACGTTAACAGATTGTCAATACAGTTCAATCAATCCAAACAGCTGCAGAGGGAGTTTATTTGCTTTTGAGACAAGTTTTGAATAGGGAGGGGAGAAACCGCACCATTGTCTTCTCAACAGGAAACTCCATGACCCTGCATAACATAATGGCAGACCTGACAACCTTGGGAAAATATTTTCAGTAGCACGATAGTGTAACCGTAACGCTGAATTAACATGCTTCGCACCATTTCTCTTAATGCACGGTCATTTACCAACTCACCGCCATATCAAGCTATTCAACATATGAATTGGCTCGGAAGAAAAAAAAAATATAATCCTGTGTTGCTGTATGTAGAGAAGAACTCTTTTAATGAAAAGACATTAACATTTAGGACATGACAGCTATTTGTGGGCGTATGTAAACAATCTGACGTCAGTTCAGAAGAGGCCGAACCTTCATTTAAGACCCGTCTAAACCAAATTAAAATATCTCAATATTGAGTAAAACTCAAATGTTTCAGTGCACCTGCTTAAAAAAGCAATTAATATTTCATTTAATATTTAATTGTATATTGTATATGATAACATTAAGCGAATTGGATTCAATTGTTTAAGAAAAATGGAAATAATTTATTTTGTATATTCTAACATTGTATTGCTGACTTGAATGCATGGTGAACAAGGAAGCTAGCTTATGTATTCCGTAATGTACATTAAATATATTCCCAAGGTTGTCGGGTCTGCATTAACTTAAATTAATTTGATTTAAAATCACACTTTCAACTTTCCTCATCCACTCCAGCCCTCTTAGTCAAAAGTATCGTCCTTCAGGTGGAATCGGCCAACAAACGTTTTGCTCCTCACAGGCTAAAACCTGCTGCCTCTTGCATTTACAGTAAACTTAAGTACTTCTTGTCCGTAATTGAACAAGGGTGACAGATTCTTGGACCAAATTACTGTTGGACAGAGTATTCATGGTATCATTCAACAACTTCCAGTGGAATGGCATTTTGTTGATAGGATTATACAATATGATCCGATCTCCAATCAAACTGACTTTGTAAAACTGACAACATCAATAAGACAAACAATAGAACACAGCTGCGTGTGTAACTGATGTTATTACATACAACCATCTTAATGATGCGATATTGATTAAACAATGTCAGTCAGCCTTACCTTCAATAGATCTTTTAGTTTACATTGTGAATACAAATCTTGATGACAATTCCTTCAACAAAATATATCCAGTCTGCTGATCACCATAGAGCAATGACTAAACTAAGGTTTCATTGATCTACATGATGGAAAAAAATAGCATTGATAGCAACTGCGTTTAAACCAGTAGAACAATGGATTTGCATACAATATAAAAAAAGATGCAAACAGCACTCAGAATCAGTTCCATCAAACTGACCAGCTCTAGTTTATTCAGCTCTCTGAACTCTGGAAAGATGCAGCCTTGCTCATAGGCCACCGTATCATGGGGGGGGGGAAAAAGTGCAAAGTGGTTTGTCTGCTGTGTCATCACCATACATTATTACCATGGGGTGACATCAGATAATACCATCAATTTATTTGTGGTTGCACTTACAGGCATAAACCATATTAACTCAAAATTGCAGAGAGAGTGATTGTACAGCCCAGGGGTGCAGTAATATTTAAGGGGCAAGAAACTATAGAATTCTAATTTACAACTTCATCATCACGTGTACTCTGTGTAAAGGGAATGAGCTACAACAAGGTGGTCTGTTTCAGCGGTCACAGGTGGTCTAATGCATTTGGTAGAAGCTGATAACAGTGTTTCACTTTCACAACCAGCACTCAGAGGGAATTACAATACGGGGCGGCAGAGAGGAGAATGCCTGAGTGCTTTAGTTAAAACCAGGGGTAAATGCTATCTCATGCTTACATACTACCTGATCCATGTACACTGAGGCTGCCTGGTCGTTTCAGAGCTCGGCCCATTTAAATTTTCACTTGACACGGCCACTCATACTGTATATTCTGCAACAGAAATCGATTGCACAGCCAAAGGCCGCTCCTTTTCTACGAAGCACTGGTCTCCAGCCAAGCCTTACCTGGATTGGGAGATATGAGGATGAAAGGATTGGGTGCACTGAGACCATAGCCGCGGGGGAGAGACTTTTAGTGCGGGGCTGTAACGCTTTACAGGCGATGAGTATGGAGCCTCTCCAGAGGGGAACAAGGCGGCAAATAATGTGCGAGAATCTGTTAGCTTTTCGGTCACTGTTGCCTGACATGTGAGAGGCCGTACGAGCCCTCAATGACTAATCTATCAGTCAAACATAAGCAGCCTGCTGCAGCTCTACATAGGCCCAGCTGAGATATGTTTGATTTCTCCTCATTTGGAGTGCTGTTCTATTAGCATGCCTACCCAGTAAGTCCAACACTAGACCCACAAAGGACAAAATGACCAGTCACCTTGACACTTTTTTGCCCAGTAACTACTTCCACACTGGAGTAGAGGAACTGAGCCAGCGCTTCCTTGTCTCAGCGTGGCACAGCCTCGGACAACGCTGTTCATCACCCTCACGATGAAGGCTAAATATGAACACGCATATGAATATATGAATAACTGAAATAGTTGTTATTGTTATTCACCTGCACGTACTCTGCCGAGCCTGCAAACTCTTCTGTTTGGAGCACATAGTTCTGCTGAGCATGGTCTTTCTGACAGAATGTCTGAATTAGGGCAGAGGGGAGTGGGAGCACAGGTGTTGGTGAGTGGCTCTTTTACGGGGAAAGAATGACCCGTGTCTCTAAATGCCCCCTCTGTCCATCTTTGGAGCTTCCTGCTATGCCCCTGTGCCCTCTCTCTCTTCAGTGGCTACCATGCTGGCATACAGACGTGCCATTTACCCAGATGGCGGACAGCAGGGGTCTCCCCGCATACACTCTCTATGTCAGCTATCTCCCTGAGAGTGTCTAAGACGTGGCTTTGGCCCACATGCCCGACTGAAAAGAATGACTGAAGCTGAGAGATGGGCATCTGTACTGTCCAAGCCAACAAAGGTAAACAGACATAAAAACATCTGACCTTCATGCAGCCTTCTTTCTGTGGCATCGCCTTTCTCATCTTATCTAAAAATCTCATCAAAAGGACACACTTCAGAATAATTCTTTGACCGGTCTAGAGCTGGCATGGTGATATTTTCCTGATATGAGAAGATCAAAAACACACCACAAGGTTTGGGTTTTTTTTTTTTTGCCCCTTCAGTAACATGCTTCTCCCTGTGTTCAGTTTTAAGCACTGTGGTAAACAAAACAACTTTCTATGAAATTCAAAGGCTGCTGGCTTGACTTGGTTTTTACAAATGACAGCTGACTTGAATGCAGTGAGTTGAACTAAACATACCTCAGCCGGAGTTTGGGCTTTCAAAGAGAGGCCAAAGTGCACAGCTGTAAAGAAGTGAATGACTTGACGAAACAAGAGCATTATAACAAAATGAAATGTGGCACAGTAATTGTTTTATCTTGTTTTCATAATTTTTGTTGAACAGTACACAGCATTTTGTGTCATTTAGTTTATTTTGCACAATTGTCTGTTTTGACTGTCTGTACCTGGCCAGACTAGCAGTGTTGCCAAGTGAGTCTGGCCGGAAGCTGGGTTTACACACATCAGACTCTTCAAGTTCATAATGTCATACTGACACCAGGAGACAGGTGGTGCCGGGGGTGATGCCCAGGAGTGAAGGGAAGGTCAGCGAAGCTTCACAAGCAAACTGGTGTCAATGCCACAGCATGTATGGCTCAAGTGCTTGGCAGTGCATCTTAACAACAAAATGTGACATTTTTAGAAGCTGTCAAATTGCAGTCTAAAAAGCGGTCTTGACTGGGGACCGCGCCAGAGCACTGCTGCAGGGCTTTCAATCTGCCCATAATGGGAAAGATGGAGGAAGATAAGATTCCAATTCAGCCATTTCTGCACGGCCCAATGTGATCACACTGCAATCCAACAGGGCATTGGGGGAATTGAGAGAATTCTTAAAAAGACAGAATATCTTCAAGTATGTCTTGATACTTGATTTTTTTTTCTTCTTATAAACTGAATTATACAGTCTCTCCTGTTTATGATCCCATTCTTCCACTGTTAGCTATGTGGAGGAGGGTTGCCAAGTCACTATGGCATCATGGTGTTTCCACATTAAGGTATTCTCATTAATGTTGCTTTTGGAAGTGTGCACACCTGTTGAGAAGTAAATTCAATTGCATGAAAGCAACAGACTCTAAGGATGAAGCAGCATGGAGCTAAATTTAAAAGTGGCAATTATTCATCCAGTCAAACCAATGGGCTTTATGACCCTACTAATTTGAGCACAGACAATGCCTTCATCTGTCATCGCACAACCTCATATGTAATGTGTAAAATGAATATGTCCCTAAAGAGGTCATACATATACTGAACAAAAATATAAACGCAACACTTTTGTTTTAGCTTAAGTTTTTCATGTGTTGAAAGCAAAGATCTAAAACTTTTTCTATGTACACAAAAGGCCTATTTCTCTCAAATTTTGTTCACAAACATGTTTAAATCTGTGTTAGTGAGCACTTCTCCTTTGCCGAGATAATCCATCCACCTGACAGGTGTGGCATATCAAGATGCTGATTAGACAGCATGATTATTGCACAGGTGTGCCTTAGGTTGGTCACAATAAAAGGCCACTCTAAAATGTGCAGTTTTATCACACAGCACAATGCCACAGATGTCGCAAGTTTTGAGGGAGCGTGCAGTTGGCATGCTGACTGCAGGAATGTCCACCAGAGCTGTTGCCCGTGAATTGAATGTTCATTTCTCTACCATAAGCCGTCTCCAAAGTCGTTTCCGAGAATTTGAAGAGGAGTGGACCAACATTCCACAGGCCACAATCAACAACCTGATCAACTCCATGCGAAGGAGATGTGTTGCACTGCGTGAGGCAAATGGTGGTCACACCAGATACTGACACTTCAGTGCCTCTAAATGTCTCTTTTCAAGATAAAACTGCACATTTTAGAGTGGCCTTTTATTGTGACCAACCTAAGGCACACCTGTGCAATAATCATGCTGTCTAATCAGCATCTTGATATGCCACACCTGTCAGGTGGATGGATTATCTCGGCAAAGGAGAAGTGCTCACTAACACAGATTTAAACAAGTTTGTGAACAAAATTTGAGAGAAATAGGCCTTTTGTGTACATAGAAAAAGTCTTAGATCTTTGCTTTCAACACATGAAAAATTGGAGCTAAAACAAAAGTGTTGCGTTTATATTTTTGTTCAGTATAAATATCCAAGGTAGTGTAGTGTGTGGTGTATTAAAATAAATCCGTGATAGATTCTAGTTACATTGTTCAAACACAGGGACATTGTTTGGTGTGACTTGAGGCATCACTGCTAAACACAAGCAATGCAAAGATATGAGAGCCAATTCAGATTTTTAATTAACCGCATAAGATGCAATTGCATATATATGTTGTCTTTGTGCAAATAATAACAAAAACAACAACAACTTTGTATTGGCGCTCTGCCAAACCAACAAAAGGGTATCATGCCTCTCAATTCCCAATATACACATATACACTCTGTCTACAGCCCCATCAAGTCCCATTCTAATTAATCTTCAGTATTCATTTAGTTGCCCTGGCGTGTCTTTAGAAACGCACACTGAGAACGGACCTCAAATACAAAGGGGAAAAAAAGAGTGTGTGGAAAAAAAAGATTTCTTTTTTCTTTAGCCAATCTAAATTCTCACATTTTTCTAACAAAAAGTGCACGAGTTGCTGAAACAATACAGTCTTATCTGCCGGAATTGGGTGAAATTTCTGCTCAGTCTCGCTTTTATTAGGCCATATTCAACCTGTCGCAATTGACAACACAGCCTACAAAGCTGCTTTGTGCTGCGAGGAGATAGTGCTACTGGTTGCTGTCGATTTTGGACACATCCCTTTTTACCTTTTTTACGAATCACGTCTCGTTTACAAACACTAACAACCCATTCTTTCATCGCTTATTGTGGCTTTCCTGCAGTGGCATTAACTTAGCAAGTCCTGCCACTCACTGTTGCTCGGACAGCGTAAGAAAGTTAGTTGCGAAAGAGGTGTGCGATCATTAGCAGTATAGCATACATCAGTGCAAAGGACTGATGAGCAAAGGAGAAAATAAGGAGGAGAGGAGAAGAAGCTATTGGTATGTTGTAGGCCGCCTTTTGTTAACAGTCAGCATCAAAAGACTCTCTTCCATGTCCTCTCAGTTCCTGTTGAATCGTCATTGAAACGCCCTGATAATCAAAGAACCCTTCCACACACCAGCTGCGACATCAACTCCCTTCTTTGTCGCGCTCTCTCTCAATAACACAGAGGCACAAGCACATTTTATCTTGTAAGGGGGAAAAAAACAAAAAAAAACTTCCTGCTCTTTGGGGGCTCTCCAAGGACATATCACTGAACAAACTGAACTACATTCAGCCTCCTGCAAATCTCTCTAACAGACTTTATTTCGCTTAATGCTATGGGTAAAAGTAGCGGGGTGGCATGCTGAAACAGCAGGATGATAAGAATATGAAAAATGAATCCCAGTGATCCCATTACTGAGGTCTCAACACAAACCAGGACCAAGTTCTCCGAGCTGATTTAGACAACTTACAGTGTACGGCACAGTCTCGTTTTTCTCTGACTGCTCGACTTGGTTAAGAAATGACGAAGGCAGAGTTTGAAATGAGAGCTCACAGGAGGAAACGCATGTTCCTCTAATCTCTTTCAGATAGGGTTAGAAAAGCCTGCTCAATGTTGCATTTGGCTGCTTTGTGTTTTGAGTGAAGGATCAGACTAGAACTTCTGACAGTAGAAATATGCTGCCTTTTGAAGTGAAGAGCTTTGTGAACAAAAAAAAAAAGAAGAAGAAAAAAAACATCTAAAAGCTTAAACTTTGTCTGCAAACAGATTTGTGTCTGAAAGGTTGCCTACCCTTAATTTGATAACTTTCTGGGGACCGTGGAAATCGTTCCAAAACACCACTTCCTTACAAATGTCCTTGAGTAAAACCCAGTGGTACGGGTGATGCACAGGATGTTGGGTCTGAATGTGGAAAGTTATTAAAAGGTGTGAAGCAAATGTGTGAAATGTGAATTTTGTGAATCACTGCTGCAAAGTGAAGTCACTTGTCCCAGGTGTATGACATACAACCTGAAGACCGGCTTAGTAATCAGAAGCAAAAAGAGGACCTCTAATCAAAACGTGTCAAACTCAAGGCGCGCGGCCCAAATCCGGCCTTCCACCTCATTTTGTGTGGCCCGCGAGAGCTTGCAAAGAATACAATTTGCTTATAATACATATCTTATGCCAAAATCTGTGGGTAACTTTGGGAAAACCATTGGAAAGAACAAGGTGCAATGAGTTACTACACTCCCCACCCGCTCCACCCTCTCCACCCCCTGTGCTGTGGATGACGATTTAAAGGGAGGAATAGCGAGAGAACTTTGAAAGGTCCAGCAGATCTTTCATGGAGCTCTGTGAGCTGGTGCGTTCAGTGCATTCAGAATGTCAATGTCCATGCTCCTGTGCCCCTGATTCGATTAATTAAAGTTATAACCACGTTGTAGCCTACTGTGGAGAGCACAGAGGCATGCAGTTGGTCTGTGTGCATGTTGCCACTTACATGGTGCTGGGTAACAACTTAAAATACAGTGCTTACTTTGAATGGAACACTTAAATACATGCATAATATACTTATGCGGTAGACTGAAAGTGTGCGAAACAACTGCAGGTTGATCATACCAACCCAGCTTCCTTTGACTCGTTACAGGGGTTTACTCGTTTTGGAGTAAAGTTTCTACTTATGTAGTAGATGTTGCTGTTTGGAGTCAGCCAGGCCCTAAATCCCAACTAGGAATCCTCTACTTGACTGTAAGACTGCTAAATGTGGCTTATGTTATTCGTGTGAACATTCAGAGGTATCAATTAGGCACTTAAGTAAGAAAGAAAATACTGTGGCTCATGCCCAATGGCATACAGCTAAACTGCTGTATATCTATGTCATCTGAAAGTGGTCCTCGTATTACGTTTTCAGTAGGGGATATTTTATTGTAAGGAATCAAAAGGAACAAATCTGAATTTAATGAAATATTTAATCAAGCTTAAAATTGCTAAAAATGCCAGCTTCGTACTGTATGTCACAGAGGGGAGAAAATAGCAATAACGCATTCTGAGGATCAGCTCGGCAAGTACAGTCCCTGAGCGTCATGCCTCAGCAAAGACATTTAAAGCACAGGAACCATAAACAAGACCTTTAACTTTAAGCCTTCACTTTGTACACAGACAGTCTTTAGCATTATAGCTTTGACACACTAAAGACACCGATATGCAGTATGACCTTTAATGTATCTCTGTCAGATTTTGTCTGTTTGTGCACATTTGCGAGAGACGCTCTAACAGCCGTGGATGAAATCCGATATTTTCATCCATGGGACGGAATGGCTTGGATGCTGGAAAGCATACGTCAGATATTCAGGGGAAGCTGCTTCTGAGGTCATCAAATATGACAAACTTGCTTAGGGCAACTGTGCTCACTCTTTTAAGTAAAGATGGAGGGAAAACAAGTCTGGCAATATCTGACAGCCCTCCTTTAGCAGTCTCCTTTTTCTCTTACACCCTTGTACGCGAGCACATAAATATACAATGGAAACTGTTAGGATCCCACACAGACGCAAACATCAATGCTTGCACTCACTCTGTCAGTCTGTTTCAGAAGTGAAATTATTCCATCTCTCAGGGGTCCTGTTAAGCTCTTACAAAGCCTTAGTGCGTACAGCAGGTAGATTGATTGTGACTTATTAACTGTGAGTGAGCCTAACAGAGAGCATTAAAACAAAAGGAAATGTGATATCCCCTCCCATCAAGTGCTTGTTAGAGCTTTAATCAAAGCCCTTCCGAATCTGCATATGGAGTCCTGATAATGAATTCCACACAGCATCTTTGAAAACAAGAGGAAACCACACCACAGAGCCTTGTTACACATGAGATGTTTTACAAAGGTCTAGATTGCTAACAGTATAATAAGAATAAAAAAAACTGCGGTCAATAATTGTGGCTCTGGCTTTCACTGACTGTGGCACATGAGATGAACTACTCAATTTATTAACTCCCCTTCTAAACGAGTCCAAATTAACATGATCACAAACAAAAAAAACCTCTAATTCATACTCAAGTGGCAAAAAAAAGCACCTGACCTCATTTGATCCAGGAGTGTGTGCCGCTTTTCACCACTGCCTGTTAAATAGCAGCCTTGCGGCCAGCAGTGCGCAGCAATATTGTTGGCAGCCCTTCTATTTTAGCTGTGTGAGTGTGATTGAGAAGTGTAAATCACAGCCATCAAAAAAATCTGTTCTATCCAGAGACAAAGGCGTGTGGTGGGAGATGACCTTTCCATACGCTGGCCCCAGTGGGAAGCCGAGCATCAGAAAGACAAAAGTAAAAATGAGGAGGGCGAGCCATTTTCTGATACCCTGCAGAATAAAATCTGACCTAGGGTGGCAGGTTCAACACTGTAATACATTTTAATCAGAATGAAAGTTAAAATGAAAGTTCTCTTAATTGCACATAAAATTACAATAAAAAAAATATGCTGTGACCAGTTTTCATTTGCGAGAAAGTAGACCAGTGGAAGGTGTTCACAGCAGGATCTGTGAATTATCAGGTAGGAAGTTCTGTTGATTTTTTTTAATGTAATTTTTCAGTGCTTTGAGCACCACAAACAACATTCAATTTACCTTCACTGTACTAAGAAGACGGCAAAACGGCTTAAAGACAGATATCTCAAAATATGAACCAAGGATTTGGTACTATTTGCAGGACCAGATACCACCAGAGGTAAATCAGAAACTATACCCTTGGTAATATGGCTGCACAGATACTTTAATTGAGTCAATTTCAAGTTATCTATATACAGCACACATGGCAGGAGTTGTATATTGTAATTACAACAAGTTTAATTTCTAGGTTCATCAAATGCACCGGAAAGATGGAGCCACTTTAATGTCAATTTAAAATATTTCAGTTGAAAATTTAAATGGTAATACTCCAAAATAAATGTGATTATCTTTTTTTTAGCTGTGGTCTCGGCTACAATTCTACATAAAGCATGTTACAGAGTGGACAGGAAAGGCTGATAATTATTGAGCAAACATAAGAAAGGGGAAAAATAAGAGGAACAAGCAGAGCTATTGACAACAAAGTTAATCAGGCTTGCCTGAAAACAACTGCGGCTTCAGTGGATGTCTAATTGGATTAAACTAAAACAGAGGATGTGTTTTGTGTGCTGATGGTGTGATGGCTTGACCTCTAATGGCAGTCCTTTTTTTTTTTTTTTTATTTCTTCACCAATCAGACTAAGACTAATGACTACTGGCACATCTGACACATGGTAGCCAGGCACTTTTCTAAAGATTGACTTGTGAGTTAAAACTGAGAGAGAACCAGTCAAGGTCATTTCAGAGAGGCGAAGCAGCTCCAGCAGCGTAAAACTCATACAAATCACGGACGGTCTGGCTAGCGTTCTCTCCTCCAGGGGACATTTAACCCACTCTTACAATGACCTTTGCAGGCAAGAAGCGCCGTCACTTCAGAGGTTTATGCGACAAAATACCTGCCTGGACAGCTGATGACACATTTCAAACAGGACTTGCAAGCACCTTGGTGCTGTTGAGGAAAGTCAGAAGCTGAGAAGAGGGACAAGGGGCTTACAGCTCCCTCAGGCTGATGCTAATCTCATCTATACCGCAACACAGGGCATCTCCACTGTAACCTAAAGTATACTGTTCCAGGCCTGCTAAGCTTTAATCAAACTTACCAAAAGTAAACACTGGAGGAACTAAATATTGGTTACTGGTTGTCCGGTACATCACACTAGTCTTACTCGAGAGGGGAATTTACTGCTTTTATTTTAGATGAGTTGCAAAAATGCTTTAACATGACGATGAAAGGATATATGCCATCTCTAAAGAAAAAGAAACACTCCCTCCTCAGTTGAGTGCCAACTACAGTGCATGATAAGGCCCAATCATACAGTAAATCAATGATTTCTGCGCAATGTTGTCATGTTAAATGAAATTAACTAAGCAATAGTCTTGTTATCATGGGGGCATAACTATTGCTGCAACGATTATTCTCTCATCCGACTATTTTTACAAACACATTACTGTCAGATTGATTGAGCTCACACGACCTCTGTTAAGAATGCCTCTACGTTTACTGTGAGTGTTTCCGGATCAATTAAGTGTGTGTGTGTGTGTGTGTGTGTGTGTGTGTGTGTGTGTGTGTGTGTGTGTGTGTGTGTGTGTGTGTGTGTGTGTGTGTGTGTGTGTGTGTTTGTAGGTCAGCGTTTTTAAGCACTGCCTATCATCTGAGAGGCTGTGAGCCATCAATGACTAATGTGTCAGTCTGTCACACTCAAGGACCAACCATATGGTGCCAGTGCCCCCACCCCCCCACCCCCCATTTAAACCAATGGGTGGGCTGGGAGAAACAGCGCAGCTAACTCACCACACTTCCTGAGCTGACGTGTGTGTAGCAGGATGCAAATGTCAAGCAGTTTCCTTTATCAATCATTGGCCATATTAGTAATTAATAATTGATTAGCCATTAAAGCTATTTTTAACAACTGGCATTAGCTATTTTTGCAACCTAATAAATAAGTTGTATCATGTATTAATACCTGTTAATTGATATGATTCATTAACAGCAAATTCATTATTGATCAAGGAGGTCTTAAGGATGATTATGACACATTAACACAGCCAGTCTGTAATATACATGTTCCTAGGTGCTAGGCAACGCACTGTGCCAGTCAGAGCAGACTTGGACTGTGGAGGGTGGCCCAGCAGCAGTGGAGAGCAGCGGCCACCGTTCCCAGGAAGCCCTCCAATTACCACCCAGCAGGTGGATTGTCTGGTTGACTCACGACGACACATGATGCACATGAGGAACCTAATAGATCTGAGGTGCTCTATCTGTCTCTCTGGCAGCCTTGTGTCTCCGCCCCCTTCCCTCTGTGCCTGTGTGGCTTTTAATTAAATATTTTTTCCATCACCTCTTTTTATCTTCCTTCCTCAATTTGTTTCCTCTAAATTGAAAGTAATTCCAAGGGTATCGACCGAGTGAAATCGAAATAAAGGAGAGGTTTTGAATGTGCTCCATTTCTGCTCGCCATCCTCTATGTATGAGAGTCAAAGGCAGCTGATGTGACCTAACCTTGCCACCACATGGCGACTACTGCGCCAACCCTACTTGCATTCCCGCTGATGACGATGACAGTCCGTCAGCAGCTCTCCCTGGTAGGAGCCACTGCTCTTTTGTTTTTCCCACTTAAATCTCCCCAAAGTCACTTTCAAAGTCTGTATTTAATAGTCAACTAGTAAGGAGATGTGTCACGGGTCAAGCTGCTTGATGACTCATGGGCAAAAAAAGAGGCAAACATGATTAGTTATATTTTCTAGAATTACTCTTTAACTTTAACAAATCAAAGTGAAAAAGGTGCCGATGCTATACAGCATTGTCTGTGTGCTGGGTACATTTTACCATTGTTTTTCTTCAGAAAACAGACGTTAGCTTTTATTTAAGCACAGTGAAAGTCGACTATCCTGATAGTTTGGTTAGTTAATTCACTTAAAATCTACTCTACACTACTACACTATGTGTGTTTTTTTGTGTAGCCCTAATATAAAAGAAAGCAGAAATAAAAATCAGAAGAACTTTAGCGCAGATAAACATGACTGTTGAAGAACAGTAAAAAAAATCAAGATGGAATTATCTGATTTATAAATTTGGTTGTTTTTTTCTTCTTCAATTTTCCACCCAAAAAAGACTATTAAAAAAATATCAAACATGATGACACAGACACATATTTTTTGTGTTTTATTGTCACATATTTTGCCTCTATTCAATTAAACAAAAGAGTAACAACACAAAATATGAAAAGATGTTTCCTATTTTTTTTAGCCAGGTATGTAGTAATAAATACCTTTTTCTTGGGATTAAAATAAAGAATATATAACAGGGAATATCTTTATTTTCTCAGGTTGATGGTTTACTGTTTCATATACTTTATTTAATTTGGACCCCACAATTAGCTGATTGTGGGGCATTACAAGCAGGGGACATAAAAAATGCACTTTTCTTTTGTTAATTCCTACTGAAGGCAGTAAATCCCTTTGCCTATTATACATAAATCAAAAATGAATTATTTTCTAACACTGTTTACATTTTGCTGTACCTCTTGTCTGCTGTGTGATGCTTATAGGCACATTTTCAGCATTAAATCTGGTACGCCATATTTTAAATATGTGCTATGATACAGGCCTGGCAGGCAATGTACTGTAGCTTTTAGAGATCACTAAATGAAATCAAAAGGACATTTATTGACAAATCCCAAATCCCCAGATTTTATATGTCTGGAACCAGCTTGAATTCAGAACCAATTTTTGATAGTAAACCCCTCTGCTGTGTCTGTCATTAAAGTTTATGTTAACATGTTTTTTCCCGGTGCCTTCTCCACACCCACTAAAAGATTAGGTGTGACGTTGGAAGCTGTGTCCAATGCACTCACCAGGACTTCCCTTCACCAGTGGAACCTGTGACTCGAGATGCTGCTCCACTGACAGAGCCTTAGCCACATTCAAACCTTGCAAAAGCAAGTGTGTCAGCCATGCAAAATGGAGAACAGATGTGGTATACGGGCAGAGTAATATAGTCTTAGGCTGCCTGCACTGCACCTGATGATATGGAGCCAATAGGGGCATTTGTCAAATGCAATCAGGTGTGATGGGGGGAAGAGATAGAGCAAAAGAGGGAGGGAGAGCGGGGCTGAACAGCTTGAGCCTTGCCAAACTCTCTTTGGAGCATCAGCTGTGAGCAGACAAAGACCAAAACATTCTCCCCGACAACTCCATCAGGACGGCTCTGTTCTGAGAGTATCAGCTACAACGCGTTAATCACACATGAGACGATTTCTAAATCACACCGCTCTGTTTTTCCACGAGGGTATGTAAAGAGTGCGCGATTTATAGTGCACACTAAAATGTTAGACTCAAAAAGGGTGCTTCTCAAATGCACAAATTTTCTCAAATGCCATGAGGTCAGATTTTAATCAAAGGTAAAAGACACTCAGCTCTTAATTTCTATGTGAACTATGGAGCCACCTCAATCCTGATGCTCTTTTCTAAGCCTATAAAAAGGCCCACAAGGTCAGAACAAAGGCTAGTCCAGTCCCCTGAGTAAGGACACTTGAATAGAAAGTCTGAATCTGATTTACCGTTTGGCCATATGTGCAAGCTGCCAATGATTGGACAGCCGGCCAGACAGGCTTGGAGGATCGGGGAGTGTGTCTCTGAGACTATTAATGAATGCCGGTTTCACCTTAGAACGAATGAAAGATTTTTTTTTATATATATATTGACACAATCATATTAAAAATACAGGGCAATAATTAATGCTATAAAGTGTGTCAAGAAACAGATTATTAGAGATCACATTGACAAAAGGCAACCTTTCGATGTCTGCCAGTGTTGCACAGATCATTTCTACATTTCTAAAACTCCATTTATACTGACAAGTTTACCTCCTTTATGTTAATTGACTGCTGCGTCTCTTTTTCATGTGTTTTATCCTCAAACCAGATGGCAACGTGGCAGTTTAGTTAAATGATTCCTACCTAACAGAGGAACGCCACTGGAGGAAAATTTGCACTAAACAAAATATTTCTTTCTTTCTTTTTTTTGGCATACTGCGAAAGTAAAACATTAAAACAATACACGGACATAATTCTGATATATGTGCCATTTCGCTAATTCAAATCTGCTGCAGCATGGGATGGAACTCATGCTGTGTAAATGCCATTTACTCTCCAAAACACATTAACTGCCATGATGTGTTCATCTGCAGTCTTCTCTTAGAGTAGTTTTGCCAAGAAGAAGAAAGACAATTGCCAAAGATAAAAAGAAAAAGGTCAGACTCACAAGGATGTAATGACCTCATATAAGCTGGCTAGCTGGCATCAAGGTACAGACACTGTTATTAATATTGAACATTTCCAAACTCCTACATTTTAACATTCAGGGTATATCAAGCAATATAATGATCCTATATTATACAGCTGTAGGTGCTAAGATTGACTATCATTTGGGCCAATTTGAGCCTATCACAGAAAAACTGCAATGGCATAAATTGTTCATAAGTAAGACGAGACACCAGTGCAGAAATGCAAAATATATATTTCCTTCAGAAATAATGACTTTTTTTTTCTTTCTTTTTTTTAGAATTCTTTAACTCTCAAATATCATAATGGTAAATATCACAACATGCTGTTTGGGTGACAGTAATATGGTCATCTCCAGTGTAGCATGTTGAGGCATGTCAGCTCAAACATGGGCAGTTTAGGTGTGTGCAAACACTCACTGGCATCACCTGCACTAGCACACAGCTGGGGCTTGGTTGGCTGGATGAAGACAAGCAGGGCACAATGCCATGTTTGGATTATACATTTAGACCGGCTGTTTGCATTAAATGGCTGGTGCGATTTACCAGTACACACACACACACACATACACACACACACACACACACACATACACACACATACACACACACACACACACACATACACACACACACACACACACACACACACACACACTTACATACATAAAATGGGCAAACTATGGCACTAAAGACATGAGATAAAAGTCCTGTACATCCATATTAATTCATACCATTTGCACATCAAACAACATTTAAGTCAAAGTAGGCATGGATCAAGCACATGATCAAAATGACAATTAATTTCAGTTCTTCAGAGTCTGTTGTGACAAAAAAAAGCATACTGAAAATCATCCACACAAAACAAAAACTGTACCTATCCCTAGGAAGTCTGACACTTGTATTAGTCTCTGCTTAGAATGTCAAAAGCTTCAAATTAAGCTTTAAATCAATCAAATTGAAGCATTTAGTATGCATGCACGCCAAATGTATGTTTAAACCACATATAACATTCAAAATGTATTACATTTATATTTAGCAAGTATCAATGTGGAAGATGGTGTCAATAAGAAATACCGCTGTGATGACACAGCAAATAAACAACTCCTATTTCAGGGTGTTCCCTGGATTGTTGTGTAGCATGTACAGTGAAAACAGTTTGGACGTGCACCTTTAGAGTGGCATGCACTTAAAAAAAGAATAATCACAATTTCACTTGCTTATCAACTTAAGGGCAGACAAATGGACCGGGGCAGAAAAGGACACAAAAGAAGTCTGATGGAAAACTCATGAAAAAAAGATTTCAGCTTTCTAAAATGATCCGTCCAGAACCTGAGCTCCAAAGGTAGACGACTGAGATACGATGTCCGGTCCTTTTTTTCTGTAAACTCAGCTAAGCTAAGCTACTTTTCATTACAAACAAACTTTTTTGCCTCACAAAAGTGTGAATGGTGAATGTGTCGTTCCCCATGTTGTGCGTAACATGTATATATTCTTGGTATGGGTGCATTTTAGTAGTTGCTGATGAAAGGCACATAATTTTGACATTAAAAAAAAATTACTCTGAGCAAAGGTGGCAGCCAATAATACAAAGACCTGCCTTTATGTTAGGTGGGCAGACAAAAACCCCTGTATTTCCTGCTGGTAGTTCTTTTATTGAGAGAAAGTTTTTACACACTCATTCACTGTGAGTTGGCAGCTAGAAGACATGCTGGCAGATGATTCGATGCAATTAAACCGTCACTTGAGCATGGTACCGCCTGTCCTTCTACTCACCTCCAATCAAATTCAAATCCAATTCAAATCAAATCTAATTCAGAGCTATTTCCAATGTAATTCCAGCTTTTCTCCCTACATGGTGCCAGCAGCTAACACAAACCATTTACACTTTGACATAATTGTCTGAGGTTTAAAGACATCTACCACATTAAACAGAAACTGAACTGAAAGAAGAAAACCACAGACAAGCTTGCAAAAAAAAATGTTGTGTGACACTAATGTGGTCAAGCTGATTCAATTAGTTAATGAAATACAATTTCTGCGGAGACAACACTGAGATCAGTTGGTCCAGATGTCAGTGAGAGGGAACATTAACATATTCCTGTCTATCATAAGCACATCCCATACAGCTGGCGTCACCTAAACCACTAGAGGGAGAAATAGGCTGTGATTTACCTCAAAGGAGGTATGCAAGGTGTGTGTCTGTATATATATATACACAAATACATATATATATATGTATATATTTATTTATTTATATTGAAATGTATATTCAGTGTCTGTAGTGACAGACACCTTGTCAGTCTATATAATTTTATATGAGTGGGTACTTCATCTTTAAAGGGGGACCACTGCACTTTGGTGGCTTTTACAATGTGTGTTCAGCTGGAAGAGACTGATGCTGGGCTGGCAGTGGACTTATCAAAAACAAGTTGAGGCAAACCTCCAGGAGGTGAGACAGAGAGGAGGATAAAATCCATGCTTCTGCTCAACTAACCATCAAACCTAATTACCTGTGGATAGGACTTATGGGCCACATGTTGGGTTCAAAGTTTCTTGATCAGGAAGTGACTTGGGAGGGAGCTTTAGTGTGTGTGTGTGTGTGTGTGTGTGTGTGTGTGTGTGTGTGTGTGTGTGTGTGTGTGTGTGTGTGTGTGTGTGTGTGTGTGTGTGTGTGTGTGTGTGTGTGTGGCTGGTCAATGTGTCCGTGACAAAAAGATTAGGCTGAGAGACGAGACTTGGTGCCAGATCTTGGCTCTGTGCCATTAGTTCAATCAAGCAGATTTATTTAGCTTTTAGACAATTCGACCAGAATCCTGAGATACCACTTCGGAAAATAAGCCAAAGATTATTCATGGCATGGCAGCTAAGATAGGGATCTGTTGTCACTCTCTAGCATCGCATGCCCGGCCGCTAGCTCACTGCATTTGTCCTTTTTAAGGGGTAAAGCACAGTGTTCAGAAAACACACACACACACACACACACACATTACACAAGGCTTGGTAATAGCAGTGAATCAAAGGGGTCAGCAGAGAAAAGGAAAACATAATGACTGCAATGTCAACAAATGTTTAAATTAAATACCCAATCACAATACACAGGATGAGTCACTCTAATCTCAATCGTAACGTCACACCATCGACCACAGTAAGTGCTTTCTGTTTTAACCACCACAAAAAAAATTAGAAAGAAATCACAGCTCACCTTCGCTCACTACTAAGAATCACTGACACGTCATGGTGAAATTACACTATACCTTTATACCTGTTTTAATTTTCTTTATGGTATGTGACATGTGTATATCTATGCATTTCTTTCAATAAATATAAACGCAAGACCAAATAAGTATAAAATTACCTTTATGATTTATATCATGGCTCATCTCCATCATTATCTTTTTTCATTTAATTTTAGCATGTGTGTAAAGAAATAACGCCTATAAAATTAACACTTGTGCTGATTGTGTTAGGACATAAGCATAGAATATTTAGCCTGAAATGTTGACAACAAGTAACATAATTAGGAACACATTAGGCGTTCACACACATTTGTTCATTTTTTTTCTGCAACAGGTAAGATCCATGAAGGTGTATTTGCTGACTGTCACACAGCTGCCTCAAGTGAGACGTAAGATTTTGTTAATACCAGAGGGCGACATATGATCCCTTCAATCAAGACAAAAAGGGTTTAGAAAAAAAACAAAACTAGAGAGGAGCTATTACCACTTTACCCTTTCACAACTCATTGGTAATTTTGAGATTTGGGTTATGATGCTGATACATTACTTTAAAGAGTGTCTTACTTGGCTTTAATAATAAATAAAAATATGGGTCCAACTTAACTGCTTGTTTTAGCAGGGGGCTTCAAAAGTGTAATTACTTTAATGCAGCTTAATAGGAAGTGTTTGATATAGTTCAAAGTACAATCCTCCAGGTACAAGTCAACCCTTTTACAGTTCTTTGTCACGCTAGCAGTACGTCTCTTGGCACTGTCAGCCTGTCCATGGCTTTAGTCCAACTGAAATACATCAATATCTATTGGATCGTACTGTATGCAATTAGATTTTGTGCAGAAATAATATAATGTGGTCAGTGGATAAATTAGCAACCAATTTATTTACTGGTCAATATCTGATTAAATCCATTATCAACCAATGATTGGATTGCCAAAAAGTTGAGTTCTCAGCTGATGAATGCTAATGCGCTATGATCCCCCAACTCCTTATCGTATCAAATTCTGTCTATAAACCGGCATGTGTGAATTGCGGTAGCATCGTGAAATTAGCATTTAGCTGAAGCACCACTGTGTCTAAGCAAAACCTCACCACAGCTGCGAGCAGAACCGTCAACTCTTGGTCTTGTTTAAACAATGCAGAATCCAGTCAGTCAAAATTAGCACCATTCTCAAAATAGACAAGAAAAAAAGTGCAACTTTTTAGTTAGTTAGATCAGTAAGAAGAGGTTATGACGAAAGAACGGCGCCTCGGCTTTCACACCATTTGCTGAAACTCATTTTTCATTGCAATTACTCCGTTTCTTTGGCCTACTTCCTCTGTCCCAGCAAAATATTGCTGGATGTAATGAGTCTGTCACTGCCAATGTTGGGTTTTACAGTTGTCTCGAAATGAAAACTAACAAGCAATTTACAACAACTATATAATTTATTATAGAAGATGACTTCAGGCCTTGAACCTGCGGATATCCAGGCACACATACAGTACAGTAGCTGTACATAGTGTCTAAGGATAAGTGAAAACTTTGAGACTTCACTAGCCCTTCACAACGCCAGCACATTGTGTGCATTTCCATGCAACAAGTGATTTCAAGAAGGGTGTGTGGGAGGTACTCTTAGCATGTGAACCTGGTCACACTGCAGTAGGTGGCTGAAGAAAGACAGGCAAGTGGCTACTTTAAGTCATTTTTCAGCACTCGCATTGAATTCCATTTGTGATACATAACTCAAGACATACTGTCAGTGTCAATCATAGCAAAAGCTGATGGCAAAGTCTGCTTGTCTTGCTTTCTTTTAAAGTAATTGGTTATTTTCAAAGAATCACCTCACAAAAGAAAGGTATATTAGGAGGATGTTATCTAATCTGATTGCTGGCGTATAGGAGGTCATGGAAGGAGGTTTTTCTTTTAAAAAAAATTATTTTCTCAAGATATTTTCGGCGATATTGCGAATTCCAGAGATGGTTGTCAAGATCTGAAAAAAACAACCATTGAATTTTCTATTTAAACATAACTAAAAAAAAAAGGGAATACAAATCAGATTTGCAATTTTAACTCTAAGTGGTCGATTCCCATCACCTTGCTCTTTTGGCGTTTGGGATACATCTTTCCAGAGAATACACAGATACCTTTTGCAAATGGCCCAAGATCCATACAACTGTGTGAATCGGCTCAGTTGTAAGGTGAGCATTACACATCGTCATCGTATGAGCTGTACTGTGTCAGATGCTTTGTTCACCAGGTGGTGCTGAGTCATAGTTCATGCTCATCGTTTTCCTGATACTGTACAGTCGGGGAATGTGGAGCATTGAAAATGTAAGATCTGAAGAGGATGAAAAGGCTTTGATAGAAAAGGGGTTTTGCATTCTGTTTCAATGGCTATCACCTGAGAGCTGAAATTTGACACCTTGACTTTGTTTCCCTTTTGGTTGTGACATGCGGGGCCACAAAGTCTGTCACTAGCTGTGGACCTCGACTCAAACATAAACAAAGATGTTTATTGTCACAGCAGCAGAACATACAACATACAGTTTGGGTTTGGCATCTAGGCTTCGACCTTAATCACTCCCCGCAGATATGTTCATATGGAGGCATTTGGGAGTGATGAGCAAAGTCTTGAAACCCCTAGCCGGAGCCTAAAGGTGGATGCTGGGGTGGAGGTGAGGCTGAAGGTTCAGGCAGCAATATGCATGCATTTTTTTTGATTGTGTGTGTGTGTGTGTGTGTGTGTGTGTACACTGTGTATTACAATGTATTATGAGTAAAGACAGAAATTTACCAAAACATGATAAACTGCCATTTTGTCAAAGCATTCCCGTAGACCAGCCATGTATTAATGTTCTGCCAGGCTCCAATCCTCCAAACCCTTTATTCCATGCCAGTCTTTAGAACATACGTGCAGCTTATACCCAATACATATGTTCCATCCATCTGGGAAATAAGCCCGTCTTTGAATCTCGATTCCTAAAGACGTTTTCTCCCACATGGTATTTCTTAAGGCCTAAATTGAAGTTTGCAAGGCTGAGATGGAGGCGTGGAGGGAGAGGCGTCCACCTCCACACCAGTCTGATGGTGAGACCGCTGCAAATTACTCATGGCACTTCCTCTGATGACATTTTTCAACCTCCTCCCTGTTGACTGGCACCCCCCACCCCAATCCATCCACCACCACCACCACCAACACCCTCCCCTAACACACATTAATTCCCCCTTCTATTCATGTCACAATAGCGCAGCAGAGATTGCTGCCTCCTGCCTTCACCTGATTGACCCTTTGAGCAGGTGTTGGATCTGATCCAATCACAGTCAATCTTCTTTAAACATTTCATTCTTTAAGCAGAACAGGGGCTCAAAATTCCATCATTGAATGACCCGATCATTCGCCGATAACACAATCAAGCCAATCCCGGCTTATCCTGAGGGAGCCATTTCAGCAGGGACAGCTGAGAGATGAGACTACAGACCTATAGAAAGGTGTCAATCTCCCCTGATCCACAGCTGTCTTTGTGAGCTGTCTATACTGCACAGCATCTAGCTGTTGGAAGGGAACGTGTGACAGGTATTCCTCTGGATCAGAAATAGCCAAAAGTCTGTTTAAGCTGTTGTTAAAGGTCTGATCTTTAAAGTAGAAATTCATTTACCTGCAGTAAAGACACTTATTAACACCCACGTGCAGGTTGGCTCTTTAATACAAAGACAGGCAAGTGCACACAAAAAAAAAAATGGTGTGACGAGTACAGCTCAATCCTTCAGCAGCCATTTAAAAGCTGCTCTATTGGAAATGTTGCTGGGCCACTGGGCAAATAAAGGTCAAGGGGGATATGAAATAGTCTGTCTAACTGGCCCTTTCCCCCTGTGTGTCCCTCCACCGCCGTACCCACATTCATAGCCAATTCATTTATATCGCTCTGCCCTTCTCACTGCTAGGCTCAGTCACTAACTACAAGTGACTGCAATGAGATTGAAGCCTCTGGCTAAATCTCCACTGAAAGGCACATGCTCCATCATTGCTGGTCTGATCACTTCTTATAATCAGTGGAACCAGACTATATCCTCAACTGATTGGGCGAGTCGCGGCAGAGGGGAAACAATCACAGAATGTCAGCCGATGACGGACACTGAAACGACGGAGTAGCGTGGTCATCGTGAGCTACCATGTAAATGGCATGCAAATGTACACCTGCACAAACTGAGGAAGTGGAATGAAGGACTGTGGCCTCTTGATTAGGTTCTTTTCGCTCATATCAAGAATATTTTTTCTGCATTAATCACCCATGTTTTCTATTTCAGCCATTGGACGTGAAGCTAAAGTGTATTTGGATTTGACTTTCTTCAGCGCTCTTCAGCGCAGAAGTGCACCCTCAACCCTTTTGAAAGCATTATCACTGTATGAGCTAAATTACACTGACATCCGAGGTAAAATATAATTCCGCAATCAAATAAAATGACATGAGAATGATGATATCAATGTCACATCATTGACTATTGGTGCTTTGTAAATCCCTGCAGTGATTCAGATTCACTATGAAAGGTCTGATATTAAAAGCTTCTAACAAGACAAAAGGAACTTCGCTACATTAGAATAATGCAAAAAGGCTAAATTCTGAGCGGCACACTGCATTATTTCACTGATAAAGTTTAGCCCTCTAGCTCATCCTCAGTAAGTATTGGAACACAACAATATGTGTTTCTAATTTTGTCATTTTTGTGTTTGTAATTAAGGCTGTTTTTGTTTGCTGAGAACCTCCAGTGTTGTGGAGGGGATAAACCCTTGGGCAGGTGGGCAAAATGCATTCATACAGTCTTCATAGTTGGTTGGTTTTATTTACAAAATCTAAGGGCGTGTGAATAGTCAGCTGTGGTATGAAAATTTCATGCAGTAACTAAGGAATCATTTTCTGATGCTATTATAATTTACTCTCATCTGTTTCCTCTCAGTGAAAGTGTGAGAGAAGTATGCCAACGCTTGCCTTGCCAGACATTAAACAAATGCATGCTGCTACTGCAGGCTGGTCTCTTCTCTGTGTTGTGACAATTATCTTTTCATCATCTCACTCGTATCGATATCTTTCCATTTTCCTCCAACAGGTGTCATCGCTCACTTTTTTTTGTGGGGCTATTGTTTCATCTTAGTACTTGAGGCTATGCTTTGCTTGTCTAACTCAGTCATGACCTAGTAGTATGGTCCACCTTTAACCTCCCTGAGCCCTGTGGCAGTGATTTGGTTAAGCTCCACCTCCCATTCAGCTCAACCTCCAGGATCTGGCTCCAGATCAGTAGAGCATGAGAACCAGGACAGCCTTGACATAAAGGGCCGTTTGTGGCAGCCCAGTGACATGGAAGCAAGTAGCTCTGATTTAACTAAAAGTTAGCTTCAGGCTTGCACAGCCAATGGACAAGGGTGCAGAAACTCAGTCAGAGAGCAGGAGTTGTTTTATCTGAGCCAAATAAGGGCACTATGAGATGCACTCAAAGCCGATTACAATAAACCAATGAGGACGCATTAGCTACCCCAGCTAATTATGCCTTAAACAGTTTTGAGAGCTATTTTCATGCTTGGGCAGGACTGCTGATAAGTCACATCCAAATTTATAAGGTGTCATCACACCATCTCCCATCTTTAATGAACTGTTTGCCTCTGGGGGATGTTTTGGCATGGTGGGTGCTTTGTTAACAGATGTCTGATTTATTGGAAAATAAGAGGTCATTGTGTGCAAGCATATAAAAAGAATGACTTTAGATATTGAAAGATAGACATACAATTAAACACATTACATATTAAAACACAGTACTGATATGAGGACTACTGAAAATAAGTTGTTTACCTTATTCGAACTTCACCTTATATTAAAACTATATTATTTGTCTCCTTTTGAAGGTGTGTAGATCCTCAAACAAGCACAAAAGCAATATTTTTCCTTTCATCTTTGAGCAAACAGTCTCTCAACGAGACAAAAATTAAAAAGATTATGAATAATAATAATTATACTGTATATATATATATATATATATACATATATATATATATATATATATATGTACACATACACACACATATATACATATATATATATATGTACACATATATATACATATATATACGTATGTATATATATGTATATATATATATATATACATACACACACATATATACATACATATATATACGTACACATATATATACATATATATACGTATGTATATATGTATATATATATATATACATACACACACATATATACATACATATATATATATGTACACATATATATACATATATATATGTATGTATATATATGTATATATATATACATACACACACATATATACATACATATATATATGTACACATATATATACATATGTATATATGTGTGTGTGTATATATATATATATATATATATAAATGGGGGGGAGCTTCTGCTTGCAAACCACACAAAAGCAAAATGTGAGGAATGTAAATCGATTAAAAATACTGTAAAATGATTGTTCCTGCTGCAAACATAACAACATAACCAGATTCAGATAAGAACAAAATATCAGCCGAACAGTGAGGCAAAAAGAAAAAGGGGATCTCTAAAGGCTAGCATTTATTTTTTTATATATATTTAAAGCTGCACAGTAAACTGAACGCTGGTTCGTTTGACTTAATTGCAAGCCAGAAACACCAGCAGCCTCCATTTAAGAGTCCTTGAATATAAAGAGAGGGCCGGCAGTGTTGATAAGATTGTCTCATCCGACTTGCAGAGCTAAGGTGCCTCGTGCTGCCTGAAAGGAAAAAAAAAAAAAAAGGAACAGGATGTGGCTACTATTAGGCAGGTAATGGGATCCATCTGAGATGCATTAGAATCAGCCAAACAGAACCACACTTCAGTTCTGTTCAAATGACTGTCACAATCACTTCAAATGCACACCTTCAGCAGGCACTGTAGGAAACAAAAAAAGGAGGGCTCAGGCCGTGGAGGAGCTCCTCTGAAGTTGTGCCAAGCTTGGGCATTTGCTCTTTCCTAATGGTGACGGCTGGGAGAGAACCATTGAGACTGATGTGTATGAGAGCTGTCAGCCTCTCCCCATAACAAATGCTACCTCTCCCCATGACAGAATGGGAGGGAGAAGGGAGGGAGTGAGGCAGAAGGGAGGGGAGGTGTGGAGGTTGCAGGCAGAACCTGTGACCCAATTGTGGCCACACCAGCTGTTTCCCCTCCACTGCCTCCCACCACCACCATCTCTGTAGACCACATCCTGCTAATTGGCCTATGTTGCCTTGCACACTGACTCACACACACACACACACACCTACACAAACACACACACAAATACAGCACTTGCTAAATAATATCAGTGAAATGGCTTGTTCCCAGTGAGGAGAGACATTTGCCATTGCCTTAAGCTGTAGTTGCGTGATGATTGATAAGTGCTTCAAAATGTACTTTGCTGAAATATAAATGACTAGCTGCCACGAAACCAAGCTGGCTAATGTCCCCCTTGACATACACATAGGCAGAAAGACAGAAAGACAGAATGATGACTGACAGACTGACGTACATACTGCCACCAAGATTCTATGAAGGAGAAACTGAATTAATTGGCTTTCCCTTCTGTGGATAAGTCCACAGATTTGTGTGTATGTGGCGATAATGGTGGGTTGCAGTGACAGGCAGGTTATTTAATAAATCCTGGAATGTGTAAGGCAGGAAAGAAGAACACACTCAAAACAGAGAGAATGACACCTCCTTTTGCCATGTATCTTGTCTGCCATAGTCCACAATATCTACTCTGATTTCCTTATTGCCGGAGACACTCAGACCTGTTCACGCACAAAGACACACACATACACGCACCCTCACAGCCCTAATCATGCACCCACAGAAAAACACTTAATCGCTGAAACACTCACGCATGGCAAGAGCAGTACTGCAGACACATCCAAGCATGCACAAGTAGGCTATAAAAACACACACAGAAACATGTACAAGATCTTGCTCAATCAGTCTGATTTGTTTGTTTCCTCCTAAGCATTTGAGGATTCCTCAAGGAGGGAAAAAAAAACTTTGTATAATCAAGTCAATTATGTCATTCAATCAAGTCGAAAATCATTTCAAGCCCTTTCTCAGATTCATTGATTGCAAAGTCGTGCTGAATATTTGCTTGATGCGTTCTATAGTGCAAATAAGCTATCTTTATTTGGAGCGGCGGGCCAGGCCATGGTGAGATGTGCAACGCCACTTCTACAGACAAAGAGCAAAACAAAGTCCTTCACCTTGTTCGCTTTCAGTCAAGACAATAAGACGGGGCTTTAAAACGGGAGGGCAGGATGCATATTGTCTTTGAACAAAAAAAACAACAAAAAAAACAACAGTTTCTATTAATCTACAACAGCTTTTTTTTGTCTCCTTCAGGACATGGTGCATTATGTGCCCATGAAAAATCTATCCTCAGTGAAATTGTTTAACTCAAGGTCAAGTACCAATGTTGCAGGGGCTGTATCAGCTGAAGGTGACCTTGACTGATGTAGAATATGACATGGGGGAAATGGATCTCCACTCAGTGTGGGGAAATTATCTGTGAAATGCTGCCACTGTATCAAAGCCTGTTTGTGTGAGTACATGCCAAAACGTGCGTGTGCGCAGTGTTGGTGTGTGCAGCATGCATGCCCTTGTATGATAGAGTGTGCATATATGCCTCACTCAGCTGGGGGTATTGGTCATGAGAACAGCTTGCAGAAACTGCTGCAGCAGACAGGAACAAACAGCTGAATATGAGCCTCTGCTGAACGAACTGAATGTGTTGCCACAAAACCAAAACCAAAAAGTTTTATTCCCTTAATGTTATATTTATATTTGTTTCTAATGTCATACTGCTAACGATAAGGAAGAAAAAAACATACTTGTTTTTGGGGTTTTTTTTGTTTGTTTTTGGTGGTTGCCATTGTTTGTTTGCTCTGTAAGCAGAAGGTATATTGTTGACCAGGCATGCTGGGCTGTGTGAAGTTATTGCCATATCTTCATTTGTTTGCTTGTCACAATAGAGATTTATTTGTCTTACTGTCGGGAAAGGAGCCAAACAGGTGTTGGTGGCGTACTTTAAAGCTCAAATTTCTGACTGGAGTGCTGACACTTTGATTGACAGGCAGTCCGGTACACTGATTGTGTACCTTTCAAATGACCAAACTAACATGCGCCACAATATTTTAAAGATGATGATTGCAGCATGCAGTGGAATCAAAGATGGATTAAATTATGGTTATTGTGACAACGCTATGCAGGGTAATAATAAAACACAGACTTACCTTCCCAAACTGTTCAAAATACTGCTTCACATCTTCCACTACTGTATTGGCTGACAAGCCACCCACAAATATTTTCTTTGTTCTTGTGACCATCTGAAAAGAGGAAAAGAGGAGGAGGTCAGTGATGAGGGTTTAAACGTATTATACAACCTCTTTAATGAGGCTTCAAACACACTGAGAGAGCAGCACCTGTGATGGGGGAGGAAATAAAGGACCGAGGACACATTGGTGCTAAACTGTAATAAACAGATTCACATTATTACATTTCAAAAACACTTAATTTCAACTCCAGTATTTTACCAAGGTCACAAATGCTGCAGGTTTTGGCAGGAAGAAATACTCTTGGCTGAGGAAAGCCGCAATGTGACTTCCCCTCACAATGACATTACAAATTGAACCTCTAATGAAAACAGACTGTCAACGAATTAAAGACCTCCATTTCATACATAAGTTTGTGTTTGTCTGCGGAAAACTTAAAAAGAAACAACAAAAATAATTTATGGACTTTCAAAAAACAATTAATGAGTGCTGGAAGATGGAATCAGAGTGCATTAAAGCCTCATTTAGTTTCAAACGGCAAGAATATTAAGGATTATTACCCACGGCATCGAAAAGGGCACGAACATCTGCCACAGAGAGTACATGCTAAATTTGGGAGAACAATTTCTCAGAAAAACACAGTAACAATTCGACGGCAGTGTCGGAGTGAAATCTGTGAGGGACTGCGTCTTTTTTGCACATGATTAAAAATGAACATGTGAACTTAGGAACATCTGGTATTTATGCACCAGTGTTGAAGAAACAGACCCTGAATTAATCTAAACTCTGAAGCATTTGGTCGTAAGCATTGATTTTCCTTGCTGACACACGACATTCAACTTATAAATAAGACTGTCTTACCACGATTTTAGAGGAATTAAACACTACTGGAAAATCTCTTATTTGCACGTACAGTGTTGTTCCCTTTTTGAACGTCACAGCTAAAATGCAAAGGGACATACTGTAATGCTGAGGCTCAAGCACTTTGTGTCTCTGTGGCACCTGTTGTGTTATTTGGGTTATTACGTTGACCTGATCTCACATTGCAGGTGACAGAAGCTGCTTCAACACAGTGGAGTGCCTGTTTCCAGCTGACCTCCGGTGATAGAGGTGATGGCATCGCAAATGATTTAGCATGTTTGATGTGGGTGGAACGTTTCCAAGCTCGGGGCAATATTGACACAATTTGAGTGAGATGCGCTCGTCTTTCTTCTGGTTATTGGAAAACTGTAAGAGAATAACTGAGTGATCTAAAAAAACTGGTTTGGAGAAAAGTTCAAAGTAAACTAATTTTCCTATAAATAATCCTTACTGTCTCCTCCTATACGCACCACATTTATGGTAAAGAATGAGAATGCATTGATATGATGAGACATGTAGTGATTTTTAATGTGCTGCTGTAATCTTGGCAAAAAAAAAAAAAAAAAAAAAAGCAGAAGCGAAAGGCACAGGCCTGATCTCCCTCTGCTTGCCAGAATCAAATACAAATAAATGATGGGGGCAGGACAAACATACTTGAGAGATGCACAGCAAACTATCAAGAAGGTTGATAGAGTCTCCCTCAATCAAAATGCTGACTGAAACACTTTCGATCTGAGAAAGAGGCTTAACAGTGAGAAAAAAAGAGGCAGCATTCAACTAGAGCTGAAGTAACCATCTGTCAAGTGCCATCCAGGTGCACACAGTCTCGCAGGCACATAGTCTGCACATATGGACGCAGCCCACACATGAGCCCTGTCTTATTACAGTTTGCTTCTTTTTTTTTTTAAATTTTGTTTGCAAGATTTTTCATGTTTTTCTCATTATCTCGTATTGTTTTACAATAAAATGCAATTAAGCCATCTTTTTGAAGAAAAGGGAGAAAAAAAAAGAGAAGGCATGCATTTCTGAATTAAAAAAAAAATTGTAATATAACTGCAATTTAAAAGCTATAGAGGGAAAAGATGGGCTGTAGGTGCTGGTAATTGCAAGATGAATGCTTACTCTGAAAAAAAAAAAAGTAACCACAGGAGTTTGTGGAAGAGATTGAATTCTCAACTCTGCATTTTGTTTGGGTTCATGGAAATGTGCAATGTGCCAAAAGCTTACATTTAAGTACAGTTTGTGATTGACAAAAGACATAAACATCTTAGGATGCTCAGTGTTACATGCTAACATAATGAATTTCATGGATAATAACATGCGAATGTTTGCAAATTCAAAATGCTCAATAGTAATATTATGTTACAAACTAAATGTTATACATGCTAACATACATGTTAGCATCCAGGAGTTAGCATGCAAAGATGTAAGGATCCAAGAATACCTAAGCTGACTGCATGTTTTTAATCATCCAACAATGTTTTTTTCCTGTCTGTAATGTACATTGCATGGCTCCCAGTGAAGTATATGGTCACTTGATTTTTATATTGACTATTATGTTCTACTATTTAAGTATTACTGGTGCATATACAAAACATCAACTGGACAGTTTAGGGTTACACACTGGTCAAGACCCAGTAGCTGCTTAATCCTCCACCCCCTCCGCCTCCTCCCAACATCATGCCTCAGGCCTCAGAGGTTATCAGCCCTGGATGCTGCCGCCAGCAACCCCAAGCCAGACAGCTGCTGATAAACTGGCTGCGTGACTATTTATCAACATCACTCACTTTTATCATTGCCAATCTAAGTAAGCAAAAACAACAACAAAAAAACAAAAAACAACGACAGACAAACAAGTCGACGTTCATCTCTGCTTGCCTTTCTACATCAGCTGTTTGTCCCGCTTCCCTTCTGGGCCACCCACTCCCCAGAGAAGTCCTCAGCCTTGTCTTTATACTTTGGCATGACTAGGCAAAAAATGATGGGATTGCTCAATTACAATTACTTTCTCCACTTTTCTCTCCATGGTGACAACAGACACAGAACCTATTAATTCCCTCAATGTCTATATGGCGAATACTAGTGTAGGAAGAAAAGGTTAATAATGCTTGTCTCATCTTGTTAAATGTAATTTCATGTAATTCTGTAATTTCTTAAAGAGCTGCTGTTATTTGTATCTGTGGAGTGCAACAACACGAGCTGTGAAATAACGTTGGAGACGCATTTAATTTGACACTGAGCATTTTACATTTTGCACACAAAAAAAACACATGCCATGCAATAATAACCCGGGAGTAGAAAATGTTTCTTCACTGCATTCATAGTAATATCAGTGCTGATCATTTAAGTCTAGCTGGTGCAGTAGTTTAAAAGTCTTTTCTCGACAACATTTCTATTCAAGCTGAGAGGTTA
Source organism: Chaunax sp. Z400 (assembly GCA_037577475.1). Classification (NCBI taxonomy): domain Eukaryota; kingdom Metazoa; phylum Chordata; class Actinopteri; order Lophiiformes; family Chaunacidae; genus Chaunax; species Chaunax sp. Z400. The sequence continues at coordinate 8,741,168 of CM075201.1, read as the reverse complement.
TTTCAAAAATTGTTTAAAAACGGAACACTTTTTAACCCAGTTTTTCCTTAACCCAGTTTTCCAAACATTCAGTTATTTTTGCACATCCCTGAGAGACAGTAAGGAGAGTTATGAGTGTGCATGGCTGAGTACAGTATGTGTGCGCTTACACATGAGTGTGTTTCTAATTTCTTGAGTGCAAACCATAAGGGCTGCAACAATACTGCCCAAGTGCATTATATTGGTAATAGAAGGCATGCCAGAGATACATATAGAGAGGAGAGGCAGACAAACATACAAAAAGCTTCTGGTGCACTCTTATCAACACCTGTTAGCAGACAGACAGAACAAAATGACAAACCATACACCTCTGTAAATAGCATGGCTTTTTCTATGAGGTCAAAGAGAAAAAAACTATGAGGCTATCTCATGATGCCTGTCGCTTACATCTTCACTTGAAAGCTAGTTAAGGCTAACTCTACATAATTTTGATACTTCCATAAGGGTTAACAACAATAGCATCCCCACCTTTAGGTTTCATCACACCCTGTCTGTTGGCAAGTTGAACTATGAAGGCTAGAGATATCATTTTTTCAACTCAAACGACAAGGGAACACTGCTACATAGCCCACATTGCAGAGGTGGCGCTGGTGCTTCAACAATGTGTAAAAGAACGTCAGCTATTGCCAGTCCGCATGAAACACAACAAGAATTCAGGTCATGCAAAGATTGTCCAGAGAGTGCTTGGAATGGACTGCTTTGTCCATACACCTCAGCCTGCAGCAACACATACACACACATAGTGTCACACTTGGCGGTTGCTGACATCACAGTGAGCAGTCAGGGAGGATGTGGAGGCTAGCACAGAGGGATCACAAGCCTGACACCTAGTAAATCCCTGAGCTATTCGTATTATTCAAATCATCACAGGAAAAAAAATCACAATCACAAATCAGGCATATTACATAAGAAGCCGCTTATTCTTTTCATCGGCTGGACAAAGGTATGATTTAATGAAGCTCTAGTGAATGTTCAGTCAGGAAGAATACTCCTTTGCACACTCAGGTCATAGTTTGTCTCCCATATGATCCTGTCACTCACACATGTCACGCATGCTCAGTCTTTATTTCCTGCTGGCTGTCTATTGACATATCAGCTGTTCTCATCAGCTGGTAACACCTTTATTGTTAGCCTATCATCTTGCTGCTATCTTTTTAAATACGAGTCTCTCTCTGCCTGTAGATCTTTCATTCAGCTGTTTATGCGTGCTATCTACCTTCCCATCACCACCCAGTCTTTGCACATTCAGCAGCTTCATCATCTCATCATCAGTCTCAGCAGCGTCATCAGCCGCCACCACCACCACCACCACCAGTGTCTGGAATCCATGGGGGATTTATCTGCTGCTGCTAAGGGCAGATGAATCTTCGTTCACAAACTCCCTGAAGAGTCTAAGTGCCAAAGATTTCTGACAGACTAATTATCACATATCATCTGCCGCAACAAACATTATCTTTCCTTCATTCATTTGTTTCTCCTGATAGAACTATTTCTCTCTTATCACAACCCGCTCTGCTGTGTGGCATGAAGGAAACGACCTGAGAATGTGAAAAGGCTGTCCTCATACTGTATGTGCCTGAGTGGGATACCACAGTGCATGCCTGACACGTTGCAGCATCATTAAGATGTTACATTTGAGCTACAAGTAGTCTGATGCATAATTTTAATGATGAATATTAGAATAAGTTTGGTATGGTGAACACAATGGCCAAGTGTTTCCAAGTGGAACTTCAGACACACTAACTGAGAGTGCTAGTTAGTGGCTGAAGAGGGACAAAAAGTTGTCAATAATGTAAATCACCAGACCACATGAAATTCACCTCTTCCCATCTATGAATCTAAGTCTTTTGGTTCTGGAGTATTTCTGGTCATACCCTTTTTGGCAAACCTGCACAGACAGAGACACAACTAGCAGTTTGGTTATTTTAATGCACCCCTGTTTGACTCACAAGGTAACAGAGCAAAGATGAGACATATCTTTTTAGGTCATGCCAAGCAGATAATTACTTAAGTCACTCAACACTAGGCTGATTCACTTTGATGACTCCATGATCTATTCTCTGATTTGCCTCTATGGTGTGAGTGTATGTGTGTGTGTGTGTGTGTGTGTGTGTGTGTGTGTGTGTGTGTGTGTGTGTGTGTGTGTGTGTGTGTGTGTGTGTGTGTGTGTGTGTGTGTGTGTGTGTGTGTGTGTTCTATACCGTATTTTTACTGTTTCCTCACTATGTTTAAACAATGCACCTCATTGCAAATCCTTTACAATATTGTGCTCCTGTTTTAAGTAATAAAAGCGGAGGCTGCTGTGAGTGCTGAGGAGGCTGAAAAAGATAAGGCAGTAGCTAATATTGCAGCATAGAGTAAGAGCATCATTATTATTGTTGAAATTTTAGTACTTCTACCTGTGGCAGCAAACAACAATTCAAAAAGCCTGAGTATTGCCCCTACAAAAAGCTATTAGTGTTTGGAACATGCATGCAGAACTGAGACTGGAAAGACAAAGCGCGAATGTTATTAACTCCCCAAGTAGGATATGAGAGGAAATGAAAATAGTGAGACAATATAAAAAACAAGAGAGAGGCAGGCACAGGGTAAGAAAAAAAATCTGTAACATATTTATGCAAATCTTGAGGTTTTAAACAGAGATTGAGCTGTAATGCTGCGAGTACGTTGTCTTTTAAATTCCACCCAGAAAGGCATGAAAAAAGACATTTAAGGATTTTACTAGTAAAGATGAAAGCTCACAAAAATGTGGATTCTTTACAAATCAATTCCTTAACCTTTCTCTATGCCATGAAAGGTGCAGCTTTTCAATGTAGTTCATTTGAACTGTACCTTGCAATTAACTCATCACACGTTTACATTGAATCCTGAAAAATCCTGAAACATAAATCTCATGAATGAATTAGTGATTACAAATATTTTAGAATTAGGGGATCATTAAGCACCTCTACCAAAGAGTCGGTTTATTGGTTGTGAGCAGGAAAGGAAACAAACAGCTTAGTTTTCATGAAACGTAATGGAGGAGGTGAAGCATGGGCCAAGGAAGAACCCATTAAATTTGTGTGAATGATACACTGACTAATTTTCACTTTCATTTACGTGTGATAGGTCATTTGGTGCAGGTCAAATAAATGCAATGCATCATACATCATACAATCATGGTAGCAAAGTTCATCAGTGGCAAAACATAGCACATCATAGCAAAGTCCTGATTCCACATCATACAGTAATCCAAATTGTCAGGTCATGAATAAACCATACGAAGAAATCTTACTGTGCAATTGCTGTAACTCCCTTTTTAATTGACTAATTGAGCTGAAACAGCAGGAAAATACCCACGCTGATGTGCATATATATATATATATATATATATATATATATATATATATATATATATATATATATATATATATATATATATACGTATATATATATATATATATATACGTATGTTTCCATGGTTACCAAATGATGTGCATAAATTTAAACAAGATTTACACAGACCAATAATAAGACGTTTTTATAGCCAAATTTCCCAATCAGCAGATGGATTAATTAGTAGTTAAGCTTTAATTGTACTAAAATCCTGTACCTGCTATCATAAACACTGTGTAGGGTCTGCTTGCTCATACAAACACAAACAAACCACACCAGGATCTGCTTGAAAGCAGACTAAGGATCGGTGGTTTACCCCTGACCAGGGTTAAGTTGACATCTTTCACATTATCCCAAACTAACTGGGCAAAGCACCAGTGTATTTTTTTTTAACCTAACTACACAGGTAAGGTGTGAGCGCACTGAGTTTAAGTGTCTGAATAATGTGACTAAACAGCTAAATATGACCTACCTTAAACATCAGTGTTGAAACAACTGCAGCAGGTATGAAAGAAATAAGGGCTGCCTAAATGATCCTTTGTAATGGGTCTGGAAAAATACACAGACTTACTAAATAAAGTGGTTGCACTTGCAGATTTGCATATTATAGAAGAGTGAACTGTTAACCTTGGCAGAGGTCTGTGCTCTGAGTGCCCTTCTAGTTAAGCCTGCTGCAAATTACTGCCATGAGAGCAAATTTTTGCATCTCCTCAATTTTTTAATTTAGCAGTATATTAACTAAGACGGCAGACATCAATAAGTCCAGCCTCAGTTCATCTGATTTGCATAAAATGCAGCAAAGTGCGGTTTGATGCCAGACTGTTTTGACGCTCGTTGAGCATGTCTGGAAAGCAATGGAGCACAAAACCAAAGGTTTCTGCTGCCAGACTTGGAATACTGATGGAAGAGAAGAGACTTCTGGAACCGCAACTATGTATTCATGCCACAACAAGACGGCTATCTGTGAGAATATACTAATATCCAATATGATCACCTCAAAAAAAAGAAAAGAAAAAAAGATCAGCGTTGGAAGGAGTTATTTAAAATCCATATGGGAAATGTATGGTAAAAGAAACTCCTTGCCAACAACTTACTACATACTGGCTGCTTCAGTAATTACGGCACTGGACTGGATGCTGTGAGCCTTTAAAAACAGTAAAAACACCTTCAAGCAGGAGGCCAGAGAAGAAAAGCTGCGTGAAAAATAACTGTTTTTTGGACTGTTGCTATTATGTTGTGGTGGCGACTGGGGCAGCTGAAGTAAACTCATAAAGCATCATTTTATTTGTCTTTTCTCTGTCATTCTTTCACTTCACAGTTTCGCCCTGGCTTCAGTCTCTCACCTCCTGGTGCGTGCAATGAAATACCCCAGCGGATCTTACACTCGAGAAGTTTCAGACAGATTTGCTTTTTCCGAAGCGGTCAGTCCATGGTGAGAAGCCAGGAACAGATGTTGTTGTCTCTTAACAGCTTAACACCTTAACACTTGAACCACCAACATTATAATACCCCCTACGATTGCCACAAGGGGCCATTTTCACGTTGTAAGCACTGTCGACTTTTGATGGTGCTCTGTCCACATACTGACCACTTTGAAGGACACATTGAATCATCGACTTCTTCAGTGTATTTGGTCACTCTAGATTGTTTATTTGAGGTTGAGAAGTAGATACTTAAAGTTGAAATGTTTGTCACTAGAGGCCGGGGCTTTTTCTGAATGTCTACTCCTCGTACCTCCACCATTAATCTGCCCCAGCCATCCAATTCACTCTCATTCATGTCTTGGAACACTGCAAAACTTGTTGGGACATTCATCTGTCTTCTGCTCTGATTCATGTTATCTGAAGCGTAGCTCTAGCTCATCATCCAACATCCAAACAATGGGCACTGTTAACTAAATAGGCGTGGAATGAATATCATTAATATCGGAAACCTTCATCTGAGAAAAAAATCCAACACACAGAAGGAGCCAAAATTCAACGTGTAACCATCCATCCATTCGTTTTCTATCACCGCTTATTACTGTGCAGGGTTTTGGGGGCTGGAGCCTATCCCAGCTGGCATTGGGTGAGCGGCGTGGTCCACTCTGGACGAGTCGGCAGTTCATCACAGGGTCAACACAAAGACAAAGACAAAGACAAACAACCATTCACACTCACATTCAGACCTATGGGCAATTTTACAGTCACCAGTTCGCCTGTACTGCATGTTTTTGGACTAGATAAATTAGAATAAATAAAAGGGTTAAAGTTCCTACATAGTTTCAGTATTTTCTTGTTGTGTTTTGAACGTTTCGTGAAATCTATTAAACGCTTTTTAAATTTTGCTCCAGCCACGAAACATGACGGACAGAAGGACGAGTGGACTCATTCCTATATCCCCTGCTCACTTCCTTTGTGATGGGGAATAATAATGAGCTGAGAGATGTAGGGGATTTATTTGAACAGAGTTAAATGCATTTGAAAATATGTAGTGACCCCTTGGCACTTCTGGTGCTAAAAATCCATATTGCATGAGGCAAGACACAAATATTTCAGCAGTGCTTGAGCAAATCCGTGATTTGGTCCTTTAGTAAATAAAAATGCATTTTGATTTTTTTTTTTGTATAAAAGGCCACAAACCCTTAGTAAATATCAGCCTACGTTAAAAATAAGAAAATCAAGGACCATGTTCAGTTGTTAAATTAAAGGATCAACAAACACTAACTGTAAAGTTTCAACTAAAAGCTTGGATCAACCTTTTGGTGTCTGAACGTCTAAAAGCTCCAATAGATTAGTTGCAAGGTCCATACAGTACTAAGTCATGGACCTGCTGTGTGATAGAGTCATTTGAAAGCATTTAGTCCCAGCAGCTGGTCAAGATGGATAATAACATATAATTTGTGATACTGTTGCATTTAAGGCCACATTTTGCACTTTTTCTGAATGCTTAGTTTTCTGCAGGACACCACATGATTGTCATTTTACATTATATATGATATCCATATACACCTAACATATATATAAGAGGACAGCATCTGATGAGCTTACACTTAAACTTACCTGACTCCAATTGTTCTTACCTCATTTTTTTCCCTTCTCATCAGAGCTTCCAAACCCTTTGATTAAGTCATATTCTTGAATAACTGACAGTTACTGACTGCAAATTCGTTGTTAGTGGATTTTTGAGTACCCTCTCTTGTCTAAAACAAACGCACACAAACCACATACACACCCTTCTCCAAGCCAGTTCTGAGGCAGGTCGCCGACATCACACATCCAGCTTTGATTACAAGGTGTAAGCCTTTATCACGGCCCCCACCTCTCACACATACAGGCTCACTAACAGCTGTAAACACAGCCCCAGACAGGGAGGAAGCAGACAGGGGATTTTGATGTCATTTCTCATACCTAAAAATAATGGGACAGATAGAAAAAAGCCATCACACTTTGTTGTATAAGCCACAATTGTTATCATTCTAGCAAGGGGATATAATTACTGGCATTCAGATCCCGTCTGTGGCCTCGTTCATAAGCAACCAGAAAGCACCAGAGAGCATCTGTCAATGCAATGTAGTATGATCAAAGGCCTAGACGTTGTGCAGGCGTGATGCACGCACACAAACACACACACACAGGGAAAACATGGCCAGTCCAGGTAAACACTGCCTCTGCTCATTTGCATCACTAGAGCTGACTCTCAAAGATAGAACATAGCCAATAAACATCAAACAACAGCACTATCACTTTTGCTTTGGAGGGCATTCTGCACTGGATAGAAAACAGAAGGAGAGCACAATATAGTAAAGCAGGATTAGATCATCAATGAGAGAAAGAGAGAATGCTGAGAGATTAGCAGCAGTGGTATCTTTGTGCAGCTAAGAGTTAAGCGTGTCAATGAGAGGCAATGCCTGGTCCACTTCCACTCCCCTTCATACCGTAACATACCGTTTTAAAAAGTGGTCCAATCTCAGCTCTAGTGTGCATAAATAGATCTGTAATTGCTTATTACAATACAATTAGGCCGAAGGAGATGAGAGAAGGAAAGATGCTTAGTGCAAATGTGGAGTGACAGGTCCAAGCACCCAGACCCAGGATTACAGTAGCCATTTGCACAGGGACAGAAAATGAGAGCGATAGGAGAGAGACAAAGGGAGAGAGGGAGACAGAAAGAAGGAGTTGGGGGTGGGGAAGCGCTGTCAAGCACAGGGCAGAAGCTAATGACAAGTCTGGCTTCAACTTGCACAGACGTCTTTGAAGCGTGGCTCTGATCAGAGCTGTGATTGCCAACACTGCAGGGCCACCACTCCTATATTAACCTAGACTAACAGCTATTCAGTGAAAGTCACAGGCCCTTTCAAAACCTGACTTGTGCTGGAGAGGACCATCTGTGGTATGGCACCGTGAGGAAGCCAAGACATGAGTATGGGCCACATGTGTAAGAGACACTGTTTGCATATGGCCTTGCTGTAACGGTGACAGTCAGGCTGAACATGGGGCCGGTTAGAGCTGATTAGCTGCACTTCCCTCCTCAACCCACTACAGTTATGAAGATTGATAGAAGCAGCTTAGAGCTGATTATAGGGCCCAGGAGATGCATGGGCCCATACCCAAACAGCACATTCACACCGCATTCACAATGAGCACAGCATGCGATCGCAAGGCTCAGGCCAGGCATTAAGCAAATGCTCCGGCAATAAGAGGAAAATAAGAGAAATGGGCGATGCCAGACGTGCTCTTAAGAGCTTTTTGGAAATATGAATATTATGCTAATAACATGCTTGCTTGTGGCTAAATCTGGGACAATTGCACAAGCATGTTAATAACATTTCACAAATTTCCTAGACAATACTTTATTGGGAACATGACGGGATATCTAAAACTTACTCCAGGGTTATGAGACACAGCATGCCTTCATGTGGCTGCAGAGGTCTATTTAGCATGCAAAACAATGAAATTAATTGTGTTTTGACACGAGCCAGTCCTGCTTTGAAATGCCTTCTAAACATGGTGAAAATATAGCCTTGGAACCAGACATCTCTGCCAGCTCATGTTACATTTGCTCTGGCAGATTTGTCTGCCCCCCCGGAAGCCACCAATTTTTCTTGGTGGAAAATCCTATTTTGTTCCTCTGACAGGTGGTAGGTCTTGTTGGGTTTTTTTTGCCCTGATCGGTTGCAGGTTGATCCAATTATGTCCAGAAGGATTATAGTCTGCACCTGTTGATAACGCCCCATCAAAACTTAAAATGAACTAAGAAGTCCCAGACTGATGAAGCCTCTAGTGAAATTTCAATCAGGGTCATCAGCCACCACCACCACTGTCAGGATATATGTCTTGCCGCTGTTCAGGACTGATGCCCTTTGATCTCAATCTCCCTGAAGAGTCTAAGCGCCAAAGACTTTATGACAGACTAATTATCACATATCATCTCATGTAATAAACACACATATCTAACTTCAACCACTAGTCTCTCCTGATTGAGATACACATTTGCGAATCAGCCTTGCCATGCCAAGCCAGAGAAAATTAATAATAATACAGATATCTTGGCCTTGAACATTTTCTGCATATTTTAGAGATTTCTTGTATGGAACAAGATGGTTTAATACTAAAAAAAATAAATAAAATAGTACCAAAATTTCTGTAAATTTGGTGTTTTGCCCTCTTAATAAACATTGCAATGACAAATGAGCCATTTTTTTTTAACAAAATGTGTGGCTTTTTTCTTCCTTAAAGGCACCAAGTGGGGTTTTTGACCACGAGTATTGCTGTGGGTAACCGTTTTGTTTGCATTGAACATGAGAGCACAAGGATACATAAGTCATACATACATACATACATACATAAGCCACATATACATGCACACACACACACAAACACAGGTGACACAACAAACAGCCCAGCTCCAGTCACTCTATTCCACTTGGCGACAGTCAGTGGTAAACAAAATGCCCACATAGCCAGATAAGAAGAAGACTACAAACTAGAAAACATGGATGTAAACACAGCAGGATTGAGAATAGGTTTCATGTGGAAGGAAATACACTCAACACTCAACTCAATATTATCTTTTTCATTTTCAGTTATAATAATAATGATAATGATACCTTTATTAGTCCCACATGGGGAAATTCTTTCTCTGCATTTGACCCATCCCTGAGGAGCAGTGGGCTGCCACTACACGCGGCGCCCGGGGAGCAAATTGGGGTTCAGTATCTTGCTCAAGGATACTTCAACTTGTGGACTTGCAGGGGCTGAGGATCGAACCACCGACCTTTTGTTCCGTGAACGACCGCTCTACCCCCTGAGCCACAGCCGCCCAATAAAAAGTATAATTACTTTTCCAATCATACAACCTTTTCATCACATGTATATTTACATAAAATGAACTAGCAGAAAAGATGTGGACCTCCCTGAACTAATCCTGCTGACCTTTTAAACCCTCTGTTGAGGGAGGAGCAATGGATGACTTACGGGTAGAGTAAGATCCTCCCTTCAGTCCAGCATGTCACATATGAGGAGAAAGAGTCAGGACCCTGCTGTCACTTTTAACAATTATGTCTCAGACTGGGCTCTGATCTTTGCACTATAGTGCCTCCCAGTCTACATTGGGTCTCTGCTGCCCTCTCCCTGCATGTGAACTTGCACCAGGTTGAGGGTGCTCCAGTTTCATTGATTCTGCATATCTATATCAATTCAACTGATACAATTTGTTTGTGCGTCAGTGGTCTGTCCAGACCTGGACAAGCTTTCCAAAAAGAAAAGTAGACACTCACCATAAAAAAAGCATAAAAAAGCATTAAAAAAGTATAAAAATTAAAAAAAAGCACATAGCCAAAGAAAATGAAAGAATTGTTTCAGGGCTGCCTGTTTTACTCTGCTGTTACCTTGTTTTGTTTTTTAGGTTTTTGAACTAGTCAGGCAAAACAAGCATGTTCAATATGTCACCTTGGGCTCTGGGAAATCGGGAGAGGCACTATTCACCAATCATTTCAGGGACAAGACAAGATTAATTGATTGATCGAGAAAATAACTGGCAGAATAATCAATTATGAAAATAATCATTAGTTGCAGCCCTAATTAATCATGCAACCCTGTAAATCGTTTACACAGACTTTTACTCACAGAGGCAGTGACAGCATTGTTGTCTAAATATAAATGCAGACACATATGACTAACTGACTGCAACCTTGTTAATCATTTATAAGTAAAACAAACTCCAGGCAACTGCCAAGATGATGGAAACACAATTCATTGTACTACAGAGCAATTATGTGGATCATTGTGTTCCAAAAATAAGCTCTAAGTGTGCATCATTATGCATGGCTACCAAGGTCATTACGCATTCTGGATCTTTAGAGACATGAATCCAACTTGCCGTTGGCGGCACCTTGGGTGTTACGTTTGTACCGTTCGGTTTTCACCTCAAGGACAAGAATTTCTGTTTTCCTGACTGAGGGAGCCAATCAGGATTCCCCTTCCCATTAGAAAAAGTCACCGTGTCATGGTGTGGTCTGCTCTTTGTGTCAAATGCAGCGCAGTGAGCTGCTGTGGCTGAGGTGACTTTAATCTGCCCCATTTTATGGGCAATTAAAATTTGTTGTTTCTGCTTGTTATTATTTTGCTTATTGGTCACTGGGGCTGTTTGTTAAAATCTCATGTAAACTACATCAGATACAGTTATTTTCAGGCACTTTTCTTTATTTAAACTGCATAGTTAAAAATCCGGAATATTCCACTTCCTGTATGATTTCTTTTCCAAACATTTACCACAGCTCATATTTGATTTATCTTTGACACAGAGAACCATGAACTGTAGTGGAAGGACATGAACACATACAGAGACACACAGCCTCTAGCAAAGTAACATCAATTGACACGATTTACTAAACTTAATCTCCTCATATACTGGATAGCTTGTACAGTAACACCTTGTGCATACTGTATAGAAATGTTTTATTTAATAACTGGCCAATAATTAAAACTCAAAAAATAACATTGATAGAAAAATCTAAATATTAATGTGCAAAATTTGGTGAAGCTAGAATGTATAGTTTGGACAAGATGACCTGCACCCTTCAGACTCACCTTAAAATTTCACATATGTTGGTTTAGATTCTCATTCATTGAAAGTTCACCTTTGCATGAAAATAACAACAACAACAACAAAATTGTAGAAAGGTTTGGTGGACCTACTATGTATACTTTGCAAGATATGCTGCAGAAAAAACAATGATTGCGAACTGAGGACGGAAAAACTGAAAATTATACCCCCTGGGTCATTTTTATTTTGGGTGATAAAAAAACAGAAGACAACTAGATGGTAAAGGATACCATGATTCCACTGAACCAAACTTTTATACAACTAAACCAACTAAACATTATAAAAAAGGAGACCACTGATGGTCATTTTAAAACATATGTCCATTTGCATTCATTTACATTTCGATGACCCTGTCTGCTAATGCTGCTGCATTTTCCATAGTGTTTTTAAGTCAACCCGAACTTAGGTTGTGGTCCACTCAAACGATGTAAATAATGTTAATCATGGTCGAGTGTTTGCTGAATGACTTCTCAACACGGAGCCTGGGGCCAGCATGTAGCACTAGAAATGAGTGGAATAATTCTCATCTCTTCAGCATGCCTGTAAGAGCTCAGCTGCAGGGCTCAACTAACTCGGCGTCCAGTTACCTGGACACACTTCCACTCACCCGACAATACACGATCGTTTGGTGCTAGGTGATGCATGGCAGATCAAGCACAATGATCCTGACCTGATGTCATGTTAAAGGGGACTGTTTACACACTGTGGCTTGTCTGTGTGTGCCGATGCTGCAATGTCTTGTGCTGTCCTTGACGCGCCTAAGTAGCACTGTCTGGAGGTGACTGGAGAGAAGCAGAAGAAGAGGAGATAAAGAAAAGCCAGGCGAAGGAGCAAAATCTCACTTTGTGCGGTACAAGATATTTTGTTCTTTCATCTCTGGAGTTATATGAACTGCTTGTGGCTAGTGGAGGTCTCAGCTGTGGTGAAAACAGGCCCCAACTGCCCCACTCCTTAACAATCTACTCCACATCTCCAAATCTACCATCTTTGCCCTGAGCAGCGACAAAAACAAACAGAATCCTCTTCCTCTCCACTCGCTGCAGTCTTTGTATTTCATTTCCTCTGAGGAAGAAGGCTCTCTTAAAATATTCAGCTACTTTAAAGCAGCATGTCACACTGACCAAGCTATTTTCTTTGATGAGCTCTAGTCCTGATCTTTCAGTGACACATCTTCTTCCACCTCCAACGCTCCAGCGAGGTTCGCAACAGTTAAAGAATCTGGGGGAATTGCCCGGTTTCCAAGGAGCTCTTACACGTCAGGCGTAAAAATGGAGCTGTGTGACACTGTGGTCAAATGGATTTCTTCACACACACCTTTAACATGCCGCTGGGCCACAATCTCAGCCCCAAGCCTTGGCTCAGTCTGCACCACCTACAGTGTAATTCACTCTTCAGCTAAAGCTAGGTAGTACACCTGACCCCAACAGCTCTGGCCATCCCTTACTGCTGACCTCCAGCAAGGTGCCAATGAAACATGTCCATTGAGTGGTGAGCTGAACAAACTGCCTCACCTGGCTTCTGTTCGCAGCTGAGCATTTAAAAAGAAGAGTAAGGCGGGGGGCTGCAAGGATATGAAAACTAAAATTCTTATTTACTGACAAATTCTGATATGATGGAAAAGGATAGCGAGAATCAATCACACAGCAAATATGGTGTCTAGAAATCTGCTGTGCTCAGTCCTAATTCTAAATTTGATATTTTGGAAAACTGTACTTGTAGCAATAATTTAAATGCACTTCCACTATTCAATGATGGCATTTTAGAGCAATTCAACATAATAGGATAGAGCTTAATCAATCCCTTTGTGCGGCGGGCGAATGGTCACAAGTGCGCAGGAATGTCGTTCTAAGTCAGCTGATCAGATCCGGTATATAAGCTTTATGAAATCTCGCGAGAACATGTGGGACATAAACAAGATTGTGCAGCGGACCGATGGGCAGCAAGAGGAGATCGGAGCTGCTTGAAATGAAAGCTACTTAAGAAGGTCTAGTTGTCACAATTATGCTATTTTTGGAGTAAATCCCACTGGTTTTAATGGACAGATATTTTTTACTGGCATTTTTAGAGAGAAAAAAAAACAATTTTAAAGAGTACATGATGTGTAATTGCATTATGTATGTCATTTAAGGCTAAAAGTAAGAGGGCGAGGGAGCCTTGATACCCAATGTAGAAAAAAACCCTGAACGCATCATCCAATAACTAAAAAAATAGTGTTAATTCAAAAAAAAAACACTCCCTTCCTGTGCAGGTGTAATAAATGTTAAACTGACAATCTGTAAAATAACAAAGAATAACAGCTTGTTACTGCGTTCATACATCACTATAAATAAATGTGAAATATAAAAAAAAGTCTACTTGTTGGTGAAAATGTTCCTTCAGTGACTTGACAGATGCAGCTTATAATTTTAGTAAATAAGCAGGCTACATCTAGGAATATTACAAAACAAAGGAACAACAAGCACATTTTTCTCAACAACCATTTCTCCTCTGAGTGTCTCAGTCATTGAAATTATAACAGCTACACTGCTTGAAAAAAAAAAGAATAGAGAGAACATAGTTCCAGTTTTACAGGGTCATAAAAGCTTATTATAGCTTTAGCAGTGTCACTCTGATCTTTTCTCTCTCTCTTCCTTTACTTCTCCAACTCAGTGAGAAAAATTTGCCTTTTCGTCCTGCAAATATTTTGACCTTTATAAAACGGGGGCCAGTGCAACTGCAGTTCTTTCAAGATTCAACTCTTCTTAGTTTCCGTAACCATTTCTTAATCCCCTCTTTCCCTCCCTGTCTGTGCGCTCTCACTTGTGCAGTGTTATGACATTTACATAAATGCACATGATTGAACAAAACATGACAACTGGTGGACCCAGGCAGACCTTCTAGCATTAGACAGCCCGCTCTCTGTCAGGCGAATCTCTGGCAGCGGTCTGGTGTCTGACTCCGCCTCCACCCCCAAAACAGCAACACCGACGTCAACAATTGTGAGCGTGAGAAATAGGAGGCGCGGGGAGACTGTGTCAGATTAGAGTCCATTGCATGAGTCTCACGCTCACTGTAGGAGATTTGGCCTCGGGCCGCGTTCCAGATTTGTGGGAGTTCCAGGTGTATCCAGTTTATCAATGCTGCTTCTTGAGTAAGACCCTTGCCCTTCCCTCTCTGAGAGCAAAACAAACTCAAATCAGACTACAGTTAACGGACATTCTGCACAAACTGCACTCCACACGAGCTAAAAATGATAGCTGGTTAATAAATGATCATTTAGCTGCCCAGCAGAGTGAGAACGGACAACACTATTCCTACTCACTGCAGTTGGAAGGAAAAACAGCGTTTTACAAACACTAATAAATCAGTGACTTGTCTATGTCTTGCATAATCATTCATGAGTTGTTCATTCAACAAAAACATCGGCATGAGGTTCCAAAGATTAGTGCTAAAATATAGAAAGAAAAAAGTAGCTAAAGTACAGACTGACTCATTAACAGCATTTTGTTTCCAACAGTGCCTGGTGAATGAATTTATAAAATAATAAATAAGAATAAAAAATGTGACAATACAACTTAAATGTGAAATTAATTACAGATTATACATTTATGGGAGGTAACAGTGGCAGGTTATCATTTTAAACTGAATTTCTTGTACTTAACATTAATAATGCTATATCAAAAACACAATTCACACACATATATCTATCGACTAAGTAATTTCATTAATCTGCAATTATTTCTTCCCACTGACAACATCATATAGCATAGAAGATGTGCTATGATATTTGACATTTAATTTGCATGTACTTGTACATCAACTTGACTACTCAAATATGATCAGTTAAAACAACCTCTAATAAGCCAATCGACAAAATCTCACCAGAAAAAGTTAACATAGCTACAGAGACAAATACTATTGTATTTATTTATAAGAAAAGCTGGAATTGCTGCCATTTCTAATGACTTCTCTAAGATTTATTTAACTTTGTGGTGCTGCATCTGCATGAATGGGTCCCCATTTTGCACCTCATGCACTTGCGTGTGGATGTGTATGAATACCAATGATGGGACACACGTTCCTGCCAATTCCTTGGTTTCACTCATCAACAGGTGGCGGTAACATGCAAGTAATCCTGCAGTGCCTCAGCAAAGCAGGGAAGAAGAAGATTGCAAGCCAGTTGTGAACGACGCTGGATTTAAAATACTACTAAAGTTTATTTTTTTTAAATGGTGCTAGGTATTTTGATGAGTTTTACAAGAGAACTCCACAGACCACCTTTAATCCGCTTTTATTTTGAAGGTTCTGTGTGCATCGTGACTTGTAGGGTAATCAGAAATCTCTGATCCCGAGACACACGAATGAAAACCCCAAGCTAAGGTAAAACTGGGCCCAGATTAAGTCCTGCTGAAGATTCTTCAATACAAACCTTTTTTTGTTCTTTAATTACATACTAGACCTCATGCTAACAATAATTTCCAAGTGCTTCGCCCAGAGCTAAGGTTTGCTTTAGGCTTCATTTTATGTATGTGAGAAGAGGTCAAAATGACATAACATTTAATCTACAGCCAGGGCTAAATTTTGCCCTGGGCTTTAACATGTGTAATGTGAAAATGGCTTAAGACCCAGAATGCAATGCAAGCTAGTGAGTTAATAATGTCAACTGCCTGTCTCAGAGCCATAACATACTGCTCAAACCTATCTTGAAGATGGTTCATCTTAAGCCCTGTCCATTTATATTCACACTGCAGGGTCTTGCCATTAGTACATAATAATTAGAATAGAGTTAGACATTTTCTAAATTTCAGGCAGCATGTGGAAGATCTGTTAAACTTCCAACATCCCCCTTGTCGCATGGCATGTGTTAGCTCATCATGCAGTAATACAAGACATTATGTTTGTGTATGGTACAAACACACACATACAAACAGACCCACACAACAGTCATTTCTTGTCTGTCTGCGCAGAAGCCAACCATAGGCAGCACAGAGCTGCAGAAAACAGGCTTAGACACACAGTTCTACATGAAAACCCCTCTTTTCCATGAGCTGATCCTTCTTTGTTCTGCATAAATGCCAATTACATAATTCTCTCTGGCATGCAAATCAGATTAGATGAGGCCATGGCAGATCACCTATAGCACTCAGTCTTGTACCGCTTCCAAATCCACAAGAATAGAACATTTTGGGAAACCATATTTTTTATGAATTTACAAATCAAATCAGCTTTTAATTCAACATACAATAGATTAAATACAATTTTTAAGGCAACCAGAGTTACTGCCTCAAATTTTTTATACCTTCGCAAAGACGACATGTTTCTTGGAAAGATAGTAAAAATGGTACAATGTGGATGCTTCATATACATTTCTAACCCGGCAAGCACAGAAAATCTATACAATCACCAGAGTTTCAAGGTGGGTATCCGTGATGAGTGTCATCAATTCAGTATCCAACCAGATGTAAAAACATGATCACAATGTCCCCTTCAGTTCCTGAGTTATGGCGTTGAATAATGGCCATTAAAGTATTTTTACAAAACATTATGTCACAGTGAAGCTGACCTTTGACCTTTTGGATATAAAATATCATCAGCATAATTTTATTATAATAGACATCTGTGTGAAATATTGCGATGATTAGCTTATGAATTTTTGAGCTAAAAATGTAACTTGTAAAGTCACAATGGCCTTGACCTTTGGCCACAAAATTCTAATCAGTTTATCATGGACTCCAATTGAACATCCGTGCCAAATTAGAAAAAAACTGCCTTAAGGCATCTCTGAGATATCGCACTCACAAAAATGGGACAGATGGACAACCCGACAGCCCCAAAAAAAATAATGTCTCCAGCTATGAATGTCAGCAAAGGGAGGCACAGAGTCATCGTTTTTATCATTAATGATTTTCATGAGGTGGGACTATTTTTAATGCAGGACATATCTGGTACACACAAGCTGATATTTGATTAAATAAAACACTATTTGAAATTTGGATGATGAAATATCAAAGGTATTATAAAATGTGAGAGATGTCCAGGAGTATACAGGACATAGTGCATCAGGGGAATGTTTGTATGCTGAGAATAGACACTGACATTCAGCTTATGGGCACCAATACCCAGAATCATGCTGGGAAAGGGAACAAATGCAAATAAGCAAATCGAAGGAAAGTGACACTTTGCTGTTGGCTGTGGGAAGCCATCAGTAAAATGTTGCAGCAGTGCACAGTGCACTCAGGAAAAGCACAAAAGGGCTCTGACTATGCTGTTCCGTATGTGTGTGTGTGTGTGTGTGTGTGTGTGTCTGTGCAAGGGCACGTGTACTTCCCTGTGTGCACATGGGTGCTCGTCTGTGTTTGTTTCAGCCCGGGGAACTAAAGAGCAGAACAAACCAGAAGTTGCCTGACAGCAAAAGACCCTGCCCATTGTGAACTCTGAGGATGCAGGGACAGCTGGTGGAGAAAAGAGGCGAAAATAGACAGAAATGGAAAGCGCAGAAAAGGATGCCGTGCCTGCGATGCATTACTCATGATTCTGGGAGGAGCTTGCGTCAGAAATCTGTATCCTCTGTATGAGGAAGAACCTGCTATGAATGCGTGTATTTATTGACTTATGTAATATGCGATGAGAGGCTGAAAGTGGACACACAATAGACACAGAGGCTTAGAGGATTCTAGATTCTGAGAAGAACCACTGAGGAACATCATGAAACGACACAAGATAATGAGCTACATGGTCTATCTGAATAGAATTTTCTATGTCTCTGCAAATATGTTGATAAATCTGAATATCCAAGCATTCACGCTCAAATGCACAGGCGAGGAAGCAATATATGTATGTTACAGTTTTCATTAATAGATGCAATCCCAGGCCCACATCCCTCCGGGCTCTCTTTTGTTAATGCTATTATGAAGCACACAAGACCAGTGACATTAACTTGAAATTCAGCTTCCCTCTAAGAACATAAGAATGCTAAAAATATGTAGTGAAAAGAAATGACTATGAATGGCTCCCGGAATTGTCTTTCTTTATATTGTAGTCCATCATAATTTGAGTCATGCTTCTATTGAAACCACCAACTGCCATTTATATAGAGAAGCTATTTCCTTTAGAGATCAAGAGTTCGAACATATGAACGTCCTTAGGTTTCCTCCTATGCTGGCCCTCAGCTGAAAAATCGACTCCATTTTAGAGTGAGTGTTTAAAAAAAATACTCCTAAATTGTGCCACAATGGAAGTTCAGTGAAATTCAATTAGTTGACTTATGCATCCACAGACAATACACTGACAATCCCTGCCATTTGTGACATCTGGATTGTGCATGAGAGATGAAATCCTTAATGCAATAGCCAGTGGATATACAAAAAAAAAAAAAAAAAGTAAGAAAAAGAAAAAAAGCACACACACACATATTGCACCATAATAGGTTTGATGCCTCTGTCCGCCCTTTGCAAAACCAGCAAACAGAGCAATGTGTCCCTGCTGTAGGCCTGGCCTCGGGGTCTTAGGGACAGATATAGACAGATACAGATCTATAACCTGCAGTATCAGGGCCTAATTGATGCAGGTCTAGCATGAAGGAAAAATCGACACGACAGGCATCACCACGTGTGACAAGCCTTATCGCTTTGTCTGTGTCTCCTGGCTAGGAGGGGTTAAGATGATGTCAACCCGTATGCGTCGTGCACAACTCATTTTGCTTTTTGTCATTTTTTTTGTTTAACAGCGTATGAAATTGTTGTGAGGCTCTTCTGTTTGTGAAGCCTGCGGAAGGCGGAGCTTGTCAAAACGGTGGCACAGATTGTGGCACCGAATCCCGCTTGAGTCGCAAAAAAGCCCAGCAGTGTGAATTTGAAATGCCTGCTTGGAATACCCCCACAGATCAGCGATGAAATGTGTTACAGAATTTGCGAGAAACATCTGAAACACAGATGTCTGACGGATGTTTCCCATAACACCATCCCCTCCTCTGACATGGTGAGCTGTCTCTCTCCCGTTCATCTGCTGATGCTCAATCAGGCTGTCCGATCCGGAAGCATTTCCAACCACAATTTTATTTTATTTTTTATTTTTTTCCCCAAGCAATCAATTTTACCTTGTCGAGAGATAAAAGCTTAAAGAGTCACATTTGAGGCAAGTTGGAGCAAATGGTGATATGAACTGAAAAAAGGACGACAACAACAAAAAAAAAAAACACCAAGTAGGGAAAGAGGCAGTTGGGGAATAGCTGGATAATGTAGGTATAAACAGACAAGTCTGCATCTAGGAAGGCTCGACTGAAGCTCATTCTCATCTTAGCAGAGTTTCCCCCACTGCAGGAGGGACTTCCAACACCTTCAGCTGCAATATAAATGTTAATAGAGTTCAGGGAAAGAAAACGAGGCGTAAACAAACAAATGTGGTATTCCATGCTTTGGGGCAGCGGGAGGGCCCAGCCATTGAGCAGTATGTCTGTGCTTGTGTGTGTGTTTGTATGTGTGTGTGTGTGTGTGTGTGTGCTTGCGTATGCATGTGCTACGAGAATGAAGAGAAGAGGGGGAATAAAGATTGGGCTTCTCATATATTCAGTAGGATCCAGGCTTTAGTGGACCTCCAGCAGTGGAAGCCCCCCGAATCACTTTCTAAAAACTCTAGTGAGACAGTCGTAAGACACCCAAATCTTCTTCTGTATCCTCGAAATAAAACCCAGCTTTGAGGTCGAGTGTTGCTACGAATGGAAAATCCACTGTCAGCGGCACTGCCACCAGAAACTACACACGGTATCCAAAAACCAAAACACAAGTAGGTCTCGTTTTAAATGGAGTGCTTTCTAAAATATCAAAGTATATCAAAGGTACAGTTTCGAATAAGGCCCGCCTCTGCATGGCTAACTTCTGAAGCTCCGACGCTCCTTTTACAGTACACAAATGCGGGACAGTGGAAAAGAGAGAGAGAGAGAGAGAGAGAGATGAAGGGTAGGTGGGTGGTAAACGCTCACATCCTCATTCTAAGCACACAGGCAGCCACAACTCTCCATCCTGACTTGTTCAAAGGGTTGGCAACCTTCAGACCAATTAGACATCACAGGGCAGCCTGCACAGCACCCAGTCTCATATGAACGGCTCTCCATGAATTTTTAATCAGCTATAATTCAAGGATTTAAATAAAGATCAAATTCTTCCGGCTGCACTGCAAAGAGGTGTCTGCCTGTGTGTTTGTGTGTGTGTGTTTGTGTGTGTGTGTTTGTGTGTGTGTGTTTGTGTGTGTGTGTTTGTGTGTGCACGTTTTTAAGCGATCAAATGGAAGTGAGTTTGCATGAATCTGTTCATCTGTTTCACTCACTCACTCACTCCCCCCCCCCCCCCCCCCCCCCCACACACACACACACACACACACAACCCCACCATCCTTAACGTTTCCTCCTCTTACTTTCTCACTCCCTCTCCCTCAATCCCACCTGCCAGTGTTAGGAGCAGAAGCCCGGCAGGTTGTCTAACCCAGAGCAGAAAATTTCCTGACTGACTGGTTGACTGGTTGGCTGGCTGAGTGGCAGCATGTGAAGAGCAGGAGACAGATCTGCAGGGAATCACTGACAGATGTAATTAATGAGGTCATACTTGGAGTTGGCAGTCCCCTTCATATCCAATTCCTGCCCATCACAAGCGAACACACCTGCAGCTCCAGCACCGTAAAAAAAGAGACAATACCACTTCACAGCATAGAGGGAACAGAGACTCCTTTTGAAAATGATTCTGAATCTCAAAGAATATTTTACATGGTGCAAATATTATCTAAACTGCAGTGGCACGGAGGAAGAAGTGAGGGGTGGAAAGTGAATTGGTTACATGTTGGTTACAAACACTAGAAAGGATCAAAATGTTTTTTTTTATTTGTAGCTGAAAGCTTCTATTCTTGAGATGTATTTCATACTTTTTACCTCATAATTGAATATTGTTTGGGCTCTTCTTCTGCATCTCTGTTTTTCTCCAGTTTTTTATATTTTATGGTTAATATTTTTTCTCTTTTTCTTCCTACTCTGATAGTCTCTGGTCATACTGTAATAATGTGCCCATTACAATTTAATTTGTAATGAAGTCTAAATTCCAATTTTTGCTTTTGCATTTTTTTATTTATTTAAAAAACATCTGCTAACATTGGTCTCTACACATCAGTGTTTCATTGTGATTTTTTTTTTATTTTACAAAAACTATGCTTACCTCAAGAAAAATCAAACATTCAAAAAATTAAATCTGGCAAATTAGCCCATTTCTAAAATGCCTCGATTTTAGTTTCAGTCACGCTACCCGGGGAGAAGGCGAAGGTACGCCCCTTCCAGACGCCAATCGGCACTGACTTTATAGCAGACAACTGAGGTCTCAGGGTGGACTACCAGGGTCTCAAGAGACTGCTTGGAAACTCGCTTGGAGCTCCGCCCCAAAAACCAACCTCACCCTTTTCCCCACCGAAAAAACGGGCAGACGCGGGCCTGGTACTACCATTCCACCTTATAACCCCCAGCACTGCGAGGAAGGTGGAAATGGTCGGATAATGATTAAATAAATTTTATGAGAAATGGGTGAAATAAGAGTAAAATGACCAAAAACATTGTTTTGAGCTAGACTAGATTGATTGAAATGGTAATAATAACTTCATGTCTAAAAAGACTTCAATCTAAACACTTTTCATTGACCGGAACTAGACTAAAATATTTATGGGTTTCTTTATGGAAGATTAACTAAGACTAAGACTAAAATGCCCAGACTTTTAGTCAAGTAAAATTAAAAAATAGTAAGGAGTAAGGACATTTGATTACAGCTTAAGGGTTAAGACTGGGACTAAATTAAAAACGCTAGGACTTGCATTGCAGCGAGAGCATAACCTGCACCCAAACGTCATCCATGAGAGTTCTCATTTGTGCGGCACCGTCTGCACAGCTCTCAAATCTAGTTTATCATAACAAAACATAGGGAGGCACCATCCTGTGGCATTAAGATAATTAGCTGGTTCCTTCTAACTGCAGCTGCATTCTGCTATCTCACCTGACAAAAGCTGGTTCAGTCGGTTTGAATAAAATGAGCTTGTACGCCGCAACTGGCCGGCAAGACGAAAACCCCGCCCACCCCTACAGCAAAGCATCAACAACAGCCACCTACGTAAAACAGCGGTTACTTAAATGTTTCCACAGTAACAGAGGCTAACTGAGATAAACAATATCACATGAAACAGTAATAGGCACACGGATCCAGAAACAATGTTGTTTGTGAAGTAAAGGTACTTCTGCGGTATACATGCAGCGCAAAACCCATACAGTTAATTATGCTGAATGTCAATGAGTATTGCTCCATTTCCACCCAGACTATATTATACCATCTCCTGGCCTGGTTTCCAACTTCATGGTGGAGAGTGTTTATTACCTGTAAACAAGCAGGAAAACAGCCTTTGTCACGTTTCACTGGGGCTCCCTCACTCATCACTAATATGTGAAAATATGTATTCAGGTCAAAGATTTCAGGCCTTCCCTCGAGACCCTTCAGTCTTCAGTCTTCCTTAATGCAAACATGCAAACATATGCAATAAAGTACACACATTTCCTGGCAAATACTAAAGGAGAGCACAGGACTAAATGCACATACAATACAGGACACACAGGTTATGATTCACGGTTTGCATGAGCATGTGTGTCGATTTACATTCACACAACATTTTCCCCCTCTCTGCACATGAGACCGACCAGCCATTTAGCATCAATAGAAACACTTAGTAACCCTGAAAACAAACAGGAGCCTTGGCACTGCTCTTGTCATCCATCACCTCCTCAGTCTTGCATAAAAAAACGCTTAATAAATAGCATCATCACGTCAGAGAGCTCTCAGCTGCGCGGCCTCCCCTGCAGTTCCAACCTATTTTTTTCTCCACACTGCCCTGTTATCCGTACTTGTTTTACATGTTAGGGTTCTGGTGACTCCGTCAAAATGCCCGATGAGATTCCGTAGAATGGTTTAGGATGAGCTGCGGTGAATTCAAAGTCATTCTGATGGTGCATTTTAGCCCTACAGCAAGGTATTACCATCCTGATTAGAGGGGTCTATTTTAAGATGGAGAAACCCTTATCTGCAAGGCACAGTAAACCATTGACTGAAACGGAATCAACAGATAACAGAAGACAATTGAGTTTAAGAGACCTGACAATATATTGCAACTGGCCATTTGCAAATGATGTATTTACCATTATTAAGGGGGAAACATGCAGATTGCACACACAGATCAGCGCTAACATTTAATGGGTTCTTTACGGGACCATTTGCTACCACTCCACAAAGTTTTGTGGAAATCAGTTCATTAGTTTGTGAGTAATCCTGCTGACAGCTAAGAAGAAAAAACAAGCAAACCAACGAACGGTTTTAATATTTTTTTATACACAATATAATAAGCAATGAAAAGCTTCATGTACAGGAATTCAGCTCAGTTCTGATTGTCATTATATTTCTATTATAAAGATCCACAACCTGAACCTTTGGTTGCACCAGTATCACTTCTAATAACTCATTCCTTATGTTAAAAAAAAAGTCAACTATCCCAACTCTTGTGCTTCAGCCAACTGAGGTAATTGTTCGACTGTTTCTAAGCACGACGGAAACAAAAGACTTCAGGTGTTGTAGCTGGTTTTGGCCCTTTTGGAGTGCCGCAGACTGCATCGCTCCAAGCACACTGGCAGTGCTGCAAAGTTAATTAAGCAACAGTATTTGAACATAATTACAAATAATCCTTGAAACTAAGCACAATTATCTTCTAAAAGCGCCATGGATGGGTGCAGAGTAGGGTGAACCCATTCAATATCGCTTATTCTCTCCTTACATACAGCAGCCCCTCCCCGTCTTCTTGATGAAACACTCACCAGGTGTAGTAACACATTTCAAGTGTTATCATTGCTTTAACAAAGCTTTGGCTCGCATTCACGTTTCCTGTTGTTGTTGTTGTTGTTTTTTTAACTTCCCTTTTTCACACTCCACCTCGAAGAGCAGTGTCATGTTTTATCTGATCATCTCACACAGAGCCTAGAGAACATATCGTTTTTATCTGACCACCTCTATCTACCTCTCTTTTTCTCTGTCTTTTTTGCAACAAAACACACACACACACACACACACACACACACACACACACACACACACACACACACACACACACACACACACACACACACACACACACACACGCAACCCTGCCAGGGGAATAGGACTCTACAAAAAAAAAAAAGGATTATTTCTCCCTAATAGCCAAAGGAGAGCTTGCTGTGTCTTTCAGTAGAAATACGGTTATCAATAAGGTTATGGTGTCCTTCTAGGGAAAGGTTGCCTTCAGATGTCATGGCAACAGCCTTTGGAGAAACAATTAAATGAATCAGCACTTAGCGTAGATGAGATCGAATGACAACAGAAAGGACTATACGAGTTTAAATAATGACATGTGGCTGAAATGGTGGAGACAACCTCAGCTTCACCTGCATAAGCACTCAGCTCCCTCCCTCCAGGCTTTTCCTTTTTCTCTGATACCCTTATATAGAGCTATTTCTTTCACTGAGAAAGACACCGGTTAAGCCCTCTTGACTTTACAAAGTTATTTATAGACAAAAAGGTTTCCACAACAGAAAACCGCTGTCCAAAGTAGGAAGGGGAAGGATGGTAAAGTGGTCATTTAAACCCAAAGACAGTACAGTACAACTTGGACCACAACAAAGCAGACAGATTCGGTGCATTGTTCAGGGCTCTACAGTGTACAGAGTATTTCACTCACGAGCTGAATGTAAAAATAGGAAAAACCAGGACATTTATCTACGAGGACAGAGTGTAGGTAAAAAATTACAACCTCTAATAATCATCAATCTGTGGTGACAATGAAACAGGAGCCATCAGGAGACGGCAAATTGTTCAGTGACTTGAATGTATTTAGTCTTCGATTGATAATTATTTTATGACATATTATGATGATTATAACTTTTAAAACACACAAAAAGGCACATGCAATAAATATAGGCGTTCATTTTTCACTGTGCACCTTTTCATATAAAAGCACATGCACTCCTTGGGCCTTTTAACAAGACCTCTTAATGTTGCGAAATAGACAATGAGGCTATATTAAGTGCTGAACAATGGGGTTTCTGAAGTACGATAAATCCCGCAGGGTCCACTAAAGTTAGAGGCTGTTAAGGATTCTGTCCATTGGTCTGTGATGAATGATGGGGTATACCGGGCGTACTTTAGCAATGATAGCTTATAGCTCCATTAGCCTGTAACTACAGAAAAGGGTCAGAGAAAACAGTGAACTCCCTGGCAACATACAGAGCATGGGCTGGCTGCAGTGGCCAAAAAGATTCATTAATCTAAAATGATGAGTCTTGGTCGGTGTAATTAGGCCTCCTGACACAAAGAACCTCACATGAGTTGTGCTGAAGCCCTTTAAGGCAAAAAGAATGTCCCCTGGTGTGCTAGTAGTGGTTAGCTTTGAAGCAAATGGAGCAATGAAGCCGTGATATCATTGTTTACAAGCATGTCTGTATTTTCTTTAGGAGCTGCACTGGGTCTGTGGGAGTTAATCATTCATAGGTAGGGGGTGGCTTTAAGACACAAATGCAACTCTTGCTGGCACCACTGCTACCACCATCACCCACACTTTCTATATATAACTCTTTTTCCATGGCTGTGCCATTTGTGGAGTAGAGTTCACAAGGACACTTTCTAGAGGAGAGTTCTAATCTAACATTGACAGCCAGATCGAAGGAAATATTACAGCCACACCCTGTTTTATAAATATAATACTACTATTATCATTTTAATACTTTGTATTATTCATATATTTCAGTGGCCACACGACCAAAGTCAAGTCAATTTGTTATAGGGAGATATTTGAGACTTACCAATGCCTGTCTGCTAATCCATAATATAAATTTACATGTAAAAAAAATAAATTACTTATTAGGAAGGAAATCTGAACGAAAAGCTAAGGAGAGGCAAATAAATTCTCTTCTTACTCAATTAAAAAGGTATATAAATTGATATTTGACCACTGGGAGGCAAAAAGACACAACCACAACCCTGCACTATAGTTCATGAGGCCAAACTGCAAACAATTCCTCACTTACTCATCCAGCAATTACAGAGCAACACAATCATCCCAGTGGAATCCCTTTTTTTTCTGCTTTTGCTGTGATATGAGAGTCAAATCTTTGAATTTTGGTTGACTCCAGGGCTCCAGATTCAAATGAAATGATGACTTGATTGAAGACCAGACTAAAGAGAGCATGTACAATCCACCATGAAGATGGGATGACCTTTTTTGCTCTGTTTCAGCTGGGCATGCAGAGGCAGTGATGGAATGTACCTAAGACCTGTAATTAAATACAATTTTGACATACTTGCATTTGAGTGTTTTTTTTTGTTGTTGTTGTTTTTTTCCCCCTGCTACTTTAAATTTCAACTCCACTACATTTTGGAGACAAATATTATTCTTTGAATTCCAATTCATTTATTTGATAAGTTTAGTTACTAGTTGTTGTGCAGATAGCAATGCCACATCAGAATCAACGTAGCGTATTATAATATAATTTATTTTATTAGCAATCTCATAAAAAAAACATTCCCATAATGGTAAAAATGCAGAATATTGGATCAGACAATGAGTATACCCTATAATACATACAGTACGTGTATTTAGAAAATAACATTCCAAACTTCACTTCATTCATATCAGATGCTTTTACTTAAGTATTCGTATGGTTGACTTTTACCAAAGTGAAATTTGAGCATGATATCTTTACTCAAGTATGACCTAGTATTTTTATGCCATTGTGCAGAATGGCAATTATCTATAATAACTAGAGCTGCACGACACATTGTTTTGGCATCAGCATCAGTGTGCATATGTTCATCATCACTGATTGATTGAAAAAAAAGAAATCTACGGTGGCTCTCGTTTTCCATGAGTTGCTCTACCAGATATGTCTGTTTGATAGAACAGATCGTTACCTTTGATCTAAGGGTCTTTGTACACATGGAGTTTGTGACGTTCATGTTCTACATGCACATCGTGTGTGGAAGACAAATTTCCAACTACACCCTGATGCTGTGAGGTTCCTGTCACTGCAGGAAGTGTTTCTGTAGTCTGGTGGACGCATACATTTCTCAGTCCAAGCTCCTCCAGATCTGTGATCACACACAGCCGATTTTTCACACAGACACATCAATGCTGATTTGCTTGCTAGATTTAATACACCTGTTGAAAGCTTACTGAAGCTGTGGTCTATTTGTTTTTTTTGCAGTGCTGGTATTTAGTGATGTATATATTTCATTGCAACTTGTTTTGTTTGGCTTGACTGAGTCATTTCATCTTCATTCTACGATTTTCATTTGTCAGATGTGACTCTGGCTGCCAGCCCTCTTCTTTCAAAAGTACCAAAGCTGTAAAACGTCCAAGAAAAATTCTTTTGAAATGCAGTATTTTAAGTCATCAAGTGAAAATTCCTGTATTTTTTCATATTTGCAATATATATCGCAGAAAATAAAAACCATCATATTGTCCAATATTGTGCCGCCTTAATAATCACATTCAAACTCTTACTGGTTGTCTGACAATAGTATGGCCTTAATGTAAATAACCCATGAAGTTACAATGAACATAACTATCTGACTATCAAGACGTTGACAGTATAACTATTATCCCTACATGCGGAGATTTGCAGAGTGCAAAGCATCAAACACTGACTCCAGTTCAGAGCAAACCCCACGTGCATAACATTTGGACAAACGTTACTATTCTTAATCAATCCATTGTTGTGTTGCAGGTGTAATTATTACTGATTGTTGCATGAAACAAACGACTCCTGTACCAAAAAGACTGCTATGTGCCGACCAACGCGGTAAAAACATGTTCACTTTTAAATCCCAACAGTGACAAGTTGTGGTGCATTTAGAAATAAAATATTTCTCCACTTTAAAACATCTTGGATGAGCCAACAACTGAGCAGCTCTGCATTTGCATGTTGTTATTGTTAGAGGCAAGACACTTAAATATGTTTCCATGTAATAAAGTACATGCATTACTGTTCATCCTCTTTGTTTAATTGACTGGTTAATTTGAAAGCATCAATAAATTCTGAACCTTGCTGTTGTCATGTGAGAGCTGTTGCCACAGCCCTCTTAATAACCACTGCCGGCCGTGCCCTGGTTTGCACAACTGATGCTTAGCCTTTCCTTAAAGAACAATTAACAGGGCCATCCAGCCCACACACTCAATTAACACAACCAACTTTTGCACTTCCCCGTCTATTGTGTCCTAGAATATGTCGACTGAATTGGCATGATTCAGCTGTGCTGGTGACGACTGCATCGCAGCAGGCCCTTGTGTTTTTCCCATTGCAGCTATTCTGTTTGTAGCTTTAAAGAGAATATTTAACAGCTTAAGGGATCACCTATCAAATGCATGTCTTTCAGGAGTCTATACAAGATGTAATTACTGCTTGATTTTTGTTCCGGGACCAGACGATTTAAAAACATCTGTTTTACAGAACAGAACTGAAAGACTGAGGCTGGCAGATAAGCGAGCAGCTCTTGTGTAAACATGGATTTGAGGAAAATAGGAAGTCTGGTTTCGTAGTCGCTTCAGTTGCCCTTGATGGTGGGACTGGGTAACTTGTAGGCTTTAAATCAATATTCATGGTAATCAAAAAATCATCTAAAAGTCCTTTGCTGACTAATAAAATGTTGGCTGCCCTATACTGTGTATCGTTAAACACTGTGTCAGAACTGAATGGCAATCAGTTCAGCGTACACTGAATCCACTCTCAAAATGCTTCCACAGTAGGCTGTAAAATGCAAACACATTGTCCTAAAAATAACCCTTATCTTGCAGCAGTCATTATCATTGGGAACACTTCAGAAAACAGCAGCCCCACTGGTGTGTAAATAAACAGCGAAATGTGAAGGAAGAGGCAAAAGATAACATACAGCAGGAAATTCTATCAAGGGGCAGGGTGGGATGACTCATGAAAATAAGTGACTTTATGTGAGGAAGGACAATAAGGAGCTTTGAAGCTCTGAGATTACAGAAAGGTGGCGGATGGAGCAAACCAGGGAGGCTGGGTGTTACGACTGCACTACAGGACATACTGTGCACCGGCTTTAGAACTCACTCTTCTGGAAAATACATGTAGGGCATAGCTTCATCAACCCCCTGGAGGGATGCATCCATTACATTAACACAGCGGGCATAAGGACAGACTAGTGTCTTTGTTACAGTGCAAGTTCATCCTTGTCCCAAGCCAGTACACTCCATTTTGTCATCGTCACTGGATATGTTCCTCGTTGGGTTATATAATCCGGGGGAAAAAAACGTAATTCTAATTGCAGTCCTTTTTTAAAAGTGTGAGATTTAATTAAGCCTATTTCAAAAGACATACACTAGAACTGCTCATTACACTTCACATACATATAGATGCTCAAAAAAATCACTGAAAAACAACTGACGTCACTGCATGATTAGTTGAATGTTTGCAACAGATGCGTCTCAGTACGTCTAGCTCCTAAACACGGGGATGTCTGGTGTGCACGACTGTGCATGACTGCATGTTTGTAGAAGGGAAGAACCTTAGAGGATGTTAGCACCTGCACAACTGCTTGTGTTGGTCGTATCAGCATGAGCCGCATGTGATTGAAGTGATTAAATGTCTATTTCAAATTAAAAATTCTGGTGCTTGAAGCACCAAATGAGCTGAATGGAGCAAGCATAACATAAACCATCAGACCATCCAACCCTTCCCTCACTCCCTTTGTTTTTCTTTTTTTTTTAGAGCTGTGCAGGATTAGTATTATTGGCATTTTTCATTGCAAAGTAAGAAGCAAGTAAGTAGCATATCAGCCTGTGTCTGGATTGCATATAGATGTCATTCTCCACCCATAATCATTACTACACAAACTACTCCAGAAACCAGAAGTATAAAAACTTCTTTTCACAGTCAAGAAATGTGCAATCAAAGAGATTAGGCATTCAGAAGTAATCGGCAACACATTCTACCAACCACTCATTAGAGCCCTTCAAGTCCTGTTTCGGCTACGCAACAGGAATTTCCAAGTTCACTACAGTCAAAACTCAACTTTGAAAATTATCATGCGTACAGATTATATGTTGGCCTTACAAGAAATCAGCATCATTGCTATTTTTATACCATCAAGGGAAAAACAAAACAAAACACATGATTGAAAGTGATTGCTGGCTCTTTTTTTTTTCTAGCCTCAATCAAAAGTGAAGTATTAAGATGTATCTGGCCATTTGGGCTATGTTTAAAATATGACAATTACATTCATATTTGTTTTGTTTTTTTATGTGTGGCAACCTGTGGGTAAGCTTATTGTAAGTGTGGCCACATAAGGTACACACAGGTGAACATATGTGAACACATACTTCAACTGTTGTGTTAACTTAACATGAGGACTGCATAAGTCAGGGTCAGCAGTGAGTCCTCATGAGAAGGGCAGGATGGAACTCTAGACCAGGGGTTCAAATAACAAACTCACACTGCAGGTGGTGTGCGGCTGCAGACAACCCCTTGGCTCTCTACAGCATGCATGAGTGCATCTGTCATGTAAATGGATCAACTAATGACATGGAAAGAGACTCGAGTATAGAAAGGGCCAGATTGAGATGGCAGGTTGAGAGATGTTTTATAAAAGAGATGAGTTTAAACCTGGGGTTGAAATATCAAACATAGCTCCATACAGATGTACAATTTTCAAATGGTAAGGTCGCAAAATTATTATTGCTTGGCTGATGTTGTCTGTGTCAATATAAAAGCAGTGAAGCAAGAAAGTGAGCCATAAAGTCTGTTCTCTGTGGTATTTCTGGGGGATCCTATCATCATCTGACATCGCTTGACGCCGAGATTTTGACTCACTGAACGGGAAATAAAAGGAGAAACTTGGGAACTCAGCCAATCAAAGTTGACAAATATAGTCCTTGCCGAATTTTCCTGATGACAAAGAAATGAGAGAGTTTGCATCAGAGTAATTTGTTTAAAATGAAATTACATAAAATGAAGAGGACATTAAAAAAAATATGGACATAGTGTTGAACATTTATCATAGCTAGTAAGATAAGAGGCAACTTCTAAGTAAGCAAAATGGAATTTTATTGTCCCTTAAGGGAAAATCCTGCCCACCATGTGTGTAAAAACAGGACACAGAGGATTATACAATAAAAAAGCAATTTACATTCATCCTCATTCAAACGTCAACATCACGCAAACACTTTTTGACATGCATACAAACAAAATTGCACTCATTGAGGTTTTCTATACATGAGCTTGAAATGTTTTTACTTTTTTCAAAGTCTTACTTTATTCAATAGAATAAGCACAAAAATAATAATGAAGACAAAGCGAAATGCAGACACACACAGGAATCTGAAGGAACAATGAAAAGAGTGGAGTTTCAACACAGTAACAGCTGAGAGAACAGGTTATTATCTGCATTATAACTATGACTAACTATTAACTGACTGTAAAATCCACATTTTTTACTAAATACATCCTATAATAACAAGATAGAGGTTAAATTTTAACATCAGATTTAAATAAAAAAGAACTAGATGGAAAACAGGTTAAAAAATATATATTGTTTAAGTAC
The DNA here is from genome assembly GCA_037577475.1 of Chaunax sp. Z400. Classification (NCBI taxonomy): domain Eukaryota; kingdom Metazoa; phylum Chordata; class Actinopteri; order Lophiiformes; family Chaunacidae; genus Chaunax; species Chaunax sp. Z400. The sequence continues at coordinate 8,709,039 of CM075201.1, read as the reverse complement.
TTTTGAGCCATTCACATACTTTTTTATTCTACTTCAAAATTAGGGCATCAAATAGAGTTGGGACAAAAAAATCAATAAGTTGTTAGATTACAATATCACAACATTTCCTCTTGCCTATTGTTATTGATGCATTTCCACCAAGTATCAATACTTTTGATCAAAATAAGACTGCTGTGGGTTTTCCAACATCAAGCATGCTACTATTTTGGCTTATAGAACCATTACCTCACAATCTGTTTTACACTGTTTATATATTCTTATTGTAGGGATTCACAAATAAGAAAGCCATCAAAACACACAAAACCTGCTCTTGAAACCTAAACTTTAAGCCAGGGTTTTATGCTTTGTTGTTGCCATACTGATTAAAATTTCAGACCAGGCTTTCAGGATTTGCTGGCTCAGTGGATGTGAGGGTTGGTGCCAAAAGTTGGGATTTCTTATCTTGTAGTTTTTTGCCTCATAATTAAGTTGCAGTCCAGTCAAGGCTTCCAAGCCTTGAAATCTAATTTTTGGCCATTATCTATAGCTCATCTCTCGCTTGTGTACAATGGAGAAAAATGGATTCTGCTAAGGTCTGTCATATGGCATGAAATGCCTTTCATTTTCAAAGTCTATTACATCTAATAAACAAAAAAATAAATAATAAATAAATAAAATAGCAATTTCCTGGAGAAACAGCTGTGTATGAATATTAAAAGAAAACTGATATCATCTTGACAGGCAAATTTCCTCTCCAATAAGTCAACAATATTCAAAATGAGGCATCTTCATACAAAAATAACTCGCAAAATTATTAAAGAGCTTAAATCCAAAGGCTGCCATTTCCTTCAAATGCTTGGCTCAACACATCGTCTCAGCAGTGTGGTCTGAATGCCGTTAGACGAGTCACAATTTGTGGTTTACATCTTGTATGAAAGACCAGTGAGCAGACAAACTCATCATGCCAGTTTGTCTGGAAAACGTCATCAACCACATTAGGTTTCATCGTGTCTCCTCCGTAAGTAGGTTTAATTACTATTTGCTACCACTACAATTTTTTTTTTAAAGTGCAAACATTCCATTACCTCATGCAACAGACAGTACACTGCAGGGATCATCTACAATTTTGCATTTGGCGTCTCTTATCAGAGCAAATAACGGTTCGACTCCATTTTTCAGCGATCAGATATTGTTTAGTTTGTGTGTTAAACTATATGTATATTTTACACGGACCTCATAGGTAACCCTGCACTTCTGTAATTTAGCAGAAACACTGCGAGTGAGCTAATAATTTCACTCCTGTTTATATTCAAACAATATGAGGAGCTGCAGCCAGACAGACTGGCTCAGTAAACAAAGACAACAGCACATTTTCTCATTACCAGGGTACGTGAGGGAGGCCAAGGCACAGAAATTAGCGAGCAAAACTGCAAGGAAAGCAAACCTACCAGGTCACCTGCATCATCTGGCACCCACTGATTTTAATTTCAATATTACCGTATAAACACCGATAGCAAATTGGGTTACATGATGAACGAGGACTACAGCGCAACTTACCTTCAAAATAATGTCTCTCCTCTAAGCGAAACACAAATACTGGTATAAGGATAAATCCACAGTCTAATGTTAGAGGCAAAGCAGTAAATGAATATAATACAGTATGCCCACTCTTACCTGTCTTCTGATCAATCAATCAGAACGCCACTTAATGCTGTGGCTAATATGCTGCCAAGCATCTCAGCATAGGAGTGTGGTCCTGTATATACAGTATAAGACATGCACCTGCCTGAGGTTAACTGCTAAGCACTGCACAAGGAGTATGGGAATAATGTGCACTCCTCTAAGATCATGCTCAGAGCAAGCAGCAAGATTCCTCCTTTCTCTACTCACTGTTTCAATATCACCCCAGAGATACAGGAGCAAATAAGCTTCTTTGGCTCAGCTTATGGTGGGTAGGTTGTTTTTGTTTTTTTTAACAGCCAAACTGAGTGAAAAGAGAATAATGCAGCTTTCAAACTATAATTGCCTCAACTATTAATACAGAGCAGCAGCATCTGGCATCGTTTTCATTTTCAATCCGACTGGTGTGTTTAATTTATATTAATAAAGAATGAATAAATATTGCTTAGAGAATCTGCTCGATATCACAAATAACTTTTTTCAGATAAGAGAAGTGCTAATGGCGAGGTAAATACAGCCAGCGATGAATCCCTGTTGTGCCGTTACGCACTCGTTATGAACAATATGGCACAATTTTCAAAATCTCAGTTGCCATTTTGTCAATGTGCCATTAACAGTTTCCCTTTCAACATATGTCAAAGTGTTTGAAAGGAGCTAGTTTAAAGTCATATCAGATCTTCTTAGATAAGCCGAGATGACATTTATCCCCATCACACATCATACTATAAACTACAGCTGAGTGAAAATGCGTTGTGCAGAGCACACTGCTATTACACAGGCAGACACCCACCGCATCATTTATCCTGCCCATAAATCAGCCCTCTGCTCTACTGCACTGCCTGCTCCTCTTGTCCCGGCACATCTCACTGACGTATCATTATATCTCATATACCTCCACTAAAATAACCTCCACTGAGCCTAAGAGCTTAGTATGTGTGAAGAGGAGAACCACTGCCTTTTTCTCCAGCTGTCTGCTTGGATGCTGTTTTGCATTAGAGCATCAATTAAGCTTGTGAAGTACACTTGTTGTTTTACTGCCTACTATTTGTCTGAGTCTTATGGCTGCAATGAGTAATGTTTGGGGTTATGTAATACCCCATCTCTTCATAGCAAGTCTAATCTTATGTCTGTAATATATCACTGCAGGTGAATGAGGACATTCTGTAATAATGAGTCTAATTGAAGTGCTAAACTGACACTGGGTCCTACATCAAGCTCCACACTGTCTTTGCCGTTTAACTTATGTGGCACTCATCCCTGATTCTGAATCCCACACCTTTACAGTTCACTAATATCTCATCTCCTTGCATATATAGTTAAAGCTGGACACCATCCTCTCCGATCGGATCTCGACTGCAATGACCAGATCTCATCTGCGGCCCTGCAGCACGCTGTGGGATCAAGCCCAGAAAAAGTGAATAATACGCATGTTTCTTGGCAGTCTACAGATAATCTCAAAGGATAAACACAAAGGTACTTTGTGTTGAAAATATTTTTTTTCAACCTTAAAACAAAGCATACAGACACCGTATCTACATTATAATTTAAGTATGATTAAACAGAATTTGTGACATTTTCCTTTGTTCTTAAAAAAGCACCAAGCATGAAGAGAGAAAGAGCAACAAGGGCCGCTGGACACGTAAAGAAGAGAAAGGGTAAAGTTGACTTGCAAGTTTTATATCACTGAGGACCTGGAAAGAAAATACAAAGGGGCATCATTGAATGTACAGAAATGAGTGAATGCCCCATTTGTTGACAGTAAAAAAGACAGTAACGAATGGAAGCTGCAAGGGTTAACATCTGCAGGGATTAGGGCTGCTGCTCATCAGGCAAGCAGGGGGTCTGAGTAAAGCCCCCGGACCCCTACCAGTGGGGGCCGAATCAAGGCTCTGAGTAGAAAAGCAGAAAAGCAGTGCAGCACCACTCAGGCCTGTCTGGGACTGACTCGCTGTGTACCCCTTCACTTACCCGGGACTCAAGGTCTGATTCAAGTGACAATGCCACAGAGAGAGAGAGAGAGAGAGAGAGAAGAGAGAGAGAGAGGGAGGGAGACAGAGAGAGAGATGAAGAAGCAGGAAAGGTAAGGGGCTGGCACTCGAGGAAAAAAGCGAGAAAACAGACATTTTCAGTGGAGGTGAGGAAAAAAGGACCAAAGTGAAAGCTAAAATGGGGAAAATATGGTGCCAATGGCTCCAAATGTGTAAAAGCTTTAAAAAAAAACATCTCAATCCAACTTAATTTCAGCATAAAAGTATCACTTGAATCTCTACTCGACTCCTGTCTACGTATGGACTCTTCTCCCTCTGACTGTCCATGCCTCCCCCGTTATTTCTTAACTCTCCCTCGCTTGGTGTCTCTTCCTGTCTCCACTTTGAAGAGCAGCTGTGTATTTGTTTGAGAGGCTCTTGCATCACACCTGTTTGTTTAAGCTGCAAATGACGCTAGAGACAAAGCTAGCCTGTCTCTGTAGGCTGCCCAGATATAGCCTGTGGTTGCCAACAACACCACCTCTCACCCTTTTTCTTCATTCTCGCTCACCCTCTCCGTCTCTTTCTCTCTCACTCTTTAAATGGGGAAATGCAGAACAGTGAGCCTCGGTAATAATTCCTACAAGCACAGCAGAGCGCTAAATACTCCCAGAGCACCTCACTTTAGTCCCATGGATAATATGTGGTAAAAACACTAAGTGCAGATGCACTCTGGCTCGCTTAATTTCAGCTTATCCTCTCAATAATAAGAGCAGCCTATCATGAGCAACAGCAGACCAGTTAAAAAAAATCAAGGCGATCACTTGTAGGTGTGTATTATCATCTATGAATAAAGTATAGGCTAAAAATCAACAAAGTCTGGATCATAGTGCATAGCATATAGCTCACTGTGAAAAGCATTCACCTCAGGCCATTTAGAATTACCTGCACTTGAGTCTTAGCCAGCACCTTTAGATCCATTCCTACATACAATATGATAAACAACTGATGTGTGGAATTTATTTATTTTTAAGAAAATGCCTCACGCTTTTGATTTTACACTCACAATAGGTCACGGATCAAAGCCCTTCTATCAGCGGTCAACATTATTCTCTCCAAAAGACCTTAGAGGAATCTCTCTGTAACGTCTGCTGAGCATGTCTTTTTCTTTTCTTTTTTTTCAGATGCATCATACATAATCAAAATTCTCCCTCACATGAGCAAGCACGAACAGTCACACATAATCAAAGCTGCACAACGTGAAGACACAAAGAGCAAAGACTGCTTTTTTTATTTGCGCTGTGGAACGACTAGGTGGGCAAAAGGGGAGGTCAAACATTAAAGACATAAATAGACTGTGAAGGTTAAAATCCCGGCTTGTTTTGGCGCCGATAATGAACTGAAAAGACCATCTCTTTATTGACACACCTGAAAGTACAAGCAGAGGCACACAGCTGTTTCCTGAGACAGAAAAGTCAGTATGACAGTACAAGGGATATCCATCAACTTAGAGGTTGGCAACATACTGAGTATTTATGGTATGTTCTGAATGATTTTATCTAAAGAAAGCTTTGCAATCATGTTTAAGTGTTACGTGATCGGTTTGGTTCGTTTGTCTGATTGTTAGCAGGATTACGCAAGAACTAATGGACGGATTTGCATGAAATCTTCACCAAAGATGGACCTTAGTATATCCTAGAGGTGATAAAAATTTGATGATGATCCGGTGAGATATGGGACTGCTACTGCTGGAATAAGGGCCTGTGTCCACCTAAGCATTTTTTTTTCCCAGCTGAAAATGCCAGGTGCGCTTCTGAAAACGGCCAGCTGGGAGCGCTTTAGAGCGCTTTGGAGGCGCAGCATTTTTCAGCTGAGGCGCTTTGGTTGCTATGATACGGAATATCCGCAGAAGTAATTTGTGTCGCCAGTACCTAATTTTGCAGATAGTTTGTTTTATTGACAAATACTGAGTGTAAAAATGGCAGCACAAAGTCGAGTACTTGCTCTGGCCCTGGCTCTGGATGAAGGGAAAGCTGGAGGAAGTAGGGAGAGAGGACAGACCCGCAGGTCTATGTGGGTCCCGCCCTTCCTCCGCTGTGATTGGACGGCTGGGTAAAAAGTGACAGTGACGAGCACCACGTTTCACCCAAAGTTGAACATTTTTTCAACTCGCACGCTACTGCCTTTTGTAGCGTAGTGTAAATATGCGGCGCCTCCATTGCAAACAATTAAACAAATAACACTGGCCTCAGGAAAAAATGCTTTAATGAACACAGGCCCGAACAATTATGTCAATGATTGCTGGGCCTTGGTGGAGGTTTGCGCTCTCCGAGCGCTCATGTTTTGTTAAGTGAATTAGACTAACATCTTAATCTAGTATGAAGCTACTGCATATATTAAACTATTTGCTTAAAACTGGTTCAGGTTTAGTGAAAGAATCATTTGCAGAAAACTGCCAAAAGGCAAGTCTCTGTCTTTTTCTCTTTTTGTTGTTTGTTTTTCCTCTGTCTGTCTTTCTTTCTGCTGCTGTGTGTGCCCCTCAGCTTTGTGTCTCCCTGACAAGAGTGGAATTGAAGTAAGATGTGTGACCCCGGGGGCCTCTCTTTCTTCATTGCCCAGGTAAAATTTTCTCCAAACATTTTTTTCATTCGACGGTCAATTCACTGTGAAGAACAAGGAGGTCTCTTGCGCTCAGTCAGTGCAGCCGTGACCTACACTTTGAGGCAGTAAATAGCAGCCTTCACATAACAACTCAAGCCTAAATTCTTATTAGTTTTCACCAGGTGTTGGAAGTGTGCATGCTCATTTTTTATAGGGGTGTGATAGATGATGGCAAATAACATATTTGCTCTGTTCACATTAATATTCAGCGACAACATTTGCTCTAATACTAGATGCCAACACAAGGGTAAATAAACCATTTGCTGCTTAAACATTTTTAACATGCAACTGTTCCCTTGTCGCGTGACATTTGGTGACTGTGCAGGTCGATACATTAAAACAGCACATTGTAAGATCCATCTCAGTGCTGGAGAAAGGCACGAGTAGCTAAAGTTAAATATCACCCAAAAATGGTGAAACCCATTTTAATTAAGCTAGCCTTTAGAGTTTTGTTAGCTACTTCTACTGAAGGAAGCAAACCTAAACCTGCTCTCCACCATCCCTCTCACCATTTCCACATGTGCCTTCATAAATTACGACTCCTGGCTGCCTTCTAACTGTCCCTCTGCTCTCTTCATGACTTCCAGATGTGCGTCAGTCCTTTCACACGTCAGGCTCCATTATTAAAGCTCACATTAATTCGACAAAAGTAAGGGTCTGCATGTTTTCTAAAAGAGCTCTGTTTCAATGGTGCATAAAAAATATGACACAGATAGGTTGGATCGCCACAAATACTATGTGCCTTTAAGCAGGAAAAGGCACTGTGGGGAGACAGCTGTATGTGGCTTCAATTGCTCCAACCTTGTTATCACTTTATAGGAACAAAATGGACAGATAGGCAGACGGCCCCAGCTCTGACCACCACCTACAGTCCACAGACCAGACCCCCTACTTCCACTCTCTCTCACCTTTAAAGCGTTGGTGAAAGACTCTTGACCATCTTTTTCTCTCATCCTTCCTCTGCTCCTCATATCACGAGAATCCCCCTCCATTTGTGAGCCTAGGCACAGCCTAAGGCAGAGGATACCTGCGACCAAAAGCCTGTAACATGGCAACCGAGTCAAAAGGCCTTCGTGCCGGTTGCACGGCAGGGCGCTGGCATTTACTTACCCCCATCCGCTGCCTGTTTCATCCTCGAGGCCCCTAGCCCCACCCGGGAGCCTAAAAGAAATTCACTGTCCTTGCTTTCTCAGCTGCCTGCCTCTTTCCGAGTTAGAAAAATAAAATGTCCAAAGAGTACAAGCAAACTTCCTGTCCTTTTGTCCATTGTGCAGGCCAAAGGTGCTGTTTATTGCACTCCACCACGTAATTCATGCGTCTACCACGCACATGGAATCTTTTTGATGGAGAAGAAAGTAAAGCCCTATTTCCTCGGTATTATTACTGACTTACAGATACAAACGTGCACTGAGATCATAAGATTCAGGCATTGTTCTCATATTAAGGACAAAAAGAAGTGGAAAAATATGTTTGTCAAGGCATGGAGTTGAGATTTAGGTCATAGTGGACGTTTATTTGTCTGCCTTATTTCCATAAGGCCATCTTTTCAGAAACAGTCAAAGCAGAATGGAGTGTGTCAGAGTCTTTGACCAGCTGCCTGTTGCTTCACAGTTTGTGGGAAAGATCCCCTCCGAGGTTTTAAATGGGTCACATTTTGACTAAACATGTCAGAAGCTATGGTCACACAACTGTATGTTTGTTTATTACTGTGATTTTGTGTCATTTTCAGGAAAAAATTGTTTGTACATCAACTGTATATCTACACATTCTCAGTGTTTCTCAAATTATCACCGAGTCAAAAGTCTTGTTTTTACTCCATATGTCTTACCTTTACTGGAATCTCTATTCAAATTTACAACAAACTGGTCATGTGTAAGGAATGCACCATTATAAAATCAAGAGTGTGCAGAGACACTCTTCATAAAATAAACAGCCTAAATATAATATCCAAAGCATAAAAGCAAATGTGTGCTGAACCTTATCTGCTGTCATCAGAAGTCGACTTGAAAAAGCTTCATGAAGTCTGTGAATCTACTGTTAACATTACATTTATCTTTTCTTCCATAATAGGAAACATAGTGCTTGCATGTAAAATGAACAGCGACTTTTCTTGGCTACAATTTCTTCTCCCTTGAAGTGACACACTGTCATCACGTTGTGCTGTTTTCGATTCATGACACCGCCGATGAGCGTGGCTAATCAAAAAGACATTGTCAATCAAGCAGAGCCGGAGAAAAATATACAATTAAATGGGCAAATGTTTGCCTTTAAAGGATGTCTGATAACAACAATGTAGCATATACTCTGCCATGTTGTTTCACTGTACATTTCCAGGCTTTACTCATACTGAGAATGTGTAACACAGCACATTCGGTACTTTTTAATACTGGGCTATAATTAAAAGTGATAGTTTCAAGTATTTTTCATTCTCAAATATATAAATAGAAGGGTTGCTGTAAAGAGCTGTAAAGAGTTCAATTTATCAAGCTATCTGAGATCACATGAATGGAGACTGTCAACCACACAAGTCTATCACTATCTATATTTCCTGAATAATGAAATAAATGGACTATGTGTGTAAATTAGAATGATTTTGTAAAGCTCATTAGGTCCTTATAATGCTATATTAAGTTCCATTTGACACAAAGACTAGTACATAATGGAGCAAGCCCTTGCAATTACTCAGTTATATCACCACCCCCCACCCCATAACAAAGCCTAATTTAAGTTGGTTTTTTTGGCATTCTGCCTTTATTTAGATAGGACAGGTGAAGGTATAACAGGAAATGGGGAGAGAAAGTTGGGGGATAGACATGTGGCAAAGGCCATGAGTGGGAATCGAACCCACGGCCAACGAGGGAGGACTGAAGCCTCTGTACATGGGCCGCGCGCCTAAACCACTGCGCTATCTGCACCCCACCAGAACTGAGATTTAAAACCAAATTACTTCAAAACAGTCAGGAACCACAACAATATTTTTACGTTAAAATATTGTTTTTGAGCTTTCTGCATCATTTGCATTATGTGAGTTTGAGCTGCATGATTATAAAATATATGGAAATACAAGACCATGATATATGATTATCTATGTTTAATTAGTGCAGCGCAGGATGGAAAGAAAGCAAATCAAACACAACAACATCTTGATGGCATTAAAAAGAAACACGGCCTGCACTAAAATCATGCACCCAGTCTGAATTTACATATTCAATGTAATCAGTGGTGGTGAAGATGTATCGAAGCCTTGGTGTTAACCCACCTGTTGCAATATACAGTCATCCACTATGCACTTCTTGTCACATTCAAGATTTCTAGTTTTCCAGCTGACTGGTGATGCCTCCACTGCACAGTGTAACACAGTATATTCGGAGACAGAGAGGCGTTGTGCTTATAATCTCACTTCAGGAGGTGCTAACCTCGCCATCTTGTCGAGTTCTCAGTGACAGAGGGAGAAGGATTCGTCCAGAGTGAAGAAGCCAGTGACAAGCTCATCGATCAAAGACTGGAAAATGTCAAACGCCAAGTACGAGGCAGAGTTTTTATTCCAGCATCACGTCTGTTTTATCTCAAAGACAATTATCACCAATGAATAAGAATTCTCTTCATCCATCGTACAATTAAAAAACTGAAAAATACTGTCAACTGTTAGAATAATAATATTATATAATAATGTCTAAGGACTGAAACACACTTTTTTTTTATTTGTAGCCATTCAAAAACACTCAGAGCTCCCCCCCCCCCCCCCCCCTCTAACATTCATCAGTCTGTTCACACAATTAAAAGCTGCAAGTTAATTAGTGTGTAACAGTCCCCTTTTTTTCACTTGGAAGTTACCTGTGCTTGACCTGAGAAGCACCTGATTCAGCTGCATACTGTTACTGATGCACGGAGAATGCAGTTGCATCAAAGTTTCGATGGCGTAGTTGGGGTAAGAATCTCAATGAGAGGTTGATTGACTCACTAGGCAATCATCTATATAAGCAGCATGTCATCGGCACGGTGACAATATCCAATCTAACAGCTGAAGAGGGTATGTGAAGGCAGGATTACAAAGCTACCTCCGTGACTGAAAACGTCAGTGAAAAGATTCCCCTGCATCCTATGATGATATAGATTTGAATCCATGAAAAAAATACTAGGAAACTAATGTTTAGAAATGTGACGTTGAGAACAGATGTTGCAGACGGCTGGTGATAAGCAAAATTAGACTGGAATCGGCAAAGACTTTTTGAAGTCATCTGTTTAATGTGCTTTTCTGTGATCTGTGAGATCTCCCTTGCCTTACTTTCTCAGGGACGGACATAGTCGACCAAAGGGCACCTTAAAATGTGTCCGGCAAATGAATTGTACTGTGACTCCAAATGGCAAATGAATTCCTCTGTCTCATTCTGAAAATGGACAGTTCAATGTATAGATGAGGGTCACTACAGATGCCACTTAACTACAAATATTCCACGTAGGGGTGTGCGGTATGCATCGCCTATACGATGATATCTGACGGCTGTTTAAACCATATGCGAGATGACATTATCAAGCGTGTCACTGTCAGCAAACTTCAGGGAAAAAAAGTCAAGACGAGTGAAGCAACAGATGGTAGGACATAAGAAATGCTTTGACTAACGACATCGCGGCAGACATGGTTCTTCTTCTTCAGTTTTAAGTGAATGAATAATGCATATCTTTAAACATGTTGTTTCCATTGGTATGATTAGTGCGCAAAAAAATGAATGTCCAATTAACAAGCGGGAGCTAGTATAATATAAGAATCTTCTTCAAACACATTTTGAATGAAATATAGTCTAATTATCATTATTGACAATATCCCCCAAAAAATATTGATGTATATATTTTTGTCAGTATTGCAATTCTACACTTCCTCATCAACATAGACAAGAGGAAAGACAGGCTATAAAAGGAGAGAATATAGGATAGGTATTACAAGCAACAGGCAGGTAAGAAAGTTATAAAAGCAGCAACAACGAGCGACAAAAAGACGAACGACTCCTCGGTTCTAACCTCGCTTCTTGAGACGCCGCAGTATTGTTCAGTGAATAAATCCATCAGTATTCTGTGTAGAACGACAAACTGTGCAGTCTTTCCAAACTATTTTTAAGCAAACATGAGCTTTACAAAAATACACTGATGCATCTGCAGGACAGCATATTTTTTCCACTTTGCAAGCTTTGCGTTCTTCACAGCACTCACCACAAGTATTAAGTTAGAACTACTCGGAGACTTTTGAAGACATTTAAGAGACTCTCACATGGGAGAGAGTTTTCTCTTTCATTTAGCTTGCAATTAGAAGTTCATCTCCAGCGTTTAATACTTTCATTCCCAATAAATATGCAAGAGCCGACTTAAGATCAGAACGCTTATAGTCTCATATCTGAATTTTCTCTCACAGGCACTTCTGGGAATAAGACAAACATCGACATTAACCTGCTACGTGGACGTGCTGAGCCACTTTCATTCACAAACCCAATGTTTGTTTCACGTTGGACAAATAAAAATAAATACTGTGCAGTTGCTCAGAAGCTCCTCTCTTGGTCCTCTCAAATAAAATCACATTTATATCCTGATTTATGGTACACTCCATGCTGTGCTGTGGTATTTGAATAACACATGTGCAGCACTGTGTAGGGCTGGGTATCATTGAAAGAAATCACAATGCCAGTGCCAAGAGACACTGATAGCAATAGAGTAATTCATTCAATACCAATCCTAGGACTGTAAGCATTCAGTTGCATAAAATGCTAAATGATTGTTAGAATACTTTCAATACACTTGGATATCAATCCTTTCATTCATTCATGTTCTGTAACCCCTTATCCTGTGTAGGGTCACGGGGGGGGGCTGGAGCATATCCCAGCTGACTTTGGGCGTGAGGCGGGGTTCACCCTGGACAAGTCGCCAGTTCATAGCAGGGCCACATAGAACGACAAACAACCATTCACACTCACGGTCAATTTAGAGTCACCAATCCACCTATATTGTATGGGTTTTTTTTGGTGGTGGGAGGAAGCCGGAGAAGCCGGGGGGAACTGACGCAGAAAACCCCACACAGAAAAGTCCTCAGCTGGATTTGAACCCAGGACCTTCTTGCTGTGAGGCACCAGCGCTACCCACTGCGCCACCGTGCCGCCTGATATTAATCACCTCCATCAAATACACTACACTCCGATTCATAACACCACAGACTATATGGGCTGTAAATGCTGCGGTAGTGGGCCAACCGCAGGCAACACTAAATCAAAGAAAGGTTGCGGTGATTGGCTGCAAGAGGAAAACAAATAAATAACCTTATTTCCGAACTCTGTGCACAAAAAGGACAGAATGCAAATATGATAGTTTCAATGCTTGTCGGTATTGGAATCATTAGGTCCTTCCTGAACCATCTGTAAAGTTGAAAAACGTTCTTAGTGAATACATAAAGGCATAAATGTCTCCTAAAATGTATTAGTGCTTCAAAGATCACACAGCTCTCTAAAGTGTCTATGTCTATGTTCAGGTGCTTTATTACTATTTCTTGCTAATGTGTTGGCCTGTGGCAAATATGTCTCTTCACAAAAGTGAGATGAGTCAAGCTTGTAATGTGCAAATTAAACCACTCCAGAGAGGACACATAGTTTCTGTCAGTGGGTGCCATATTGTAATGAAACAAAATAAGATCTCACAAAGAATTTGGGAAATAAAGGGAGTGAACAGAAGGCAACACTTGGTGACAGCACGATTGAAGCTGTAATTTAAATGTCAAAGATATTCTATTAGAACCTCAACAAGCCCCTAATTTTATGAAGCACAACCCCACTGATGATGATGTAATTTGAATATGCTGTCACTTTAAATGTGGCCTTCTGGGACCAGAATGTGGTCACTGACATTTAATTGGAGGACAGAAAAAGCAGCAGAGACAAAAGACAGAGGGGAATTTCCATGACGGCCTCACGTTTTTCAAAGAGATAAATAAAAGATGATAAACACGGATTAGAGAGGCCATTTTGTCTGCAGTCCTCGCTCTTTCTAGTCCTGGTGTCTTTGAGAAATATGTCTCTAAATTTAGCATCAGATTTATCAAGTTGAGGCAATCCAGGGAAAAGGGGGACTTGGGAATAGAGAGAGCAAAAGAAAGAGACAAGGTTGAAAGGTATCTAAAAGACAGGTGCAGCAGACAAAAAGATTGAGGGTAGCGGAGGGGGGAGTGAGGGCATTGTCTGTGAGATCCTGTCCATCACTTGCCACTTTTAGAATGAAAATACATCCCCGCTAATATCCGCCCCACGTACACACACACACACACACACACACACACACACACACACACACACACACACACACACACACACACACACACACACACACACATATAAGACGTGCACACACTGAAAAGACACACGAGGAGAAAGAGATGTGAATTTCAATTAAGCAGGTAAGGAAATTAAACTAGTGTTACAGTTATAAAGTCAACCAAGCAGATAAAGACTCCGATACTGCAAACAGGGCGGATAAATGAGACAGATGGACAGGAGGACTAACTCGTTCACACACACACACACACACACACACAAACACAAACAGACAGCCAGACAGAGAATAGGATGAAAGTCGATGGAGGTCAGGTTTTAAAACTCCTATCGTCTTAATTTTTATTCATTTCCAGTTCCTGTATGTCTCATAATGCTGATGAATTTATTTATTTACTTTTAATGCATTCATAGTTGGTAGCGTTTGCTGTTTTTAATCACCTGTAGAGGTCTTGTCTCCCGACAACGTGACTTTATTCTTATTAACAAACTTTAAGACTCCGGTTTAATCTTGGTTGCATCATCTTCACACATATGCTGTTTTTCATGGGAGTGTTAAGGGTAAAAGAGAGAGCCTTTCTCAATAACAGTTCGCTTTATTGACTATCTGCGGACATTTAAATGCTAACGATTGGGTCAACTTTTAGCGGCAGAGAATTGCATCAATATATAAAGTGGTTTCACTGCTCTGGCTTGTCTCCCTTGCCTGCTCTTCATTGTTGTTTTCCATCTGCAATGAATGGAATCTAGTCATTCACCACACTGTTTTACTGGTGAGAGTAAATTTAGTCTCTAACCTCTGCTCTCTCTCCTCTGGTTTCAAATGTTCTCTCTGAAATTGTCCTTGTTTAGATGGAAGATTTACATGGGATGTAAATACTCTACTCCCCGGTAGCGCTGTGTATACCTGCCTGCCAGGTCTCAGACAAGGACTTTCTGTGTTTGCACTGAAAAAGCTCTGCCACTGCATCAGCATAAATCAGTCAATGTCACAAAAAAAGAGTTAGAGCTTAATGTTTTGAAAGTTGAAGAACTGCTTGGCTGACATTGGTTGCACGTGGTGTGTTTTGGCATGCACATTAATACAAATTCAATATTCACTCTACGGATGAAGTCCAGATGAATACTTGAACACCTTGTCAAGAAAGATCCATCTAAGGTTGGTGTTTATTCATTTATCAATATACATTTGCTCAATATTACATGGGAGATTAACTAGTTCCATATGAGGGATTTATCTGAGTAGAGAGCCATCATGCACCTGTATTCCCTAATGATGTATGTAAGGGCTTCCCCTCTTAGTCAATTAGTCAACTAAGTGGTTTGTGCAGCCTCATTCCACTGAGGTATTTTTATTCACTTATATTTTAAAGATTTTTTATATGTTACATAACTACTAAAATATCTCTGAGGATGGCGCAATTACGGTAAGAGACAATTATCAATTCATTGGAGTCTCGCCATATTGCATACACTGCATACATGGATTAATATGTTGTAAACGTAATTGCAGCAATATAAATGCAAAGCGAACAGAAGGTCAGAGTTGGACTAATTAAAAGTGCTATAAAATTGTTGCATGAAGCTATCAATTAGACATCACAAAATGGTACTGGGCAGTTGTACCAAGGAAATGAATGTGTCAACACTTTTCATTATTGTATGATAACATGGGAGAAAATGAAGTCACAAAATACCGCTACAAGCCGGACTTGACCTGTTTATGCATTACCTCTGCTCGATTATTTCACATTCTCCACTACTCTGCAGCAGCTACACAGAGAAAAGGGGCTTTTATACTCCTGGTTGTTTTTGCATTTCCCTGACAGAGTGTCACAACGGGTCCTCTCTTAATGAATCGAGATGAAAACACAGCAGCGGTGTAAATTCATGGCACTACCACATCTGCCAAGTGCAAGAACATCTTTTTCAGTAATTCTGCGGCCAATGATGCTGCCACAGAGGTGGAACACCTGCGGTGCAATCGTATAAAGGAGGTTGGATTGCAAGGAATAAATTATCATTAGATGTGGCAGGGGCTGGTGTCAATCACAGCCAATTACGCTAGGTCTTCTCACTCACTTTAAAAGCAATGAGCTTCCCACCATGTGGCAAAGACAGTTTCACCATAAATGAAAGTCCAAACCAGCTGCCCTATAAACAGAGGAAAACTGTTGATGTTTATGAGGTGCAGAGTAAGGCATTGAAAATGTACGTACTGCCAAGAGGCATGATGTCCAATTTAAAGTTGTATTAATCTTATTGCAAATATTGAAATATCACAATTGGCATAATAAATCAAATCTGTGAAGCCAAGCTTCACAGATCAACTCTGAGTACTTGGTGAGAATGGATAATGTGGAGTAATTACTTCACTTATGTGTTGGCTTCAATTAAATAGAGAGTGCTGAAGTCCCAAAATCTAAAACAGTAGTAAACAATTCCTTTTGTAGAAACAGTGGCTTGTTTTGTATCAGTGGGAAAAAAAAGGAAAACTGAGTTGTATGACAAGGTCAGAGACACAAAAAGACTCAGAGCTGCATCAACAACTGATGTAAGTGTGGAAATTATGGATGTTATTGTTGGGTGCTCTGTGGAGATAATTGGCAGTGTTGCACATTAACACAAATGGTATCTAGTCGAGGGTTTACATCTATTGTTAGGAAAAATGTATAAAGACATGTTGTCTGCCTAAATAACTACTTTTATTACACTAATTAAACATCAGTTACATGGGTGTTGTGCACTTACTCCTGTGGGTTTTATCACTGCAGCACAAAGTAGCTCTACAATGTTTAATTTATTACTACCAGTCAAAAATTTGGACACAGTTTCCCATTCAAGTGGATGGGAAACTGTGTCCAAACTATTGACTGGTACTGTAATATATATATATAATATATATATATATATTTATATATATATATATAAATATATATATATATATATATATATTTATATATATATATATATAAATATATATATATATAAATAAATATATATATTTATTTATATATATATATATATATTTATATATATTTTTATATATATATACAGCAAGCACAAAAATGACTGCTTTTGTTACAAGGTCCATTTTGTTATTTGCAGCCAAAGCACTCAAATATAACAAGTCGTATTTGTGACTCTAAGCTTGAAGCCACATGAGCATACTGTACTGTATAGAGTGCACTTGGAAACAGCGTCACTCTGGACACAGTTTCATTAAGCATTAAAAGCATTCATTTTGACTATCACAGCTAGCTACAGAAATCAGTATTTGAAAATTGTTCTTCATATATAAAAATACATATCATTGAGAGAAAATTGCTCAGATAATCATACACAGAATGACCATTTTTCATAATATGTCTCTCCATTTTGCGTTGGATGCGCTGTCTGTGCAGCGATGGGGTGGATTTGATGCATCGATCTTGTTTTTGTTTAATGACTCACATGCACACATACTCACATTTCTCTACATAAAACACCCTCTCTGCTCACGTTACATGTGTCAGTCATTTAGGAGCAATATATGTATCTTCCCACTGCTGCCAAATTGTGCTTACATCCGAATGTGTGTCTGAGTTGAATTGAATGCAAAATCTAATCTCTCGGGAACGCACATAAACAGACAAATACAAATTATGGAGAGCCTACATGCACACACAACACAAATTTATACAGATGATAAAATATGATGTGGCTGACATTGCCTCCAATGAAAAATTACTGGCATGAGCCAACATGTCAGCAGTATAATCATGAATGATGTGCGGAAGAGAAAGGTCACAGCTGAGGACCGAGGCATTGTGTAGAGGAATAGCACCCAGACTTAGATGCAATTCAGTATTGAAGACTTGGTGTCTTATACATTAATTCGTTTGTTTTTTCGTTTGTGACCTGTCATCATGTAAAAATAAACATAGGATTCCAGCTCAGAACACGTGATGACAAAAGGTCACCAATTTTAGATAGAAAGATTACCCATTATTATGGAAGTGAATGACAGACCACCCTGCATGTGACAGCAGAGAAAAAGCAGGTGAGGGGCTCCACCATAAATGTGAAGTAGCATGCCCGCCTGTCGATACCTGTGCACGTCTTCCTACCGCGCTTTGATAGAGCTCAATGCTCAGATTCTATCTAGTTGTTCCTGTTACCAACAATAGCATGCAGGTTGTCTGCCACTGGTGCCATTTGGGAGCTATTAACCCCTGCCTGTGCAAAAGCACATGCATATCATTTCAGTGGATCTCACATCCGGTGGAAATCACTGATATAAAGCATGAGGAGAGGTTTGGAATAAATGGTGGGCCTGTGATTTTAATCATTAGCAATTTGGCCACCTTTGCTACTATATTAGATCAGAGCATTGCATCTGTTGGATTGTTTTATATTAAAACTGTTGAAACACTTCTCTCCCATCGAGCTTTTGTATCTTTATATCACATCTGATCAAGTGGGGGGGAAAAAAACATAATTTTGGAATATTTTAATCAAACAACAGAGAATCAAAGTTCTAAGTGCGTTCAGCTAATTACATAATATTTATACATCAGAGTGACAACCGATACAACACAGTCACCTAGTTAAGATATTTTGGTGTGCAACACAAAGCAGCTCATTACACAGCTGCTAAGAATGCCAGTGTTATTTTTGTCAATCCAGTCATGTTTGTTTATTAGTGCTGCACTGTTGGCTGACCAAAACAAACTGATTTTCTTAATGGCAAACATGGACCGTAGGCTTTTACAAGTACAACAAAGTAGCCATATGAGCCAAGCTCTGGTCACATGTATTTTTCAATTAATAAAAAAGGATGTAATGTTGCTACAATATTTCAAAGCCTCGTTATGGATACAGTGACGTGTTGGACACAAACAGTGGAACCAGAAAAAGTCCTTATGGTACAGCGAACAACCTGACAGGCTTGTTTTGCTAAAGGGATCTCATTCTTAACCTGAGAGGCTGATGCCGCAATATAAAAAAATAAAAAAAAAGGGGGGACAACACAAAAGCCGCAGAGCATGAACTGTCACACAATGTCCAAGTGAGAACGAGCAATCTGGCCAGTGAGATTCCAATAGCTTACGCTACACTGACAACTGGATCCAATCATGGCAGAAGACTTCAGTAAACCTGGCAGGCAATCGTCCAATCAGAGGGACACGTCAAACAAAACGTTAAAAGACTTTAGCTTTACTTCTACAATCACAAAAATACTATAGATACTATATGTTTAAAGCCTCACTCTTAGTAAAACAAACACACTATAAAATACATACTACAAATATACTATAATTACCATAATCATGTTAGTCACAATATATCATTTTATATTTTATTCACAACTTAAATTGTGTTCTTTTTCTATGACCTTTTTTTTTTTTTTTTGTAAGACATGCTGGTAATGTATAGCTGAATATCTGCACACATCTTGACACATCTGAGCCTCTCTTGCTGTGGACGGCATATTTCACTGTCTGTTGTACAAATCCCAGACTGCATGTTTCAAGCAGAAACAGGGCGAAGGTGGTGAGAAGTAATGAGAATTTGAAACTGGACAGCACAGTGATATGTCTAACAACACTATGAAACTCATCATCCTTGTTGAGCTGAACGCCTCTTCTTCTCGAAACTTCTCCGGTATGTAATTGAAAATGCTATCTGGAAAAGGTCAGTGTTAAAAAAAAAAATTAGCATTGCTCGTCGGCCCTCTCTAACTGCCAAAGCCCCGTCCTGAAGTGATGATTTTCCAAGTTAAGTGGCCCTCCGCTTCGTTCACAATCTTAGTTATTCACATTAGATGGGAGGAGACTATAACATTTTTTTAAAAAGATTGAAAAAAAAGGATGTTACTATCACGAAAAGGGCAAATATAACTAGTTAATGCATCTGTTCCATAATCACGGTACAGTAATACAGCAGCAGTGGAGGGCCCAGGATCAGCCACTGTTAGTCTGTGAGAGACTAAAGCCTCTTAGACTGTAAGTAGCTGATCTAATGAGACACCACTAGAAAACCAAACACTAACATTGCATTAGCTTACAGAAACTACAGTAATGCACATAAAAAGATTTTTTTTAAATAGATAAAAATATTAGTCATACTTTAGTACTGATAAAAAACATGGATGTGCTATTTTTTCACTGTAACTGAACTGACTGAACAGGAAGTCACAAAGCTCCTGTTGTATTACGCTACATTTCTAAATGTAAAGCAGTCGGTTTTAATGCTGATTCTTTCAAAATAAGACCGATATAACACAGCCCAGTCGATGGGATTCGCTCCAGTATACCTAAAACACATAGACATGTCTTTTTGTGAGTGCATGCTTGTGTTTTTTTTTGTATCTCGGTGAGCACATGTGTGCACAGACGCTTTGATAAGAGGTCTTGAGAGGTACAGGGGAGGGCCGTGCCCTCCTCTCCGCTCCTCTCCTCTTGTCCTTTCTCTATCCTGGCTAGCAGGCTGTTCTCATTACTGTCAGTCAGCATCAGGTTTAGCAGTGCCAGGCTCCTGCACAGCCCTCTGTCCTCTCTGCCCTGCCAGCACTAGCCTGCCTGACTGCTGCCATTGGTAAGCATTGTAAGAACCCTTCAATCCCCTAGAAAACCTAATTATTCTCCACCCGCAACCAAGGAGACCGGAGCCGAGAAAGAGGGAGGCCGAGGAAAGAATCGCACACATGTACACTCCATTTAGAAGTGATTAGGCAACTATTCAAACAAAAGAAATGAGTGTGTTCATGGTCTATCTGCAATACAACACTAATAATAATAATAATAATAATAATAAATCTAAAGATCTTTTAGTTTTTTGACTGAATCATAAACATTGAAGGTGAGTATGGAGAAAAGAAAAAAAGATACATTTTGAAAGTATGAAACACAAAAAACAACAAAAAAAAAACCTCCACAAATCAAACAGCATCACTTTGACTACCCGTTAACTGGGTCACTCAGTTGGTGATTGTGTCTGACCACCAAACAAACAGTCATTCATATGTCTGTGCTCTGGCCCCGTTTTCATCTGGAGCAGTTCCACAGAGGCCATTGAAAGCAACGGAGTTGACGGGTCAGGGATTTAAACGCATCTCCAGCTTCAGTACGGTAGCCATTACTGCGGGAGGGGGACGTCTTGTGTCATCCTCCATCTAAAGGAAGATTTATTTATGTTGGCTGCACAAGTTGTTTTTTATTGTTGTTGGTTTTTTTTTACAGGGGGGGGGAGAGGAGAGTGACAGCAAAGAATTCCCATCAACTCGCTTGTCATTTTCTGTCGTCTTCTGTCTGACTCTTGGTTTCAGTAAAACGTCAGTGCATTTAGTGGTGTCAGTTCTAAAAACCCATTTCTAAAGTGCATTTGTTTTGAGAAATACGACAAATATCTCTTCAGTTGGGCATCTTGGTCACTCACCGGGATAAGACCTGTACCATATGCCTTGAAATGCAACATCAGGTGCAGATAATAGCCCGCTCGACACATTGTACCCTTCTCTTTGTTCCATTCTGTGTGCTATCTGCACTGTAGAAATGCCCTGAAATAAGTAACGTTTAATAAGAAATAATCTTCTTTCCCATAATAAATATTTGGGGGGGCTTATTGTCATGAACTGCAAAGCTGAACCAATATATTGATGCAGCATTCTGTTCTACATTAAAGACTTTTGTCCTTGAATATTCTTTCAGACTCGTGCAGCTGTGCAGATCTGTGTTGGAACAGTGAAGCTGGTGCTTTTAATAAACTCACAGGGACATTCAAAGGTGCTGGCAGCTACAGAGGTTTCATTTTCCCAGCAGTGAGCTGTGTCATTTAAAATGAGGATCATTTTGAGAAGGGGAATATCACAATGCTAAATCTAGATCAAATAACTTAGCAAGGCATGAGACTGGATTTACAAGGCCTTGTAATCCGAAAAGAGAACCACAAAAAGGAGAGAAAGACAAAGAGAAGGAGAGATCAAGTGAAAGAGAACAATGAAAGAAGAGACTTTTGTAGTGAATTTGTGTATAAAACTATACATAAAAAAGTGCTTCTTTAAAAGGTTAGTTCAGGTTTTTTTGAAAAGGGGTCTTATGAGGCACTTCTATGGTACATGTAAGACCTACAGCAGGTGGCAGCAGCTCCCCCACACCTACAAAAGGTGAATCAGGAATGTGCGATATACCGACATCACAATGTGTGCATGGGCAATAGTCACATTGTAAGATGTATGATGTAAGACAAACTAATTCAAACACATCTAGCTACAACCTTTGCTTGATACAAAAGGATGGTTCTATGACTAATCTGCAAGAGAAGTCTGTTTGACAGAACATCATTGATTGATTAATGTAAGAGTAATTTCAGGGGATACATGGAGTTTGTTGCTGGTGAGCGACATGATTGCTCTACATCTACGGCTATTGTGTCTCAAAGCGCCAGCAGTGCTGTTTGATCAGTGGAAGAGAGAACCACCAGGGATGGGCATTGATTTTCAAATATTTGAATAGTCAAAAATCAATGAAAAACTGATTAGTATGCACGATCGTCATTTTGTCCTAAAAAATGTTTTCCCCTTGTTTTTACCTGCGCCTGGCGGTAATGCAGTACTCCCGCCTCACGGTGGCGGTAACACACTTACAGGCTGTTTGCAACCGCTATTAACAAAAGAAGAAGAACGCACTACGATCACAAGGCAGACAGCAGAAGCATGCAGGCCGTAACAAAGTCCAATGTGGAACTCCTCTAAATAAATAAGGGACAATGAGGTACAGCGCCAACTCTGCCAGGTAAAACTACAGGTAAATCTTATCACAAGTCAAATATTGCTGAGCGATTTATGAATGGTAGTTTTGCTCGAAATGCCAATCCCTATTACCCCATGGCATCAGTTTACATCATAAGGTCCGCATCACTGTAGCCAGGAGGAATAATGCAGTGAATGTTTGTATTTCCCTGTCAAAGTTTCTCTAAAGTTAGTCTTGATGGAGCTGTTTTGTGGGGAATGGGCAGTGAAACCGTGAGTGGACTTCTGAGTTGTCTTTCTTGTTGTGGTTGCGTATTGGATTGAAGCTGAACTGTTCTGGGGTTGTGGGGAACACAAAACAGACTCTTTAGTTCTGGATTGAACTCTGGGACTGGGGCAAGTCTGTCACACACACACACACACATTCACATACTCATCATATTGCGCTGCTTGCTTGATTTAATGCACCTTTTTTTTCAAGTTTGACTGAGATACTTCATTTTCATTTAGAAATGATTATTTGTCATTCGTGACTCTGACACACCCCTGACAACAAAAGCTGTTTAAGCCCTAGTTTAAGTTTCCGTTATATTTGGAATAGTTTCAAGTGAAACTGAAATTGCTCCCTCCAAAGCCACCAGACTCCTTGGACAAAAAGGCTATTTTACTCTGCAGAACGTGCAAGTTGCTGATCTACCACTGCCTCAGTTGATTAGCTTGTTTGTGTTCTTGTGTGACTTTGGTGTCAGGAGTCTGATGGCTTTGGAGAGAAGGTAGATGGATATGATGGATTCCATCGTAAAGAGCTGTCTGACAGTTAGGCAAAGCTGTGGAAATATTCTAAATACAGCATGCACTTAAAGGGATATGTAATGGACCTACAGCCCCACTCCAAAAGACCCAAACTACCCCTTTAATGCAGAATTTGTACACGTTGTCGTGTGTGTGGTTACAAAGGCACAGGGGATAAAAATGCATGTTTTCTTCATGCAGCATTATTATTAGACATCATTAAAAGTAAAGACCTGTAATTTCTACAACTTGCAATACACCTGAGAGCCTTTTAAAGGCAAGAACATAAGCACGCACAATCCCTGAGAGAGGTCTGGGAGGAAGCAGACATGTGGAGAGGAGGGGGTACTGGTCAATTTGCCATTCACAGAGGGAGAGAAAGAGAGTGAGATAAAGAAAGAGGCAAAGTGAGAAAGAGAAAGTGACAAGCAAGGACAGAGTGAGACAAAGAGAGAGGCAAAGAGAAAGAGCTGCCACAGATATGCCGACGCTAACAGCAGGCCATGAACAGGGAAGACACAGTCACAGCTGTCACAGGTTGGAGTAAAATTTGGTTGCTAATGCGAGCAGTTTAAAACAGGACGTTTCGGGAAAGGAAACTGTCATTGCAAACAAAATAAACAGAAAATCTGGAAGTGCTGTCACAGCTGCTCCTCTGCATCATATATCTATTTTGTGCACAGATAGAGTCTGCCAGACACACAGTGACAACCTGTTTGGAAGGGCTTACATGGCAAATCCCTTTATGAAGGTGTAAGCAAAGGGTTACGCCCATTGCTTTGTAAATGGTTTCTGCTCCTTCCTTTCATTTCCATAACAAGCCATCAGAACTCATCTCCTACTGAAGTGGCCGCAGTCCCACTGGCAATTAAAATCATGCTGGGACATGCCATCCTCGTGTGCAACTACACTGTGGGAAACAAAAGCAGCGGCAGCGGCGGTAATGACACCAACAGTTGAGCGGTAAATCTCATGCAATATCGGTGGAAGCCGTCGCTTTGATTTATCCAGAAAACTGAGAGGAGGGCTCGTTTACATCTTTCAGGGTGAACCTGAAAATATCAAACAGTGAGACACCGAGAAACACTATCATCTCATCTCTGTACCACGTCCTAGACACAGCCACAATACTAAAAAGGTACGCAGTTTTTTTGTTGTTGTTGTTTTCAGTCTCAACAGGCTCAAAAGTTAGATGGCAAAGAAATAAGGATTTGTATTACAAAAACACACATGGATCATTTAGGTGTGAAAGTGGAATATTTTTTTTGTGACACGCATTCTTGCTTGAGTAAAAGTTTCAAACGTTTCAAATTTATGACTTGTGTGACTTCATATGTAAACTTCACAATAACTGTTGCAAATTTTGTCTCATAAATCTGACAGTATATTTGTGTTAAAACAGCTTCCTTGTATTTACAGGAAAAATTACTTTACTATAACACTGACAAATAACTTTTCAACATACGCAAATAAACATGAGTATTTTATTGAGATTGACTTGAAACTATAGCATATTCTTAAAAACTCTTCTTAAACTCTTAAAACTCTTCTTAAAATATCAAGACTTACCCAAACTATAGAAACTATGTTTCCTAAAAAAAATCAAAACTCAATGAAATAAAATACAATATTGTGGAGTGGATATACTTATTATTAATAAGGGAAACAAATGTGTAACTGCCATCGAGTATCTACACTGACAATGAAATGAGAAGGATCAGGATCTGTCTGATTCCGCCTTAAAACGTGACTGACTGATCAGATCATACATTTGTTTTACAGGTACTACGCATCAGAGCAGCATATTGCAATCTCAGAAGAGCTTTTAATGTGGAGGTACTCATGGAATCTGCTCAGGGCAACCCTGGTCATGTAATGATACACAAAATGGTCATGAGTATATTTTCCCAATAAAATCAGTCCTCATATCATGTTTTATGCACCTATAAATGACTACAAATCTAAAATCAAAGATCACATTAAATGAAAGAAGTGTTGCTGCCTATAATATGGACTAAGAATGACTTGATGTGAAACTATATGTTGAGAAATCCTGGCTTTCTAAATCTCCTTCTAGCTGCCTATCTAACAAAGCCATGGCTAACCCCGGCTGGGCAGGAGGAAGCAACGCATAAATGAATGTGCATAAAGCACTTTGCATCACATCATCATTGTCTAATCCTTTCATTCTCATCTGTCAATCATTTGCAGATGAAACGTAATCCCTGAGTATTTGTGAGCTAGTGTGCATTGATACCTTTGACACAACTCGTAAGCATCGCTTCTATTTTTAAAAAGGTCTCAGATAAGCTTTGGTGGTGAGACATTATTCCGGCATAATGTGTGTACCATTGTGCATTTCCTTAGCATGTTCTCTTTGATTGACGGGTCCTGTAGTTATCACACATTAGTGACCTTTACCAATATTCTGGTGCATAAATGCAAACACCAGGAGCAAAGCAGAGGTAATTCGCACTTTGTGACTGATTTGTCATGCAAGAAGATTTTCATGTTACACTTTAAAACTCTTCATTGCAGTGCATGCAAATCCTCTGATCATGTCGACTTTGTCATGCATGTCAACTTTGTCATGCATGTCTGCATCATTATTATTTATTGCAAAACTCCTCTCTGTCGCTTGGTAACTCTTCACAATGGAACTGTCCATGTTTTGGGGCAGTGTCAGTTATGTCTGCTGATACAAGATGTTTTTCCTGTGATCCTGTCATACCGGTGCAAACACCTTCAGTTGTTTACAATGAAATGTCCTCTGTGTTCACCTTCGCTTCCTGTCTGTTTTCAGCATTACTCTACGTGCTGCACATACAGTCCTGTATAATTTTACCATGCTGCAGCATCCAGCAGTGGAAGGTCATTGGCAGGGTTACTTTTGGGGTCATATTTAGCCGTGAGAAAATCAACGCTGATTGGGCTCGTCACGATTTGCTCTCCGAAGCCCCCGTACCACAGAGGCACCTGCCAAGGCGAGCTTCTTCAAACGCGAACGAGTCCTATTCAACAGCTGCATAAGCAGCCAGGCAGGCAGACAGTGGTGGGGGAAGAGGGACAAAAGAAAGCAAGTGCTAAACAGAGAGGACTTTCTAAATGGGAGCCTAAGAATGGGACTTCTTTTAAAGGTCTTAAATCAATTGAACAGAAAGTACAAACCCATGCAATGTTAATCTATCTGGCTTAATCCCATTGCTTTAAGATCCTTTATAATCCACATTCAATACAACCATTTTTCCTCTCTAACAAGCTTGCCCTATAGCCATTTTATAAATCGTTGGTACAAGGTTTTTGCACAGATGCCACAGATTCTGTTGTAGTGTCATTATTTCACTGAGTTATGAATCATGTAAAGTAGAAAGACAAATGTGTTTTAGAGCAGTGGAACAACTTCAAATATTGTATTTCTTTCTCTGAGTCAATGCTAAAAAATAAATAAAATAAACGCTGTTTAAAGAAAGGACAAACAACAAACACATCAGCAAAAGGAGTTTCTTTTCCACTTAAAAAATTGGAAGAATCATCAAACATCTGAGCTGTATTACTGCAGCTTCCACTTGCATGAGCGAGGCTCAGAGCAGAAGAAGTGGAAGGGATACACTTGCAATGTGAGAAATGTGGAGAAACACTGGTAGTTTCTCAACCATATGCCAATATCCTTATGTCACCATGTGCTCTGGCTAGGAAAGCCTGGAATGCCATTCTTCATTTGAAACCTGACCAACTCTTTAACAATGCCTCTCTCTGATCCAGCGAGAAGGTGAAAATCTATTATCGATTTCCACCTGGTTGAGGTGGAAATAGCCCTGATAGCGATGCTGAATAGCCTTTCACTGTACTGTGCTACAGCACGCACATTAAAGCTGGGGGGGATGGTGTGAGAGAGCATGTCAACAAAGCCTTCACTACGCTACAGCACCATCTGCACACGCTGAATATTTAATTGTCCATAGCTCAAGACCAGTAATCAAGAAATGGAAAAGACAATACATGCAACAGTTCCTGCGTGACTGGAGTTTGGTTTATTTTTTTAAATCACCAATTCTTTATTCTTTGAATGCTAACTGTGACTACCTCTCATTACCCCACAATTAAAGATATCTGAATCACGTATGTCACTCAATCCTGTTCAACATCGTATGCGACAGAAAACACCTCACTAACCTTATAATTCAGCCGGTTAATGTTATTCATCACTATCAATGACAACTCACCAATCATTTCTTGCAAATTCAGTCGGGCTAATAACGGTCTATTCACTTCGAAACAGTCCCCAAGTTACATTAATGGGCACCTTCAAAAACAGGATCTCGATTCCACTTCCCACTTCTCAGATTTCCTCTTTTCTCGGATCAGCATAAAGCTCTCAACCAATAGGAAACATTCTCTTCAGTCACAGCCTCAACAAGCCAAGAGAGAAGATACCAAAATAAGGCCGGGCTACCACTTCAGGAGTGTTAAAGATGCAGTTAACGCAGGCTGTCGATCCTTCAGCGAGAGCGGGAGGTGAGCTAGTATGCTTGCTAACATTAGCCCTTAAAGGCTAAATATTTACTGTTGGCAGCACCGTCAGCTGCTCCGGGACGTCTCTCTTACTATCTAATGCGATCTTGCTCGGTAAGTAGTGTCAATATGGCGATAGGCAATAAAGCTTGACTTTGAACTGTCAATAAAAGAGTTCCTTTCAAAATACGTTACATTATGAACAACTATGATTAAGAATTATGATCAGGGAAAATTCAAATATAAGCATAAAAGCACTGACGTAGAATTAATACAGTGAGGTAATACAGAAAACAATGGAAACCATGCTAATAATTTCCTTTATGTCTAGTCCAACTTTAATTGCTTTGGTAAAACAGCAAGACATTACAAGACATGACGACACACAAGATAAGAACAACAGAGCCAGACTAGGTATTTCCCTACAGTTACAAACAGGCATTTGCTGCATGAGCACACAAATTTACCAAATACATAAAAAAAAAAAAAACACGTACATTTACATAATCATTTTCTTTGAGGAGGTTAAAGACGAATTTAGTCTTACCTTAGGCTGGGCGCGACGTGGAAAGGCAACCTTAGGATCAATCTGGGAAACAGAAAAAAAATTGCAAAACGTTAGACGGAAAACTGGGATACTTCAAGGTGGTGAACAAATGCTGAAAAATATTTCTAAGCCCGCAGAGGGAACCAGAATACAACCATTCACAAGGTCACATTCTGAATTCTCTGCAGTCAGAAATAAATATTAGTACAGTAACTTCACACCAGTATCACATGTTCAAAAGTTAATGTATTCAAATTTTATATTTTGAACTCACAATGATAATTTTACAAAAGCTGCAGGATCAGCTTTTGGAGATAACAGTCTGCTTTTGAAATTAAGAGGCATTTTCAGAGAATGAAGCTGCATTCAAGAGCTGTCAAAATTACAGTAGTAACAAATTTTAGGTTAATAATTAAATCTGCAAGCAGAGTTGGGCGAGCCCTCGGGCCCTCGGGGCATTCGCCAGCGGCCCCTTGCTGCCAGACAACTAGAGGGAAACATGGCTCTCAATTTCCAGGTATTATGGACACTGAGTGACTGATTGGGATTTTACTTTCTTTGTCCACTAGGGGCGCTAGAGAACACACAGCAATCGTATATCCTCTTCGATTCTATGATGTGAAGGCCACACGATGAATATTTCATGTAAACCAAATATTTGTGACTCAAGGCAAGTCAAGTCGACTACAATTTTGTGTCCTGCTTTGAGGCGCGCGTATCTCTGAACAGTAAACATTTCCAGTGCTAATCCATAATTAAATCAATATTGTGTGACTAAATAACCTATATCTTGCTGGAAAAGTTTTCAGAACTACATTTAATGTACTGTTTAGTTATAATATAATGAAGTTTCTTCCCAGGTTGCATGCTGAAATCGGACGTTGGCAGGTCAAAGAGGGACATCTCATGCAATGCTCCAGTGCACAAATATGCACACATGGCCAACCATTACCAATAAAAACACCAGAGAAGTTCAGATTACATCACACTCAGAGTATGACATCACTCTCTAGTCAGGAAGCCAGCGCTCCAATCTTTTCAAAGCAAATACTTATCAACTGCCATTATAATGTTGATAAAAATCATGTATTTGACCTTAGAATACACATGAATGACCCAACAAGCAATTAGAACAAAGACAGAGAACTTTTTTTGTAATAAAAGTTTGCTCAAACAATATCTTACTTTTGTCAAATTGTACATCAGTGTTGTCCCTCTGTCCCGTCAGGTTAGGGTAAGTTATTCTGACTAAGGAAAGTCTGTTTAGTTTAATATCCTTCAACCAGTTTTCGTGGTCGTGGTCTGCTCATTTTCTTGCAAGAATGTGCACCAAGCTTTGAGGGCATGAGAACAGCTGAAGTTGAATACCAAATGTTTTTCTTATTCTGTGTATTTTCCCACTGACAGTTAAATTGTAATAACAGAACATTGTTATTGAGTGTAATCCTGTATCACAATTTCATCGCCATTCACAATGCACATGGATATTTGTAGTTTGCACATATATATATATATATAATTATATATATATAATTTATTATTTATTTAATTTATTATTTATTATTTATATATTTCCATTGCTCGTATATTGTTTGTAAATAGGAAGCCTGAAGTCTGAAGTGCTAGAGAGACACCAAAATTCCTTTTCTGTGTCAACATACTTGGCCAATAAATCTGATTCTGATTTAAAACAGCAAATTGTTTACGTTTATATTTAATAACCAAATGTGGTTCCATTATTCATAGTATTGATGGAGTCATTTGGCTCAATACCTGCTCTGATTGAAGTGAAATAAGTTTCCCAGCATTGTCAAAGGGCAGTCCTATAGCTTATAAACGCTTCAAGAATGTGCATCTTGAGCACAGACCAATGGCAGCACAGTTTGCTATCATGAGATTTTGAAGACAGTTGGCAAAAACACTGGCCTCATTACTTACTGTAGCAAAATTCCCACAGATGATGGAGCTACATGTCTAGGCACGTGTCCACTGCACTGGACAATATACTTGTATCACATATTAAAGTACTGATAATGTGTGAATTAGTCTCCAAACCAAAACAATTATGAAACTAAAGTATCTGTTGTTAATGCATACGGATACATATAGATTATTAAAATAAGAGCCACAACTGCTTAAAAAAAAAAAAAATTGGTCTACATGCCAGCCACAACATCCTTCTGCAGCAAAGGCTTGCTTTTATTTTCAGCAGAAATCGCTGATTGAATATGACAGGGAGAAAATGAGAGTCTGAGGCCGGTGACGCCTCCAGATATTGCCAAATAACCAGGAGGATGCATCAGATCAGCCCGTTTCTCCATCTTGTGCTTGTTATCTCATTAGCTTCATTTTGCTCATTAATTTCACTGGTATGAAGGTACGTGTTGGGGGCTCATCAAATTGCACTTAAAATGAGAAGGAACTAGCTTAAACAGCAACATTATCCTAATTTGTTCTTGCCTGGACACCAGTGAATTTGAAAGAGAATTTACCAAAACATTCATTTACAATTAGCTTTTTGATATTACTTTATTAATATTACTCATTTGTGTTTAGCAGAAGATCTTTTTCATGCCGTGCCATATGTTTTTTGTACGTATGATATTTACAATTTGTGTGCCAATTCTATGCATTCATTAATTTAAAAATACTCCTTCAGCACAGATGGACTTATTCAAGAAAAAAGATATCTCTTCTCTGCTGTGAAAAACATTGGAAAGAAAATGAATCAAGGAGCATGAGAACAAAACACACCATCTGCACTGATCAATTAAGCCAATGAGAATGACGCCGTTTTAATGTGTTTGAAGGGAAACCATGATGTGCAAAGTCATTGTCATCTTTTCTGTCAGTCTCGGTTATTACTGTTATCTTTCTAAATCAGGTCAAAATGAGAAATGAATTCAATAACACCTGGGAATGGGCAACCCTCCTTGTAATGAATTTCATTTAAAGATTTGTTTTAGCACTTAGCCCCAGGCATAACCAATTCAAACTCAATTATTTTGTGCACCCTATTTGAGCAAAGACAACACATTATGCGCTGAATACCAAAGTCCTATACCTGGTAATGTATCTTACTTTTTAAGCCTAAACTAAACATATCAAACCTCATTTCTTCATATCGCATAAACTAATTGTATTTCTGTCGTGCTGAGAATTCCTATTCACTCTGAGGCTTTCGGTTTGCACATGCACAAGAGAGCACTTTAACACAGCAGCAATGAAGGTCACACAGCTTTCTGTCGGTTTAAAATATTACAATTATTAAAAAGAGCCCAAAATATGCTCCAAATTGTGTTAAAAATGAGGCTATGATACTGCAGATTGTTCAAATCACACTCACGCAATGCAACCAAATTAGGCGATGAGAACTTTCTTAGCAACCCTTCTGAGAAAAGCTGTAGCAGCACCTTTTTAGGTCACAGCTTATGATGAATGACTCCTTTGAGAAATTATAAAGTATGAGGAGGCAAGAATTAAGGCAAAAAAATGTGAGCCTGAAAAGTTGTCAAGGAGGAAAAGTGTACAGTATATTGAATTAAATATTACATGAATTTAAAACTGCTCTGTGCCTGACTTCAGGCAGGGTGCCCAAGAACTTTAAGCCTTATGAAGAGGGGAGACGTGGCAATTGTTTCCCTTCAGCTTTACAAATTCATTAGCATGTCATCTTAATGTTCAATTTCCCCTCATACTTAAGGATAAGAGCTAAAATATGCATCACACTTGGCAATGAAAAATTGTGGCACTGAACCACAGCCTCGGTTTCACCTGATACTTCCTTCCTGCAACATTTTTGTTGTGTAACTCACACATACCATCATGTTTGGGATCAGCCAACCAGGCCTGGGTCGGTCATGCACTTGTTTCAATGATTCCACACGCAGTGCTTCACGTGTCATTTCACGTCTATCTGTCTGAACCTCAAAAATGTTTAAGGAAATACCTGTTCATCATCGACCTGACATGTTTTGGTTCATTTTGTTGTGGAGGAAGTGCTTGTCTACATGTGTTGGAGGAGAAACAACACTTTCTTGTCCTTTCACTGCAATTTTTACATTCTCCATCTACATCAGCTAAACACAACATGCTTAGCCAGAAAATCACAGTAAAAAAAAATCAAACACAAAATAATTCCTGTTGCATACTGACCATCACTAATTGAAGACACATGCAATATAGTACACTAGACTTCCTAGTAGTAGTGAAAGTACTTATTAATCCCACTCCAGGATTTGTCTTTATCATGGAAACATCCACAAGCGAGTGCATACGAACTAAAGAGAACATAAATATTTAGAAGCCTGACTTTGAGTTGAGCAGTCTGTTCTGAAAGTAAACGTGCTCCACCTCTGAACATTACGTTTTATCGGCTGCA
The DNA here is from genome assembly GCA_037577475.1 of Chaunax sp. Z400. NCBI lineage: Eukaryota > Metazoa > Chordata > Actinopteri > Lophiiformes > Chaunacidae > Chaunax > Chaunax sp. Z400. Next base: position 8,676,488 of record CM075201.1, on the reverse strand, counting down.
TCAGATTAGCTGCTCCAACGAGGGAAGCCAACACTATAAAGCACTTGAAACACCTGAAATTTACCTTCTGTTAAATCTTTGTTTTTGTTTTTGCTTTTTACTGTGGAAGTATGAAGGTCATCGAGACCATCATCTTCATTAAAAGAACAGAAACAAACTTTAAAAGGATTAACTTCACTGATTTACAACAGCAGAGAACGAACTAAGTGACGATGCCCACTGTTGTTGTCTTGCTGTAATAACTGCTTTATTACACACCTTCACTTTAACACACCTGAATAATCCAGCTGACACGGGAGATATAGGCAAAATATCATATTGTGTATTTTCCTCTCACACTGTCACATCACTTTTCCCCTCACACATTTGTTGGTCTCTCTCTCTCTCTCTCTCTCTCTCTCTTTCTCACATTGTACCTTTGGGTTTCTGCTGCTCTGCATCACGTGGCGTAACGCCGCGTTCTCACTTGTTGAGGGAGAAAGTGGGAGCACTTGTTTTGGTGCAGCTGATGTCTCTGATGAAAGTGCAGCGTAATCGTAGTAATTTAGGAATGAGATCGCATTGAGGTACGAATCGAGATTGCAATTTAATTAGGATTAATCGCCCGGCCCTATTATATAGGCCAAATAATCAATCGACTAATTCAAAAAATGACTCGTAGATTAATCGATTGTGAAAATGATGTTTAATTCCAGCACAAGTGTGTTCAATATGAAACCAACTCAAACTCCCATAAACCCATCCCATAAAAACATCTATCTTATTCTTACGGGTTAGATTTGGGTATGATTGTTGCAGCATCTGTGATCACAAACTCTCTGTAGTATGATGTGCTTTTTTTTTTCGTCCAACAATTAAATTACTGTCACCATCTAATAGTAGCTGTTATGTACAATTGACCGTCAGACTCTATAATGTGATGTCATGTTCGAAGGGTTCTGCAAATATGGGATGTGAGCCTCTTCAAATGTGGGTATCTCAGATCAATCTTAGCCATCTAACCAAGTTGGAGCACAAGAGCATGCTAAAGATGCACCACTGGTGAAGTACAGCATGTCACAAAGCTGTAGTCTGTAGTCAAGAGCTTTATCCTCACTATAAAGCAAATCTGGCCTTTCTAGTCTTCTAGGTATTTGCTCACCTTATTCCCTTCTTTACATCACCCTAACCAGACTTTACCAAATTAATAGCTTGATACACCTTTGTTATATTATGAAATATGATCTCACAGAGAACAAAAGGGGATTTCCACAAGACATCATACAAGCTGATACGTCAACGTAATAAATGAGAGCAGACCAAAAGGACTCCCTCCAACCTCAACCCCACCATCTTTTATCTTCAACACTCTTTGACTACAGGGTCTCTGAGGGCCGCTTCTGCTAGTGACTGTGGGAGATCGGGGCCGGGAAACAGCATATCTCTTAAGTTCACATCTTACAAAAGGATTTTGTATATTAACGCTGCTCCTGGGTAAACGCATCCTTCTTAGGACATATCTACACGGGCATGATGATGTGGTGTTTTAACTAAAAGGAAAAACACTTATCAAAGCGTGCAGCTTCTCCACACCAGCGAGCAGGTCCACAGGTGTGCCTGTGTGATACCCAGGGAATAGACAAGAAATTAAAACATAAATGTTTCATATCTGCGCTGTCAATCTTTCGCGGTGGAATGACATCTCAAGAAGGCGGTTAGTTACGGCCCTCAAATCAATAATGAGAATTTTACCAAATGTTTAACAAGCAAAGCCGTTTTTCTCCTCAAAAAATATGCACCACCACGATGAGAAAATTCCAGATTTGCTGGTATTTGACATGATATTACTTTTACTGCCTTGACAAACATCTGATGTTTTGAATGTCCTGACAAAAGACAGATACAGCAGTAACTAATTGTGCGTTCAACCATAATTAACTGCAGAAGACTGAGCACCTGCTATACTGAAACAAGAGCAGGTCAGAGTTTAGCTCACTGATTTGACTTTACCTCCAAATCCTATCTGATGAATACGATTTACGTTGGCCCAGAACAGCTGCTCAGCCATGCCCTTTCACATCCTGTCGTCTTGGCTTGTTTCCTCCCTCACCTAAAAAAATCTACACTACATATATATATATATATATATATATATATATATATATATATATATATATATATATATATATATATATATATATATATATATGTTGACCTGGGGTCTATTAATAAAGGCTTGAATTACCCCCACATGATTATCTTACGAGAAAAGAATTCATCTAGATTGAAACCATATTTATGCTGCTAAAATTGTGACGAGCGGTATCACATTAACAAATTCATATTTTAAATAGAACCTTTAGTATGTCCATAATGTGTACCTACTGAAATATTTCATCAGATTTTATTCCTACAAATTGTGCTATACGTGCTTTACATAAAACAATAAAAAAAAAATAACCTAGAATCAATCTACTGCCTAGTTAAGCTTTCAACTGTTACTGCTCAAATGTACAATCCCAATCTCCCCTGTTCATATCAGTCTGCCTTGAGACATCTTGAGACATCCATTGAAACAACACAGATGCTAGGACTTGAATATTTCTAAACCGAACAAAGCATCATGGAAAATGGTAAATATGTTCTGAATTACCAGCATGTGTGCTTTGAAGCCCCAGGCTGTGCTTCCCCATATGTCTCATTCACATTCATCCGAGTCCGAGTGTTTTTCATACCCGGACAAAAAGCAGAGCACGAGCTAAAAAAGAAAAAAAATGAAAAAGCAAAACAATACCAAAAAAAAAATCTTAACTGTGATGGTGTGACTATCTTTGTTCATCCTAACATTTTGGTGAGAGTTATATTGATTCTATAGTGTTTTTGTTTTATTTCAACCACAGGGAAATATTTTTCTAAAATGATTATCATTACTGAAATCATTAGTGAGGTATCAATGTAAACAAAGTAAGAAATACCTCTTTTTTATTCGCTTCTTCAATACCATTACTGAGCTAAAAGCAAAGCTACAATAATTTAATTCAATAAAATAAAATGAGATAAACAAGCACACAAGGGGAAAATGCAAATTAGGTATGATTTCCACTTTCCGCGTATGAATAATATGACTCAACCGTCACAGCACCTCCAGCCACTCACTCTCTTCAAGGTTACTAGGGACAAAAAAAAATTCATTCAAGCCCTGCAAAAGTAGGAGGCTTGTATCAAACCAATATCTGCAAAAGCATCAAGAACCGTCCATATTTGCTGGACCGGCTCATTCTTTTCATTACTGCTGAGCAACTTTATAAGAGATATTGATGGATCCAAATGCAATGCGATCTTGATAGTGGCATCGTTAAGATAGACACCAGCACAGCAGATACAGCCCAATGACTAACAGTGAGGAAAACAACACAGACAAGCTTCCTTAGGTTTGTAATCTTTTGCCTGCTGATGGATGATGGATAAACAGCACAAAAGCAGTTAGGAAATATTAGCTTCTGCATGTGTTTAGGTCTGCATGTATTTGGTTTATCAACAATATTGTCAGCCACTCATTCGAAAAAGTTAGTCCCTATGCTTACGGGATTATCAATAAATCATCAGTAAAATATTAGTAAAATATATCGAAACAAAGCAAATGAATAAAAGTCGTACGAAAAAATATTTTCTTAACATAAGACAGAAACAAAAATCTGTTTCAGCCTCTAAACTTTTTAAATATTCATTCACAAAGAGTCCAGGTCTGATATCATTATGTTAATCGTCATTAAGAACTATTTATGGGCAGCCTAGTAGACAAAGGGTTTAAGATGCTGACCACATAATTACAACATTACTTAACATTAGATCCTGTCAGCGTGTTAGGAGACCTAAATTATGATGTTAAATGAACAATGAAATAAGGCTGCTGTGCCTTGTGCATAAATGGCACAGATGGAGGAGACATACATTTTGTTCCATGCTGCTGGGGGATCATGGCAGGTAACGTAATTAATATTTCCACTATTAACAAGGTATTATTTCACCCACCTACATTCCAACACCTACTTAACAGAATGATAATGATCTGCTAACTATAAAACTTGTGGATCACTAGGCATAGTACACACAAATGTTGGCACATTTGTTAATACAGATGGGACGGAGGATTGAGAGCTGGCAAAGGCAGAGGGTTCCACCCACCCAAGACCACATACCTGTCCCTCAGCAAGACAATTGGCACTGTTACATAGCAATGCACCAGGTGCAGGTGCACCTGGCTCTTAAAGGGAAATAAGAGATGACACTCTATAAGCTTAAATTAATGTTACGTCCAAAACACACCTAGGACTAATTATAAGGGACTAAACACAATTCCTTTGCATGTTCAGCCTTACTTTGAGGTCAGATTATGCATTTATTTTACTTAGATATGCCCTAATTGCACTTGTCCATATGGACTTTAAACCATGTGCTGTAGATTTTTGAAATAGGACCCCAGGATTTTTCAGAAAGATAATTCATGACAGGTAATGATAAATAATATAAAAAAGTAAAGGTTCCACAGCAATTGCCAGGTGACTTGCCCAACTGAGGGGGAGCAAGTGTTGAGAACTTTTGCAGTGCCTGTGCATTAAGGCTACAATTCAGGAAAAAATATGACTGGATGTCAGACCTTAATTGGATGTCAGTGTTCAATCTCAAAATAAGGAGCTGTCAAGTCTGAGGAGTATGACATAAGTCGTCAAAAAATTACATATGGCCAACAATAAGTGTGATTATGGTACAATTGTTATTGCACATAATTATTATAGCTTCTGTATCTTTTTTAGATATGAATCTAAAACAGCGTTGGCTCATAATTACATTGCTTTGCATACCATATATATATAAAAACCAATATAACTCGGAAGAGCCAGAACAACCTGTGTGTTACCTCCAGCATAAGGCATAAAAAATGTGCTAAATTTTAATCATGACATTTGCACATACAGCAAGGTGCAGGGTTTAGTAACTAGGGTAGTTACGAGACTTTAGTTTCAGCAGGAGGTCATCAAGTTAAAGTCAGTGAATAACTGAACTGAATAATTAAAAAAATAATAAAGAATTAAACTTTTTGCTGCCGTCATTACTCTCAAAGTGCCCTTGGGTAAGGCACCAAACCAACAACCGCACCAATTATAAGACACCAGCAAAACACTGGAGCTGTACAGGCCAAGCCCCCGGAGTAAGTACATGTTTTGTGCAACCCTCAATCACACAGGCACGCACACACACAATCACATATACAATGCTTGACAATGTGTGAGAGATATATATATATATATATATAGATATAGATATACAGTATATATAGATCTATATCTATATATATATCTATATATATATAGATATAGATATACAGTATATATAGATCTATATCTATATAGATATAGATATCACACACACACACACATTGTCGAGCTATCACACAGTTGTTCATTCAAAATGTCAGGCTTGGAGTTATCACAGCGCTCTAGATTCTGCATCAAAGTATGTTTGTATCGCTGCTCCTTCGATCAGCCCAGTAAATTTCTTGCAAGGACTCTCCCCTACACAGACGCAAGTTTTGCAATGGCATCAGTCATACTAATTGGTCATTTAACTGCCAATAACCTTGCCTTCCCTCTATATTCACTGATTCACAACACCACTTTATTTCCATATCACCATTATTCCCATAACACAGTAATAGAGCTGATAGAGCTCATTCATATCAAATGGATCTAGGAACGCTAAAGCACAACTAATCTAAGTGAGACACTGACACACTTGACAGGAAAATCATGCAACAGGAAGTGTCTGATAGGTTTGGGGGAGGGTAATTATATTTTTGCCCCATAATGCACCTTCCCTTAGCGTTATCAATAACTTTGTAATACTAAGTTTGACTTTTTTTAACGGAAGTGGATGGAACATAAAGTAAGGTCCACTACCAGCTCTGTGCCAATCACACTTGAGAATATATTCCCAGTGAACAGCAAATATTAAATGTGTATCACTTGCCAGACACTATGAAGATTTAGAGATCGTTTCCTGCCACCTGAAGTACAAATTGCAACGTAGCACACACAGTATGTTTCCTCATTTCCAAAACAAGGGGAAATCCCACAAAAATATAATTTCAGATGTACCCTGTCTAATCCATCACTACAGATATCTCTGAAAAATAATCTTTGATCTTTAATTATTCATCTAATGACAATTAGCACATGGGTTTTCATGTATCTCTGTGATTCAATTTCCTTATTCATTAAAGTCAATTCAGATTATTCGAAACATGCATTTATTATGTTCATGGAATGATGTTACACTGCTACATTTATATAATCGAATCATAACACTACACTCACAGATTAGTTTGAATAGCACTTTATTTTAAAAGTTGACAAGTTCTGCTTTAGTTTGCTTACAAATAAAGAACCATGTTTTGTTTTTTTAATCAGGGCACTTTTTTTGGGGGGGGGGGTTGATGTTTCAAGTCTATATTCCACACGTACAGGGTCAGTGCATCAGGCGCAATACACTGCAAAATCTGCTGGGTCAAACAATAGTGAGGCAGCAGGCCTGAAACAGCATGCCCTTCGGTGAAACATGAGATATATGCACGCTGCACATGTGGCTGCAGCGAAGAGGGGGGCGTGTCAGCCCCATTCATCCGCAGAAGTGAAAGTGAACACATAACATCAGCCTGGAGTTGTGTTTTATTGCTAAGCTTAAAGTTGAAGGGCCCATCGTACACTTAGCCTATATACATGACCTTGATCCACACCGCCTGCTAATGAGGCGATCCCCTTAAAGGCCCCATGCAGTGAGAGGTCTCACAGTTGTGAGAGAGTAGAACAGTGCAAACACAAAAGAAGAAAGAAACACTTAGATAAAATTGACTCACCGTCTTTGAGTCTAATTCATGGTGTTGTTGAGCTAAGACTTTATCTACACTGGCAGCATCTGTAAACGTAACAAACCCAAATCCTCTGCAAAAAAAAAACAAAAGACAAAGACAACAACAGTATTAAAATACACACAAAAACACACAGAAATCACAACATATTTAGTTTCTTACAAAATGCAAATGATGTAAATATTTAGCCTTGGAGATAAAGTGCATAAGACTAGACATAATATTGCGATGACCTTATTATTGTGACAGTAGTTCTGTGTAAATGTGTTTATAATCCACATTATGGACGTCCTGTAGCAGATGGGAAACAGAACCTGAGGCCGCCGCTGGTCTTTATTTGGTATGTTACAGTATGAGACGACATAACACCAACATTGTGGTGCAGTCACAAAGTCAATGTCAAATTGCATTCGGCTGCAGCTTTACAGCAGTGAGCATTTAAGCTTATCTGGCTTGCTGTGAAACCACACGCAGGCGCGCGCACACGGGGACACACACGAACACAGGCGCGCGCGGACACACAAACACACAAACACGCTGGATTAATACTAAACACGGACAAAGTAAGCGATATCGCTGCATGCACTGGGAAGGAAAAGTAGAAAAGCCCTGGATTTACCTTGAGCGTTTTGTCGTGGGGTCTCTCATCACCATACATTCTCTTATTTCTCCGAATTTACTAAAATAGTCTCTAAGGCTGTCTGTGAAGAGAGAAAATATGTCGGGTCATTTGGCAGAAACATATGGGCACACTGTTGTCACTGCATTTCAAAAACACCCCGCGATGCGCATAGGGGTCGAATAGAGGACTTCAGATGGACGGAGATCAAAAATAACATCGTGCGCACACACTAGTGAGATATCCCATACAGTACACTACTGCACAGTGCACATTCACAGATACGCCGCCAGTAGCTACAACGAGTACTCAGCCACAGCGACAAAACAACAAGAAATATTGAGATACGGTGTAAAAGAGAATAACATTCTCACCTGGTGAGGTTTGCCAGCTGAGGCCACCGATAAACATTTTACTGTAAGGGGAAAACACAACAGAAGTGAGTCCAGATGTCAGTTCGGCCATTTTGACGACTAACTACTTCTAAAAGCGACCTTAAAGGATAGAGGAAGACTATGAAAACACATTCGCGCTGAGTAATTACAGTCTTTCTACGTGAGAGGAGAGGAGAGGCCACTCTCGCTATAAAGCTCAGGTCTTCAAAACTGCATCTGGAAACAGACCCGTGCTCGGTTTAAGTGCGTACTGTAGGGACGATTCCAGCACGGCAGTCGAAGTCCTCTCCAAGATGTTGTAACATGAAAAAAAAATCGTACCTTAGGATTAAATTTAGAAACATTCTTACCCCGGGTCATGTTGTGAATCATTTAGGCTTCCGGATGTGGCTTGACTCCCGTCTCCTTCCATATCTAATTCAAACTATAGGCTGGGACTACAGTCACAGTGACAGACACACACAGATACGGCAGCAGATATGCAAAGCCCCGCTATGAGAATATTACTGAGCCGGGAATGAAAGCGTCACACGTGGGATCAGCTCAGCCCCCTGCTCCCTCCTCCCTCTCTCCAGCATGCTCTACCTTGGCCCACAGGGGGCGGAGCCTGCCTCTGTCACCTAACCAATCCAATTGACGTCAATTCAAGCCATCTGCAAACCAATCCTCCGATTTGTCATTTAATTAAGCAATAAGTCACCAGAGGTGAATGAGGCTCATTGTTCTGTGGACACGTGCAATTTAAATTTAAAAAAAAAAAAATTACCAATATTCTACTTTAGCAACGTTTACATATTATTCTACTGAAAAGTACATTTCACAAAGCTGCAGAACCATTTTTTTTTCACGATAGCTTGTTGTTCTACCACCGTGAAATACAGTCCCTTGGAAATGAGCAGAAAGTGGGGCAATTCCTATTTCTATGCAAGTTAATATTTAAATTAGTAGCATGCAACCGACACCTCTTCTAATTAAAAAATACTGAAGAAAAACATGTATATGTGTATACAAACATATATATATAGATTAGATAGTATTTTGGGGTGGCACATTTAAATGTGTTGTGTCTCTAGGTCTACAATACAGTCATGCAATTGTATTAGCATGATATATAGCATTGCAGAAGATCACATTTTGAAATGTACTGAAAGTTACCCAATTTTATGCAGTGGGTTACAGTGATTATTCCTGAATCATAAAATCTGTGTTCAAGCACCTTCAAATCCTGCTAAAAAGGTCCCTGAGCAAGATACTGAATCCCCGTTGCTGGCCCTGAAGTCTGACCTTTAACTGCTATATTCATTATAAAAGCCAACAAAGAATTTTCCTATGGGGATCAATAAAGTGATAACCATATATACAGTGGAATAATTATAGATCTCCCAGTGTACATGACCTGTAATGAGCTGCCAGCCCTGCCCTCTGCACAATGTATGTGGAGATAAGCTGGCTGCACCCTCCTGACCCTGAAGAAGAAGAAGCCGGATAAGGAAAGAATGAGTAAATGAGCATGCATGACACTTGCTGTGGGAAAATATTTTTTGATATCAAATATCTGCACAGCGTTTTATGAATATATACAGTACATACAGAAAACTCATGTACAAATCATGTTTTAAATTATAATCGTGTTGTAGATATCTATCCATGCCAGATTACTGCATACAGAGCTCAGACAATTAATTCTATATAAATTCTGCTTTCATTCATTTTAGCATGAGAATACTGAAAACAAAACACACAAAATGTGACTAGTGATCTTATTTGATTTTTTTTCCATTCAGTGAAGTTTTCTTGAATAGGCCCCTCTGCGCCTGCTTTTCAGAGCATTACCAGAGGGGATTTCTTATCTAGCCAGGCAGCATGTTTTTGAAACAATGACTTAGATAAAACCCAAATAACAACATTTTTGACAGTTTAACAGCTAAAACTCATTAGTAGGGGACATTCCACATTGCAGCTGTCTGTATCTCTGAAACAAAGGTATAGAAGCAATTGGTGGCCAGTCTTTGTAGAACAGAAGTGTCAAAGAAAACAGAAATATGACGCTTTGTGTGAAATGCTATTACTTATTCCACTTTCTATGCACTATTGTTCTGCCCAATGCCATTTTTCTGATACACTGAAGATTATTTCAGTGTTGCATTTGCTGTAAGTTATAAAAATGTGTCCAGCAACATAGGCCTAAAATGTAAACGTTAGAAAATCACCTCCACTCATGCAGCTGCAGAGAGAAAGGAGTGAAGAAGGAAATAGATTGATGCAGAATATGAACTGTGAAGAACAGCAGGCTTTAAAGCCCATCACAAGATGTGCAAAAATCACAGTACATTTAACACATGAAAAGCAACTTCTGTTTCATGCTCAAATAAAAACACTGGGGTCACAGGTTTCACAGTGAAGTTGTGAATTATTCAGCTTTTTGATACCTTACGCTGTCTGTCCACTGTTGTTACACTATGAAGACAGAAAAAGCAAAAGTGAAGAAAAGATTCATTAAGCAACCCTTATGAACCTTATTCTATTTAAAATATAAGATTTGTACTCCAGTCAACTAGCTTATCATTCATCCATTGACCATAACTGATTATCCTTTGCAGGGTCGTCAGGGAGCTGGAGCCAATTCCATCTGACATTGGGCGAGAGACGGGGTACGCCCTGGACAAATCGCCAGTCGGGCAAACAACCACTCACACTCACATTCACACCAACAGGGACATAAGAGTCACCAATATACCTAATAAACATGTTTTTGGACTGTGGGTGGAAGCTGGACCACCTGGTGGGAACCTATACGAACATGGAGAACATGTAAACTCCACACAGAGAGGCCCCAGATCAGGATTCAAACCCAGAACCTTTTGCTGTGAGGCGACAGTGATTAAAGGAGAAACATGTATAGATTTTTAAATTGACTTGTGTTCTGCTTTAATCTGAGCAGCCACTAGTGCCTGATGAAAGTGCCTAAAATGTTTATCCTCCTTTAAGCTACTTTAGATGCTCTGACAGCTCTGTTTTTGGAGCAGTTGAGCATGTAGCAGTGGCAGAGGAGGAAAAGAGACGGGTTGCATTTGACTACAAATTATGAAGGAACACACCTTCATGAAAGAGCATTTGTAAAGGCGACAGCTGCTGAAGACATTTTTATTAACGATCAGTTGAAGAATGTCAAGAAAGAGACACATTTTTATATCCCACATCCTTTGAACTTGTCTATGCTGAATAATAATTCAGTATTTACATTAAAATTCAAAGATTTCTGAAATCATATTGTGGCATCAGTGCAACTGGGCCTTGTATTCAATGCTGAAAGATGAACCACTTCTCAATAAAGAGGAAACGCTGCATGCAGAAAAGCTTGCAACTAACCGAGCCTTTGCATGGAAACTGGAGAATATGAGGATTGAGAGAGAAGTAAAATTGATAGAGTGTGAAAGAGCTGAGGGGGAAAAGAAAGCGAGAGAAGCAACAGACTTACTGACAGTGTTATGAGATGCTGTTTTGAGAAGAGGCATCCTGTTTCCTGTTGCAGTAATCATTTTACACCCTCTGAATCTTCACTTGACCTTGGAGAAATTGTTCTTGGATCATTTCAACCCATTTCCTCCACACAGACTCCCACATATAATCTGTACATGAAATATATATCTTTTTTTAAAAATATTTAAATGTCTGGACACATAAATAAATTATGATGATAAATTACTTCTAATACTGAAACATATTTTGACATGAAATTTGAAGCCTATGGGGATTCAATGTTTTTCTACCTAATGTGCATAATGTTGTCCGTATGCACCGGCATGTAAAAGAGTCCAATAAATCCAACACTAAAAGAGACGTCAGTGTAAATACCCTTTAATCACTTCCACAAATTTGTAATGGATATTGTTCAAACACTCTTGAGATGTTGTTAATTTTATCCTTCAGATTTTGTGAATGATGTCATATTGATCGCTGTGGATTGAGCGATCTCTGCTTTGCTCAAGAGGCCCTATTATGGCCAAATTCAGAATCCAGAGAAAAACTGTGGAGAAGGCTGCAGATGTGAACAAATTGTCTCCCTCTAGTGTCCTCTCCTTTCTTCTTTGCTGAGCTAAAGCACCTCAGAGACTGCAGGGAGATAGCCAAACCGAGACATGCATAATTGACAGTCCTATTTCAGGAATTAGCCACCCACCAAACAGCAGTCTACCTGCATGCTCTTTAATCTTGCCTGGAATGACCTACCTTTTTAGAAAAGTCTGTTTCAGCCCTATATGATTATCTAAGTGAAAACTGATGCATTGAATAAATAAAAAATCTGTTCCCAGCATTGATTTGTGAGGTTGGTCATGTAAAGACTTTGTTGACTCATCATGATATGCATTACAGGGGATGTGCACAATAGAGACACTGTTTGAAATCCGATCAGTTGGATGAATGTGCTGGTGATGAGTGATTTCTCTCCTCCCCATTATGCCTTCTGTAACTACGCAGATGAGTTAATTAAGCTGTGCCAAAGGCTATGCACTAGCATTCCAGGTAGATGGGTCAGATGATATTCAGACATTATCATTATTAAAAAATGAAACCATAATATTGACTTTTGAAATATCTAAAATGCATAAATCTTCTTATTGCTTGCAAATTATCCTTCAAATAAAAAAAAAAGTGGTTCCTTGTGCCAGCGGCCCAAAAGCTCATGGAAGAACCACCAAAGGACCGAGTTTAAAAAAATATGCAAACTATGCACAATGAATAGAAAAATAATGCATGAACAGAACAGTCTTCCAGAGAGTTTGTAACCACGTACATTTATTTTAATAATATAGACAAAGGCGGTTGATCTGCATTCTTGACCTCACTAAAGAACATTTGCATGTGGGGCTCTTTAGACCAATCAGGCTCCAACCTAACTGGATGATGACGACATCGTTTACCTGCTCCAGTGGGCTGAGGGATAAGCTCATGCCCCTGCTGCTCCCTGGAATGTTCAGGCTGCTGTTTGTACGACTCCAGAGAGAGCTGTGTGCTACAGATGATGACGAGTGGCATTAAAGCACCATGAGGAGCCATCCTATCAAATGTGCAGTCAGCAGAGGGGAGAAAGATGTGCATGTTGGCTTTTGGGGAGCTTTGTCAAGACTGAAAAAGTGATATACACCGCCCCATACAGAGACTTAGCATATACCAATATATTTTGATTTGTTGAACATTTTAAATTCAACAACATTGTTTCAAAAGTGAGCTTGACTTTGAGGTTGCAATGCTCAAATATGATCTTACACTCCCTGTCAGGCTATATTAAAGTCCTTTTTGTTGAGATCTTCCTCAGGACAGCTGTGCACCATCTGACTTACATTGCAAATTTACAGTAGGCATTCAAGATTTCCTCTTTGTTGTGGTCTTGAGACACAATCATGCATGCACACAGCTCCATGTCTTACTGCAATACGGACAGACTGACACAAGACTACAGATTGCAAATCTGTGTTAAAGAACTCTGTTTTAGCTTGCTTGTATGAGACATCTTTTTTAAAACCTTCCAGCTAAGAATGCCACAGTCAGCCTGCCTCTCTGGACATAATAGCAAAGTGACGCTTTCTGTCTTCTGGCTCATTCTTTGTTTTCTACCGGCCTACTCTCTCTAATTTCCTTTTTATTTTTTTCTCCCTAACTGGCTGCCACTATATATCTTCTCAGTTGCCAACCACTTCCTATTCAGCAACCACTGACCTTAACACTGACCTTGCCTCATCTGTGCCATTGAGACAAGAGGGAGAGATACCATATCCTCAGCTTCCACCCACTATGCTGCAGGGTAGAATTTTGCCTGTCTCATCAGTCTTCTGGTTGCTGGAGTACACCTTGTTATTTCTTCCAGATTCCTACACATTTTTCTTTTCAGCTGATCAGTGCCCAGACTGGAAAACATTGCTCTTGGCTCAAAGAGAGGTGGAGCCTTGGCATAAAGACGGTCCACAATAATTGGGCATTATCTTAGTTGTATTAGGCCTGGAAGTTGATCGTTATCATCATGATTTGGCCTTCTAATGTCAGGAAAAGATTTCCCTTGAGTGCCATGACACACCATCCTTCATCGTTTGCTCTCAGTTTGTTTGTTCTCTTATTTGGGGTTTGAGGTCGGTGTTCAGGGAAAAGAGAATATCAAAGTTCAAAGAGAAGTCCATGAATTTGGATATCTAAGCAGCATTTTATTCCAAATCTGAACATTAATTGCATTTTTTGGTGTGTTGAATCATCAAATCATGCCAGTGCTGTCAACTTAAATATACGAAACACTTCTTTTTCCATCATAACCATTTATGAGATTTTCTAAAAGTGATCCTTGAAAAATAGTCATTATCAGTGGCATGCTGTGCCCAGGTGAAGAACATAATCTCTCCGTGAAATGTCTCTAACTGGAATGTAATGTTTTGGGATAAACATTAATTACTGTCCCACCACCACAAGAGGGCACTTTGAGCACATGGCAATCATAGAAGGAGCTGACGTCATCTGTGTTTATGTGTTTCCCTATGTGTGCATTTTCATGGAGGTGGACCAGATTGACAAGTCTCTGGCGTTCCTTGAGGGAGTGGCAAGTCCAAAATCACAGCCACGTTCACCACCAACAGTAGCTCTCTGGCCTCTTACTGAAGGGAAAGGTTGTGTGACATCCACAGCCTGCTGTTAGGGAAAGAGTTAAACTTATGGGTATTTTGACTCCTTGTTATTTTTGTATACACTCTCCTAAAAGAGGTTCAATTCAACACTAACCCCAACCTGTTAGCATGTGGATGTTTAAGCAGTTTCTTCAAAAAACAAATGAAAATTGATTTTTTTCAGCAATGGTAAATAGACACAAAGATGATTAAAGCAAAAACACATACTCACCACCTCCATTAAGATTGTAATATAATATGTTATTAAAGCCTCACCATATGACATTGTCTGAACACTGTACGTATATAAAGATGATGGGGAATTAAATGTGCAAGGACACAAGAGGGCAGTGGGCGTATAAAGAAGAATATTGAGGGTGAGGCTTATAAGCATGGCTGAAAGAACGAAGGCAGCTCACTCAAAACAAGCCTGGGTGGAGAGATGATGAGGGGAGGCACGGCAGCAGTAAATGATGCTAGCCTTCTACACCTTGTCAGTTATTAGGAGAAGCCAGAAGAGAAATCTGACATGACTTTGTGTTCTCTACAGAGAAAATAATTGGCAAGTAGGCCAGCCCACTGGCACCGAGAGTGCTGTACTTGGAAGAGATGTTTTAAAGGTCTGCAGAAAGAAAAAGAAAACAGATACAATATCATGTATCTCCTTAAGGATTAGAATTTTTGAAAGTTGCAACGTGGCAACTCAAACAAACGACTGAAATGATTTAGTGGTTACATTGTTTGTTCTAATCTTCGCAGTTAAACACAATAAAAACAAGCCTATCTTCCTATCTATGCAGCAAACATCTGTTTGTGAGCAAACCATAACAATACCCCGATAAAACGCAAATGGTGCAGCATGAATTCAGAATCAGAATCTAAGCTGCACTTTGCCTTTTCATTTCTCATAAACTAGGTCTATAGTGTATCTGGCTGGCTGGTTAATAGTAATTACTATCAGCAGAAATTGGTTAATTTGAGGGAATAAAATAATTATCATATGATTAATAAGTTACAAGTCAAAGGAGGAACTGTGACTTGAAGGGGGAAATGAAACTATGTTAACTCTCTTTGAGCCTTGAATCATATTCAAAAATAAACTGCACGCCAAGTATCTTTCTGTTTTGGCTTCTGCTTCTCAGCTATAAATACACACACTTTATTCAGCAGGTGTTTTCAGTATGAAGGTTGGTGCGCAGATGAAACCATCACTTATTTTATTCAATAAACCTATATATATAGGGTTATTGAATAAAATAAGTATAATATATATAATGCTTTTACAGGTGTGATTAACTGTGAACCATGTTCTGACTAGAATATGCAATTTTGTTTTTCATGAACATTCCCTCAGCAAATAAACTTCAAAACAAATATTTTCCTGCTAATTAAACAACTACCTCGGGCCCCATGAGGGTTAACACTCATGTCAAAGATTCATTGGAGATGTTGTTGAATAATAAATAATAAAATGCTTGTTGGTCTGACCTCTTCGTTGAGATGTAACATGTGCTGTGAAAAAAGTCCACAGATTTATTCAAATGATCAATAAAAAATGTAAATAAGTGTGCAAATTTTATTTCATTTTACAGTTACTGCTTCGGTGGTATTGTATTTTTCTTAAGTTCATCAATTGCAGCTTGCAGAGATGCTACTCTTTTGGCTTCTTTTGGTACCATGGGAAAAAGACATTTCTAAAAAGTAGAAACTGTTGACTGGCTCATCACTGTTAATTGCGCTTAATGCAATCAACATTGGAATATTTTAACATTTCATTTAAATAAGTTGAAAAATGTCTGTGCTTTCATGCTCTGGAGCAATATAGCAGTAGGTTAGCATTCCTGGAACGTTCAATTACCATGCAGATCATTTTCACCAGCGTCACTGAATCATGAAGGACACTTAAGACTGAGATGTGATCAAAATACAGAAGCAGTACTTGGCACTCAGAAATTGTTTAAGATAGTAATGCAACGCTGTCCATTTGTTTCCCCTCTGCTCTACTGAGTCTTCACATGCCCAGTTCCTTACAACCACAATGTCTTCAGAAAATAGTGCACCTCATATGAGTAAATTAAACAAGCAGGCAGAAATAAAGGACAGCTATTAAAAGAGTCATAACAGGTCAATTCAAATTTGAGTGCACATCTCTTAGAAAGCCAATGCAAAAACAATAAATCAAATGATATGACCACAATATAACCCAGACAAATCTAGTCAATAGAAATAGAGATAGAAATAGAAATAATGATTCAATATACACCATAGATCATAGTGTGTATTGGGCAGCCTTGTAAAAGGTAGACTGTAGTTGCAGATGAGCTTAAGGCTACATTCAGTTACATAATGAGCTGGTACCTAAATATATAGTGCCACCATGTGTTTAGCTGTAGTCATTGCAATCTTACTTATAAAGTCACTGACAGTGCATTTGAGAGAAGGCTTGTAAAGGTGTTTGTAAAAAAGCTTCTTTTTTTTTGCCATATATATCGATCAAATATCGATAACATCATACCATAGCCGACTCAAGATAGCGGGAATTAATACATTGTAATAATGGCTTTTCACTGGGTAAGCTGCTAATATGCAAAAATAACTGTACCACATCATTCAATAGGCTCACATGTGTGCTGTATGTGTTTGTGCTGTAAAACTGTATGCTGACTAATCACTGAAAGTTTTTCATTCATCCTTCAGAGGATTATTTGCAGAATGAGAGACAGAAGCCCCATCTTGTGTAGGAGAGGGAGCGAAGAGCAGATCGCAAGTGCCGGATTGCTGCTGCTGCTGCTGCTGCTGCTGCTGCTGCTGATGCTGATGCCACTAGGATGGGACTGGTTCTGTCTCCTCACACTCCTGGTGCGAAGAGTGGTAGTCTTCTTTGTTTGGATGGAGGGACTCGCTGTTGTAAAGAGTCGGTCTGTGGCCGGGGTTGTGTCAGCCCTGATGGGTGTTTGAGTAATGGAGCTTGTGTCAGAAAAAGGGGATTGGGTGGTGTGGAGGGATACAGTGGATGGAGCTTCCTTTGTGTATGAGATGAGATGTGAATCAGTGTGGAACATGCGCTCTGCAGCAGCTGGGCTAGCACTTTCTGAAAGGTGAGTAATACTCATGTGGGTGTTTGAGCCTCTGGGTGGCAGGGTGGAGATGCTGATGGGTGTGGCTGTGAAGGGGTGATGCGGTGTACTCCAGATCTTTTTAGGGCTGTGTGGAGTGCTTAGCAGAGACGATACAGATGAATACCACCACCTTGTAACACCGGCCTCAGGGAGCATGGAGCTCAGGTCCTGAGTGCTCCCTGCAAGGTGGGGCTGGTTGTAGGAGGCAAAGTGCCATCCTCCAGTCCTGCCAGGGTGCACTTCTCCACAGACAGGTTTAGTGTGGCAGGGGCAGCCCAGGACACGTGCAGGGGTATTCTGAGTCCAGGAGAGTATGTAGCTGATGTCAGCATAAAGGTGACAAGCCCAAGGGTTGCTCCCAAAATTGATGACTTTAAGTAATGTCAACTTATCTAACACTCCATAGGGCAGTGTGGAAAAGCTGTTAGCATGCAGATAGAAGTGAGTTAGTCTTTTGAGCCGGTCTAGAGAGCCTGGCAGGACCCTCACAAGCAAGTTGTGGGACAAGTCAATAGCCTTCAGGTGTGCAGGCATGTTGGTAGGCAAAGTCGAGAAGTGATTGTGGCTTAGGTTGAGCGTGCACAGATTGATCAGTGTGTTGTTGATAAAAATGGCCCGCTCCAGCTTGTTGTTAGACAGGTCAAGTGTCCGCAGATTCCACTGGTAGACCGTGTCATTCTTGTCCAGCAACTGGAGGCGGTTGGAGGCGGCATGGAGATTCCAGAGGGAACGAGGCAAGCCGACGGGCAGGTGGCTCAGCCGGTTGTGAGACAAATCAAGGAAGCGGAGATGGGTGTATTTAGTGAGTTGGCCATCCAGGTTGTGTAATCGGTTGTGGGACAAGTTGAGGGAGTGCACATTGTACTGCACGTCATCAGGTAACAGTCTTAGACCCCTCCAGGAGCAGTCTACCTCCCTGTGGCTGCGGCTGCAGGAGCACACGGAGGGGCACACGGCTACGACATGCAATCCCAGCAACAACACAAGCAGGAGTTCCAGCAGGGCCTCATGAGGGGGGAGCGTCAGTAGCGCATTCCTGCTAAAAGAAAGATAGGGTGATGTGAATGTTAGGATTTGTCTCTCACACAGCATCCTAATGAACTTCAGGAGGCACACTGTAAAAGAGGAAGTGATGCCAACAGTGGACTTGGATTGTGAGAATATGGAATATACACTTTCTATCTGCAGAATTGTAACTGCAGAGAGCTCTGCTGAATAAAACCTGTTTCAATTTAAGCTCCGCCTTCTCTCTCTCTCTCTCTCTCTCTCTCTCTCACACACACACACACACACACACACACACACACACACACACACACACACACACACACACACACACACACACACACACACACACACACACACACACACGCACACACACACACACACAGGCTGTTTAATATTTGCTGCACACCACTGCAATACTTTCAAATACACACATTCACACTACTGTATGTGCCAAATGTTTTGCATAGGGGTAGTGATGCTGCTGCAGTGTCCATCTGAGAAATACTCATACTTTATATATGCACCAACAGTAGAGTGGAGAAATGTGTCCTTTTTTCTTTATAGCTGGTAAATATTTGACCTGATCTGTAACAGGATATTTTGTTGTCTATTCAAAAATATCATTCATCACAAAGGATGAGAAATCTCCCTAGTCCTTTTCCCTGGCATCAGTTTGTGTCTTCAGTCATCAGCGTTTGTCAGGGCAGTCAGTCCCAAGCTCTCAGAGGAGAACTAGCTCAATAGATGGGCTTTATTAATGGCTCCACAGAGAACCCATGCATCAGCTGGTCCAAAGGCAGGCAAAGACACAGCCAAGAGCTCTACACTGCAGTGTATGAGAGCCAGGGTGTGGCAGAATGAGTGTGTAAAAGAGTCTTTAAATTTGTCCATAACTCACCTTCTCATTTTATCATTCCAGTCACTTTTCTCCGCTCCTTTTTGTTGTCGGGCTCCTCTCCTCTCCTGCTCTCAGGCTCAGGACAAACTGCTGCTGTACTGAAGGTGAATTTTCTAGGACTGAATTCCCCTTACAGAATTTGACCTTTGCTCACTTGTCCAGTTCAGGTTTTTAAAGTTATCCCGTTGTTGGCCTTGCAGTTTGGTCCCTTAGTCCCCTCTACCTCTTATATGGCTCTTTTGGGTTAGCGTGGTCAGGCACTGCAGGCTCTGGATTTACTCTGTGCAGTGGGAGTGAGGGAGGGGTGGGGTGTTTGTGGGGGAAGTATTAGGAGGGGGAAAGGAGAAATGGAGCACATAATGGAGGGATCCCAGCATACAAGGCTGCTACAAAGGAAACTCCTCATTCCCTTAAGTGGCAGATTTTAGGGTTTACTTCTGCATTTAAAGCAACAACTATTCTTATAGTTAGATTAGTTGAATGATTGCATTCAATCCCTCTAAGGTATCTCTGTGCAAAGTAATGCTGTGCTGTAATTGGTTGCTATTTTCCCTCTGTAAATTCAGACGCTGGTTCAAAAAGCTTCAAGATTTATTACAGAGGTCTCCCATCCACTGCAGCGTCCTACCTGTCATTATCAATACAGGCAACTATCAATTCTGCACTGCAGGGCTGTATTTATACCAAGCATTATTACCTTGCATTCTGAGGGAGAGTGATAAACATATAGTGATTGTTGTTTAATCATATAATATGTGATAAATTCATCAACATTATGTTGCATCACCGCAGAATCCTGATTCATTCTACCAGAGTAGCTAAAAGTCCTTGTTTGTTTGCATTTGTTTGGGACGTGTCTTTGCTCAGCTGTAGTGTAAACTGAACAAAATACCTCATTTGCAATGCGATTGTTACTTCCTCAGCCACCCTGTCTCTGCACTTTCCTCTCTTACTTGCCTATACCTCCAGTATAGCAACCTGCATGGAGATTGAAACTCATGAATCCTGACATTGCCAGCTACACTTAGCCTCAAAGTCAAACCTCCCTTCCACTGTCAGTCACTGCAAAATGTGGAGCGGTGCTTCAACATAGCAGGACTGAAAAAAACACCCAAATATCCCATATCCAACTTTTACCTTATTTGCCTTACGTTCCTGCCTGACAAATAAATATTTACTTTCACGCTGCATCCCATCGCTAAACTGAGTATTTCTCTCTCCTTGCTTTCAGATTTGAGCTGTGGTTTAAGCAGAGGCTGCACTGAGAAGGGACAAACTATTCAGACTTTTAATGAAGGATCCACATCCGTCCTGACGTCACAAGTGAGTGAACAAATATCTGCACAAGACAGCGGAAACAACCGCATATTGGTTTTTTGAAAAGGTTTTTTGTGTAGCTTTGTCAGCTTTGCCTGAGTTGAATGAGAGTGTTCTCTCTGAGTTGTGTGGCGCTGCCTGGCAGGGGTACATTCTCTGCTTGCTAATCAAGCAGACCTCTCTTTTTGTGACTCTCTCTCTCCCTCTCACACACATTACACAGCCATAACTAACCAGGAAATGGATGCAAAGTAATAAATTCAAGACTAAGGTTAAAATCACCATTTTATTTCTGTGGTTATTGCATGATTACCATATCGTCATCATATATGTCAAAAGGTAAAGCAAGTCATTCACAAAATAACTTTCACAAAAGTGCACTATAATAATGTATTCTTATATTTAAAACACAAATAACAGGAAGTGGCCTTTGCTATCCTTTATTTTAACTCCACTCTCTTTGTTTCTTCTGCACCCTAAGAAGTTGGGGCTTCTGCTTTGGTGAAACTGCTGGCCGCTTCCTGTGGCTCTGGGGAAGATGGATTTTCCGATACTGCTACAGGAGTAGTTGAAACTTCCTCACTGTTGGGTTTGTCTCCCGCCTTCTTCTTGCTGTCCTCGCTTACTGTCTCTCCCTCTTCGGTGGTGGTACAATTACCCGTCTCTTCCTGTGTTTTAATGAGATCACCCATGGACACGCTGGCCTCTTTTGGTTCTGTTGTTGACTTGCCTTTGCTCCTATTGGCAGTTCCCATCCAATATTCAGAGTTGCTGATCAGGTCAGTGTTGCTGGTCAGCGCCTTGATGTGTATAGTCAGCTGGCACACCTTCCAAGCCAACGACAAAGTAGAAACCAGTAGAATAGTGCAGGCTACGATCAGTCCACCAGACACCATAAATAGTGGGAGGCATTCCTTCCTGTTAAGCATCCCGTTTACCAGTGAGGTGGGCTGTGGCCCAGCTGACAGTGAGGCAGTGGGACTACTTGTGAAACGGGCGACTCTTGTTGGCGACTGTGTAGTCATCATGTTGCTGGACTCAGGTTTGCTGCTGGAAACACTGGGTAGAACAGTGAGAGACGGTAGGTTTGATTCATCCTGATCTGGTCTGTCTTGTGATTGAGCAGTAGGAGATCCTGTGAGATGTTGAGCTCCACACAGTAGTGTACCCAGAATTTCTAAGCAGGACAACAGGAACAGGCCATCCATGTTGGTATCTGAGAACAGTATAGTTCCAAATGAGTTTAGGAATACAAATTTAATACAGTAAGGAAAAGTAAGAAGAAGCCCAGAGAAGAGAATCAGCCAATCAATGAGGCAGCCATAATTAAACCAAAATAGTGTTTGTGATTTTTACAAATCACCAGAGGTTGACAGTAATTAAGCAGGCTTACATTTACTCATGTACTGTACTTATGTACAATTTGGAGGTACTTGTGCTTTTACAGTTTTCCATTCCTTTTCACTCATTTCATACTGCCATCCTTAAATTAGTGAAAATTTGCACCTACCCTTTAAATTTCTGCAAAAACCACAAGCTTGTTAAATGGTCAGCAGCATGTATTGTAATGTATCTGCTATTTGAAACACCTGTGTGAACATTTAACATTGATTTAACTTTTGATCTAAGGTGACTATACTATACTAACACTAATATATATTGCAAATATACTAATATACTAATACTATATTGTCTTTTGAAACTTAACTCAAACCGTCAAAATATTTTAGCTTTAAATGACTAAATTTGTTTTTATTCTGTCATATTCTGTTGAATTCAAAAGGGATAGTCATTGATAATTTTCCATGGGTGATTATTTTCAGCTTTATCACTTACACATCTACAGAAAGTTTTGCATTATTTGAGGACAATTTGTGAATACCACAAATATACTGTGTGGTCTTGATATTGATGAAATTGAATGTTAAACCTTAAAACAGTACACTGGATCTTTGCTGCCTTTAAAAGAATCAAAAATAATACATTTTTATCATCAGGATTGAGGACCGAAGCATCGAACAAAACTTAGTATAAATATATTTGCTGCTGATCTTTCTTCTAAGAGTTGTGTCTGAAAAATTAAGTCTTTCTTTTGTCCATTTATCCGTGTTTACAGGTTTCAAGATGAAACTATATATTAATGAAATGTATCACTTACATTGTGGTTGATCTTGATATATTTGCAAGAAGATATACTGTACAAGTAAAGACAGTTGAACGATGTGTAAAAGAACTGAGAGACGATGACTGTAATCAGTGACACACTTATCTGGCTGACTTGTTCTTACTTCTCCATTTGGACTATTATAAGCCAAGGAAGTGGTTTTACTGTTCTGTTTGGTGCTTAGCCTAGTCACGCAGACATCTATGGGGTGGCAGACTATAAAAGGTTGCATACTAAATAAGAAACTCAATTTCAGTTCAGTTATCATGTACTTTTATTTGCCCTTTGACTTCAAATTCAGATTTGAATCAATGCAATATGAGCAGTGGAGCTAAGGTTACAAGTAACTGTTATATGCAGATATATAGGGTTCTAAAATCCAACACATTGATAAGACATTGTAAAACACCACATAAAACCATTTTATTTACACCACACAACTATTTTAAATACACTGATTAAATTCAGTGGATATAGTATATATTTTGAAA
Organism: Chaunax sp. Z400; assembly: GCA_037577475.1. NCBI lineage: Eukaryota > Metazoa > Chordata > Actinopteri > Lophiiformes > Chaunacidae > Chaunax > Chaunax sp. Z400. The sequence continues at coordinate 8,652,926 of CM075201.1, read as the reverse complement.
ATAATACTGAGTGTTAATTCAGCTTCTACCCGTGATGCTATTTTAATTTGATAAAGGAAAAAGCATCATGAGGCTAATTATGTGTGAGAGGAAGTGAGAATAGATGCCATGCAAATGTTTTAATCTCAAAAACACCACACTTTCCCTTGACTGATGGAAAGTTCCATTTGTCAGTACCAACAATCGTATATCAGCAAATTGAGTATATTTGTAAAGCACCTGAAGGCAAGGCAAACATCTTTATGTTCTGTACGAGAGAAAGGCATTGAGACAAGACATAAAAGAAAACCAAAGCAATGCAAAAAAAGAAAAAAAAAGTTCTGATTTAAAAGAGCTGAGAGTTGGAAAAGATCTGAAGTTTTCTTGGAGTTTGTTTGAGATATTTTGAGAATGAAATCTGAATGCTGCTTCTCAGTGTTTACTTTAGACTCTGGTGACAGTAACCCAACCTTTCCCTGACCATTTGAGATATCTGTATGGTTCATAACATGGAAGATGATCAAAAATGAATTTGGACATAAAACATGTCATGCTTTATAAACCAACGATAGACTTTTAAAATAATTCCTTAGCCAATCAGGAGGCCTTTGTAAAGATCTGAGAAGTCCTATAATTGTTGATTAAAGAATTTAGGGTAGGCCGACTTTGTAATCATCTTGTATATGTTTGATTTTAGTGAGTCCAAACACGATTGACACAGATTTCTGGTCTGTTTGTAGTCTTGATTATTTGGAGTGAGCCCTTTTAATCATTCTATGGCTCAAAACACAAATATTTCTGTTTTATCTTTGTGTGACAGGAGGATTCTTTCATTGCACTTCAAACTCCTCTGGTATTGTTACACAAACCTGCATCTCCTTTTACACAGCCTGTTAAAGCAGTATTTTTATACTGTTATTCTTGCTGACCAGTAGAAAATGTACAAACATGACATGCTGGTGTCATTGTTGCTCTGCTGGGTGACACGGTGGTGTAGTGTGTACTGTTGCCTAGCTGGATCTTTTTTGCATGTTCTCCCTGTGTCTACATGGGTTCCCTCTGGGTACTCCGGCTTCCTCCCACAGTCCAAAAACATGCAATCTATGTCAATTGGTGACTTTGAATTGCCTGTAGGTGTGAATGTGAGTGTTAGTGGTTGTTTGCCAGCACAGTAGTGAGTGTTTGTTGTGGCAATCACGTGGGATCTCCGTGCAAAAAGGTTCTTCTGCATTTTCAGCTGCCTCCATAGGTTGACTTTCAGCAGCCAGTCATGTGGTGAGGCTAGCAGCTTGGTTGAGGCCCTTGACTCCAGCTGTTGTGGTGCATTGTGTGGAGATGATGTTTGCTTTACTGGATTCCAGTGCAGACTTGGTATAGCTAATGGCCTAGCTCATTCGGCCGCCACAGACTTAAATGGGTGCATTAAAAAAGGAACATAGATTCTAGAAGAAGCTCTGTTCTTGCTGTTGGTGGGGGTCAATGTATGAGCCAGGTCCATGCCTAGTAAGAGCAAGAAGAGATATATTGGGGCAAGAACCTTGTCTGTCCAAAGCATGTTCACTCCTGTCTATGCTAAAGCCAGACAGATTTGCTTGAGTCGTTTTGGATAACGTCAAATCCTGTACCTTAATCTCAGATCTTTTTGTTAGAGATCCCTACTAAGGGGGGGGGGATGGGGGAGACTGATGAGGCAAACTTTTGGGCGACCTTGCTGGTCTTATCAGTCTCGTCAGCCCGGGCAGGAGAGAGCCATTCCCTCTCTTTGTTGTCTGCGTTATCAGCAAGGTCGGTGTTACAGAATGTGCTTGGTTGGGATGGAGGCAGATGCACTGACAGGGGGGGGGGGGGGGGGGGGGGGTGCATTCAATGCCAGCACTAGCCAGCGCTTACATTTTATTGTTGAATTTAAAAAGGGGTGAGGCAGGGAGATAGGGGAGAGTGAAGGGAGGTGGAATAAGGAGACTGATCAATGAGCTCATTGTCAACATGTGACATTGAAGCCGTGATGATTTGTCTTTGTGGTGCAGGCGCTGCTGTTTGTCAGGGTGCATTATCTTGGACAAAAATGGCCCATTAGTACACTAACTCCGTATCTACTTGGGTTCGGGTAGAGGCAAGCTTTAGAATAGACTGAAATTATCAATTTAGTTGATCTCTTTCAGGCTGGGTTTTGCTCAGCCAGCGTCTGTTGAACTGAAATGATACCATAAAGTTTGCCATTTGTAAGGGTATAGTCTTGCACTTCTTCAATCTTAAGGTTTAGCGCCCAGTTAATCCCAGCAACCACAAATCCCATTCACACCACTAGATTTCGCTGGATTTGTTTCACTGAATCTTAAGAATTATGGTGTCATTTACAGATAGCTACCCAATTCAATTGTATTGAGTTGAATTTTGATGAGCTATCTCAGTGGCAGAGGACATTAGATGAGTGGTATAAGGCTCAGAAGACTCCTCATGGGAAAATCCTTGTCTCAAGTACGGCAATCATGTCTAACAATTTATGATTCATATGCACTTCATTGATTCTGATGAGAAAAGAGATATATTGCAGTCCACAATTCTGTCACTTGTCCACTAAGTTACTTTTAAGGCGTGTTAACATTGTTGGCAGTAGGAGACAGATCAAAGTAACTGCAACCTAGAGTTGCCATGAATTATCCTCAGGATGATTTGGTTCTTACATGTGTTGTAGTTTGAAAATAGTGATATTTCTGTAAATTTGAGATGTGAAAAAAAAATTAGCCCCTTCCAATTTCAAATGTGTTTATTATGTGATTTAATCAAACACATATTCATCAGTTCATTATTTTTAAAGATCCTTCATCATTGTTAAATTATCCGGTCCAGAATTTGGTAATGGCACATAACAAAAACAAACAAATTACTAATTGTCATTTGCTTTAATCTGATGGAGGGGGGGGGGGGACATTCTGTGTTTGGCCTCCCAGTGGAGGAAAGGGTTTCCTCTCACCAAATGCTGATCACATGATCCAGTACCAGTTGGAGTCAAAGAGCTTTTGGATGCATCATCAGCCAGGATACAAGGTCCTTTCTTTTCTGTTGGAATGATACCAGTATACAGAAATCTATCCATCATTCCTTCTGCTCAAAGCCACACTTCAGCTGCGTCCGTACTGGTAATAGGTTTCAAGGACTGACTGCAAGCTGCATTTATCATTTTACCGACAGTTCCCAAGGCCTTATATTATAAACTTTTGATAGAGTCACAGTGAATCTGCATAAGCAGAAATCTGAAAAAAAACAACACCCGTAACCTGAAGCTTAAGTTTTCTTCTGATTTCAACTATGTTTTTGACTAATTACATTTTGATTAATAAAACATCAAAGCCTGATTAGGACAATGTAGATGTAAGCAGTCTTACTTAACTTCTGTTATATTAGTTTGAACCAAATAATATCCAATTAAGTCTTTTTAAAATGCAGTCCGAGTCATTTCCCCCCACATTTGTCGTTTCAGGAGATCCTCTCTGCCTGAGTGGAGAGATAGTCGATCATTTTCGTAAAAGCTGATTCCTTTGCTCTTGGTTGCAGACAGATTACTCCGTCTCACCTGAATATTGCATAATACACAAAGGAAAGAAAAGTGCCACACAAACTCAGACCAAACTTGGCGATATGTGCACAGCTGTTATAAAAATACAGCATGGCTCAGAATATAAGTACTCAACATGACCGATGCTGTTACTTTCTGTTGGGTCTTTATGCCACCTAGAGGCAAACTGGGATTTGAACACGATGAAGCTGTTGGAAGCTTATACAGTACATATCCTTCCACACAAATGAGTTTGAAGTTTCATTGTTGACCTTGGAGAGGGTATCTTTGTTTCAGTTTATCTGTTTGCAGGGGCTAAGGACCAAGGACCAAACAGGACCATTAAGGACATGAAACCCACCCAGTGTGCTCTTATAGGCCTGGTATGTGTGAACCTCAGATAAGTGAGAGCTCTTCCTCCTGCACATTCCAGCGGTGTGGGATCTTTATAATATATTCCTATAACAACAGCATGCCTATTTTCACTCACATACTCACCAATGATTTTATTAACTTGCTTCATTGATTGGTTTAAAAAAATGTCAAATAATTGTTGTAAATAAACATTTTCAGGACTCCCATCAACTCAGACAGATTAAGAGTCAATATTAATTAATATTAATATATTATTAGTTTAAAGCCAAATCAAATTATCTAAATTCCAGGTAGATTCAATTTGCATATCTTAAATTTGCATTTTAAGACCTATGCTCAAGATTCTTTCTATCTACACCATTTGTTTTTATACACTGTATGCACCCAGTGAATAAAGTTAAATCCAACAACAGGAACTGCAATTTAGCTTTTTACCTCTCTCAAGGTTTTTTGCCAACATTGCTTTATCTGATTATTAGCAGGATTTGATTTGGATTTGATTTTTTTTTTTCAGAGGTAAGGGACAATCCATTAGATTTTGGTGGTGATCCGGATCATTCCGGGACCACGATGCACTGTTCATGACTGGTGGCCCACTCATGGTGTTCATCAGGGAGATGAGTGACGCCTGCAGTTCTCCCAGCAGGAGAGGGCACCAGGCTCCTTGGAGGTAAGCTCCATTACAAATTTGTTTAGAAAAGGGAGGTGTACCACAGGGAGGTTGAAGTGCAGCCACAAATTGCATTCAGAAAGGAGCTCCACAAGGAAATTTTGTGGGGAAACTGAGCTCCCCTGGCGAAGGTTTGCACTCTCTGACTGCAGTCTACTCTGGAAGTGAGACTAGGCTAGGAAAACTAAGCTATTCTAAGATACGTCAATTATGCTTTACATGACAAGCATCATTTTATTGTCTTCCATGGATGAAAACAGAAACTGTGTACAGAATGGTAGTCACATGCAATACAAAAATATGAATTTGTACAATAACATAAAAAAACATGTATTGGCCCATTCTAAAAAAATGTACAGCTTTTATACAGTATTTTATACATGAAAAAAAATATAAATATATATACATCTGTAATAGACATAGCAGTACCTATTCAAAAATGTTGTGATGTACTTTACATATAAAATGCTTATACAAATATTAGAAGAATTGGATTCATTTGCTATACATTAAATAATGTATGTACAGGACATACTATTGGATTTGCAACACAACATTTACTGCAGTCCTTCACAAAAAAACAACCCTACGTATTCCAGCACAGTATGCACACACAGTCGCATGTGCACCCACACACAACACTTAAATACAAGCAGGCCAACTGAAGCCAGCAATCACAAACAGAATACACAAGCGCAAACAAGAGGTAATGTTTTAGGAAGATATAGGACACTTTTGCGCCAGGTTCCTGATTTTTTTTTTGTTTTCTTTTTTGCGCAGGGAATGAAATCATTCAGCCTCTCGAAAGAAGGATCTTTCTAAATAACTCAGACTCTAATAAGGTGCACTTCACACTTCAATGGATGGCCATTATAATTAAAATGTTTTTATTCATGAATAGCCAGTATCCCACATGGATTGTGAACAATGAAGGGAATATTTCACCTGTTTTTTTTTTTTTACATTTCACCTGGCGTTTATCATACCAAAGTCTTCATCAGTGTCCTGTTTTCAAATGCATCCAATAAACAGTGAATTTACCAGGTTATAATCCAAAAAGACAACACACGTGAGCATACAACACTGTCCATGCCTCTGAGACTCTCCTTAAGAAAAACTGCAATTAAGACTATATTCAAAACCAAACTAAACGACAAAAAAAAAAAAGTTCATGATTTTTTCCTGTTGACAAAGTGCATATTGTGTCTAGACATGGGCTGGTGTCAGCTCATCAGAACGTCACTCAAACGGCCTGTCAAACGTGAGTCAACCCCTCAGGGAAGACAAAGATTAATGAAGAGGTCCGTTTGGTGGTAGGGTCCATTTTTATGTCCAGCAGTGTGTTTCTTTGTGTGTGGGTGTCTCAGAAAGAGAAATATCCACGTTGTCAGGGCCCCCGGATGAGAATAACCAAATCACAGCAGCACAGAGAAGGTGAGCAGGCCGAGGACAGGAAAGTCATCAGCAGGCACAGACCACAGCACACCAGCCAGTCCCAGCACAGACACAACAAGCCAGTTATTCACAAGCCTCAGAGTCCCAAACATCATTACAGAACAAAACCAAAAGGAAGGCAAAGAGATCATAGACGGTCGACAGCTGCACCACCCCGACACACACACACTGACGCACCTCGCTCCACCAATCCTCTCTCCCCAACAACAAAATGCAATGGTTAGACATGGAAGATCAGACTGTGGATTAGTGGAAGTGTCTGTTTCAGGCAGAGGCAATGCTTTGATCAATCCTGTAAGAGTTAAGGATACAGGAGCATGCAAGGCAGACCCAGGCTTTGTTTTGCATTGCTTAAGTTTCAGAGTGACTGCTACAACCTGATCAGAAAAGAGAACAAAAGATAGAGAAGAGAGCACAGGAAAACACAAACGTTAGACTGTTAGTGAAAGTGTAACTGGGAAGAAAGCTTCATTTAAAAAGCAGCAAGGTGTTAGGTACACTTAGATTTGTTAAAGGACATATAAAAATAGGTCAGGCTGTGTGAGTTCAATCAGGACATTATATTTGATCATTTCATGACCAAGCAGAAGACATTTCTGTTTTTGTTGTGAGAAAACATGCTTGCATCTCACCCATCATCCATATGAAGAGAACTAACATACAAACTATATAAGATTAATGGTGATGTCCTTTACTGCTGGTTTGACTTTTAGTATAAAAAGGTTGCTTGTAGTCTTGGAGCAAAGACAATAGAGTCTTGTGAAAAAGCAAATCATAAATTAGAAGCATGGTGTGAAAGCAAAGTTGTACTGAAGTCATTGAATTTAATGTTTTGCAGCAGGATGTGGAAAATCTGATCTGGGTGTAAAGAGGATTCAATCAAATCTGGTGCAGAACTGAACAGGACAACATCTGCAGTATAAACTAAAAAGCACAAGTTTTTAATTACTTTATGTACAGGTTTTTCCAGTCATGACTTTTTAGGTCCAGAAACTACGTGGTCTAGATTTTTTTGTATGCATTTTTTTTACTTGGTCGTTTCATACTTAGTTACTCTCGATTTAAGATGGAATGTCACAAAACGGCCCATAATTACATCTAGATTACAGTGAGTACAACAAAATGATCTCAGTAAGTGATCACACAATTAATCTCTTCCTCCTGTTGTTGTCGTCGCTGGCAAAATTACAGTTCTTTCACAAATGCATGAGGACTGTACAATGAAAACAAATGCAACTTCTGCTATGTGGATCCGTCTTATCTGTTTTTACATGTCTTGCTAGTCTAATTTAAGAAACTAGATCACACTGTGGGACACTGTGAGATGACTTCTAGACATATAAGACAGTGACAATCACGTTGTATGATACCTTTTTTTTCAAAAATGTAAAAAAAAAAAAGAATAAATTAAAACTTTAAAATTCATAATCACATAAATTAGCAACAAAGTTCACATTTTATTAGAGAGCAATGAACATCAGGGCTAACAAGAGCTATGCCTTGCTGAGGTGACAGAGCATATTTGGGTCACGTGTGATGATGAGCAGAAATGATGAAATACTTCAAATCTATTTAACTTATCTTCTCTTTGAAATATCAAACAGCTACCCTCTTATAAATAAAAAGATGTAGCCCCAACCCCAAGGCTAAAAAAACCCAACCTGTACCACAGAGAACCAGAGAATACACAGAGAATAACGGAGTTTTTCTTTCTTTTTTTTCACATGTCCAGTGTCTTCACATCGCCCTTCATTTCAGGATACCTACTCTGCAGACTTCCAGAAGTGTCCGGGGTGGGACAGCCTGCGGTTGAGTTTGGGCAGCTTCTCCAGCATGTCAGCCAACTGGGTAAAGGTCGGCCTCTCTCTCAGGTCGTATGCCCAGCAGGCAGAGAGGATCTCCTGAGACGACAAACAGCTTTGAGTCTATGCACCTGGTGAACTGATCCATGCACTCACTGGACTGTTGGCTATGAATGCTCATTAAGCTAACAGTTTTGCAACATCTTGATATCTCTGCATTACTGTAACATGGTTCATTATTTTTAAAGCAGAATAAACATGCACTTCTCTGAGACACTTGTGCTTCTGTTTCAACTCACAGTGACCTCCTTGCCGAGGCTGATCTCTGCCAAGACCTTCCTTATGCCCTCTCCGCTCCCAACCTGCCAGATGGTAGCTTCCACAGGCTGGTTGGTGATTGGCCAGTCCCTGGCTTGAAGCTCATACCAAATGGTGCTTCAAGTGGGGGGAAGCAGAGGTATGATTATTCTGTCAAACGGTAAAATCTCTAAGTAAAGAAACAGGTGTGGTGGAACAGTAAGTCTACGGAGCACAAACTGGGAGTAAGATGCATGGGTGTACAGAACTCACCCAAAGGCATACACATCAGCTGAGGTGGAAAAGGGAAGGCGGTCCTCGTTGTTACCTGGACTCATTCTGCGCACTATTTCTGGTGCGAGATAACAAATCCAGCCGTGTGGAAGTTTAAGTTTGTTCTCACGCCTGGGGGGAAAAAAAAGGTACACGTGTTTGTCAGTAACAAGGATGCATTTACTAAAGTGGGGGGAAAAAGCATTAACTAAATGCAATCCAAGCAAAACACAAAGGAAGAGCAAAATTAGCAAGCAGTGTGCTCAAAAGGTACTTCAAAAACAAGAGGTCCGTTCAGATTTTACAATTAGGAGACTTCAGCCTTTGTACAAAATACCGGCTGACAAGGGAGATGCCTGCAGGACTGGAGCCAAAGTGGACCTCAGCAATTATTACAAATCACTGCCCTCCCCCCAAGCTGCACTCCCCAGGTAATAATAGTGCAGTGTGAGCAGCACTTTAGCTGAGGCTGTGTTTTTAAGGCATCTTAAGTGGTTTTTCTTACCTCCCCTCCTGAACAACTCCAGAGATCCCAAAGAGCCCGAAGTCTGTGATCACAACTTTATTGGTATCATGAAAAACGTTTTTTGACTTCAGGTCTTTGTGAACAATGCCTTTCGCGTGCAGATAGCCCATCCCCTGTGTTGGGAGAACAGTGGGAGTGTTGTCATGTTAATTCAAACATGGATGTGTATGTTTAAGCTGCTCCTGTTAACATTTTCAACCATTTAAAAGTACAAACTGAGGATTTTGTGGCTCGTCTACGTTCAAAATAGTGCTTTACTTGTTCTTTCATTTGTTATGGAATATTCTAGTATTTTTGCTGTGGAATTGACTTCTCCTGCAAGAATGTGTCTGAGCTGGCAACATACACCTGGGACACAAAGAATGAAAATGAAATATATTCCAAAAGATTTAATAAACTATACCAAACTTAATATCTTTGGCCTTCTTATAATACATTTCCTGCCTTTAATAATGAAAATATCTATTGGCATGTACCGTCAGGTTTGGAAAAGTCAGTTTGAGGTCTAGACTCTGAGAGCTTTGAAGATATATTAAAGAAAAAAAAATTACCTTTACAATCTCCTGAGCAATTTGTCTCGTCTTATTAATATCCAAAGTGTTTTTAGTGTCTCTAACAACTGAATACAGTGTCCTCCCTTTACAGAAACTGTTGGGAGAGAGAGAAGGAAAGATTAAATTGAAGATGAAAACTTGTACTAGGATTGAAATGATTTTTGAGGCACGCTGGATATTTCTGCTCTCACCTCGTGATGATGGCTAGGTGGGGTGGGGCCATGCAGGCGCCCATGAAGAGGACCACATTCTCGTGCCTGGTCTGCCTGTAGTTCATCACCTCCTTCTTGAAGAGCTTCAGATGATCCTGATTGTTCCCGTCAATCTCAAGAAGTCGGATAGCTACCTCGCCATGCCACCGACCCTTATGCACTTTGCCCCAGCGGCCCTGAGTGAACAAAGAATTTTGGTGAAAATATCTTTTCTGAATATGATGCATGTATTATTATATTAGGTCTAGCTCCGTTTCCTCACCTTTCCTATGAGTTCTCCGAGGTCCAGCTGCTCAAACGGGATGTCCCACTCCTGCAGGTAAACACTGGTCTGACTCGCCTTGCGGGAGATTGGGCCCTTCCACTGGTTTCCCCGGGAGCTGGGCAGGTCATCCAGCTCATCGCACTCACCGTCTGAGCCCACATTCATCCTAATATCCTCCCCTTCATCGTCATCTTCCCCCTCATCCTCATTGTCCTCCTCGTCTTCCTCATTCTCCTCCTCCCCTTCAGGGTCTTCATCTTCTACTTCAATTTCCTCTTCTCCTTCCTGCAAGAGTGTGATAACGGCTTTGTTAATCTACGCTGCATAAAAGGAGAAAACAAAGTCTAGCCCCCCCCCCCCCAAAAAGGTAGGTTAAGTGGAGTGTGTATGTGTGTGTGTGTGTGTGTGTGTGACATGAGAAGATGTGTAAAATGGGTTACTATTTTTTTTTTTTTACAATTTAAGGGTGGTTTTTACATCTGTAGTTTGGTTCATTTTTTCAGGAACAAGGGGGGAAAAAAAGGATACATTGTGGCATTTCAGTGCAGGCTATGTATATTTAATTTATAAGATCTCTTCCTCAACGGATTTCAAGATGAACAGACTGATTTAATAGAAGTTTACCTTTTTAAATTGCTCTAAAATCCCATATCCGCTTTCAGTAAATCCTTTGGTTGCTTCATTTGCTTTCACATAACAAATAAACAGCTCTAGGGTTCGAGTGGAATCAAGTTGAGATCACCCTTTCTTGCCAATTTCGACCAGCGTGGCCATTGCTGTGTTCACATACACCCAAACAAACCGATCTTTTGGGGGGGGGGGAACGCTCCCGGCTTCCAAACAACGGCTCTAAATGATCAAGATGTGAAAACACCTTAAGAAAATATTGGCATGTTTCTTCCTATGTTGAGAAAATGGGGTAAAACCGTGATGCATCTGCATCTCCTTTTGGTTGTATGTTTTTAATGGAACAGTCAACTGGAAATTGTGCGTTTGGCTCCTCAGTATATTAACATCATTGGCTACTGTTTTTGTCCGTGTCTCCAGCTTTGTGTTGCTGTCTCATATGTAGTGATATTTTGATGTCGGTGAGAGTCCCCTGGTGAAGGAAATAACATCACGGTTCCAGCATTATCACAGCAAAACAGGTCAACCTGGTTCCAATAAACAAATGTCAGAGGAGCTGCTGTTTTTGGTAAATGCTAAAATTATTTACAAGAAACCTGCAGGTATTTTAATGACACAAGCAATATTATCATCGTGTTACATTATTTACTAAAAATGACCTGATGTATCTGAATTAATTTAACAGGTATGCTGCCCTTTAACCTCATCTGGGTCCAACATCGTTTCAGAGAAATGAGTTTGACCCATGTCCTCCTGCTTTGGCAGCTGATTCCAACTCATTTTGGTGCCATAACAAACATCCATTCAGATGCTTCTCTATTATGATGACCTGGGTCAGCGTCAACATTTTCAGCTTTGTCTGAGGTTAACAGACTATTTTGCATCCTGTGTTTCTAAAGGTTGTTTTTGCAATAAACTCCTCAGTGACAACACTGGAGTCTTTCGGGCCTTCGGGTACTTTTATTGCTGTTGACATTCCTGTGATACTTTTGATGGATGACAATATCAGTCTCAAAAACAGTGAACAGAGGGTGATGCAATATGAATTTCAAAAATGTGACTCTGAAAGACCTCATTGTACCGACGGTAAAACTTGAAATTTCAGCATTTTTTAGAGTTCAACATGTTGTAACATTACCTCTTCATCGTCATCTTCTACCAGCTCATCATGTATCTCATCCGCAGATTGCTCTATCTCACTGCTGTTAATACACAGAATTGATATCAGAGGGGTAAAATAGAACCAAAAAAATAAATAATCAATATTTAATATTACTTTGCTTGATATGAATATCTTACACAGTGTCTTGGAGGACATCAGGGTGCAAATGAGCAGGACTGGAGACATCTGTAGAGAAAAATATGAGAACAAATAACATTTAGGGAGGAATGAAAGGAACAAAAGCTCTGTCCATTTTGTATTTCCCCCCATTTTAACAAAGCCTCATGCTCCACCACAGAACAAGACTGCTCATGCAATTTCCCACTACCACCAGCAGATGGTGTCAAAACGTTGTTTGGTCTCAACATGCAAATTCTACTGTCTGCACACAGTGAGAGATGGCTACACTAACTGTTCCAACCCTAAATGTAAACATGCAGAGTACAGAGAGAGCTGCAGGGAATATAACGTCTGGAGAGTGAACAACGGTAAGAGAGTAGCAATGCAACATGACGCCTTGGAAAAGTTAACTCACCAGGGAAGATAAACTGCTGCCTATGCTGAAAATAACAGGCAGCTTTTGCAAAAGAAAAAAGAGAGGGGAAAGATGGACAAGCATGGCAGAGGAGGGAGAGACTTGGTTAGAGAGGCTTTGAAATCACAGATCTTGTCAAAAGCATAGTTGTTATTCAGTGTTAATGTCAAGAATAGTGAGAAAATGGAAGAGAAGGGCGTTGGTGGCCTGCACTGTGAAATAGTGGCAAGCTAGAAAAGTAATCGAGGGAACAAATTCTGTATAAAAAGAAGAAATTAAGACTTTACTGTGAGCATGCACATTTCACTATGGGCAGTATGTGTCTCCGTAGAGTATTTGGCTATTTGTACTTTGAGTGTTTCCACAGGTGCTTCTGTATCCAGGTATCTGTGAGCTTACCTGGGAAGTTGAAGCGGCTGTCGCGATGACCTTTGGGCGAGGGGTTGGGCGGTGGAGTGGCACTGGGGGGGTTGCTCTGCTGGAAGGGTGCCGGGGAAGACGGCGTGGATGAGGTGGTGGAGGACGGATTGCTGCTGGAGTCCAGCTGGTTCAGCACTGGAGGATGATCCTAGAGGGGCGGGAAATGGATCCAAACAACACCAATCAGAAATGATAGGGACTCGTATCATATTTAAGATGATCTCTACAGCTTCTACATGTTTTTTTACTTTTATTTTACATCATTTTGATGCAAATCTCCTGGAATGCATTTTGGCAGGAATAAGGATTGCTTGATGGCATAAAGTGGGAAGGCTATCACTAATCTTTTTCTTTTATCTTTTTATTTCAAAAGACTGTTAACATGCACTGGTGGGTTAACATACCAGTATACCAGTACACAGAGTATTCTCATACTACCCTTCCCTCCATCCCAATACAGTGACAGAGCTGTAGGTAATAATAACATGATAAGTTAATATCTTATGATGAACATACCCATAAAGGTTTAGATTGTCCTTTTAATAACCTCTAAGTTTTCAGATAAGAAAATAAGAGGAACATAAGGTCTTGAAAAATATAGTAACACTTGTACTTTTTCTGAGTTAATTTCTCTAATGGTAAAAATTCTGATATTTGTTTCACGTACATCTTAAAAAGCCAAATACTCTTTCTGGAACTGATTTACTGAAGGAGTGAATGGAGTTCCAGAAACTTCAGATCACATTGCCTCTTTCTTTTCTTTGATTGTAAATCCAGGACAGTCTCCTGAATTATTTCCATAGGAGTGAGGAATGTAGTCTTCATCTAGGTATTTTCATCCATCTCTCATGTTTGCAATATTTTGAAAGGTCAGATGGTGAATGACTGAAAAGCCAAAGGCGAAACCTAGAAGAATTATTTGTCTTTACTCTTCAAAACAGATCGGAGTCACAGTGGCTCAGGAGTGGCATTTTACACTGTGGTTTAATGGATTTACATGATTAATATCAAGGTGTCATGCTTTGCCTTTTTAAAAATTTTTTTAACCTTTTTTGTAATGGCCTTTGGAAGTGTCCCAAACTGTGGTGCTTCTGGTGGCCGGTCAACAGGGTTGTTTATATCGGACGGGACAGACTCAGTCCTCCGGATTTTGGCGACTAGAGGAGAAATTGGAAATGTCACAATGGATATGCAAAGTACCGTACGTTCATCAGCTGCAGACTGAGGGTTAAAACATGGCTTACTTGGTAGAAAGGAAATTCTGCAGGATGGGGCTTCCTTTGTGCATTTGTTGTGGCACTTTAACCTGCAGACAGGAGGCAGCATATGAGCGAGCCAGTAGAGATCAGCATTATGACACTGGAAACGCTCTTCAGTCCAGCGTTCACTGCTTTCTGTCCTGTGTTTCCTTATTCTGTGCACTAGACTACTGCTCTCCTGTCTCAGTCTATAACAAAATACTTTAAGATGACTGACATGAACTCACCGACAGTGTTTGCACTTAACCCCAAACATCATGTTCTTCTGGCACACCTGACATGTCTGGGACAGCCAGGACTTGGTTGAAAACCTACATCAACATAAAAAAAAACCTGCTGTTAAACCCACAATATTACAATATTAATATTTGCAAGTTATTATGAGTATAGCTAATTTGTTATTTTATTAATAACAAATCTTTTAGCTTTATTATGACATAAGGTTAAGATAGGACATATTGTGTGTATAAGAAAAGTCTACCTGTGTGTGACTGCAAGGCCTATGTCCCTCCTCACTGCTTGTGGGGAGCTGCGATGCACTGCTACATTATCTAGCCAGGAAAAATGATGGGAAAGATGGAGAGAAAGATGAAGAGGAGGATTGGAGAAAGTGAAGTGGCCACAGTGGTTAATCGCATAAAAAGAGATTTTGTCATTAGAACAAGAGACAACCCATATTCAGGATGTGATACCCCTCAAACAATGAATGTGGAGATGTTACAGACCCAAAACCTTGAATCACATTCAAGCCCAAACACACACATATGCACACACACACACATGCACATGAATGCATATGAAATAAAGACGAGGAACAGTAATTTCTCAAATGTATTAACACAAAAAAAACGTTGCTTATTCAGTGCAGAAACCTCTGTTATTTCTGGCAGACCAGAAATTGGACTGACATTCCGATCGAAACATGCGGAACACGCATTTCACCCATTCGATTAAATAAAAAAATGTATATATGACTCACTCTTGATGACACTGTGCTCCTCTAGGAGAGTGGGCGTTCCAGGCAGGGTGTAAGACGCGGTGGTAGCAGCTGGGGTGACTCCGGGGGTGCGCACAGACATGACGGGATAGCGAGACGGCGAGTCCTCACATCCATTGCCGTTGACTTGCATATTCAGGAGCAACTTATTCCTTTTAACACACCTGGAGGGAGAAAGGGAAAGGGAAAAAAAAAACACCACACCGTATGGGGCACGTTATGTAAGGTGTAGAGAGACATAAATAGAGTTGGCACATAATAGACATCCTCACCAGCCAGACTGAAGTCACAAGGACAAAATGCACAAGCTGTGCCAGTTCTGTGGTTTATATACATGTGTACGCAGGCACATGAGCAGTCATGGCTGGAAAAAGAATCAGTTTGATTTAATTTAATTACAATAATAACAGAAATTATAATAATTTGCTGTTGGAACATACTGTACAGTACAAAGCCAGTACAAGCTAGCAGGATTGTCTGGGAGTGCATCAAATGTATTGGATTCATGTCAGTCATATTTATTGCTTCCTTTGCCAGATATCTTCTCAGTAAAGCTGTCGATAAACAGACAGGATATTACGGGCAAACACGTGGTTCGTGTGTGTCCGTGCATCCAATCGCAACGGAGGGAGAGAGACGGAAATGAGGGAGAGAGAGAAAAAGAGAGAGAGAAAGAGAGAGAGATTGTGTGTGTCCTGCCACCTCTGAGCATTAGTCCGAGGAAATACTTCCTGTTTTGACATGAGTCATAATCTCTGGGAATCTGTGCCGGGATTAACTCCACTCACTCACACAGAGCGAAGGAGCAACAGGATGTGGAAGGAGGAGAGAGAAGACATGTGAACGTCTGCCGCCTTAAAACCTTAAAAACTGAACCGGTAGCTGTTCTCATCGGTATGTAACAACAAGCATAAGACTGTAATAATAACCCAGTTACTGTAATACAGCCATGATCATGCCTTTTCCCATAGCACACTACACCACCCACTCCAGCTGTCTGCTGGCTTTCAGTGAAGCCCTGTTCCCTTCAGTGCTCCACTGTCTGTGGACACTGGCAAACATGGTGAATGAAGTCGCCTTTCCATCCGTCACCTGCTTTCAAAAATCAAAAAAGCATTCATTGACTTTATAATGGTAATCAGACAAAAAAAAAACAACTAGATAATGATAGCCAGTTTTGTTGATAAATGACACACAATTAATAAGATCAATTCATTTTGTGTGGAGAGGTTAATCACTTAATCAGTTGGGCAGGCTATTACACAAACATACTGTATGTCAATGAGAATGAATCGTGTTCCCTCATCGATGAGTGGGGGGGGAGTAAAGATTCAAATTCAATTTTCAATTCAAAATTCAAAAATCTGCTAAAATAACATTAGGCTTGAAAAGGTAAACACAGTTTTTGAAATAAGTTTGATTTTTGACATTTATGTCAGCATCAATGCCTACTTAGAATAAAAATATATCAAATTTGGATTCATCATTCTATTGGGAAAACAATAAATGAATTGAGGCGAGACCTCAAAACGCCTGGATAATATAGTTACCTCTGCCAAGGAGGTTATATTTTCACCAGCCTCTGTTTGTTAGCAGGATTACACAAAAAGCATTGACAGATTTTTATGAAACTTGGTGGGAAGGTTGTGACCATAACTTGCCCCAAACTCCACAATGCCCATAAAGCTGTGGTAACAAGGCCAGAGGAGATCAGTTACAACTACAGTGTGATTCCCATTGAGTTCTGATCCAACCTACTGATGAAACAGACACATACGAGGCGAGATGAGTTCTGAGGCATCACGTTCCAGAGCACCTACTTGTTGGTGGGGGGGTCCTCGATGCGGTTGCCCAGCTGGGACTCGTGGCTTTTGCTGCGCGTCAGGGTTATATTGGGAAGCAGATGCAACACTTTGCGGGACGGAGGTGGAGGAGTGCAGGGGGGCTTCAGTCTGTGACGCCTCTTGGAGGGCGGAGTGATGGGTGGGGTGGAGGTGTGTCCGTGGAGCCGAGCTGTGCGAGCTAAGGACATGGGGAATGGATCTGTGAGAGGACTTTCGTTGTAGACGTATGATGCCAGTGCCTCAGGCATGGGCACCCCTGACATCGAGCCCGAGCGGGGATGAGGGAAGGTAGCGCAGGGTGTGCATGGGGTGGACTGAACGGTGGATGGGCGTGCGAGGGGTGAGGGGCTGTGAGGGCGGAGTGGAGTCCCCAGGTTGGATAACTGGTCTGCGGTTAGTAGAGAGCCGCTGTCCCTCCTTGTTGGCTCAGACGACCAGGGACTGCTGTCTTCCCTCAGCTCACCTCCTGGACAGCAGACAATACAGATTAAGACCACCGGCAGAAAACTGAAGGAGAATACAGTGTGAAGCATTCGATCAGGGAGGCACCCATTGATGAAACACATACCTGATTCAGTGGCACTCTTCAGACAGGAGAGGGCAGCACTGAGCCTGGCACATTCCTCTGAACTGGACCCTAGTCTTCTCATAGTATCCCTCACCTGAGCACCAGTCATCTGCAGTAAGGCATCCAGGGACAGCTTGGCTTCCACAGCCTGCAGAGGTGCAAAGACAAAGAGAGGGCGAGGACTCGATGAGTATAAAAGAATGAGCAAAAAAAACACAAGCAATATATGGGATGTATCAGTGTGAAACTCTGCAAAAAGAAAAAAATCAAACAGCAGGTATCGTGTGTATAAATAGTAACCAGGATGATGGTGATTGTAAATTTGTATATATGCATGTATATTTGGCGTCTCCCGTTTCTAACACCTCACACCAGCATCGGTGCCACAGGGGCAAGCAAAGAGATGCTCGAAGTTGTTTATATAATGTCAATAAAAAAAAACTTATGTTGTAAAGCCCTCTAAGGCTGCAGTGGTTCAACATCATGGCCTGCAGGAGGTGGAAACATTAAAAGGGCAGCATGGTGGGGAATTAAAGGGGTCATACAATCTCTGACTTGAACTGTTCCTGGAAATCAGTCTAATGATGTTTGTTGGGGGCATTTCACATGCTACTTTTTCCACTTATCTGGGATATAAGTGCAGATTATACAGCGCAACAGACAGAGTTTATGCCTGCATTAGGGGATAGTAGTAGAAACTTTAGACGGGACCCAAAATCTGCAGTGTTCAAGGCCAACGCAAGCTGAGAACTAAGGCCACACAAGTCTGAGTCAAGGCAGAGATTTTATGACACCGAGCTTGAACTACAATTTAGAGTCCATTCAGTATTTCCTTTTTCTATTGTCTGAGTCAGCCGTGCTCATTCAAACTCACTCAAAATGTTTCGTAACCAATGCATCTTTGCAACGGACGACGAAAAGCAGAAGAAGACAGACACGTGATTTGCAGAGTGGATACACACTACACAACATTGTATATAGTAAGAGAATCCCATTAGCCAGGCAAAATCAGAGTGGGAGGCAGACTGGCTGATGTTGGTGGGCTACATATTAAAGACACAGATACATGGCTGCTATTGAGTACTGTAACCTGGTCTGACCTGCAATTATACTGGGAGACCGTGTGTGTGTGTGTGTGTGTGTGTGTGTGTGTGTGTGTGTTCAAATATGTAATATGAAAAAAAAAGATAAAACAGAGAAACTAAAGGTCCATAAAATTCAACAACCCACAACTATAACTAGCTTGTAACTATTTTACCACACAAAGAGATGAACCAAATGCAACATTGCTGAGAGGGAGCCACAGGATACTTGGTTTTAAAACTAGCAGACAGTCAAACAGTGCTCAAAATCAGCAATGAGAATATATTAATAAAATGAGCAATGGCCTTTTTTTTTTTACTGCTACAGATATATTAACAACAAGCTCATGGTGGAAATTGACATTAAAATCATCAAAAACACTGAACAGTGTGATAGCGCGTGATTTGGATGATGACATGATGCTTGCTTGCAACAGCAGTAAAATTTAAACGTAAAACTAAATTACACCCTTGACCTCAGATTACTGGATCATCCTTTAAACAGTAGTTTGAACATGAAACATGGACGTTTACTGAAGCAAAACCCCTTATTAATGTGTCCAAAATGTAAGAACAATTCTTAAACTACTTCCTCAACCGGCTGCTTGGAAATGAAGGCCTTTCCCTGTTTCCACTCATTCCACTTGGCTATAAAGTACTCCCCACTAGCCTAATAAAGAATAGCTGACAATCAAGGGGTTTAAGAGAGGGTTCTGAAGCTGTGTGGATCCAGGCCTGTAGGCACTGAAAGGAACGGTTGATCCAAAAATGAAAATTCAGTCATTATTCAAAGTTTTTTTTTTAACCTGCTAACAACAGAGAGAGCTCTGCTGAAGTTGCAGCAACAGGTTCTTCTGTCAGATCTGACAATACATTTTCATTTTTTTGTGGGACGTATGCAGAGACGGCAAATTCTCATGGATCACGTCTAGCGGTGCATGTGTCCACATTTCTGCACACTTGAAATGTATTATTTTTACACTATTTACACACTTAAAAAGAGTGTAAATAATGCCTTTTTTAAAATCTTTTTAAATCACTCAGTACAAGCTGTATGGACTTGTAAAGTTCAAATGTTTTTTAATTAACATCTTAAAACGAGAGCCCATCTGTGCTGTTCAGGAAAATGCTGCAACGCTGTTCTGCTGTGAAGCTCTAGAAATGTCTTGTGGACTTCACCCAACTTTCCATCAGCAAGGCGGTGACGACATGACACCTGAATTTTTATTTTTGGATAGACTGTTCTTTTAATGTTTAGTTTACAAGCAGGCAAAAAAACAACAGCACAAACAACTGGACCACAGAAGGAAACGGGAGATAATGCAGTGAGTTAAGGATGTTTTTTGAAAACGGGAAGTAAACAATTGCTTATCAGTCAGGTTAAAGCCTGGCTCTGAGGGGGCAAACACACCTCCCACAATTATGTGTACACTGTAAGTAAAAGGAAGCACAAGCACACACACACACACACACACACACACACACACACACACACACACACACACACACACACACACACACACACACACACACACACACACACACACACACACAATCACACACACACACACACACACACACACACACACACACACACAAGGTTGAGTGACTTGATATTCAAAATTGGCTGTGGGCTCTAAACTCCCCTCCCTACTGTACTCTCACAATGATATCATAATTTGTTAATATTATTATAGTCAATATATATATATATATATATATATATATATATATATATATATATATATATATATATATATTATTATACTAGTATATATACTTAAACTCTAATTTTGGTCAAGTTTTACATTCTAGAGAAGTGATTTTGCTCATGTTGGCCCGGCTCAAGATGCCTTGGCAACCTTTATCTTGCACTGAGCCTTGGGTTAATCAAGATAAGGCTACTAAGAGAGCTACAGACATAATTAATTACTTCACAGACACGCACATGATCATTTCATTTTCACATCATTTTGTAATACTTGTTTTTGGACCAATCCATTACATAAACCAGCCCTTATAGTGTAGAGTGAGGGGATGAAATGCAGAAATCTCAGTCTAATAATGTTCGATCTAAATGGGTCATCATTTGTTTTGGGAAATCCCCTTTGGAAAACAAGACATACACATGAACACTTTTACTGTTCTCTTACAAAACATTGTGGCACAAAGCAGAGTTCTTTGAAGGGAAAGTGGTGGGGTTTCAGCTGCAAACAGCATGACAGATCTGAATAAAACTGTAGAAACAGACGGATAAATAAGATCTGGAACAAGGCGGCAAAACAAAACACAAAGCATGCACAAATGTGGAACATATTAAAGAATAACAAGTGCAGAAACATATCGAATAAGCAGGTTAATTTGGGTCACAAAGAAAGACAAACAGACAGGAAGAAGGAAAACATACATGGCTGAGAGGGATTTAAACAGTTTATACAGTAGCAACACAGGAAGGGGAGTCGGTGGAAGGAGAGGAAATTACACTAAAATGTTAGAAACAAATCATGTGGTGGAATGACGACTGAACAAAAACCTACGAAACACGGAAATGCATGTATTTGATTCATTTCTGGCAGGTGTGCATAAACAACCAGTGGCTGGGTGCTGGTCCAAGTCACTAAACAGCATGTTAACTTTTAACACTTGCAAAACATATCCTGGAAAGCAATAATAACTTAGCAATGGGAGCAGATAGTATGGCATGGGAATGTTTGATTTTTAATACGTATGGCTATAATTAATTCTGACCGGCCTGTACAGTTTGCATCAGTGGTTATTGGTTCCATGTTGGTTTCCTTTTGTAGTTTTGTTAACAGTGTGATTGATACAAACATTAAGTAAGAAAATTAATTTAACTGACAGAAGTTAATGCAACTTTATAAAGTTACATTAACTTCATAATCTAGTCATTTCAGACCTGTTAAAGTTGGGTTTTTTTTAAAAAGAAATTTTAAGGCCTACTCTGCAAAACAGAGTAGCTAAAATATACAAGAAATAAACACTGAATTTGAGGAGAAAATACCTTAATATTTGTGAAATGATCTGCCCATGCAGCAAGATAATTTTACTTGTCAAAAAAAAAAAAGTGAGCATGAAAAAAAACAAATAACTTTTAAAACAACATAATTAATTTCATGTTTCCAGATCCAAGATTTTAAATCTTGGCAAGTACAGAACAATTGTGAAAGTGAAAAATTCAGATTAGTGGACTTTAGACTTTTGAAGACTTTTAAGGACTAGTAGACCTCATGGCTCAGGGACCACCACATGTTGAACATATAACTGAACTCTCTCTCTCTTTAGCTCACCTCTTCAGGCTGTTTTTGGATGCATTCATTACATCATTTCTTTCAAACTGTGTTGCCGCTGCAGTTTCCTCCAACGTGCCTACTGTTGTATTCATTACTTTGATGATCTGATTAATGCTACTGTGCAGCTGTCCTTCTAGTTTATTTTTTACACTGTAAAATGCTCTGCTAAACATGCACCTGGGTCACAATTCTTGACCAATGTCAGGGATCCAGGTCGAGTTTGTTGTTTATAAATTAAAACACATATATATCCAAATATTCATATCAGTGTCAGTCTCAAAAATGTAGTATTGATCAAGGGTATATGACAAGAGGACTGTAAGAGGAAGAGGTACAGATGGTAATTGTGCACTGGACTAATAAGCTTCAACTTATTCTCCATTTAAACAGTACATCAGACTGAGTCATACAGTTTCTTCTCATCTGAAGAAGAGATTATTAAGAAAATATAAGAGGGCCATTGTAGCAGGTATATGAATTTAAAGCAAATAAGAATTTTATTTCCTTGAAAAAAAAAGAAAAAAAAATTATTAGGTCAAGCTGAGATTTGATGCATTTTCATCTTAAATATCATGATGATAAAAAATGACAGAGCATCTCTTTAAGAAAGACATTTTGATGGTCGCGGGTAGTGTTTGTCTTGCACGTGTAAGTGGGGACACGGATGCGACTCAGTACACAGTAACCCAGGACGGAGCGAGAGCGAGGGAGAAACAACGTGACCTACCTCAATGAGCTCCGGCCGCAGGTTAATGGTTCGTAGCCAGTCTCGTAAGTGTGGGTAGCTGTCCAGGGCCTCGGGCCTCTCCGTCTCTGGTACTTTCTGCTTACACTGCAGCTGCTTACAGATGTATTTCATCAGCTTCACCTGCAGGGAGCAATAGAGAACCCAGCACAGATGGGAGGGGCAGGTTAGAGAGGAGACTCAGTGCTACAGCTAAGGAGCAGGAGATCTGTCACAGCTCCGTGTTGGCACATACAATGAAAGTCACTCTTTGGAGCAGTAACGCTGTTATAACTGGCTATTGTTGCTTCTACAAAAAGGACATTAATGACATGGTACATTCATCACCTCGGCCAACACATGCTATAATATATTTCCCATCAGTACAGTAAAGGTTAACCTAACCCATCAACTACTCCATCCTCACACCACTATTTCCAGTCTGAGCTCAATGTACCTGCGGTAATGTCCCCACTGTTAAACCCAATTTCCCAGTGCCCCCAGTGCACAAGACAGCTAATTGGATATAAACAGCTATTGTCATAGAGAGGAACAATGAGCTGGTCATCTAATGAGGGCATCTGCAGTGCTGGCACAGCAAAGAAGTGTATATTTGGAACAAGGGAGCAGCTTAAGTGGCATAATAATGGAAGAAAGTGCCACATGACCACTCAGTTTTTCTTATTTCTGCTCTCTTTTCATCACAGGCTCCTAGAAAACATGGTACGTGATTTGAGTTGGTCACCATCAGCCGCACTGTGTGCAGCATCACAGACTAATTCCTGTGTGAGCAAATGAAAACAGAAAAAGTTCCGGCTTGTAGTTGTGGACGTGTGGAAAAAAACGGCGCAGGAGAAAGGAAACATCCTCCCCAGAGAGCATCTTCCATGTCTCCACATGTCTCTCTGCAATGGGCTAATCAGCACCTTAATAGATAAAGCCCTGGATAAGACTTTCTGCGGCGTCTCCTGATGTGAGCCACATCAATGAAAATGACCAGAACATCCCAAACTCTCAAATGGGAGACTTTGCCTTAATGCTTTACATCACTGGGATAGAGCCGGTGTCAAACACAGGGGTCCAGTGAGTAAGTATTAAAACGAACACCACGGTATTGGTTTGCATCAGCCTGTTGTGCAGTCCAGCGCGGCCGTATAGTGTGTCTCCTTATCTCGCCGTCTATCTTTAAGAGTCCATTACAGCAAGCCGCACCTTCAAGACGAGCTGTGCAACACCAGCTAGCTCTCGACACCACCACACGCCTCTCGAGTGCCCGGGCAACAATGACGAGTGCGTGTCTTTCTCTGCCGATTCAACGTTCTCCCTGACTCATCCACTCACCGAACGGAGACAGAAGAGCTCGCACAGCCACGCAGCTCTCTGAAGAGTGCGGCCTTGGGATGTGAAAAGGCTTCTTCGCGGCAGCCAACAAAAGCATTGCCACAGTGGGCCAGAGAGATGAAAGGGGACGGAATGAGGCAAACGCTCTCCGTGTCGACTCCGACTGCAGCTTTTTACTCATCAGTTGAAAAGATAATACAGCACGCATTGTTGAATGTGAACTAATAAAACGGGACGTTTCCAAAGCTTACAGGCTAAGACAAGATCACAAAAGCTGATTGGAGCAGAGAAAACTTAAAGCAACAAAAAAACCACACACACACACATGCCTGTAGGCAAACTCTCAGGCCCTCTATGGTATAAATATTTTCTATAAGCATAAAGTCAAGCATTTAGCTGGTTTAATGTGGTTTCCAAAATGTCAGTAGAGTTTGAACCTTCTTTTAGTTACATGTGTCTGACCTCAGAGTCCAGCCAGTGAGAGCAGCTCCTTCTGTGGGTGGAGGAGAGAGATAGGCAGCTCATTTAAAGCCTGTCCCGCCCACCTTGACTATCTCATTTATACAAATTTGAGCTGGACACACAAAAATCCTAGAGCGCCCATGCAAACATACTCGCAGATAAGCATGTTTGCCGAGTGAATGGGAGACTGAACGATGTGAAGCTGTAATGCATTTTACATCCAATCCATTGCAAATCAATATTCAGAGTTGCAGAACCTCATCCATTGTTCATTGTGCTATCATCACGCGTGTGAATTCAGTGTTTCGGCAGATCTGGACTATAGCATGGCCGTGCTCAACGTGGCTAATGAGCTAGCCTCCTGATTTCCTCCCCATACACCAGTGCAGTCCTGTGACGTCAGGTTACCTAGCAACCCTCTTCTGAGTCGTCAGCAACATTTCAGTGGGATTTTCCCATACATGTGATACACAGAGCTCAGACACAATACATCTTGACACACAAATGTCATCATGTGTCTCCACGTGACAATAAGTGCGGGGGGTGCAAAACATTTTTTTTAATCTCAAGCCAAACACACGGCGTGAACTTGACCTATTATCATCCTAAATAAATAAGGTGGATAGGAATTAAACAAGCACACAAGTCCCAAAATCCCTCATTGATATCAGTAATGTGTGTGTTTATGGTGGGAGCACAGTCAGGGTAATCAACAAACCAAATACTAATGACAGCCACCGTGCAGATTATTTTTGGCACAGTGCGGAGAAAGCAGCATTTGACGTGTGGCCTGGAGGTGGGAGGAGGTGGGAGGAGGGGGAGAAGAAATGGCGTCAGAGCCCACCTGTCAGCAGAGCTATACAACACCATGGCAACGGCCTAATGCGGTGACAAGATGAGTGACAGTCGGTGTGTTGGGCACCAGGGAGGAGAGAGGAGTCCCAGCAGTGGCCTGCTTGACCACTGCTCTAGTTGTGTTCAGCCCTTGCTGACATAGCCACTTTGAATGCACCTGCCAAGGATAGCATGGCCTACCTGGGAACCGAGCAACAACATTGAAAATCAAACTGTTTGCGCAAAAAGGGATCCTTTGGTAGCCTGTAGTCGTCCTGTGTCTTTTCCTGTGGCAGCTTCAGTCCCCATCATAAGCTAAATGTAATGTGACAGCAGCAAAAGTAACACTGGAGCTTGAAGATAATGCAAATCTAAGGCAATTTTTTTTTTTTTTTTTAAATATCACTTTCAAGGACACAGTTTATACAAGATCAAGTAAAGCAATGGTGAGTCCGCTCGGGTTTTATGGCTGACGCACAATTATGTCTACACATTGAAAAACGATGAAAATGTCTAAAAAGACAAAAACACAATGGAGCCAGGCAGACCTAGTTATGCAGAGGCCAGGTCACAGGGACTTTGGGAGGCTGAACGTACATGGCTGACAGTCCCAGACAATAGCCTGCTGCTCCCCCTCCATCGTTGTTATCAGCAGTGCAAGTTGACCCCTACACTGGGCTGTGGAGGTGGGGGGGGGGTTCAGGGGGGGCTGAGGAGGTGACAGAGTGGCCTTCAACTGTCTGCGCAAGTCTACAACCTTCACACACACACACGCATTAATGAACCTTGGCCTAATTCAGGCTTACATGTCTGTAACAGAAGGACGTGTGGTGCCATTGCATATCGATGACGCCACGCTTTTGCTGATAACGCTGGCAAATAAACGCGTTTTGAGAAAAATGAAAATGAGTAAATATTTTAAGAGTAATAAGCACATTGCTAATGCACGGCGCATAGCGGAAACATACTGCAATTCTAACCATCAACAACCAGACGCATCAACGTCCTTATAATTCGGGGGCTCTTGCAAGCAAATCCCCCTTTTCCACAAAAGAAGCACGGCAGGCCTCAAAACTACAGGATGTACTGCAACTCATCCTGAGTCAGTTGAAGCATAGACTGTGGCCTGCCTACTCTCTCCATCCTGATTTCAACATCATGCAGCCCTTTCTTATTGACTGCACTTACACTGGAGGGGGGTAAAAAAAAAAAAGAAAAAAAAAAGGAAACAGACACAGGGCCAGCATTGCTAACAGTCTGATCTGAGTTGTGTTTCCTCCATGGCCTCATGTGAGCAACATTCTCCATTGTCTTCTCCGAGGCCTCCTCCACGCACACACGGTCTTGTCATAAGAGGCAGGCCAGCGGATTGGCTTTGATTCTCCCCTCCCCTTTCCTCCCTGCTCTCCCCTCTTGCACAGGCTCTTTGCGCGTCATTTGATTTTCTTATTTAACAACCAACCCTGAAAATGCGTAGGAAGAAAGATGTCTAAATATAGACACAGCCACAACAGCTCGCACCACGAGCGCACAGAGCAAACCCTCTCCGACACCATGAGACAAAACAGGATGATGCTTTGCCCTTTGCTGATCATTACTGGGAGGCGCGATTAAAAAAAAAAAAGTAATGTAAAGATTTAAATAAATATCCAGCAATGCTTGACACCTGTTTGGGATTGTGTAAAACGAGAGCAAAACATTTGACTTGCACTGCTAGGTGGATGTTTTGTGGCTCCAAGGTGATGCAGGGAGGATGTGGAAAAAAGAAAGATTCACCGCTACATAAAGAGCTGCACAGAGGCAGCATGAGTGGCAGAGACCAGACTGAGTGGGATTAACATGAGGAAAGTGAAGCACCAGTTAGCACTCCATTTGAGAGGCCAGCATCATTATCCTATCACTGGCAAGGCAGAAAAAACACACAGTTCAAGTGGAATAATAAAGCTGTCTCAATGAGAGTATAAAGTAAGTTCAAGCCTCTCTTGATGGCACTCCAGTGCGATATGGGAGCGATACCCGTTTGCACCAGGAGTGCAAAAACTGCTTTGACCTCATCCAGTTTGCTCAGATTCATCACTTGTATTGAAGTGGCGCAACGCTTTAGTAGCACTATCATATCTAGCTATTTGTTTACAGGATGCTGCTCATCTGGGCACTGAAATGGGAGCATGGAGCCGGTGTGCTTGCTAGAATTTCAAGATATTGTATCCCTCTCATTTCAGCGAGTCAAGGCTCACACAAAACGGGGAGGAGTTTCAAGGATGCCTTGTGTAAGTTAAACTTGGTTCCTTCATTGGCTAAATCTGCTGACTTTAAATACTCAAGGTATTTGGCAAGTGAACTTTCAAAGAGGGCTAAAGGAAGAAGTGAAAATGGAGAGCCAGTAAACACAAAGGAAGTAAGGCTGCTGATCATGACAGCGCCCCGTGCTGTGCCAGCTCCTCCTGAAAGACTGTTGTGAGGCATCGAGACCACTTCTTCCCAATGCTGATGAAGAGTTGACTCTGTGTTTGAATGCTATAAGCAGAGTCTGATCTGCCATCACAGGCTGAACCCCGACCAAAAGCAGTCTTTCTTTTCTCTTGGCCCCTTCACAGGTTGCTCAGAAGGTCAAGGACCACGTCTGGACGAATTTAAAACATCACATGGGAGAAAAACATGTTAATAGACACCGACTGTGATATCAGCGGTGATGTCACTCCCTCACAGAAGTTGAATATGTTTCAGCCGTCATCTTCTCCAAATGCTGTTCATTGCCGACAATTTTAAAAGGTTGAGACTTCCTCGTTTAAATGACACAATACTTCGAGAGAATCTCCTCGGTTTGATCAGTGAAGAGCAAGAGGAACTCAAACATTCTCAGCTCACCGTCTCTATGGTACACAAGAGGAAGAAGGAAATAAGAACATGAGAAAGGCAACACGACGGTGAAGCAGCAGGACAAAAATGTTGCAATTAAAAGATATTGCATTAAAAAAATGATTTAGCTATATTACATGCAGCTACAACAAAGGGAAGATTTTTAAAAAACAACAACCTTTATCTTTACTTAAAATAAAGTCAAAGCATGTGTGCTACATGTGCTCTTTAATGTCAGGTATGAGGTAAGGCTGTGTAGCTGCACTGAGCACAGTCATTATCAGTGGAAATAAGATTCAAAAATATGTAAATAAATATACCATTCAGACCAATGTCTAACAGCACTCACTGTAATCCATAAATATCTACCGTACCTGTTTCCAAAGGAGCAAAACGAAGGCCTCTAGGTTTACAGTCCTCAATATAAGATACAGAAAGATAGCGTAACTTGTTAAACCTCAAACCACCAGAGCTAATTTTGGGTAAACTGGCTCACATTTAGCATTTCTCAGCTTGTAGAGATTCACCCTTTCTTACGGCCTCTATCCACAGGAAAGAGACTTCAGAGCAGTTTTAATAGAAACACGCGAGACTGGCACGGCCTGCCCATTGTCATGTTGAACAATGCAGACCAAAATGCACCTATGACACAACGTACCTCAGGAAGTACTCTGCCAGATCACATCCTGTTCCACACAGCAACGAGGTACGCATGGCAGCACACAGAGAGGGGGCTGAAAGTGTGTGTAGAAGGACCTGCCTTCTATTTATCTGGACTGACTATTCAAACAGACTGTGTTTTAACCTGTTATGGCCATAGCATCTGTGGGAATAAACAAAGATGTGTGCTAGGTTTCAGCAAATTCAATCACAACTCATTGTGCAGAGGCAGCGTAGAGGGCTGAAATGGACAACTATACAAACATGCAAACCGATCTAGTCTCTCTTTCGGTTACTACTTTGAATTTTTCATTAAATACTGGGCTTCTTTTCCTTGAGCCTGTGAAAACGTGTTGCACCTGATGCCTGGTAGCCGGTGAAGGAGTTACAGAATTATTTTGTAGATATTAGTCATTAGTATTGTGAAATTGGATAAAAAGCTCAAATCACCTCTCCCTTGTTCTAAAATCTTTCTGCAGACTTTTATACCACCATCACAAACACAAATCTTTTGCAGGCAATATTTTTTTATTTTTTTTTTTTGTTTTGCTGCCCGGCCCTCTGAGGCAAACAGCCTGACAGTAAGATTACAGATGAACTGTAGCTTTCTTTAAAGGGCTTTCTTCATCAGCCCTGATTCTTGACCATTTTGAAGGTCACTGGAAAACCAGTTCAGCCAGGCTATTGTGTCTCCGTGTGGCTGAAACTAAACGCTCCGAGCTTTCTGGAACATTGGTTTATAAGGGCAACAGCACAATTGTTCATGGGGTGTTCAGATAGGCCGAAATAAAACAGACATGGATAATTGATATCCTCCAGCCAATCAGGAGTGAATATTCCTTTTATCCAAGGTATAACATTTGAATAAACCATGAGCCAGAAAACCCATTTACCAGCTATCATATCTAGAGTGTCAGCATGTCTACCAGAGATGCATTAATATACCTTTTACAAGTTTGCATTTGGAGCTATTAACCGTCTACTACCGACACAATTTTTCTCACAGCTCCATGTCTGCATCACCAACTCCCTCTTCCCATCACCCTCTTCAACAGAAGCAGCATTTAAAAAGGGGAAATCAAGGCAACTTTTAAATAAATAAAAAAAAAAAAAACATGTTTCTTTAAAATTGCAATTCCTCATTTAATACACATGCTGCAAATATTGGGAGCATCCCTTGCTATAGTGTGTGTGCATGTTACAATACAGTAGGACATGCTGAAGCCTCACAAAGCCATGGTTCTCACGCAAAGCTATGATAAGTGATCCCAACTTGGCTGATCTGAATCTGCATCCAGATGCAGGAAAGCGGCGTGTCAAACCAAACCCTGCCTGCTCACGGCTGGTAGACAGATAAACATTAAGAACACGTCGTACATTTCGGTCTGTGCTCGTCTCTCATGGATACTGCACAGACTCGCAATCCTGCGCAGGGAGCAGATTACAGGGAACATAAATAATATCAGTGTCTAGAATATTAAATGTGTGCCATTGGGCCAGGCTGAATTCAGCAGCGCAGCACGGTGCTGCGAACTGTCGGAGGGGCTCCTGGCAAATATTTGCACCTAGAGAAAGAGGTCACACAAATAACTGGATCAGGCATCACTGGCATCGCGACAATTTGGGGAAATTCAATAGAAATAGTGAGGGGCCTAAGTTGAATAGCATTTTGAGCCATCTTCACCTTAATGCATCGACACGGATGTATATTGTAAGCGACAAAATGTGCCCAGCTTTCTGACAGTCAAGGATAGAGCGCCTCGCTTGCCACCAATAGGCGGACATAGCGTTTGGGCTTCATGACTCCGCACTTTGACAATCGCAGACAGACATGAAATGCTCATTACCTCCAAAGTGCGTATTTCTTGTTGGGTAAGGTCGTTGGAAGCGGCGCATTTGGTCCGTAGCCCCTGTAAACTGGAGATGGAGATTTCAATCATATTCTGGATGAGTTCGCATTGATGTAGTGCGGCCATCGCTGCGCCACCGCCACTATCCCTCCTCGGCTGCTCATCACTCTCGACCATCTTCCCACCTTTAACAGACACACTATCCATTCCTCAGCATTGGGCACGGCTGGAAGGGCTGGAGTCAAACTGTTAAGCTCAAATAAAACATATGCAGCAGTCCGGCGACGCAGCGACCTATTGTGGAAGTTAGCTTCGGCGAATGTCCCCAGCTCCCAATCTGCACAAGTCAGGATGCGAACCAAATTTATATAAATATTATCAAAACAAGATATTCAGAGGAAAGCAGGGTTATGAAGGCCAGCAAAGTCCAGCAGTCCGATTTGTAGGCTATTTCAGTGCGTGTAGACTACCGACGAGGGGCTTCTCTCTTCCACAGACAGCTCTGGCAGAGGCTTTCACCGTCTGTCAGCTGTTGGGAACATCACGAGGCGCGGTGCAATGTGGGAATTGAAGTCACGCTGGTTGTAAAAAAAAAAAAACTGCACTCCCTCAGGCTACGTTCCCTCACTTCCTTGCGCGTGCTCACATAAATAGGAACGAAGGACCATCAGTAGTTTAATTGCCTCGTAGAGTTACTACAATAATATTATTACTTTGTTTTAATAAAGTTAATTTGAAACTTTGAAGGGCATCCAGTAGCCGCACACCTCCGCCAAGACCCAACTGTCTCATTTAAATAATTAAACCCTAATTTAAAATCCAGTAAGACACGTGCGCCATCAAAGTTGTTGACCTTATGTTCGGTTAGAGTAAGTAAAAAAAATAAAATAATGGCGTCATCTCTTTATGCGGATCTCCTCCCCTGAATGGCTCCGTTTTTGCCCCACTCTTCACCCGGTTTAATGAAAATCCATCAAGCAGTTAATGCGTAATAGATCAAGAGCTCACAATGGGAAAAGAAAAGAAGAAGAAGAAAGAAAAGAAGAAAGAAAGAAAAGCCCTGAGACCTATGACTGAATTCCAGGTGGGTGCTTCAGGTTCAGGTCCTCAACATGGTGCCTCACTGTCACAGGGTCATAACTTATTGGCACGCTTGACCTATGAGGTCATTGAACAAAATGACCTCATAGGATGCTAAAGTGGAATACCTGCACTTGTTCTAATGTAGCAGTCAAACTTGTCCCTGGAAAATACACATTTCCTGACAATAAAACAAATAAAGCGATACAACTTGCAGGTGCTGTGATTAATTCTAGGATCTAGAACACTCCTCTTTCTCCTCTCCTACCACAGCACAATTGCATGGTAGGCAGGGATGAAAACGTAAGAGTGGCTTTGAGTCCTGAGAATAATCACCACCTTTCATTTCACTCGAAAACACCATGCGCTGTCAGTACACTGTGTAATGCGAGGCCTGCAGGAGTACTATTTTAGTGGCATCAATAGGGCCAGGTTCTTCATGTGTTTTATCAGGGGGACAATCTGTGATCAGTACGCAGTCCCCCTCCCAATCCGTCAATCCAAGTCCACATAGTTTACATTCCACTTGCATATAGTTGAGTATGCGTGGTCTGCATTCAAATGTAGACTGTGCTTTATCCCACAATGACGCAATGTTTGGTGTGAAGAGGGGGCCTTGTAGACCTACAACACTGGGCCTTTAATAGTGCAGATTTTAGTTTGTTCGGTGCATATAATCACCCTCTTCAAAACTCTCAAGAGTAACAACAAATGAGGTTGTCAAATTGAAACGGATCACCTCACAGTCTTATTTGCAGACTAAAAGCAATAAGAGCACACAGCCAGAAATGAACAAATGACGGTAAGTCACAAATTTCCACAGCGACGGAACTTATCGCAACTTCAAGATCATATCCTGACAGAAATGCACTGTCCTCTTATTACATGATCCATCCTCATATCACATGCATGGGGGCAGGAGGAGTGTGCAGGTTTCCACCACCATGAGGCAACAGTACACATGGCTCATTGCTGCAATGAGGGTGTGATGTTCCTTCCTTTAATATACCCTGATTATACAATGGAATGTGAGTCACTTCTCATTGGAGCCCTCTCCATCTGTCTATGTCTCCTCTCATATTCGGTT
Organism: Chaunax sp. Z400; assembly: GCA_037577475.1. Lineage (NCBI taxonomy): Eukaryota > Metazoa > Chordata > Actinopteri > Lophiiformes > Chaunacidae > Chaunax > Chaunax sp. Z400. Next base: position 8,620,260 of record CM075201.1, on the reverse strand, counting down.
TGCTGGGAAAATCGTACAGTATCTTACACTGGCAAGACATGGACCGGTCTAAATAGCAGCCTTGCATGGTAGCATAGAGGGTCCAGAGTGAAAAAGCTAATGATGGAATTAGAAATCTTATTCAGAGTGGCTTGGTGTACCACTGAGTCAAGCTCAAATCTAAAATTGAAATTAAATCTGAAGCAAGTAATTTAAATACTTCAATTGGACACAAAACTGTTCAAATTAATCTAATACCATTGCAATATCGGAATAAAACAGACAAAAAGCAAAGTGACAATTGTAAGCTTTTTGCTGTCGTTGGTCTAGTACTTTGCAAATTCAATCCTGTTGTATTAACAGCACAGATTGGATGATGACATGCCAGCTGAACAGCCTGCCAATCTCAGCTCTTCTTCACCCTCAAAATCAAGTTATTAAATGGCAACAGTGCAGTAAAAGAAGGCTTTAAGGAGATATTTTATAGAATATCTAATATTAATAGCTGAAGCCTTATGTTCAAATTCTAGAGAGCATATCAGCCAAACCAATAGGCAGCACTGATATCATGCTTCAAACAAAAAGACTATAATCTGTGCATTTAAACCTCTTCCATACATATGTCTGGTCTATAACTGCACCTTAAGAACTCTAAAAGTGATTATCTTTGTGACAACGTATCTCTGTCGACATGTCAAAAGCAGGTGCAGTCTGAGCTCAGAGGAAGCCGCTATTCTCTCTGAGAATCAAAGCTCACTCTTCTCACTCCATGTGCAGTGTATTTCATGAAAGCATCCCTAATGAAAAACATGTCAGCGCCTCACCGTTTGTTTTTCCTCCCCTCTGGGTTCTCCCTTTTGTGCTGCAGCTCTTTCCAAGAATTCATCTTCTTCTTAAATGATACCGAGGGCTCCCTGACCTTTGTTCAGTGATAAATAATGTGCGATTCAAATAGTTCCCGCAGTCTATTTTAAAACAATATGCATAGGTACATGACTGCTTGCTGACACGACTCACTCAGCTGAGGATAGAGTGATCCTTTCCATAGCCTGACAGTCTCTTAAGCCGTTTAAACTGTTGCACTATTACATGGCCAAGACACCACACATAGCACAGGCCTCACAGCTTCAGATTAAATTAGATTGTGGAGAGTCTGATGCCATCGTCTTTGCTGGCCAGGATTTCCAGGTCAGGGGGGGGGGGGGTTGAGCCCCGACAGGATCACTGAAGACTCAGAGCCTTTGCCCTATACTCTCTGAAAAAACAGTAGATTTGGCTCATCGCACCTTTGGGATACATTATTTTGATGCAGGTTTAGTCCTTGCAAAATTCATATAAATGTGACAATTAGAAATATGTGTATCTTAGTCTGTATGTGAATGCGATGTATCCAAAGTGCACATTTATGGTATATTTTCCAGTGCAAATCTACATTTTAGTATTCAGTGTGGAGCACAAGTATGTTGATGTGTAAATATAATGTTGACTCAGTTGACTGCATTACTTTGGATATGTGGTGACAAATTAGAGCCAATTAATTCAAATATCAATGGAAAAATTCAAACCTGGAGAATGACACAAATATGATTATTGAGTATTTCAATTAAAGCGTCTTTTAAAACTTTTTTTTTCATAGATAGGTCTTACTTTGCTTATTTATCTAACTGCTGCATTCGCACACAAGGGGGAAGAAAAATGTTTTCTTTAATCTAATTTAATTTAATTAAATTTTTTTGTCATCTATCATGATTAAAGCATGTGCATTGATGAGTTTCATGTGCCACACTTGATGTAGATGGATGTTCCTCAGTGATAGGTCTCCTAAGGCGGTTAGGAATGACAGCACAGGCAGCAGCTACAGTTTCCTTAAATGCAAAGGTGTAAGTTGATAAAGAGATACTGTCTATGGTCTGTCCTTATTCTCCAATTTATATACCTCTGGAATATTTTTTTTTAACTGTAATATGAAGCCCTGACATATCTCTCTTGTACATATCACACTTTTTTGCTCATTCAGTCCTTGAGAGAGGACATTTTGGGTCGACATGATTAAAGTCCTCATTTTACAATACTTTGTCACTTCAGTCGACACCTAAGAATTCCACTGAAACACACTGGGAAGCCTTGATTTTAGCTTCTTTAATTTGAAAAGTTCATTTTTATGTCCTACTCTTTACAAAAAGAATAACTCGATGTAATTTGTAGGAAATTATCTGTCAGCATTGCTAATTGCCACATCATAAGGGCAAGAAACAGTTACCATATGTAGAGAAAGGTCCTAATTCAATATGTTAAGCAGACAGTCACGACGCCTCAGTCTCAAAAAATTACAAGTTTGATCCTAATACTACTTTATTGTCCACACTGGAAGCTCACGAGTTTGGTGGGTCAGCTTTGGTCATGACTAGAACAGAAATTAATTTGTTTGTGTTTGTTTACGGCATCACAGTAGGAATCCCACTTGTTTTCTTACTTGTTTGTGCAGCTTGAAACATAAATCTTTGAAGTCCATTTGATCAATATGACACCCTCAGTATATATTAATTATTTGTTTCATAATCCCCCAGTGGATGAACACATTTAGAAATCAAACTTGCATCAAAGATGTTAAAATCCAAGCTCCCAAAGAGAGCTCCACAGGTCTCCTTTGGAAAAGCCTTTATTATGTTTTATTTTTAAGCCGATATAAGAATCTAAAATATGCGACTGCGTCTATTGTCTATGTGATATTATTACATTCGAATGAAAACAGGAAGTAACCTCCTCCTGTTCACAGGCCTTCTGTGGACTCCAGTTGAACTATCCACCCTACAGAGTAGCAAAGTGAGTTGTTGTGGTTTTTTTTGTTTGTTTTTTTTTCTATTAAGAGACAGGGCAGTCTTCTAACCTTTACTATTTTCACTGCATACATGTAGAAAACAGAGATGGAGCCAGCAAAGAGGGGAGGGCACAGAAAAGAAAGCACAGGCATTCAGTTCTTTGCCTGCATCAGACATGTGCTGCAACCTTAGCTGCTTGACTCCACCAGATTTTAAATCAAAAAACAAATGCAGGCAAATGCAGATCAGCAGGATCTGAATCGGCTCGTCTTTCCTTGACCTTTAGCAATTTTACCTTTAGATGCATATAACATGAAGTAGGGTGCATCGTTGCCACTCTTTTTGTTGTAATCTAAGAGAAACTATAAACTGTATATAAACTTTGCAGGTTATAGATATTAAATTGTTCCATCGAAAACATATACATGGCCAACTCTTCATACCTCTCACCAGATGCTAGGCAGTGGCGTGTCTTTGTATTTCTCAGCTTCGTCATCAAACGGAATAGATATTATACGTGCAGAATGAAATTCATGTTACCATTAAGTAACTGAATGCTATTATACAGGAGAATGTTAATCAATACACCAACAATAGGGACAATTTGGAATGTTCCTTATAGGGGAACACAGGATAGATAAAACTAGTCCTGACATAAATGACACAGAATATTCAAATATGCAGAGATAACACCATCTGCTGGACAACTCTGTAATGCAATCATGTTCAACTGGTGATTTTTTATGAAATGTCTTGAAAAAAGACAAATTATCAAGAATCTGAAAAAAAACAAAAAAAAATTTGATTCTATGAAATGCTTTAAACAAAGCTGATTTGAATTTGAAAAAGACCGTCATATTTGAACAAACTCAATAAAAAAGACATCTTTGTATCAAGTTAACCTCCAGTGGACATTAAATTAACCACTTCACAGAACATCATCATCAGGCTTGTATGTGTAGTTACATATTACCTACACTAATCATCCACTTTAAAGTCACTTGCTCCAACAAGGAGGTTGGTTGCAATCAGTGAACAAGCAGGCATCACAAGAGCTTTAGCCAAACAGTGAGCAAGCTGCATGATCTAAGTGCCTCTGAATGTAGTATGATTGTTTCGGCTTATGTTGATGGCTCTCCATCTCTTTATATTGCCATTACGCCTTTAAAATGTATTTAAAAATGCTAATGTATTAAGACTTGGCAAGAGATGCTCTGGTACAAGAAACCCCATCTGTTAAGTTTAGAGGGGGCATGCAACATGGGGTCTGAATGAGACACTTTTTCATTGGCCAAAAAGTTTAGGAGTTTATTTTTTAAAATAATGGATTGAATTTTATGGGGGAAAAAACCTACAGCTGCTTGATAAAAGTCAGAGTAAAAACTACACTTCTCTCCAATATGTAGTTCTGGCAGGCTTTCTTTTTTTTTTGGGCACTTAGCCTTCAAACAAACTTGGAACATTTATGTTGCACTCCACTGGTGTCATGTTTCTACACTGGCAACTGTAAATTACCTCTTGTTCAGTTTATGTTTGAAGAAAAATGTCAGGATATTTAGTTTGTTAAATTAGATGTTTAACTCAGTTCACAAGCTGGCTAACTTAGGTGCTAACATCAGTGCCAGCTGTCGCCATGTTCTATTTCATGCATGCTTCCCTCTTGTTTCAGCCATGAGATTCTCTGCTTTCCCACAAGGCCTGTAAGGATGTAAAAGCCATGAAGACATAATTGAGGATTGGTACAACTTCATCACTCACTCATTCACTAAGTAGGCTTCAATTTCCAGAGGTCCATCCAAAAATTAAGAATGCGTTTTGGAAAATAGTTGGTAATATGTAAATTAAAATGTACAAATAATGGCTGAAAATCCTGTATTTGATGGATGTCAGCACACAGGCTACAATAGTTACACCATTCAAAGTTTTGAGTTTTCCTCCAGTTTGCTCTTTGTGATGTTATGCGCAGTTTTCTGATTTGGTTTTATAAAATGTAAAACTCAAGCATTAAACAGTGAATAGAGCTCACAGCTATGGGTTGGTGCAGTAGAGTGTGCACACCTGCCAAGGAGTTAAAACACTTGTCTTTGTAAATAGAAGAAAAGGTTTCGAGTTAAATACAAAATTCTCTACCAAAGAGATGATATCTGAAGCCATACTTTCTGGATATTGAACATTACTTAATACATATGACCACATTTAATAGTTTTCTTTTATTTAGACAACCCAAATAAAAGGCACATAACGTTGCGCATGTTTATGTAATAATTTGACAAACATACATTTAAAAAAAATGTAGGAATGTTTGACCTTTCTGCTACTCAGAAAGCCTAGCATCTCATATATACAAAATTACCATTGTTAATGATCTAATACAAAAGATTTATAAAAAAGGTTATCTTATCTTTCACATCTATTGTAACTACCATATCCTTAGAACTAAAATAGGTTTGTACAAAGATATACATTCAACTGCTTTCACAAGGGTCCTGGAATTTCCAATTATTTGTTTTCCTTGAAAATAAAGAAATGTTCAATTCCACAAGAAAAGCTCAGTTTAACACGTTATTATTTTATCAAATTTGGCAAACAGGCTATCATAGTGTATCTACGTAAATGCAGGAGAACAAAAAAAAAAAAAAAACTACACTAATATTTTGTTTGAAACAAAACTTGGGAAAAATGACAAAACATGCATATTGCATTTTTAGTATAAACTGAATCAACTCAAAGAGCTGCAACACTGTTAAGATCACATGGCATTCATTAAACATAGTTTATGTTCAGCAGCTACAGTGTTTGGGGTCATGCAACATCAATCTTGTCCCATTATTTTAATGGACACAAACTTGCATTTTATCAAATTCATCCAGAAAACAGCAAATGTAACTATGCAGCCTTCACAGGAATTATGAAAAGGCTACGGCATACATGCCATTGCACAGTAAATGATTCATTAAATGGACGGCAATGTTTAAAATCAATCATTGTTTGACTTCCCCCTTGTGGAAATCTTTTAAAAACTCAATGCAAAATGATTTAGGATACACATAAAAAAAAGACAATCGAAGAATCAAGATACATGTTTGATATAGTTAAATTTAAAAATGAACCAAATTTACGCGTAGCAGGATTTTTATGTGTGCTTCCTGAGTGAAGGGTGTGTATTTCCCCAACAGTATCATCTTGGGGATATGACAGATAAAGGATAAAAAACAAACAAACAAAAAAAAAACAGTGTACAGAAGAGTCAGGCAAAACTAATTAGTCACCATTATGATGACAGTAACAGCCTGAAAAAGCTTCACTACAAAGGCAAGGCCTTTCCATGGTCAGCCACTAGATGGCACTCAAGTGCTGGCTGGCTAACCAGAACACTTGTGACAATTTGATCTTTGATAATACTGCTGTTCACCTGCATGTAGGATATGCTCAGTGCAAGACTCATTCCATTCTGACTTCATGGAAAAATGAACATGACAAATAGTCAAACGAAACCAAACCTTTGCATTTCCACACAAATAGAAAACAAAGTACAAATATCGTCGCTGTCAAGAGGACAGTGTCGACATATCCGCTTGAAGGACAAAAGAAAGAAATTTTAAAATGCTGACATAAAAATACATTACTATGTCAACTGTACAAGTTAGTCACTGTACCTCAAGAGAATACCTACTATCTGAGAGAAGAAAAAAGCTATAGCACTGTGAAAAAATATTCTTCCATGCATGTGGAAGCTGCTGTCCCTTTTACTAGACTCATTTCCTATAACATTAAATAGATAATGATTAGCAGGCTATAGTTAAAAAAACAACAACATACAAAGTAACACCCAGAGGCTTTGGGAGAGAAACTGTAAAACATCAAAAACAGCAATTTAAAGTTATTGCTTCAGTTCATTTCTCATCTCCCTTTTAAAAAAAGCACAGGTGTGTTTTCCTAAGGGGTCCTCAAAGGTGCTCGAGGAATCCCCTCCTCTCCTTTGTCAGGATACAAATCACAGTTTCGTCATTCTAACTGACTACGCTAAGTTTTACGGTTGTCCTCGATTACAGATAAATCCTACTAAAATTTCTACTCAAGTGTTCTGCATCTCATGTCAGCCGCTTAACATTAGTTGGGGACGTAGCGGTGACTTGGGGAGCTCCTACCAGCTCATGTTCGCTTCACAACATTCACTTCGGGGTTTAGAGAAGTAAACATTGTTCAGGAGCTGGAGAGGGCTGGACCCGAGGTGCAAATAATGAGGACAGGAGTCTCTTGGTTTACTTCATTTTCCCTTTCTTTCTGGCCAGTTCAATACTTTCTCTCCTTTTTACCAGGGTGGGGAAGAAGGCAAGACTTGGGACAGAAAAGACATGCTATCCACTGGCCTCATGGCGATGTTGAGAGGACCAGCCATATTCATGGACATGGGGGTCGTTATTGCGACTGGGTGGGCTATATTCATGGGCGCCGAGGCGGGGATGTTCACAGAGGCGATGTTGACAGGCCCGGTGATGGTGACTGGGTGCTGGAGACTGACTGGTGATGTGATGTTGACCGTGTTGGTGGTAATGTTCATTTGCGCAGCTATGGTGACAGCGTTGTTGTTGTTGCCCCGGTTCATCGCTGTGGTGATGGGAGCAGAAATGGTCACAGGCGTAGCTGAGGCAGAGTTGCAGACGTCGTTGCCCTCTGGGGGAAGAAAAAAGATAAAGTATATAAGTGTGATTCTATAGCAGCTTAAATTAGTTTATTAGTAGAATATATTAGGACACATTAGGAAATAACTGCGTTTAAAACAGGATAATAGGATGGAAAATTCAAGGCTTGACGGCTCTTTGGTATCAGTAAAGAGTCACATCGTCTGCAAAGGAAGCAGATTTCTACAGAAAATCATCCCAAAACAGCGGGAAAAGGCTGTAAATACCAATGTGGGCAATGGTGGATGAGACTTCAGAGACAACAGATCCGACCACAGATGATTTGTGATGACATACCTTTGTTACAGGAGTTGAAGTTGGTCTGTCCGTGAGTCTTCAGGTGGCTGGTGATGTAGGCTGCGCTGAGCATCTTTCCACAGATGCTACAGGTGACCTTGCCTTCATGCCTGATCATGTGGGAACGGAGTCTGTCTTTGGTGGCAAAAGCAGAGGTACATGCCTGTAGTCGCACAGCAGACGGAGTCAAAGGTCAGAGGAGTACAGCAACAACAGCAACAACAACAACAACAACAACAACAATGAAGCCGACAGAAAGGAATCCTACCGTTACTTGACATTTAAAAGGTCTTTCTGAGGAATGCACATGCTTCACATGGCAGCTCAAGTGGTCTGGTCTAAATGATGAAAACAAAAACAATGTTACATTTCATCATTGGACCAAGTGACAAAGCATGCTATACTGTATGCATACATTACAAGGGCAGAGGCATAAGGTGCTCCTCCATAATGAGGGGATGAGCACAAAAGGACCCGAAAATTCCAGCTCAACGCTGGTTAATTCGATAAGATCAATCTTGCATGAATCAGTTTGACCTACTTTCATTTGCTTTCTTAGTAAATTGACAATTCAGCATTTACTATACTACCTCTCAGCCTTGATGTTACTTATGGAAATATGAAGAGAACATGATGAAGCATTTCCAAGAATTTGGCTGGTAGTTTGCACGTCTCTTTGACTTTCTGACTGAATGATTGTGTTTCTGACAAAAGTCGCGTATTAAATGCTTGTTTACAGTCATGAAGAAAATGTGATGAATCAGTCCGAACAACCACGGTGCTGAGAGACTTTTTAGATTGTAAAATTAGTTACAATTATATCCACACCAAAGGCTATGGTATGACATGGCATAATGAAATAAGAGCTTTTAGGTTATATCTTAACACAAAATATGTTGATAACACAGTGTTCCATGTTATAATTTACTGATCTGTGCATATCAGCAGATGCAAGAAAACAGTTCTTTGCCTTTTGACCTTTACACTGTTACTCCAGGCCTCACAAATTCTTCTTGGCACTGCTGTCAGCTTGTTAGTTCTGGTGAAACAGTGTGCTGAATCATGTTAAAAGTGTCATAATGGAGTGAGCAACTACAGCACTGGCAGCAGCTCTCCAACAGGGTTTCTTTTTTTTTTTAAATGCAAAGGAGAGGAATCAAGTGGAGATTTATTAGTGGTGCCATGAAGTGGAATCAAGTGTTTTTTCCCCTCCCCTTTATTTCTTCTTTTTCGTCCCACTTAGATAAGGAGAGCAGACTCCAGACAGTTCCCGCCTACATATCTGGATGAGTGGCAGTGACTCACTGGCCTGTTATTCAGTCTCCATTCTCACTTTCCAGTATGCTGATGAATCCCTGTCCCACGTCACTGTGTTGGAGGCATGCTTCAAACTGCCCTACACAGCATAGTGCTAATGTTACAGCTTGGCTCGGGTACACTGCTGATGTTTTGTTCAAGTTGTGTTGCAGCACGCAGCTCTTCTACTGCTGACTTGATGCTGATTTAAATACACTACCAGATGTTTGGGCTCATTAAAAGACGGACATTTGTTTGTGTTGATAAATGAAGGTTTGTGAGACCTCATGAAAAAAAAAAAAAAAAAGATCAATTCACTACGTAGTAAATGTGTTGACCTGAACATTACCGCAAGGTTCACCGAATTCCCAGGGGAAAGAGGGTCTGTGACATGCTGGCGGGAACCGCAAAGTGACAAGTGACGCCTCCCCCTCCCCCTCTACCAGTGGCGCTCTCCCATGTGCGACTGTTTAAATGTGGGGGTCAATACAAGCACAAATCTCAACTGCAGCAAAATTATACATATGGACACACAGCATACATTACATGGACAGTAAGTTAAATTATGGTGCGAATGAATAACCAAAATGCCACTGACTGAATCATTCACAAGCAGGTTCTGCTACAAGCAACAGGGTAGCTGTTCAGGGAACTTCTGGTGAAGAAGAAAAACCATTTAGCATCTGGTGATTGCTTTTTTTGTTTGTTTGTAATAAAACAAAAATCCTGCTTTGTGTACTCACTACCAAAAAACACAGAACTGCAAACACGAAAGGTACAATTTAAGAGTATGTAAGGTAACAATTTAGTCTAGCTGACATATTTCCCCTCATTAATAACACAGCAAAAGGTCATATTTGGATTGCCATAATTATCATTATGTTACTTTTAAATTTCAGAAAAGACAATCCAAGAATTCTCTGACCAAAAAATGCAACCATCAGTGAGTGAAATCATTTTCAGTCACCACTACCATAAGAATAAAAAAGATCTCAGAAGCTTACTTCCTGTTTACATTCGTCTTGTAACTTACTTACTTGTGACTGAAATCTACAGCAGTTGCAAACTTTTTTTTTTTTTTTTTTTGCATCTACCTCCTTTTTCTGACCACTTATTTAGTCTATGCTTTTCTAACTCTGCATTGTCCCTGTGACTGCAGAGAGCTGCAGATAAAGTGGGACGGCCTGTGGCTAACGCAGTAACGAGGATGTGACTCCCTGCTGGGCCCTCGTCATAGAAAAGACTCCAAATTATGTTTGTGGGAGTCTCAGGCTGCACCGGGTCTGACTCAAGATGCAGGTTCACTGGACTAGCTGGAAAACCGCAGTGAATAATACCTGGAACAGACCTCCAGTTCATGCTCCACATTTTTTACTTATCAATGCTGTCTACTCAGTAACTAATCCTGGGCCAGAGCAAATAATAACATATATTAGTGGAAGTTTACAGATATTTCAAATCCATCTCAATTGCCTGTTAATGTACCATGTATCTCATAGTTTTTTTGTCTTTATGCTATTGGTCTAGGAGGGAACATAACATATCCCACCACCTCAAGAGCTATATGAGGAATGTACAAAGACATTTGAAACGAGTAATATTATCTCCCCATGAAATCTGCTGCTAGCACTTAGCAGCCATCCAATGCCTCGGTTTGCCAGTCGGACTTAGTATGACAGACAAGTCTGTCTGGCAGCATGAAAAGAATATGTCTTCACATTAGATATATTAAAGGGACAATAATAATAAAACTTTTTATCCACATTTTGTACGTAATTTTTTTTAAAGGAGCATCACTACAGAGCTACTTAATATAGAGGGAAAATACTTTTCTACCATTACTAAGCACTTTGGAAAAAAAAGAAGGTAAACAGGCTTCTTCCCAAAACAAGTGTGAACTTGTTAGTTGTATTACTTACAGCCATTGTTCCCAACAATACCCAAAACAAAGATACTGCCTCCAAACCAATACACATGATAGCAGTGAGCAAAATATTTAAGCTGAGGTTTTGATATAATATTTTGCCATGGCTTGGACCACATCATTATAAGTGTTTACAACCAACTCATCGTGCCACCGCTCTCCCCAAAGCAAGCTGTCAAAGGGCCAAAAATATGGTCCTTACCTGGAAAAGCCTTTCCCACACACAGAACATACATAGGGCTTGTGGACTCCCCCATCATGAGAGCGTACATGGTAGGTCATTCGGTCCTTCCTTTTAAAGCGTTGCTGGCAGATGGGGCACTCGAAAGGTTTCTCATCTGAATGGGAGAGCTTGTGGCGATTCAGGTGGTAGACATCACGAAAGGCCTTGCCACACATCTCGCAGCCATGATTTTTCTTGACAGGTTTGGCAGGTTTCTTGGGCATGTTTTGCTGTGGCACGTTGCCCATCGCAGACGACGTCATGATACTTGAGGAAACGGAGGTGGTTGCTGTGGAGAGGATGCCCGCTACTGTGGAGATGTAGGAGGGGTTGCCGTTGTTCTCTCGTGGCATGGATGAGATCATGGGTACCATGGTGGGGGCTGTCTGGGCAGTCTTTTTAGGCCGTGACACCATCTTGATACCGGTGTGGCTGGACTCGTGACGTCGCAGGTGGTAGCTGTCGCGGAAGGCCTTGTTGCAGTAGCCGCAGACGAAAGGTGTTTTTCCTTTGTGTTCCTTCTTTATGACAGGCACTGGAGGACGTGCACCTCCTCCGCTGGCCACATTGTCTTTGAGGAGATCAGCAGCGCTGGATGGAGGCTTCTGGTCTATTTGGATGGGCAAGATAGGCTTCTGGTCAACTTGTTCGGCTCCTGCATTAAGGAGTGGCAGCAGGCTGTTCTGGGCCACCTGATGCTGGTGGTGGAGGGCTTCATTGGCCTGCTGATAAGAGAAAAACACAAATACAGAGATGATTCAGTTAGGGATTCAACACAGGGCCTGGAGCTATCAATACTGAGGTTGACACAGCATGACGCTAACCAAAAGGAATCCAAATACACTGAATGCAAATTAATCCCATCAGGACAGTACTAATTCACCATGTGACTGCAAAGGAAGCATACCAAATTTAAAGCCTAGCAGAGTCCAGTGCATAGAAGTAGGCAGTTAGCTCAGCTATGGAGCTGAGTGAGAGGCCAAGGCTCTAGTACTGTAGCTGCCTTCAAATTTAACACTTCCTACAATCTAGCCAAAGTAAAGTAAAAGCTCTCCCTCAAAAAATAAGAAATTAGTTGAAATCTGAATTTAGACGATTACAAAGCTCAAATTAGTTATTAATGAGTTAGTTAGCACCCTTATGGAATTATTTAGATTCCCGTTTACCTCTGGACTACCCTCCCTAGCCTAAATTCATTGAAAATAAAGAGAGAGGCAGAGTCAGAGTTGCACACGCACACAAATGGCAGTGATGGGTGTTATTCATTAATTTCAGAGTCTGCAGTTCTGGCTTCTGGGTAATGAGAAAAATGCTTTAATTGACGACTTCTGTTTAAGTTCCAAGGGTATCTCTGCAGTCGTCTCTTCCTAAACGGTATTTTTTCCCCCCTCCTGTCTCAGACATATTTTTTTAGCACGGTTAACGCTGTTGTTTCGGACGGACACAGTAAAGACAACCACGTTGTCAACCACCAGCAAGAAAGGAAAAGGTGAAATGCTTGACCTTTCCCTTTGAGGTTCAATCATCCATCCAAGGCCAGCCAAGAAAAAAGTTGCAAAAGAGGAGGGAGCGGAGAGAGAAGAAAAATGAACCACACAATGTCCTCCTTATGTCATCTAGGCTATTGTGAGACACAAATCTGAGCAGTGATGCCTCAGCGGGGGATCTTTGTATGCTCATCTTCATTGATTTGGCTCATCTATTCATGAGACAGGGACATTGTTTATCCACACACTACCCGACCAAACTCGCCGTCATACCCTCATATGCAATGGGACCTGGGAACTCGTGGAGAATGCCACCAAAATCCACCCATCCATTTATCCAAGCACCTGCTCACACTTGCCACCTTCCAGGATTAGTCATCATCATGCCAGTCTGCTGGCACACCAGGGGTGGGAGAGTGGGGCTTTATGTTTGGGTGGGTGAACCCTCTTTGTGAAGCTTGTGAAGACATAGCCACTGCAGACAGCCTGCCTCTACACAGAGGTGCGGGGCCTGTAAGCTGCTGTGCCTTCATGCAGCTCTGACCATTTTGACACAAATGCGCTCCGACAACTGGGGCTGCTCCCTCATAAATAACATCAAAATGGAGGGAGTGTCCTGATGGCCTCTACGGGCCACTGTAGACTTGAAATGAGCTCATGGTCTAAGTCAGATTATGCACTGTCTTTCTGAAAGCTTTTGTGTCACACTCTACAGCTGCTTGCTCGAAATCCCAGTTTATACAAAACAAACAAAAACTAAACAAGTGACAACATAAAAATGAAAGGAGGGAGGGAAGATAGTGCTGCAGACAAAACTTACACTAAATACATATAAATATGTAATTTCTTTTTCTGGTCCATGTGAAGTTGATCTCTTCCCCTAGGTTGTGAGTTTGTTGTAGCTTGTTCTTCACTTGTTTACAAGATCCAAAATCTTTGGCTGCTACTAAGGGCCTTTGCTGAGTTAACACATGGTCTTGTATAACATTTTTGTCATCTTCTAGATTTTTAACCTGCACAAATGAACTGAGTGCACAAAGTATTTTACCTAATGCTTTTAGGGTTGTTGTTTTTTTTTTATCCTGGGGTTGGATTGCATTATGTGGTATTTATAACCACCTCACCATGTATTCCTTCAACCTAAACATTGAAAACAATGAGCCACAACTGCAAAAAGTAGACACAAAACAGCCGTGAGATGTAATGCTGTTTTAAAAGTATAGTATTTATAGATATGTATTTATTACCAAGCTTCCCTGATTCTAGGAAATTGCAAATGTCTCTTGAATGTAGCCACAGTTGTGATTTTACAAGGAGTTATGGCACAGAGGCTTATCAATTATGTTATGACATCACAGCTGTGATGAAAGCGCTCGTCCTGATGCTCCCAAGAATGGCATCTCATCTCCTGAACAAGGAAGACTGATTTCATACAAAATGGGCAATGATGAGTAAAGCAAGTCTGCTGTACTGATATGGTTTGGGGGGTTAAACTAAATACTCAAGGGTGATATTGGATATCTAAACTTAAGTCAAGCGGATAACTTTTTAATAGTTACCCCCATAAACCCCCCCCAGCATAACGACTGCAGTTGTAAACACACATAGTATTGAGAACACCTGGCGAACGATATTTGTAAGTGACGTAACTGTTTGACACCCTAGGGTCACCCGTAATTTGAATCTGTTTTATATGTGGTTAGTATTTACTGACATTCCATTGTTGTGAGCTTTTGTTTGCTAAAAGGCATTATTGCTACAATTCTGAAAGATCACACAGTTTGTTCACATGGCGGGAAAAGCGCAGGTGTACTTGGTCGCATTAAATAGGACTGCGTTCCATTTGGGTGAGCTAGTTGCAAGGCACTGGTGTTGTGCTCTGAGAGGGCCAGCGTGCACAATACTGTGCATGCATAACTCCTTTCAAGAGTTAGCTTAATTAGTGGACAAATGAATAATACAAATGAATATTAATGTTGTTGTTTACAAGTGCTTACGATAACCTTAACAATTATTTGATGGTTGTCCACATGTCAGCTTGACTTCACTGTGATTATCGCAATTGCAGTTGTTTACTGTACTTAAGAGACCTACATTAACAAATCAAGAAAATTGCCTCCAGAAGTTTTTCATGTAATGCATCCACCTGTTGAGCTTCATTTTCTTTAGGACACATGGCAGCCTGTCAGCCAAATGCTTTGGTAAATTAGGCAAATGCAACCAGAATGAAAAGACAAGTGGCACCTTTCATAGTTACACTTTGAGACACTCCAAAGCACTTTCCTGGTCTTTTTTCCCCCCTGCAGAATTACTGGTGCATCACAGTGCATCCACAACCATACCGGTCTAAACAACATGATTTAACTGCAGCCCTATGGATACTGGATTTTAAAAACCTTACACACACACAAACAAACACACACAAGAAATAGGAGGATGGAGCTGTACTTATGATAATATTCAAGCTCAAAAATTGCTCTCCTTATGTAATGCCCAAAAGCTAACTGCACACAGATTTACATGAGTTTGACACGGTAGCAGTGTGAAGTACATAATACATGCAGTGCTTCTGGCTAGATGCCAGATAGTCTAACAACAAGCCACACAGTCCAGCTGCTTTTTTCATCATGAAGAAATATTGTTCAAAGATATGAATATGTGATCAGTCTTTGACAGCAAAAGCATCACAAATACTACAAACAGTGACAGATCCCAGAAACTGTTATGAGTAACTTAACTTTATGGTTAAAAAGCCAAGCCATGGCTAATGTTGGCTTCAACCTTTAACCATTGAGTAAAATGCTGACGTTTTCTGATAGCTCTAGCTTCTCTGTGGTACCCTTACCCACTGCACTTTTTTTTCCAAGAATACAACTCCAGTAGCCTGGCAAAGATGGCACACAAATATTATGACTTTCATCCTTCATCTTGACTCCCTCTCAGTACCAGTTTGACAAGTCTTTATTAACTTACTGATTACCCTTTTAAATTGAAGTTTTTAAATTGTATTGGTCACAGGTCACGTTTCTTCTAGTTCATAATGTTTTTGAGGTTTTGTTACTGGCCCTTTTTGCAGTTCTCCCTTTTGTTACTGTACAATTTTTCCTATATTTACATTACTATCTTTTGTATAGTTACAGTACTACTTTTGTATATCTACAGTGCTTTTTTGTATAATTACACTACTATTTTGGTATATTTCAAGTACTATTTTGCATATTTACAGTACTATTTTTTGTTTCTTCTGTACTCTGCACAGTGTAGAGGGGGTGCTAAACTGATTTCCATTGTCCCCTTTAACAATGACAAACAAGACCTTAGTAGCAAGTATCTGTGTCATGGACATGTGAGGATGTAGATTTCATAGTTTGTTTGTCTTTAAAACTAATGAACTTCTATTCTAAGTTGTTTTAAAAAGACACTGAAATGCTGCTAAAGTTCACTGAGGAAGTTATTCCCATGAGGAGTTTGTCACACCCACTAAAGTCATACTTTTGGGAATAACTTCAGAATTCCACACGCAAAAAAAAAAAAAAATCCTCTTAAGACTTAATACAACCGAGCCAGCGAAATGGTTACACACTTGGGATAAGGGTTCACATTTTAACCAAACACGAACAAAATCGCATCCATGAAATAAAAACAATCAATTCCACGGCAAAAAATAAATCATTGGCAAATAAATATTCCCGTCGTCTTCACGTTTTCATGTTCACACAGGCTTATTTTTTAGCCTAAGTAAGGCCGTGGGAATAAAACATTTCATTCATTTCACTGAACAATAGACGTCCATCTTAGTACACAGTGAAATCCACTAAACCATGGCAGATATCACTCAACGGAGGCTATCACTTTCCGGCTGAAAACGGATTGATAAATTGCGTAATGTTGCTAATTTGAAATGTGGCTCTTCGTTGCTAGTGCTAGCTGATGTTGTGTGCATAGTTTGAATTCCTCTCTACCGCGTCTGCCAGAATAAATAGCTCCCTAATAAACAGAGAGCTGTACTGCGCTAGCCATCTACATGTGTAATGTTATTTCTTCAAGCTCATAACGATAGCATCGCCAAAATTTTGCTAAATTAACTAGCGAGTTTCATCAAGGCAGCCTAAACATCGTTAGCTAACTTGGCTAGTTACTGCCGAACCGGCTGAGGCAAGCGGAAAGTTCACCGCGGACTTTCGAGTCGCCTTTAGTAAATCTCAGCAGCTGATTACCTAACACAACGCACACTCTTATGGACCTTAAGTAACATCAATTACTTTGAAACAAAAATATCTGCGATATCATCTGCTTTACAATAAAAATCATCGCCGGCTTAATATCCAATTATTGCACGGCGTCCGATCAAAGCCCTTAATCACCGGGGAAAAAAGCAGGTCTGTCTCGATTGTAACGGTGCAGTGGCGTCTCCAGCCTTACTTCAAACCATCCCGCATGTTTTACTGGCTTCGACTTGGCAAACTTTTCAGAAAATCACAGATCATGTCGAATTATTCAACATCCAATATCTATGTATTCATACAATTGAATAATAGGCCATATTTTTCAAACACTCGTTGGGGAGAATTGATTTTTTGTTCTAGCGTCATTCCCAAGCCTCACAGCTGGAAGCCTGAAATCATATACCATTGTTTTGCTTGGTTACTTGATCCTGGCATTCCTCGTTTAAAAATTGGTTTTACCGCTAAAATACCATGTGCTTAGTTTCTTTTTTAATTTGCTTTACGCGATACCCTAGTTTACCACCTACAAAGAGTCAACTTACTTGAAAAAGAAACGTACTCCAGCTCGGCTCCATTTCCACACTTACTAATTCTGTAGGAAACCAAGTAGAAGCCTACAACAAAGCAACCAAACATGGCAGCTGAAACAACTTCCGGTAACCTCGAGGACTGAACCACTGCACATACTATTTAGGGGGACATTATATTTAGTATGTTATAAAGAATAGATGTAATCGTGTATATAACGTATAAAACATTGATGTATGGATACGAGTTATTTATATTAATACTAAAAAATATTTACAAGAGATTTTCTTAGATGTTCCTCTCCCATCAACGAACCAGTTTATCGACGTAGGATTTGTAAAACACCTCTCTTGAGGATTTTCGCTAATTCTGCGAGGGGCATTTATTATAGTCGAGTACTGTCGCATGTGGTTGGGAAGTGATTATATTTCAGCAACCATCCATTCGTTTTTATTTGAAAAAAATAATTGTAAAGCAGTTTTTTTCTGCATTACAGACATTGGGCCTTTCTTCTTCCCCATAAGGATAAGGTTCTCCACATAAACAGAGCAAGAAATAATCCGCGTGCTTTGCAGTTTATTGTCATTTAAGGGATGGGGATGAATGAAAACGACAGATTCCATATATTGCACAAATTGCCTCTAATGGACCAAAATACATGCAATTTAAAATGTGCTCCATATGATTTATAGGTTTTTTTGCGTTTTTGACCATTTTTATTCAGCTAATTGTTAGCTTTTGGCAAATAGCATGTCAAATAATTTTGAATTTACATCATGACTTTACGACCACTGTATACATAGATAAAAATATAAAAAATTTTCCAATGACAAATCTTAAAAGGCATACATCAGTATGACTTGAATCCATCTAAACTACATGCAGCCAAAGAATAAAACACTACAAACTAATACCTTTCAATGAAGTTCAAATCTGAAGAGTTTTCGGTCCACTTCACATATAACATATGTGTAGAACCAACATTAGAGTGCTTGGTACTGTAAATAATATGAATTCATCAGGCTTTTCAAAGAGGAATTTGATGCCATTTTGGTTCATTATTTCAAAAGTTTTTTAGAGGAGTGGGCAAAACATTCTGTTTCTGAATGAGATTTGAAATATATTCTTTGCTCCACAACAACAAAAGGTAAAGAGAAGTGAGAAATTGCCAGTAATTCTGTGAAACTTTGTCATAAATTACATTAAAATTAATTTATGGTGCTGAAATTGATGTATCAACCAAAACCAAAGTGTGAAAATCTTCTAGTAAACTAGACTCATATTTCAGCTCTGAAATTAAAGTGAACACAGATCCATGCTTGAATCAGTATTGTGCACACTCATTCCAGTACGTTCTTTTGAACTCTGCTCGCCCATGAATGGCTCGTCAGTAAAGGTGCCCCCATTGTATTTTTCAATCTTTGTCCCACTGTACATTGAAAGCCTTTATTCTCATACAGTGCAATGAACGTTTTAGTTAGTTTGGGAATATGTGTGGTCAGCCCATTCTCTCTTTCATCCAACTCAAAAGACACGATAACATCCAGATACCAGCTCCACTTGAAAATATAGTTATGCAGATTGCTTCCTCTTATATTTGTCAAGCTTTGGATAAGGAAGACTCTTCAAAGGTAAGAGCCTCCACAAATAAAAACAGAAGGAACATCATGGAAGTTGATTACATTTAATTTCATAAGGAATAAGATATACTTCATGATTAATGTCACAACAAATTCTTGAATTAGGGGTAGAGCTTATATAGTACTTGTACCTGTTAGAGGTATAAGTGTCTCATTGAATGTAACCACACTACATGTGTGTGAATGTGTGTGAATGTGGTCGTTTACAGCTTGATTTAATATTTGCTCTCGTGTAATAGGTCATAAAATGCTCATGATAAAATAATGCTTTGTTATTAAGCAGTTTATCCTTTTTAAAAAATTACACTAAAACTCAAGCTAGATTGTGACATCAGGCAAGCACATGTTGAGAGGGTTATTTTATGATATTTACCATTTATTCAGAGGAAATTTCTGGGTCAATATTTATATTTAGATAATATTTGTATACTGTGCATGTGCAAATACATCTGGTTTCATCCAACTGCTTCCTGAGTAAGACTGAGTCATATTTTTGTCCTTAGGAAAGCAGGATTTATGAGCAGCTACTTCAGTTTGATTGTGATTTAGTTATTGAGGAAATTGCTCGGTCTGACTGCTGCATGTATCATTTTAACTATTGTTTTTCCAGAGAAATGGGAGACTGGTCCATTCTTGGCCGCTTCTTAACGGAGGTTCAAAACCATTCGACAGTCATCGGCAAGATATGGCTGACAATGCTGCTCATCTTCCGGATCTTGCTTGTGGCACTGGTGGGGGATGCTGTATACAGTGATGAGCAGTCCAAGTTTATCTGCAACACCCAACAGCCTGGATGTAACAATGTCTGCTATGACACTTTTGCTCCTGTCTCACACTTGCGCTTTTGGGTCTTTCAGATTGTTCTTGTCTCTACACCTTCTATCTTCTACATTGTTTATGTCTTGCAAAAAGTCACCAAGAATGAAAAGTTAGAAGTTAGAAAGGTTGAAATGGTACACAGGTCCTCACCTTCACTTAAAAGGGACAAACACATTGGAGGACATAAAGAGACAATGCTGGAGGCTGGAAGTCCTTATAACACGGCATATGGCAATGAGGACTGGAGCTCACAGGAAGATGAGTGTGAAGACCATGAGAGCCACCTGAATGAGGAAATGAGAGAGGTAGGAAAGGATCCAACTCAGCTCTCCAGGCAAGTGCTATTTATCTACATCATACACGTTCTGTTGCGCTCCATCATGGAGATAACCTTTCTCATTGGACAGTGTTACCTATTTGGATTTGAAGTTCCACAACTTTTCCGATGTGACACCTACCCCTGTCCAAACAGAACTGACTGCTTTGTGTCTCGAGCAACAGAGAAGACCATCTTTCTCAACTTCATGTTCAGCGTCAGTCTCGGTTGCTTCATCTTGAACATTGTGGAGCTGCATTATTTAGGCTGGATTTATATTTTCAGAGTATTGTTCTCTGCATGCTGCACAAGCTGTAAGTCAGATGGAGACCCTGTGCAGCAGGTGGAACTATACTCGGATAACAACCCATTATTGCTTGAGCTCAAACACTCATTACGTGGTAGGGTCGTTTTGCAGACCACCTCTGCCATGTCCCGGGACAGGGGCAGCAGTAACCCAAACCAGGCCCCAGCCATCTCCTTTGAGACGGACTCTACTCTGGAATGCACTTCGAAGAGAAATCCTGATGAGAAGGAACGCACCAAGACTAGACTGCTCAATATGGCCAAAATAGGAAGAGGCAAAAAGTCATGGCTGTAAATGATCTCAAACAATATTTGTCTTTTGTGTCATATACATATATACATATAAAAAAATCTACAACTGCACTTGCATTTCTCAGTTGATTGGAACTGTAATCTTTTCAGGATGGATCAGTTTAAGTAAGCTATCAAGTTAATGGTCATTAAAGTCATTCCTTTGTTTGAGGAAGAAAGGGCAACAGATTCAGAGTATTTGATTCCCTACTTTGAAAAGTTCTTCAAAAGAGTTCCAAACATAATAAGCTCAAGTTATGGAATCACTGATATTAATGTAGTGCAGCATTTTATGTTATTTCTGTAAATATAGTCAAATCAATGTATTGTCTGTGATTTGAACCTCCACTTACTATACCTATACCCTTGTTGAAGAAACAAGGGCATAAATTATCCTCTGTAAAAGATGATGTAGTTTCACATTTTGGAGTAGCAATGGCTAATACAAAGGGCTCTGATTTGTTTTGGAAGTTAATGCATTGATTGAATTCTCCTACTAATTTTGCTAAGTCAGTGAAGCGTAATCTTTAAAGTAGGCTTCCTGTGTCACTGAGTGGGACAGAATGCTTCATTTTCTTTGACTTGGCCAGTTATAGCTTTCTGAAAAATCGTCTCCCATACTATGATAATTATAATTATAGTATATCAAGCCTCCAAGAGTTAACCGAGAATTTCAATTTGATCAAAAACACTGCATGTAGATGTCTCAAAGGTACAAATTAGGCATCACACATTTACAATGGACGTTTTATATCACATTCAGAAACATCTTATAAACATTGAGGCTACGACAAAGTCATATCAAATCTCTAAATGAAGGCATGCGATTTGGTGTTGAGTTCCAAGGTGAGTTCTGCTAAGACAAATGAGGCAGTAAATACAAGTACCAGGAGGGGTCACTGCTGTCAAGTTTACACTTATGATGCCTTAGTGAACTGTTGGAATTGCTAAAACCTGAATTAGAGCAGTTTTTAGCACTGACCACCCAAATATTCTATCACACTGCTAATGTTGGAACACTTTGAAAACATATGAAATATGAAGATGAACTGAATAGAAGCAGTATAGGAGTAAAGGGTGCCGAAGTAGGCATATTATTCATTTTATTCTGCATTTTGTGGTGTTATCCTATGCACATAATTCAACCTTCGTTTGCATTAGTCGTCATTTCGTCTTTCCAGTCCACCCATGACTATTTATTTCCATTTATTTAAATTAAAACCCCGATGTTAGTTTGCTTGTGCCCGTGGGTCGGTCATAAACGACCACAATAGTGTAGCTTTCGTGCCGAAGCTTACCGGCAAGCATTGAAGGCATCACGAGTACATCTCTTGCACCTTCTGTCAATTCCGAGGAATAAAATGCTGAAAACTTCGAGCAAGACATCAATGCGGTCTTCTTCGGGCATTTCTAGGTAGGTCTGTGTCATGTCTAATGATAGCGTTTGTACATTTATGTGAATAACATTACATTTTACATTTGGTTCTCTAAGTCCAGGTTCTAGAGAACGAGGGCAAAGCAGCTTTAAGGGAGAGCATTACTCAAGCTATGGACCAGTCTCAGCGATAAGCCCTCCATGCCATGTGTACAGTGAGTTCAGTAACGCTTATAAATAAAAAAAATGAAAAAGATCTGTCTTAACCTGTCAAAAGTCACCAGGAGAATATTCACAGAACTGTAAAGTTATGTTAAGTGATTTGTGTTTGGCTATAACCATGACCTCAGGAGACAAGTGCGTATTAAGAACTGTTTGATCGATGGAGAATTTTACGCACAAACGATCTGCGTCACTTTAATGGTGATGCTGAACATTGTCATGACAGCAAGACAGATAAGGTCAAAGCTCTGGTATGTATGTAGGGCAACTTCAAATAACATAGGATATATTCACACTGCAGGTTAAAGTGACCCAAATCTTATTTTTTTAAATTTATTTTTGCTCACGTGTGCTTTTCCAGGTAAACAGCACATATCACATCATATCAATTCTGATCTGGACCACTTTCATGTGGTCCTAAATCTGTTTCTGACTTCTGCTGATGTGACAGCAGGGTGAACAGTTGGATCAGAATTCATGTGACTTTTCTATCGCTCACATCGAAGTTTGTCAGCAATGGTGGAGAGAGTCAAATATGGAGGATCACAGCATCGACAACGAGGAGACACTAGGTTGTACATTTAATAGACAAATGTGAACATGCTTCAATTAAATCCTGTTTTTGCCTCCTTGTCTGCAGCCTAAAATTGCACATGGACCATCGCTGCATTACTGTTACCACAGGAAACAATGCAAGAAATGAATCACTGTTGTATTAAACTTTATAACGAACTGGCACACCAATGACATGTTCTGTTGTTCAGCAGCATGGTTGTTGTAAATGTGGGGTCCTGGTACAGATCTGTTCACACTGATGTCAGATATGAGTCGCATATAAAGATGTATGTCAACAGTCAAGGAAAAAAAGAATCAGATCAGAATCAGAACTGTGTTGCTTTCATCTGCAGTGTGAACATAGCCAGAGGTGTGAGTATATAGAACTGCGAGAATAAATACTGCAACTGTAAATCTATGGAATGCATCAATAGATGATATCAGTTCCCTTAAACACATCTGAAACACACTTTTCCTCTGATAAAATATGTTGAAATAAAATGATTAAAGTATATTCCAAGATAAAACGATATGCAGTAAAGTATTTGATAAAAGTTTTTTTTGTATTGCAACCATAAGATGTAGGAATGTTGCATTTTTAATAATTACAAGCTTTAGTAAAGCAGGACTATATATATATATATATGTGTGTGTGTGTGTGTGTGTGTGCATGAGAGGCATGCAAAGAAAATAAGGAGGATTCTCTTAGTCTCATCAATTATTTTCTTAAATTTCTCCTGTTTTTCCTCTTCTCTACAGATGGCATTATAACTCAGTATACACTGTAGATGCTCTCACGTACGTCTCACATTCGTCTATGTGAAACAGTGCTTTTCTCACTGGAAACAACTCAAACTGGTCAAAGATTGCAATAAAGTTCAAGTATGTTTCATCTAATTAAGAAAGACAAGGAGAAGGAAAAGGACTTGTCCAGGAAGGAGAAGAAGGACAAGAAAGAGAAGAAGGAGCGTATGTCACAGGCAGAGTTAAAAAGCCTGGAGGAGATGAGCATACGCAGAGGCTTCTTCCATCTCAATCGAGGAAGCTCCAAGAGGGACCCCAGGAGCAGGTTGGAGATTTCTAGTCCTATCCCAATTAAGGTGGCTAGCAACACTGAGCTCAGCCTGACAGACCTGGAGGCTGAGCACCTTTCCAGCATCCCAGAGCAGTATATGGGCCAAATAAGTGCAAGTACCTCTGGTGAAAACTTGAAGGGAAATAAACTGGAACACAATCGTAGCTCTGTAAAGGAAAGAGCAGCAAAGTTTGGGGAATTGGCCAAGAACTCTGTGGCAGGCCAGAGGCATGTGTCATTTTCCCTGAGGATCAAAGAGGACAACGCTTCAGATCTTTCTGGGCAGAACAGGGTTACATCTTCTCTGAGATCCCACCCCAGCTCAAAAGGCACCAACGTGTTTCGCATTCCTGACATGGTAGAGAAGACCTACCTTGGTGCAGACCTACAGTTGCCTATGGTTGTTGCTCCACCGATACCAGATCCTAGAGAGCTTGAGCTACAGCGGCGCAACACTGGGGATTTCGGCTTCTCTTTGCGGAGAACCACTATGATAGACAGGCTCCCAGATGGAGGAATGTGTCGCCGTGTGGTACACTTTGCAGAACCGGGAACTGGGACCAAAGACCGGGCTCCGGTCCTGGTGCCGGGAGACAGGCTGGTGGAAATCAATGGCATCAATGTGGAGAACAAGAACAGGGACGAGATCGTGGAGATGATCCGTCAGTCTGGAGAGACGGTCCGGCTAAAGGTGCAGACCATTTTGGAGCTGAGTGAGTTGAATCGCATCTGGCTTCAGACAACCCAACGCCATAAAGAAGTCTTTGATGTAAGTAGTTCCAATGAACCCTTTTTGGTATAATGAGCGTTTCAATTCTAACTTGTAAACACAACTTCCACATTTGCTGATTCTGTTTCTTCGGTTCATCACATAAATTCATACAAATAAGCTGTGATTTCTATTTCCAAAGCTATGATTTCACTGTGGATCTGAACACAATTTCAGACATTTGGAAATTATTCTCCATATTTTAAATTGAACTTGTGCTTCTGGAACTGTCTTACTGAAATACATATAGACCTGGAGGAAATACTTATCATATATGCTATATATCTCAACCCTTTTTTAAAGTTAATTTTGGTACTTCTTTCTTCTAAATATGTGGTGTTACACCCACATATAGAGGATTAGAGGTGCCTGGATCATGGACGGACCTGTATTGACACTGGTGATGTACTATTGTGCTCCTATCTAGGGGGAGTCTGTTTGTGTGTGTTTTGAAAGCGAGAATGTGTTCTGGTATATAATCCTCCCTCCCTCCCCCGAGTCCTTTCACACCAAACAATGGGACGCTCATGGAAACAACGGCCCAAACACCACCACAGACCATGGCCATATGGTCTTGTAAGACTTGTCTGGCAGCCCTTTCAGATCTTTTCTCTTGGATAATCATGTGCAACATGTAAAGGAGCATCAAGTTAAACTCTTTATTAGCTGGCACAACAAATACATGAGTCTGAGCTGTCTTAAGAGTTTGGTATTGTGGTAGTTAGTTTATACAGTGGGTAAGATACACTTTGTTTCAGGTTAAGACTGGGATTTTGACAATCAACTTCATTTCCTGCATTGTGTGTTCATTTACCAATTTGTGCCTTTTCTGCAACAATTTTTAGTGGAAATATTTTTATTTATGTAAAAGAAAACACAAAATTCAAGTCACAATTCAAAATATAACACTTGATTTATACAGCACTTTTCAAAAACCGTTCCAAACAGGATTTAACAATAGGATTGAGCCAAAATAAACAAAATGAAAATACATAGTAAAAACAGATAAGAATTGCTGGCAATAAAACCATGTGCTATAATCAATGAAAGGATATTTTTTAAGAGATGGATTTTGAGAAGTGATTTAAAATATATTACTGATTCTGCAATCCTCAGATCCTCGGCCAGGCAGTTCCAGAGCCGAGGGGCTTTAATTAAAAATCCCTGGTCACTCTTGAGCCAGGACTCCGGAACTGCCTGCAGAGCCCTGACCGAGGACCGTAGACTGTGACCTTGTTAATAGGGGAGCTGCATTTCACCAACGTAGCTGAGAGCTAAACCATCATGTGCTTTAAAAGTCATCAACAAAATCTTAAAAACATAAAAACACTAAAACTGGTGTTAGTTGAGGCATATCAGTAATGATTTCACAGTGCTTTTGCCTTTTTAGGAAAATGCCTCTTGGGTTTATTCGGTAATCATAAAATTGGAACAAAATAGAATAAACCATTTTAATTAATTGCCCCAGCATATTAGATACACAGTTAGTGTAACTATGAGTACAAAATCACACTTGGGTAATTTCAGTTTAGTGCAAACAATAAAAGTGGAAAACTTTCAGATTATATGGCATTAATTAAATTATAGTGTGTATTTGTTCTGATACATTTAAGAAAGTAATATGTAGGTCTACTATAAGACCGATGTTTCAATCAGTAAAATAATTTTCTTTTGACAGCACTGAGCCACTTGTTAGATACAGATTTATTCAGAATGATAACCCACTGATCAACCTACTAACTAATATATAAACATTTGTGTCATGAAGAGGACAGTCACCATTCTTTCAGAGCACAGATGTGCTCATCTTGGAGTGAAAGGGCTTGACCCATATTATGGGGCCATACTTGGCCTGTTGCTCTGGCATATAGATTTGATATAAAATGTGACCCATACATGCTGATGTTTTGATGCCTGACACATTAAGCAGTGACTAATAGTGTCATTCTGTGAGACTCATTTGTTTTGAGAACCATTTGCATCTTATATAGCTTACCATGGTTACCAGAAAATCACACACATGCTTCAGGCTTTCTTTGTACGTATGTTATGTGAGTTTGGGAAAGGGGCCATTGGTGATCAAATATCAAGTTAAACAGAAACTAAAAACTATTTTAAGTGTTTTCACATTGTCTCTCCCTCCATCAACAACACTTTTACCTATGCAATAATACTTTAGAATTACATGAGACTGTGAGAATATATGTACGTATGGACACAACTAGAGACTAAATTAATTTACTTTGCTTTGTCCCACATTCTCCTGATCTCGATCATGACAAGACAGGCCATTGTAAAGGAAATGTGCATATGAGTGTGACCTAGAACCAACAGCACTATTTATAGGGGGTTATAATAAGATCTGGATTCTGGATCTAGAGCTCTGCAACACAGTTAGGAACATATCTGATGCAGGAGAATATTTTTTGTATTGGCTGAAGTTATTTAAGGGATGGTAAAATAGTGTGACTCAATGGGAATTATGCTTATGCTCTTGCCGAGTGTTTGATGGGGATTTTGATACCACTCTCTGCTAAAAATTAAGCTGCAGTTGGTTGACTGCTAGTTTAGCTATGCTTAAAGTTTGAAATCAGGAATCCACAGCTAGGTAAGCTCTGTTTAAAGGAAAGTCACTAATTAACATTTCATATCTCTTTTTCTTGTGCTTTGGTATCTATATCTAGTTATTTCGCTTTTATAGTATCATGAAATTGTTTGCGTTTGCTGCATAATACACGACATTCCAGTTACTCTTGAATTTGTCCAGCTGGAGTCTCCTCACTCTGACAATAAAGTATATAATATAAAGTATATGTTAATTTGTTGTTCAAAGGTTCAGCACTAACGCGGATCGGGATGAATTTATTTCATGGCTAGGTTAAGTATGCACAGTTGAGCACATGAACCTTTTGTCCATTGGGTGGCAGCCATTGTCCACATTTCATGAGGCCAGAACAACTGTACTTCTCTTTTGTTCCTTCAGTTTTCTTTTGCAAGACAACTAAAGGAGGGTTGGCTAATCCTGTGTGTCTAAACGAGGTACAAAAGGCCATATATCTTACCGTTTTCTATAAGTGAATCCTGCAGCACTGCGCATGAGCTACTGATCGAAGTAAGTGGGGCTGTGATATCCTATATCTCACAGACATTCTGAAAGGATGGGCACTGTTTCACAGTTTTTCAGTATTCCAGGAAATCAGGTGATAGAGGCATTTTGAAACCACGTTGAGATACCGGTTTTTGCATTAGACTGAAGTGAGACTGGATAATGTCTTCATAAACACTCCAATGTGTTATTATACATGTCACAGTTTATTTCCACATGTAGCCATTAAAATATAAAAGCACATGAGATTTATATTTCTACACTTTACATCCTCAGTTTATATCCTCACGACCTTTGAAAGAAGGAGGCTGTTTTGGCTGAATGTTACCGTTTTGTAGTTTATGGGGTCTTCATTCGCCCGTTCATCTTCTGTAACCGTTCATCCTTTCCAGGGTCATCAGTCATGCTCACATTCCAAGAATCACCGATTCACCTACATTGCATGTTTTTGGACTGTGAGAGGAAGCCATGCAGGCAAAGGGAGTACATGCAAACTCCAAACAGAAACTGAAAGGCCCTAGAAACCTAGAAACTCTTTGTGTGACAAGTGATCCTAGCCACTCCCCCACATAATTTAAATATGTTAGCATAACAACAAATAGGAGCATGCAGATCCAGATAATATTTCAATGATACCCCACGTCATACCTTTCAGGATCAAATTTTTCCTCTTTACATTTATAAAACTGAATACCAGCGTGGCCTATGGCTGACCTGGAGGCTCCCAAATGTTTCATTATTAGATGAATCACTTCTATCTTATCCCATGCATTTCCTGTCTTTCTGCTGTCCAGACACAGTTTCATCATTAGGAAATTAGCAAATGGCATAATCTCCTCCCCGGGCTGCCCATTAAAATCACGTCATCCCCTTTCCAGTAGGGTGATGCTACAGTTGCAGAGAGTATTAGCACAGGCGTGGATTAGAGAGAGGTGGGGCCTCCAAGGATAAAGCTGTTTGGCTCACGATGGAGGCTGTGCTTAAGATGTCATTGTCCCCTTCCCTGCGTTCCTTACACGTATTTAATATTTCATAATTCAATCCTTGCTTTTCCATGGTACATACTGTGACACAAGCTTGACCTCTCATGTGATGAGTGATTATTTTGATTGTGTTTGACATAAAACAGGACATATTTGACATTCTTGGGTGTGTCACTGATACAAATGTCAGTTAATGGCACACAGACACTAGTCAGGCACACCCTCATCTTGTCAGCCACAGGGACATATTACTTTAATAAAGCATCAATACTTATTTATCATTCGTGAGAGGATGATCGCATGCAATGTACTCAGTACATTTCATGCGGTCTTGCTGTTTGTTTTATTCGGAAATTGTCTTTGCTGTTAAATGACTCCATTTTCACTTTCAGGTGAAAATGAAGACTCATTGGTGAGATCACACCCGACTTTAAATTCTCTGCTCCTAAATCATGTCCATGTGGCCCACTTTCAGAAAGATGTTCTGATTTTCAGGCCCATTTACCATTACTCAGTAAAATCTGGGACATTCTGGACTTTTCAGAGGACTGCTAAGTGTGATCTCCCATGATTCATTTCTGCTCCTATGGTAGCTCCCAAAGCATAGGCAATGATCAAGTTTCTGCAGCAAATTTTAATCTCAAACCACCTTCTTCCATCAATAAATGTAAAACTTTTATTCCAGGGATTTTATTATTCTGTCTTCAGATTTTCTTAGCCCTTTTGTGGTTTTTTTGCTGCTCAGCTCCACATTTTCTAACAGGGACTACAACCCAGATTAATAAGAGGTTAGCAATGAAAGAAATAACAGACATTGCTGTGGAGAAACCAAAAATTTGTGTTGTTTTTGTATAAACATATATGTTATATTCAAAATATATGTTAGAAGAATGTGGTATTAAACTCCACTTAATGCAACAACAACAAAAGAAATTGACAGCATGATTCAAACAGATTTCCTGGTCTAGAAGGATTTAAGTGGGACAAAATCAGCAGTGTTTATGGTGTATAGCCCTTAATCTTTGGTCTGTGTAGCCATGTGTAGACAACCAGCTGATATGATGACCTGTCCCAGTAACTGACTCTGCGGATTAGCAAACGGTGCTAGACAGACCAGTTAGGCTGCATATTTGGCTTCGTCATAGTCTTTTGCAGAAAGGCTCTACTTTTGCACATTGTAAATAAAATAAGAAAATTAGTTATTGTCACAGATGGTTTTGCGTCTGATGATTCTGGGCGACTGAGTTCCCTCAGCTGCTTTGCACTTTGTACACAACCACTGCTTTTTAAAATAAATGTAACCGTTAATGAGTTTATGAGGAGAACGAGAGCGTGCCAAGATTGGATTAGCTGATCCCAGCCCCTTTAAGCTTGTTGTGTGGTTTCATTCCATGGCACTAATGAGCCAAATACCATCCTGCAGGCATCACATGTTTTTATCCAACTGGATTCACAGCTATGGAGTTATGATTTCACTCTCAGCAATGTTTTGAACCATATTGTTTTGATCGGGGGAGTAGTTATAAAATTGTGTTTGACTAGTCGGTGTCATTTCAAAACCTTTGGGTTTGTGTTCTGCAGACAGTGCTTAGGGCTGCATGAAGGTTTGGCACCAAACAATGCAGCATATCAAATGTAGGTCAGTAGTGTGCCTCAGCAAAACCTGAATTAAATCTTACATTAGTTTATAGCTCCCTCTTGTGGTGTAGAAGGCTGTGGTTTAAAGGAGTGGGAAATGCGCCTCTCACAAATATTCAAGTAATTGATCCATACTTTGGTTCTTTGCATGTGTTTGCATGTTTATCTAGCTCAATGTTTGGATTCCTGGAGCTGCATAACGTTTTCCCCATAGCACAGGCTCATCTTACAGTGAATGAACAGGTTTATTGTATGACACACAGATAATAGCATGCATTCTTCTCTTTGAATGAATGAATGAGTGAATTGAATGTATTTCATTTTGAATGTGGAAATAAAAATATATATATAAATAAGGAGCACAAACAAAGCAAGAATAACAAGGTTAAAAAATAAGTAGAAAGAAGTATATACTTATAAATTCCTAACCTTTACTCACTATTCATCCATTAAATCATATACAATTTATCATTTATCACCCAAATATTCACCTGGTGCGAAAAATAAATTAAACCAACCCATTAACACAAACCTTCTTCATCCATATACCTTTTAAAAAATATTATTTTTCTACATCTTTTTGAACTGATTTATATTTGTACTGTACTAATTTCTTACTCAACCTGGTATTGTGGGGGGAAATGAAGATTATATAAGCTTTCATTCAGTTTTGAATAGGATTTGTTTCTGTAGATCATTAAATCTCTTATCCACATTATTGTAGTTTTTGTGATCCCCTCAAATAGAAAGAAAGGACCTATAAAGAAATTGTTTGTCACCTGATGAGGCAGACTACCTCAGTGATTCCCCGTCAGCAATGTTAAGTGTCTGACTTAATTGATATGGTTGTGCAAATTCTATTTATAGCCTGTCTGTATCCCAGCAGCTGTCCCTCTTCTATCTCCCTTGGCCAGCTCCTCTCATATTACCCCACTCCATAGATGAGACCACAGCTTTACTGTGCTGTGCTGACTGTGACCCCGCCCTCGAGGTTGTCCTCCCACTCATTTAAGAATAGTCAGCGAGTGCTCAACGCAGACCCTGGTCCTACGGATCTGAGTGCCCTGCTCCAGTGACAAAGCGAAAATTGGAAGGTTAACCAGGCCTGGAGAGAAGGTAATGGGCTTGAGCCTCTGGTGGTCTGTGTGTGTGTGGTGAACAGTGTGATGTGCTCAGGGTGTACACGGTCTTTTCTAGCACTTCCATTTGGGCTCTGGTGGCATCAGAATGGCCTCCCTTCCTGCTGAAACTATTAATAGGAATGGGCTATGATGAAATCAGGGCCAGAGATGGTGAAACATGTTGCTGCTCAACTCATTTTTTTGCTGTGTCTCCTCAACGAGTAAAAGGCACATTTTTTGTTTAAACTGTTACATACAAATTTCAGCTAGTTGCATGTTTTCCTGCTCATTAAGCGCAGTGAGGTGTGAAAACGGCAAATATTAATATAAACTTAAATGTGGTGTTTGTTTGTTTTTTGCTGTTGGCAACACTTATTTCCGTTCCATGGAATAGTCATATGTTTTCTGATTTTGTGTCATCATTACAAAGGAAACTAATGATCAACATTGTAGGTAATAATTTTAGTGGCTGAGGTAATTAATTGAAATTGAAGGCCACACCGTAGACTTTTAGTGCTGGTCCTTGTAGATCTTCGTGTTCATGTGCTCAGTTGTTTCTTGTAGTGTGAAGAAAGCAAACCATTTGATGATGTTGTTCATGTGTTCTGTCCTCAGTGCTGCATGGTCCCACCTCCCTGTTGGTGTATGGCCTGTTGTTTGCAGAATACAAGATCCCAGTATCCCACCACTCACCTCTAAATTCCCATTCTTCATTTCGCCACATATTTCATCTCACTCTTCCAGACCGTCTCTTTTTTTTCTGTCATCATTCCACACATTTGTTCTTCCATCTCACCCCAGCTTGTTCCATGACCTCTGGCCTGTCATCATGGCGTACAAATCGCGCTTTTCACTCTGGGAGCAAAAGGGAAGTCTCGCTTTTCTGTGTGCTTTTAAAAAAAACACCTTTCAGTTCTTATCTGCATGCAGTGTGATGTTAAATATGTGAAATGTTCCTTTATGCTGATAGAAAAAACAAAAAATCTTCGGCTGGAAATGTGTGTTTTGATCTTTTTTTCGTGTTGCTTCCTTTTGTTTAGGTTAAAGTTGAGAACAAGCCAGATGTAAGTGTGTTTTCACTTGCACGCTTTTAAGAACTAATTTCTATGCAAACCATTCTGTGTGCTCTGGTGAAAGATGATAGAAAAGACATTGGCTGATAATCACGAACATCATTTTCTGCAAGCTGAAGTTGAAATCTTTGACCGTCTATTTTATCAGTCATGGGCATAATCTGTGCTATTGTCTCTGTTTGTATCCAGTCTGATGTAGATAGTAGTCAGTCTCAGGCAGTCACTAAACCTGAGCTAGACTCCAGAAGTGGTCCACAGTCAACTGCATCAACAGCTGTAGAGCCCGATAGTAACGTGGACATGGGAGGTCCGGACACTCCGAAGGAAGAGCAGAGTTCTAGTGGTAAAAAGGTGGTGAGGGTTGTGAGAAGAGTTGTTAGACGTGTAATTCCAGCTGGTACGGAACCGCGGAACCAGCCCGCTGTTACTGAGGCCGCTAAAGCTGCCTCTGCTGCAGACTCTGTGCTCAGAACCACCAAGGCTTCTGAGGACAAGGATGATATCTCCATGGGCCTGACCAGCCTAATGGGCAGAAGTCGAACCAAGGAACACCGGCCTCGTACCCGAACCCAGGATCGCAAAGAGGACATGAAGGAGGAGGTTAAGCAGGAGGAGGAGAAAGAAAAGGTGGCCGAAGAGGAGGTCAAACCTGTTGTGGAAAAAACAGAGGAGGTCACAGCCGTGTCCACTACCACAGCACCAAACCCTGCAACACCAAAGTCCAACCCCCTCAGCCCTCCAGTCGGGTTCCTCCCCGTCCCCAAACCCGACCCTTTGGTCCCACCTGCTGGTTTCATCCCTGTCTCCAAACAGAATTTGTTGACTCCTCCACCAGGTTTTATCCCTGCAAGAAAATCCAGTCCAGTACCGCCAAAACAGAATCCCCTGGCAAGACCCCCAGGATTCATCCCTGTCATCAAGACAGACCCCCTGGCTCCTCCTGCTGGGTTCATCCCAAAGCCTCGTCCAGTTGTTGTAAAGAAATCGGAGGTACCGAGTGAAAGAAGTGCACGTTTGCTACCTAACCTCTGGGTGGAGCATGCTGTATCATAATAACACAGACATAACTCCTCACATCTTCAACTTGAGGACATGTGCCTTTGGATATGGATCATCATCATAATTATCCTAATCAGTCATAATAGCCTTTATATAATGAAGTCACAGTGAATATGTGAAGGGGAGCAGGATGCATGTACCAGCTCATGATCAGACTTCATCAGTGGGTATAAGGTTGTGCTTATGGGTTGCACTCTGGTAGTCTGCTCTGGTCTGGAGTTTTCTCTGAGCACTGAGCTGTGACTCATCACTTTCTGGAGGCAGGGGATTGAAAATGTGGTCTGTCTGCTGTAGACAGACCACTGAGGCAGAGGCTTAAAGGAATTTTTGTGACGCTTTTTGAAGAAGCAGGATAAGATAAGTGAAGTTCTCATAGAGTAAACTAATTATTAGCTCTAGTAAATTTTCAAAAACAGGTGACCAAAAAAACAAAACACTGCAGTAGTTGTGTTGTATAATTTATTCGTCTTGGAGCTGGCACTTGGATAATTGCATTCAGCTTCAGCTAAAATCTATTTATGTTTAGACTGATTATAAGAATGCTATTTTGTAGCAGTCCAGTTTTAAACTTGCACATACTGTCATAGCCATGTTTCAGTTTGTGGCTCAGCCAGCCTTATATTTTGACTTGTTGTTTCGTGCCTCAGGCATTATGTCTGTCAGCAGGCCACCTGAAAATGCCACCAAGAGATGCCCATGAAATTGGGTGATCAGTTAGGTATATGCCATGGAGCGAAGCACTTGATTTTGGAGAAATACACCAGGTGTTTTTTGAGGGATATTGTGTTTTTAACTGCTGTAGGGAGAGATTTATTTTCCGATTAAATACAGGATCAAGACGTTATTGCTTTTCTGCTCTTACTGGGCCTACATATGAACAGACATCCATCAGGAGCATTAGATACAACTTACCAACACATGTAGTATTTTTTTTTTTCATGTTTAGGATTTTTATGAAACATTACAGAGAATAAATGAAATTAAAACTATCATTGCAAGTGATGCTATGATGATTAAAAAAAGAAGTTTTTAGCAGCACACCCCCAAATTGAAATATAAATTAGATGCATATGGGACAAAATGAGAAATATTGATCCTAGTCCCACAGCTACATACAATCACAGAGCAAAGTTATAAAACTCGATGATTTGATTTCAGTTGCTTCTCCAAGAGTCCTTGGATGTTGGTGCAGTTGTAGGAGACTTCAGCTGAGACAATGCTAAGTTGTTTCATTTTGCAACAAATTGTTGCTCAAGTAACCAAAAGCCCCGAACCATTATTTGCTGCAGTGGTTAATGATCCATTTTTTTTAATAGTCATTTTCCCTCACTTATTTCCTGGTTGAATTAATTTGAAAATTGAATAAGTATTAAAAACCTCTTTTGAAGTTAAAAACATAACAACATGAACATAAATGTCATCCTCGTCGTCATCTTCCCATGTTATTTTCATCTCTGTGTTTGTAAAAAACTGTCTGTGTGAATATTTGCATGTACTGTGTAAAGGTAAAGGAGACACCTTGTCCCCCAGTGGCCCTCAATAGTAAGCCGTCCCCTGTTGAACTGCCCCAGGCGCAGTCTGAACTGAATAAACAGGTGTGTGTTCATCTGCCTGCAAAGGTACACGTAACTGAGTGTGTGTGTGTGTGTTTCTCACATTCAAACGACATTTACATTACACGGAATGCTTGTGTGCCCCATCAGTTTTCTATTCAGTGAACGATTATAACAACATAATAATCATTATATTATATGTATCAATTTCCTCTGGATCGTTGATTTTACTTCCTGGCTTCTCAATTGCAAATCCTGGCCCTGCTATCCAAATGTAGGTCCCAGACCTGGCTCCCACTGAGGAGGATTACAAACGTGTGAGGAGGATCTTCAGCGTTGGAGGCAAAGATGTAACTTCACTCTCTCTGTAATTGTTTGGTTTGCTCCTGCCGTGCCTTACCAAGGCCTCAACCAGCCTCAGCCAACATCTTGCTTCTCCAGATATAGGGAGACGTGTCCAAAAATGACTTAAGTGCATGCTGGCCTGTCCAGTTACAGGAGTCCTCTGCATTATAGTATATTATGCGTCGATGGCAACATGTTCTCTGCCATCTTACGCAATCTTAAACTGTGTGCTATGTGATTATCAGTAACACACTTTGATTTCAGAAAAGACAACAATATGAGTCCTTGTACCCTTAATAATTAATTCAAGAGCTTTTGTTCCATGACTCTCTTTCTCATTACCATCCTCTCATTCATTCTGTAGTATTAATTGATTTGTTATCCAGTTCAGAGGATTATCTTTGTAGTGTATGACAATGTACTTTGTTCATTGTGAATATTTTGGCAGCGCTCGATTGTACAGACGTTCTTCTCTCAAAGTCTAGTGAATCTGAAAGGCACTTCTTTCTATTTCCTCTGCTTGCTCTGGTCTCCTATTGTCTCAATTTGTGTCTCATGTCTCTTCTTGTGCTTCTCTGTGGGTCACTGGATGCTGACTTGCTGCTGTCCTCTTTGCTGCTTGCATGGCCAGCGTGCCAGGGGCCACCAGTCCGCTAAGGTACAGCCTGCTTGCTGCACTCCCTCGCCAGCTTAATCTCCTGTGTTAACGTGTCTCTTAACTACTCTGTGTGTGTGTCTTCTTGTCTTTGGTACTACTTTGCCATATGCTGTTCATTCTGGGTTCAAGGGTGTGGAATGTCGTACTGCAACATAACCCAAAGGTTAGGTCAGAGTCTCTTAACTAGGTCAGCAAGACTTAATAGTAGCTTAAATTCACTGCTACTGCATTCAGATCACAGTGAGCAGAATGTACAGCTGTGTAAGGATCTTGCTGCGTTTGCTCTGACACTGAAGATATGCTGCGATCATATGCGACAGAAACCAGCAATCTGCTAAATTCTTAACAAATGGACTTCTGTGACGTAAGAAAACTCCAGGACTCCATGATTTGTCTGCAGCCGTACAGTATTTTTTGTCATATTACATGAAATCTTTATGCTTATGGAGAACTAAACTATCTCTAGCTAAGTTCATTAGCATGACCTATTACAGTACATTGTTTTACAACTGCCTACATTTACCTTACTGTGTACAATTAATCTTGTCAACTGTGACTGTTAATATGGCAGAACACGAATTTCCCCACAAAGCGACACACTACACTTCAATGCACCTTGTAATCCCTGTTCATTAATGAATTAATATTCAAACGTTTTATGGTGAATTACTTGAAACACTCACTTATTATGCTAGCATTGCTTGACTTAGATATTGCAATGTTGAACTGCTGCTGTATTTTGTATTATGTGTTTTACTAATAACAATTTGTGGACAATTTTCTGCCTTTATTTTTCAATCCTGCACTTGGAAATGAGAAATGACATCTTTGTTGAATTTCATCACTAAAAATGCTTACTCCTCTGCCTCTTCCCTTCTCCATTTTTAGCTTGCTGAGGACCCTGTGGCCATCCTTCAGGCAGCACACTCAGCTGCAGCTAAGGTCTGACCATGGCTACATCTGATTGTAGCTCTGCTTGCATCCCACCATCTTTTAGAGTGATGTTTGTTTCGTGGTGTTCAGTGTGATGAGCTTTTTAAGGGTTGTGGGGTAATGGTTCAGCAGTTACTGAGTCAGTCCCACCACCAGGTATAATCTTCCTTATAGTCCTAGCTGTTTTGGTATCATTGAAAACTCTGTTGCTCACTACCTGCTGTCCCCACTTCTTAACCAGAGGGAGAAAAGACAGAAACTAGAGCATTCAGAGAATGCAAACCCCCACCAAGGCTGGGCATTACTTCCACAGGGTCCCTTCTCCCCACAAGTTACAGTCCTATTTATATGCAACACCTCTATTTAGATTCTTTCACCATGAAAACATTCACCTCGAACTTGGATATGTCCAGAACGTGTGGCATCTGGAAAACAGCTGTTCCAGAAGAGTCCACATTTCCTGCTCCGCTGGGTGGTTTCCCTCCAAATTTCAATTACCTCTTCCCATCCCTGATGCCCTGATATATCTCTGATTAAAAATTCATGCAAATCTGTCCATAACTTTTTGAGTTAAATGGCTTCCCTCTGAGTTCTAGTAAAGATAAAGAATCATGGATCCACCCCTTTATTTACATCAAAAGTCATTCCTTCCCCCATGCGACAATGCCCATTCTTCCACCCAGCTTCATAGTAATTCGTCAAGTAGTTAATTGTGTAATTAGTAATTGTGTATTGTGTAATTGTGTCACAAAAGCCATCTCTTGCCATGTTTAAAAAAGGGGAAAAGATCTGTGAAACTGCCCCTTTATCTGGATCCACTCCTAAATTTAAAGGGGTTCTTCCCTGCCACGCGCCCGACCCTCCCACCAAGTTTCTGAAAATCTGACGGGTAGTTTTTGCATAGGCTAACCCTGCTAACAGAACAAACAGACAATCAGACAAACAAACATAACTGATCACATAACTCCTTGGTGGTGATGATATATGTAGTCTTGGCGTAGTGCTCCGATATTTATTATGTTAGCTTGACTGCATGTATGAGTAAAGTTATTATTGGTGAGTGTGTTGGTGCACGATTAACAACAAACACTTGTTTTGGCTGTTTGCTGAGTTTGAAATTATTTAGATGTTTTTCCCTAAACAAATATGTTTTTGCCTATGTGATGACCCAGAGCTCACACTGTGAGGTCTGAAAGGAGCTTAAAAAAGAGGATCATGGGAATTGCAGTTCTTCTGTGGAGGGCAGATGTATATTAGATATGTTATACTGTATAACACGTGAATATATACTGTATGTCACGTGAATGTGAACTGCATGCCAACCTATGCTTGTGAGAGTGTCATTTGTTGGAGGTCCATTATTCAGTTTATCTTTAACCATTCAGTAGTTAATTTTATTTCAGTCTTTCTTTGTGTATCTGTTCAGGGAAAGACTGAGGAGCAGATAACAGCAGAGAGAGCCTGGTATAACACAGAGAAAGTATGGCTTGTCCACAAGGACGGATTTTCTT
Source organism: Chaunax sp. Z400 (assembly GCA_037577475.1). Lineage (NCBI taxonomy): Eukaryota > Metazoa > Chordata > Actinopteri > Lophiiformes > Chaunacidae > Chaunax > Chaunax sp. Z400. The sequence continues at coordinate 8,581,451 of CM075201.1, read as the reverse complement.
TGGGTTAGTAAAATCTTCAGCATTTATATACTTTCATGCCATTTCTCTATATTCATATTCTAAAGTAAATTCCGAACTCATTGTCCTGTCAGTGCTGGTGTGTCTGTTTCTCTGCGGCTTGATTTCTCACACAGCTTTGGGCTTTCAAATCTCAGAAAATGCTTTTTTATTTTATTTTAAAAGAGGGCACCTGACTAGACTTCTCTATTTTACTTCAGCACATTTTCAACATTGAATGCGTGTTGAAAGCTTAGACATCATTATTTGTAAGCGCCACACATTGTCAGATATGTATGATAAGACAAAGCTGTAGCAGCCAGGTCGAGATCATATGTCATGATAAATTAACTCACAATTGCCAATTAAATTTGTCACTTTACAAAGTGTAATTTCATCCTGCACACTCTATACAATGCACATACACAGATTACAACTCTGTTTATTCTGTACATACGCAGGGATTAATTTACATAGTAGTCCTGCATATTTATTTTTAACTTATTGTCCAGTTTTCTATTCCCGTGTTAACACCTTGAGTGCAAAGCAAAAACCGGTGTCAAATTCCTTGTATGTGTACACATGCTTGGCCAATCAGAATCAGCTTGATTCCGATTCTGATTCCGATTCTGATTAACTCCACGCTTTGTGGTGATGCAGCAACGCTCCTGAAGACGGAGGCAGGCAGTCTGCCAGAGGGGAAGGTGAAAATCCGCCTGGAGAGTGATGGATCTTTATTGGATGTGGATGAAGATGATGCAGAGAAGGTATTTAATCATCAAATCAACTCAGAACCACATCAATTACACATGACACTGAGTGAGTATGTGATCGTGTCTGACTTTGAACTCTAGGCCAACCCTCCTATGTTTGACCGGGTGGAGGACCTGGCCTCTCTGCAGTATTTGAACGAGTCGAGTGCGATGCACTCCCTAAGGCAGCGGTATGGTGGTAACCTGGTGCACACCCATGCTGGGCCCAACATGGTGGTCATTAACCCCATTAGCGCCCCCTCGATGTACTCTGAGAAGGTAGCCCACCGCCTGCGCATATAATGAAACATTATGGAATATCAGAATGTCTGAAAGAAGATAGTAACTAACATGTATAACATCCTCTCTATGGGCCTCTATCTCTTTGTTTTCCTACCAGGTGATGCAAATGTTCAAGGGCTGTCGGAGGGAGGATACTGCCCCTCACATTTACAGCATGGCCCAGGCTGCCTATAGGAGCCTCCTGACCACTCGCCAGGATCAGTCCATTGTCTTGCTGGGCAAGAGTGGTAGTGGAAAGACCACCAACTGTCAGCACATCATCCAATACCTGCTCACCATTGCTGGCAGTGCCAACAAAACATTCTCTTGTAGGTTTGAGAGAATTCAAATATACTGTTGTATAATGTTTATGCATAATTGAGAGACTCACAAATGAATTTATTTTTCTGTGTGGTCCGTAGCAGAGAAATGGCAGGCGGTCTACACAGTTTTGGAGGCATTTGGGAATGCCTCTACCTGTCTGAATGGGAATGCTAGTCGCTTCTCCCATATTGTTTCTTTGGACTTTGACCAAGCAGGTCTGGTGACCTCAGCCTCTATCCAGGTACAATAAACACATTTTATTATTCAAGTCACTGGTGCTCATCTCTTTTTCTAACTCATGCATATCTGCCATGATATCAGATAATGGGCCACAAGCTACAGTATTTTCTCACTCGTCTCTAGCAGCTTTGTTATTTTGCATATTTATTCTAACTATAATAATGTTATTGTCGATTATGCTAATGTCCTGTTCTGCTGTGGCCCTGCAGACTATGCTTCTGGAGAAGATGAGGGTGGCAAGGAGACCGGAAGGAGAGTCCACTTTTAATGTTTTTTACTACCTGATGGCTGGAGTGGATGGCTCTCTTAGGTTAGGATTAATACTATTGCGACACCTGAATCCACCGTACATCACAGTACTGCACTGGCTGAATATGCTGTGGGCATTAGGAAACATCAGAGATGCTGATGTGTTCTTTTTTCCCATTTCTTCATCAGGACTGAACTCCACCTTAACCACTTTGCTGAAAACAATGCATTCAGAATCATGCCTCAGACTAAGGTAAATGCTACTACTAGATGGGCCTGTTTTTGAACAACCATAGATGGAATAATAATTACTACTACCTTTTATAAAACGGAATTCTTCCACATTTCTATATTAATGGAACTGTCTCTGGCTGGCTAGCTAAAAAAAAAAAAAAAATCCCTGTGTAACTGATGTGCACTAGCACACCAATGCTAACACCTAAATTATTAATATTCCATTTACTGTGGAGTGTAATATTCTTAATAATATTTTCTTACATTACCTGAAGTTTTCATTACCTCAGAATGAGTTATAACAACAGTGGGTGGTGGCCCTCTTCTCTTCTTCCACCATGTTGCACCGCCACGTTTCCACCCAGCGTAGAGCAGACAAACCAAACACTAGGCCTTATTACACAGAGATCGCGCAGTAGCGCCGCAGAGAAGACCCTTCACTGCCCTTTATTTGATTACAATGAACAAAATAACAGTGGCATAAAGGCACCCTGGTGTGTGATTTTAAATAACACACCGGTATTCAAGAAGCAAAAGGGGAGTGATGTATAAACAGCAGCGTCAGCATCTCGTGAAAAAAGTGAATTTTAATATATGTGCTATCTGTCAGGCTGAGGATAAGCAGCGGGCCTCCCAGCAGTTTGCCAAGCTGCAAGCAGCCATGAAGGTTCTGGGCATCAGTGCTGATGAGCAGAGGGCCTTCTGGCTTGTCCTCGGGGCCATCTACCATCTTGGGGCTGCAGGAGCTACCAAGGGTAAGATTCCTCACCAACTGCTTTTCCATATTGCACCTGCATCACTTATTCCTATGGATAATGTTAATTATGATAAAAGCACAAACCAGTGACAAAGATGCAAATGATCATCCTTGATATTATCACCTTATTGACATGATGAAAAAAACTATTAGGGCCAAAAAAATGACCCTTGTTAGCTGAGATGGTTTCGATTACACCTCATGTAATCTCTAACATCTTCTTCAGGGGGCTGTAATCCAGATAAATGACTTATGCATTTGCACATATTTTCATATTACCATATTAAAACCGAATGCAATTTTTGAGACTCTTTGCCACAGACTAATCCTGCTGGCTCTATTTACATAGGTTGGGCTGCTATTAATTCTAACATAAAGCAGATAAAGTGACACACTGTTGATAGTAGAGTCTTCACCTATGTCAGTTTGACCTTAATGAAGGATCATTAAATAAACAAAACACTGTTTGTGCAACAGCAGTTGATACTACTGGGAAACTAACAGAGTCTAAGTGTTAGGAGACGCTGTTGCAGCTCAAGCACAAACAACAATCTGATTTTGGTCTTCATTCAAATTTTAGCTTGTCATAATGCATCAGAGGACAAATGGGAACACAGCATTCTCTTAAACATGAAGATTTCCGAGCTGTCTTTGAAGCTGCATTTTTGTATGATGACACCTAACGTAATAGATCTGCCGCCCACAGCATTTTTCGCTTTCGTTTTAAGATTAAGTGTCTGCTATTTGAATAGGCTGTCAAAAAAGATTTTTAATTATTGTTCAGGTTACTGTCACTTTGAAAAAAAAATGAAACAAACAGTTACAGTAGGTCTTTTCAAGGATCAAATTATCCAAAGATTTAAAAATCTTAACTTCTCACTTGTACTTAGAACGTTTTCTGTATGCTATTCATTGAAACTCTCCTGCAATGCAAATCAATTTACTCTATTTCTCCTTTGCGCCGTTTGTATGCAGCTCACAACAAATACAGAATATGAGAATAATATAAAAGATACAAATCACAGGGAATTAATGGCAGCAGTGACACGGCATCTTTATTTTAGATATGTGTCTTCACTTCTCACTCTGTCTTCACTGCACTTGCCAGTACTTATTCAGAATTGCTTGCCAATTTATTTTCAGTTGATTCGCTCCAGCTTACTGCCAGTCTTTTTGATGGCACCATTCAGGATCGTTTTGAACATTTTCTGGAAATATAATGTTGTATTGGAACATTCGACAACTTTGTTCTGATCTGCTGGTTACTAGGTTACTTTAGGACTTGCTGCCCTCCTGGGAAACACACAGCAGTTCTCATCAAGATGTATGATGGGGTTAAAGTTATGAGTCGACACATCGATGGCAATAACATTTTACGTTTCCCCTTCCCAGAGAATATTGACTTTATTCAGTGTGAATTCTGTAATAATTCTCTAATTAAAAAGGCTTTTTCTGCCAGCATTTAGTTTGTGTTTACACTATCATGCATCATTATATAACTGAATAAAACAGTGTATGATGGTTTGTAGTGTAGCTTCACAGTGCAACACAAGAGGGCAGCACTGATCTCTAAACCACAAATTGAAGGGTACCTCTAAAATGAATTTGCTTTTCTCTGTATACTGTAATGTCAACACTTATATCTAACAGTAGATAGAAAAAAGGCGTACCATGCTGTAAAACTGGATGATTTTTAAGAACAAATAGTGTTCATATGTAGTTTTTTAATCTTGAAGACTCATACGCGCCTCAATATTTGATTCAGTTATTCAGTTTGATTGGAAAACCCAATGTCCTCTTTGTGTTGTTTGACCATAATTAATTTCTGGTCGTATGTAAAGGCTCTTTAATTGCCTTTACAACCATTCCTTTTATCATCAGGAAAAATATGCAGGGTGTCTGCAGTAATGATGAAACAGATAGAGCCCACTACTCTGTGTGAAATCCCCCAGTTTCTCTCCTCAGTCTTAGAAGATACCACTGATGTTCTCATATATGCACATTTCCACCACTCAGCCACTAGATTAAAGAGAAGTGTGTTTCCACAATTGTTTCCCTAACTAAATTAATTGTGTCCCCAAATTAGAAGTTTTGCTTTCGTTGTCGAGAAAGTGAAAAGGGTAATTATCACTTCAACTTCATAGACCTTATGGACTTAAATACGTTCTGAGGACGCTTTTAGTGCACGTTCGCACCAGCTGTGTCGGTGTCAGCTTGACCAGACATAATCCTACCCTGTCAGACAGGATTGTCACAAAGCCACTGGGCTAGCCATGCGCCTGGGGAAGCTGACGGGAGGGCTAATGGAGGTTTTCATGCATGTGTCTCAGCTGGCAGGAAACAATTTGCACGTCATGAGTGGGCCCAGAAAGCAGCCTACCTGCTGGGCTGCACCTTGGAGGAGCTCTCCTCCTCCATCTTCAAGCACCAGGCCAGGGGCACCCTGCCCAGAGCCAGCTCCGTTCGCCAGGCTTCTGACGAAAATGGCGCAGCAGATGCAGGTACTCCACAGACACATTTACCTACATACTCCCCCACATCCCACCACACCTCCCTCTTTCTCACTCTCGCCTCTGTTTCCACACATACACACATGCACACCTACACATATGCATCTGCTCATCACCCGAGGAAAACTGCATGCTGTGGAAGGACAGAAACTTAACTTAGTAACAAATACCACAGCTCTGCAGTGGCTATTGACGCATAAGTATACACGCTATGTCAGGACAAGCAATTTTCCATCTACTCTTCATTCATTGTCCTTGAAATCATGATTGCCTCGCATTGATTTTTCACACATGTGCACGTCTTCTGACTTCCATCAAGATTGCAACTCACTTTGAAGGGCAAGATGATAACAGTTAAATGTCTCTCATAGTGGGGATGGACAGAATTCACATCAGTTCCACATTTCCTGTATCTCCCCCTCACACAAGAACACACCGTCATAGATAACGCATGCACACATGAAAATATCCTTCAGGTGCCATGAAACTAGTTTTTTTTTTATGTGAATGTGGAATGAATTTGGAGATCTGAACAGGTGGCCACTGCCTCAAGGCACAGACATGAGTTTACGCTCTTTGATCCGTCCGATTCGGACACACTTGAGTCTCAATGGTACTGTTTTATTGTGACAATTTCAATAGTTTATTCCTTTGGTCGTAATACCTCCTCTTATGATGCTATTCTACATCCTTTTAGAGACAAATATTGTACCCATAGTTTTATTCTAGCTTATATTTTATTAAACAATAAAGTTTATTGATGGAGATATTGTTGTGAATTGGCTAATTCTGACTTGTTCTATCTCTGGCTGCTTCTTTTACCAGGAGCCAAGGCTACAGCTATAGAGTGTTTAGAGGCCATGGCATCTGGGCTTTACTCTGAAGCCTTCACCATCCTCATTTCTCTTATAAACCGGTTAGTACTTCCCATCCAGTATGTTACTAAAGCTGTACTTTCTTAAATTGAAGATGTCATATTTTTGGCTGCACATGCATATTCTGGAAACATGCAAATGCCCTGTGCATCATATGTATAAATAGCTTTAATTCAGCTTGACACATTTGATATTGTCCAAAATCATCTCAAATAAAATCTTAGATTACCACAATTTTTGGGGGAGTAGTTTAAGAATGTAAGAAGCTGTTTTAAATTTAGGCCTTGAATTTAGGTTTCAGGATAGATGTAGGATTAAGTATAATGAGGGATGTGGTGCAGAGAGCTAAGGTTAAAGCTAGGAGTTGTATGCAGTGAATCTAATCAATACAATCTTGCCTCAAGTATCACCGTGCTAATTTGTGTGTGTGTGTGTGTGTGTGTGTGTGTGTGTGTGTGTGTTTGCCCTGTGTGCTTCAGGGCCTTGAAATCCAGCCAACATTCCCTTTGCAGTCTGCTCATTGTGGACACACCAGGCTTTCAAAACCCCAGGCTGGCTAAGCGTGAGTGCAGTGCAACCTTTGAGGACCTATGCCACAACTACACCCAAGAACGTCTGCATACCCTCTTCTATCAGCGAACCTTCGTTCAAGAGTTGGAGAGATACAAAGAGGTAAGGACGTGGAATTTAATGCACCACGCATACAAATGGCTTCACTCTCATTGCCTCTTTCTTCTTCCCACCTCGATCTATCTCTCTCCCTTTGTCTGCTGCTCTCTCTCAGATATATCAACTCCAATAGTGAATGTGTACACATCAGACAAACTATCACACCCACCTGTCACGAGCTGTGACAAGCGGAGTTCATGTGTTTAGACCCGCTCATTAGTGATGCCGGTCTTCGCCTCTTCTGCTGAGATGAAAGTAAAGTCACTCACAACTGCCTTTGGGAGACATGCCCAGCTGCACAGCAGTGGTGTTGCTGCCTGATGAATGAACTATTTTTCTTCTGCCCTCCTGTGATTTCTGTCAAGCAGTTCCAGACCACAACAACTGGACAATTTAAGATATTTAAGGATAGATATGAGACATTTTGTTTTCTTCCTAACATAAATAAATCCATCCGTTACTGCTGCCCCAACTCACTAATTTCAGAAAAGCCCATTTTATTTAAAACTTGGCTGACTGCACATTTAAGTTGAACAGACATTTTAATAATAGTACTTTTAATACTCTCAGCAAGGATCCTTGCGAAAGGGAATTGAATTGAATAGAACATTATGTATTGCATAAGTCTGTGTGGTTTATATATCTCATCAGTCGTCTTCAAATTATAAGAAGTTGTTAAACAGTCATTGAAAACCAGATCAAACTCATTTAAAACAACAGCAGTGACAGACAGGTTACACTGTGATACACACAGCAGGGATGTACCTTCTATTTATAAATGAAATGCTATGGCTACTGAAAATGTAGATATTTTTCTTATTTCCTCTACACACTGACTCATCATTTAGATACTTTATAGAAACAGTCAACTCTGTCACGGCCACGCTATTAGCACACCCACATCTTCCATGCAGCCTGCACTTTGTCACTGTGAGCTGCTGCATGCCTGTTTTGCTCTAGCGAAGGTAATTTAGTACACTTATTTCCACGTTATCCCAGAAATGCTATTATCTGCAACAGTAATGGAATCTTTAGAGTTTCCATTTACCTATAGCGAAAACAGTCTACGTAAATGCCAAACGGTCTTGTTATTATAATAGATTTGTTGTGGATTTTAGTTTTTATTACATCTAATACTGAATGCCATTGCTTTTTCATTTCAGTATCCATGGAAATTGTGCCTGCACCTTCAATAGACATACCACAATTAAGGGGAATAAGGATTTTAAATCATTTGGATGAGTGGCATCTGTATGTACAGTTGAGGACACAGTGCTGGCCTTTTCTGTTTCATCTGGGGATGTGGCTGCATCTAACAATTGTTTTTATTACCAGTTATTCTAACAATTCATTTGTCAATTTATTGTTTGATTTATAAAATGTCTGAAAATAGTTATACTTATAAGTGGGCATAATTTCTGATTCAAATTTCTAGTTTAATCAAAACAACTATCAAAATACAACAATACTCAATTTTATATATTTAGGTATATTCATTTCTTCAATTTCTTTTAGTTTTAGTCTCCGACACAAACATCCCATTTACATCTTATGTAGAATATTCCGTTTTTCTTTTATTTTGCATCATCATAAGTCATTAAAGAGTCTGTCAATCTGCCTGTCTTCCCTCAGGAGAACATAGAGCTTGCTTTAGATGACACAGCACCCAGCACATTACTGTCTGTTTCAGTGGTAGACCAAGCCTCCAGCCAGGCGCTGGTAAGTTCAATGTTTTAACATATCTGTTGTCTTAATATCTGCCTCAAGTGTCATGATATTTTCTCTGCACAAAACTGATGGTGTTTAATAGCGTTGCCATGAATGCTTGCATCCCTTTTATGGTCTATTTTAACATGGTAATTGGCACAACAATGGATATCATCTATTACCATGAGAAGTTGCACTTTTTAAAATAAAGAAAGGTGTTTGGCAGAGGCTCGAAAGAGAGGGTAGGAGCAGGAAGAGAAAGGTTACAGAATTGACTTTGAGAAGGAAAATCAATGTTTGGCCTTTGCAGCCTGTGATCTGCACCATGGAAACAGAAATAGCAGAGTTTAGAGAGTCATAGATCACGTTGGTATAATTCCAACGTGTTTGGTTTGATTGTTTCACTTTTTAACAGGTCCACACTCTAATAGGAATGTCATCCTAAGCAGTGAACTGTAGAGCATCACACTAAAGACCAAAGGGAAAAAAAAAAACACAGATTCTTCAAAGTCATTGCAAAAGTCAACCCTAAAGATCTGCTGCTTAGAATGAAATTTTTTTTTTGATAAAACATTTATTTCACTTGCAGATAATTCTTTTCTCCTGTTGAAACTCAGATGTCTGTTATCACAAACAGCCTTAGTAGCCATAGTTGTCATGTCTCCTCTGAACTGATACTCCTCTGTGTTGTATTTGAAGTCAGTGTCGTGTGCACCGCTGATAAGAATGTCTCAAGTGTAGCTTCCTGATAGCTGCTAAACAGTTTTTGGTTTTGCATCCCAGGGTGGATTCAGGCATTTGCCATCCTAACCAAGCTGGTTACCTCAGCGTTGAGCTCATTGTCATCCACAAAACAATAGTGGCTTAGCCTAATTGCCTTTGAACAAAGTGTGCATCATTTCAACTTTGAAAGTTTGCGCAAAAAACAGTGTGCCCTTTAATTCTTGGAGTGTGTGAAAGGAAAGCCCAGTAAAGTCACATTTACCTATTTGATAACGCAGACACAACAAAAACCGTAGTGATGCTGGAGTGGGTTTTATTTTCTCCTCTGTGCTCGCACTAATTGTAATACTAATTGCATTACTTTTTAATCCCTTATCCCCACCACTCTTATGTGGTGGGGGATATTCATGATGCCTATTCATGAACTCCTTTTTGTTTCCATTTCAATTAGAGGGAAAAGCTTAACTGATGATGCCATTATCGCAGCAACTGCTGGAGGCTCAAAATGCTTTTGAAACTTTGCTGACGCTGGTATTAATATTCGGCCTGTCACAACTGGCTCATATTGGAAAAACATTCAGTACACTACTTTCACAGATATTTAGCACATCATAATATTAGAATATAGTTAATTAGATTAATTAAAAGGTGCAATCTGTTGTGGCGTTTTAGTTTAAAACATTAAAATATGAACTAACACTATCAACAGAATGTGAAGAAAAAACAGCACGTATTGTGTTGCAGAGATATCTGTTGCAGTTAGCATGCTAGCCATTGAGCCCTGGCCCATCCTGCCTCCTAATGCCACTTCACTACTACTTCCAAGTGGCAGTAGTCCAATAATATAGCATTCTGCAGTGACATCGATATGAGCAATGAGATTTTCATACGCTCTCTTAGCATTTAGTCTAGTAAGTAAACTAAACAAACTCCCAGAATCTCAAGGAAGTAAATATTCTTAGACCTAATTTCTTACTGAACAGAAAAAATGTAATTCAACTTTCTCTCTTTCACCAAATAAGACAAGCGTCATTGCCTCATTAACTCATCATACAACACACTTCACACAAACGAGAAACAAACACGTCTTTTTTCAATCTTTTTCACAATCACGTCTGGTTTGGGTGAAATAAGTGATTAATTCCCTGCTTAAGATGTGAAAACTTTCTGGTTCTACGCAACGTATTCTTCCGCTGCTGATGCCCGACTCTCTCTCTCGCTCCTCTGCTGCTTGACCTCTGACATTGATAGATAAAGAAAAGGGTTTAGTGAGCAGCAGTTGGCGGTGACACTGGTGATACGCTGCTCCCCATATTTTATTTTCGGAGCTACTTTTGAATTCTTGCTATATGTTACAAATCACCCCTTTAAAGAAACACTTACAGTATATAAAGGCCAGTACTTTTCAGGATTTTCAAGTAGTAATGGTTCCCAAAATACTGTATATAGCTAAAGCAAGCTAAATGTCATTTTGGCAAGGTTTGAGAATCATGTATGGATGGCTGTTGCTGCTAAATTCAGATTAGTCATTAGGTAATTTTGATGAAACATTAATTTGGACCTATGTACTGATTATTCTGAAGGTATAACAGATTATTTTTTTGTCCCCACTAGCGTTGCATTAAGTACCTTTGTGCATATGTATACACATTTATTTGGCAGGTACGGACTGGGCGAACAGATGAGGCTCGGGGCCTGCTGTGGCTGATGGAGGAGGAGGTGCTCCAGCCTGGGGGATCAGAGGAAACCCTGTTGGGACGTCTCTTCAGCTACTATGGACCTGCTGAAGGCGAGAGTAAAGGCAAGTAGAGGAGCTTATATAAACCATGCTTTCAATTTGAGGCCTCAATCAGATGGTTGCATTATTTATGATTGTGTGGTACCATGGATTTAAGTATTTCACACTACAATTGCATGTACAAACACATAGGGGCCGATAAATAAATGGATGAGAATGGATTTTCCTTTATTATCACTGTATCAGTGAGGGTCATGTAGTTTTGTGACAAATTGAATCAGCTCCCTTTATGCCCTTCATAAAGTCTATATAATACGTCTCTGCACATGTACAAGGAATGACTGAATGTCATGCTATGTCCTGCATTTTCACCAGGTCACACTTTCCTCTTGAAGAGTGAAAAGGATAATCATTTCCTGCTGGGTCACAGTCATGGCACTGACTGGGTGGAGTACGATGCCTGTGGGTGGCTGAACTATGCCAAACAGAATCCTGCCTCCAGCAATGCTGCAAGCCTCCTGCAGGACTCCCAGAAGTAAGCATCAAACAGGAAGAGTCTCTTTTTTCGGGGCTGTCACAAGAAGTATTGCTTTAGTGGATTTGTGCAAAACATTTGGGTGAAGTATTGCGTCTCTTGCAGGAAGATCATCAGCTCATTGTTCATGAGCCGAGCAGGTGGAGCCACTGTTCTGTCAGGCTCCATTGCAGGCCTTGAAGGTGTTTCCCAGTTGTCCTTGCGACGCGCCACTAGCATGAGGAAGACCTTCACCACAGGGGTAGCTGCAATCAAGAAGAAGTCCTCGTGCATCCAGATAAAGCTTCAAGTGGTAAGAGAAGGGGATGGATCTAATCAGTCCGTCAAACTTTGGTTTTGGGTGTTTGTCTGCCTGTGTTCCTCTACTGCACGTTTCTCATTAATCATTTCCTGTTTGGTTTTGTCAAAATAAATCCTCAGTTCCCCGATTAAGTTGTGAAAATATTCTCTTGCTCCTCTGCTGTTTGACCTCTGCTGTCTGCTGTCCCCGCCTACTGGGCTTTTTCATCCCCAGAGTTATAGTCCTGGTCGCAGCTGTTATAAATCCCTCCTTTCCCCCTGTATTCCCAGTCGTCACACAGGGCTCCGCTGGTCTCAGGGCCTGTGTCCATTCCCAGTATGGTGTACAGATATACACTACCAGTCAAAAATTTGGACACAGTTTCCCATTCAAGTGGATGGGTAACTGTCCAAACTATTGACTGGTACTGTATATATGTACCCAGTATGGTGTACAGATATGGTGTACAGATATATATATATATTTTCTATCTTCTATATTTATTTTTTATTTATTTATTTTTTCTATTTTCTATTTTACTTTTTGTTAATATCTGGCCTCCAGTATTGTTATAGAGTCTTACTGATCTTAGTAAATGCAATATTGTAAATTGTGCATGTTAGATCATGTTTGACCCATGCAGCATCCATAGGGTTCGGTTGTTTTAAACTGATTGCATACATGGGAAAATATACTGCATTGGATTGGTCTGTCCCTTAACCTGCTCTGTTTTTGCCAGGATGCTCTCCTTGATATGGTGCGGAGGTCCAGGATTCACTTTGTTCACTGCATATTGCCCAAGGCAGATGCCCTCAAGGCTCTGAGTGGATCCTTGTTCAAAGCAGGGGAATGTGAGGCTCAAGGGGAGTCTGGAGATCCCAGCTTAATGCAGCTGGATGTAGCCTTGCTCCGTGCTCAGCTGCGTGGCTCCAAGCTGCTTGATGCTCTTCGGATTTACAGGCAAGGTGAGCCAGCTGCATAAATCACACAATAAGGACAGGCATAGAATTCCAGACGTCCTTGTCCAATTGTATTTGAAAGAGAAATCTAACCAGATTCATAAGATTCCTCTCCAAAAACCTATTAGACTCTTTGAACACTCCCAGAATACGTTGTAGTTATTCAATACTGACCTCCACAGGTTACCCCGATCACATGGTGTTCTCAGAGTTTCGGCGACGCTTTGATGTGCTGGCACCTCACCTCACCAAGAAGCATGGGAGGAATTACATTGTGAAGGACGAGAAGAGAGTAAGTCAATCAATGAGAGAGGAGGAAAATGTACAGCTCCCCTTGCGTCCAAGCACAGCCAAGATTAATGTTGTGAGGAGGCAGCTTCATTACATCTGCCCCTGATTTGTCAGCAGCCAACTGACAGAGAAATAAACCCTCATTCATCAGAGCCATTGTAATGATCTAATCAACTTAACCTTATCAGTATCATGCCTGTTAAAGAGGCAGAGCACTATTGTGGCTTGGAAAGTGCTGTACTGCATTCAAAGCAAATAACTTAAATAAATGCAAGTAGATGTTCTTATCTTCCTTTGTAATATGGACACTGGAAACGAGCTCCCGAGGATTTTCCCTGTTGCCTTTGACAGTACAGGTGGTTTACCTCATCAGAGCTTTTCTTTTAAATTCATGAATAACCAAAATGAGACTCAGTAGAGTACATACCTCCGCCAAGGCCGAACAATCCTACACATCCTCTGTCTAGCTGATAAATACGAGCGAAAGCAAGAGGTCTCATGATTTTATTTGTCATAAAACATAGAAAGCCATAAATAGTAGATATAAAAGGCCATATAACATATTGTTTTTTACTCTTAACCACATAAATCTGTTAAATTACAGCTACAAAGGCTATAATTTAACACAAATGTTTTTGATCTAGCAGTTCTGGATTATTGTTGGAAATTGTTACCTCCTCCAGTGAGGTTATATTTTCACTCGTGAACATTTGTCTGTTGATTGGTTGGTAACTTAGCAGGATTATGCAAAAACCAATGGACATATTTCCACTTAATCAGGTAAGATATATATATTTTTTTTTACACTTTTACACTTTTTCCCTTATTATGCAAAAAATATTGAACCAATTTTCACAAAACTTTGTGGAGGGGTGGGCCAGGGAAGCAAAATAATCATGCGTACAATTCATGTAGGCTTCATGGAGGTATGCGCTGTTCTAAGTGTCGTACTGGTTTCCTGAAGAATTAAGGAAAATGCCCAAAAAATGCTAGAAAAGCAATGCTATGCCAATTTCTAAAAAATGCCACCCTTCTGTCTGGATTCACTCTGAAATGAAGTTGGTTCTAGTCTGGCCCATGCCCCACCCCTCCACAATGTATACATGGATAACATTACCTCCTTGGTGGAGGTAATAGTAAAAAAAAAAAAAAACATTGGTAAGAAGTTGTATTCCTTATTTGTTTTAATACTTTTTTGTTTTCTGTAAGTGAGGATGCAGCTGTGAATTTGTCCTCTGCAAAAGAGGAACCGCTTGAAGTACAGTGGAGATAAAAAGAATGCGAAGTTTGTTTCTAGAGAGAAAATGTGAGAGAGAGTGAAAGAATGGGGTTAAGGAAGAGAAAAGCTCTTTTCCCCTGTGTCTGTGCTCTGGGGCTGTGTTTCTGTGGAAACACTGGCAAACAAAAGCCCCTCAGTGCTCGTGGTAAATCTCTCCTGGTGTAATCTAGATGTGTTCTTTCAGGCTGGAGGCTCAAGTCGAGAGAAGAGGCTGAGACAACAATATACCTACAGTATACACAGGCGGGTAGATGGACAGGGAGAGGCTTCAGGCTGGCTCATGCTGTTCCTCTGTATAGGCTTTATGTGCTCAAAGCTGCAGCAGGGCCAACACCACCAAGAGGTCATGAGGAATAAGCCAGGACCAGGTGGATTCTTGGGGACAGGTTGTAATTCATGATTTTAGGGATGGGTGTGGTAGACGACAGGAAAACTGCACTCAACCATTAGTTCAGTATGGCAACATAGGGGAACTGGGGACTACTGAAGTGTTCTGGTGCCAGTAGAAGTTCCCAGTGGATCCAGAAACACTTAAGTTTGTGTGTGTGTGTTTGTGTACACGTGTTCCTTATCCCAGGCTGTGGAGGAGCTACTGGAGTGTCTGGATTTGGAGAAGAGCAGCTACCACATGGGTCTGAGTCGGGTAAGTAAAGCTCCCACATCTCAAACAAATGAACAGCTTAAAACGAATAAACCTTTGCTGCGAATTGCTGTCAGTTTCACTCCTCTTGAAGCTCTAATCCTTGAATTTTTTGAAGACACCAGCTGTCTGGGGGAGTGTGTCCTTCATTAAACCTGCCCGTCTTTGAGGTTTGTTTGCCATCCTTTTTTGGAGAGTTGCCAAGACGTTCCCCCTTCTTCCAGCCTTTCAGCCAGTGGCTACCCGTGACGCATGTCTCTACTCTGCCCGACTGCGCGACAGTAATTCCCTCTTTCTTTTCAGGTCATTAGAGCAAATTCTCGCAACTGATGGCCCTCTTTGTTTTTCACCATGACCGTTGTAAAGCTATTACAGTAAACAATGCCTGGCACACCGAGGTCTAATCCTATCAGCTGGAAAAGTGGCCATCAGCCAAGAAGGAAATCAACGGAAACAGTAATGTACAAAACAGAGGAACTTATGCTCCCAGATATGTGCGCTTGCACAGGGCTCGCACAAGTGTTTGAAGGCAGCAGTGCATGGGTCCACACTTTAGAGAGTAAAATAGACTCAAAAGTAGACGAGCACAGATAACCATTCACAAAGCATTCCTGTGGTTTCCCAGCAACTTGCCTTACTTGCATGCCAATTACACCAGCCACAAATAACCCTAAACCAGTGAAAGTGGTGCAGCCTTCATAAAGATAAAGGCCATTAGAGATGCCATATGACTACAAACAGCATCAATAAATACATTTTGGAATGATTTTGACGATGATGAAAATATCAAAATAAAATAAGAATACTTTTCGTTCAAGCCCGACTAAGCACCCTTAAAAAGAGTATCTATTGATGTCATTGAAGGCATCATCCCAAACTGCACTCTAATTTCCAAACTTCTGCATTGTTAATGAGGAACCCCGGGTGGAGACAGCTAATCATCCATTCCATTTTAATAGCTTGCTGCCATCATATATCCCTCTGAAGTATAGACAGGTCGTGACATGATCTGCTTTCTATTGGAGGCTTACCTGTGTTTTAACTTTGGCCCAGATAAGATACAGACAAGACACTGATTGTCCAAGATAATAACTTCTACGCAGCTTTTTCCCTTAGATTAGACTCACTTGGCCATGGATTACACTGCTTCCTATTGATTTGCTGCTTTGGGGCCCTAATTGACTTTTAAATTCAGTTCTGTTTTTATTTTGCTCTTCTGCTCCGCATTAAGGCAAAGCCTCATGAAACGTAGGTGTGACCAGTTCATTGAAAGTTGTGGTACAGTCCGTTCACTTCATTCATCAAATCATTTGAACTCAGTTTTAGGAAGAGATTGTTAATAAATTTACAAGTCTTTCATTTTTTTGCTTAGGAAATTGTTGTAGATTTGAGGTATTGCAGAGCCACATAGAAGTTGTTTTTGTGTCATGGATTCAACATTTCCTCTTTTCTGGTATTGTCGTGTTATTTCTTACTTTTGGAGGGAGGATGTTTGAAGATATGCATCCAACTAGATTTTTCTATGTGGTATTAGGTGATTCAAAGTCATTATTAAATTGATTAATATGTTACGAAAAGCATAGAACTTTTTAAATGTACTGTTGTGGTTTTTCTTGAATATTGATCCACTTAGAATGTTTGTTAAATGTCAGTTTATTCTGGAAGGATATTTTGCCGTAAGAAATAAAATATAGAAAGCGGTACATGATCTCTCAGTAATTCTATCATTTGCTACTTGATGCTATATGTGTGCTTGTGTTTCACTGTAGCTGTTCTTCAGAGCTGGCACCTTGGCTAAGCTTGAGGAACAGAGGGACGAGCAGACCAAGCGGAATCTAACCCTGTTTCAAGCTTCCTGTCGAGGCTACCTGGCCCGGCAAGGCTTCAAGAAGAGAAAGGTAAGCGAGATGTCAAAATTGATAGGGGCCCCTTAGTTTTAAGTTAAAGGTAGTCCAAACCCCAAACACACCAAGGACGTGTTCATCTGAATCCATTAATAATAATCATATAAACTGTTTCTCTATTACACCTTTCATCCAAGCCATCACTTGAATGATGGGAAATCAAAATGATGAATTATTTTCTATTTGAAAATACAAATTACCAAGGCAAAATAAATTTTATACTTGGAAAGGTGAACGAAGTACGTTTCAAGGTCTTTTCTGCTGTTCAGCTGTTTTTTAAAAATAAATTAAATGAGGAATGAAAGCTTTAGAGGCCTTGACGCCACCAGGAGTTGAGAGTTCCTGGCTTAGAGCTAATTGTATTGCTAGTCTGATCTACTCTTGGGGTAGATGTAAGCACCTCTGCTGTAAATCTAATTATAAATGTGTTCCTTAAATCCATTGCCCTCCTGTACTGTCATCCATCCAATCAGCTGCTCCAGGGCGATGTTTGATAATGACATGTCCATTTATGTTGCATTATCAACCAGCTCCCCTTAAATGCAGCCTCATCCAACGTGCTGCTGACTCAAACTCCCATCTGCTCCACTCATCCTCCATTTTTCTCCCAGCATGTGATGGGTCCATCTCTTTGGACCTCGTACATGCCCTGTTTTGATGTATGGAGCCCCGCAGTCCGTCTCCCTCTCTGTGATTACTATTTAAGTGAATGCGTTGCTTCAGCTGGCCAGTGATGAACCAGCAGAAACAGAATCAAAATTGCTGCTCTGCAACAGTATGACAGGCTGTTGGTGAGTGAATATCTTGTTGTCATGGTATCATATACCAGTGAAACCATTAAATTCTTATATTTGCAATAAGGTAAGTCAGTATGTCTTTTACATTAGGGGACTTCAGCTCTCTTCTGTTATTACTGTTTTTACCATAAGTGTTTGAGTAATAGATGCTGGTCGAAAAAAACAAAGCACAGAGAGAGGCCAGTTTATTTTCTTTATTAATTTCAAAGGTCATTATTCACACAATGAAGCTGTCTAAGGAGCTTTCTGCATCATAATCTGCTTGAACTAGAAGAAAACCATTCCAAATTGCCAGGCGACCATGTAATTACAAAATCCATTAGCGAAGAGGCCAGTTTTTCCCTCTGCTCCCACATGCTCCCAATCTCCTGTAAATATATCTATAGTAGAAAGCTAAGACTTTCCTTTCATTTATCTTGTATTTTTTTTCTCTAATTCAGTTTAGGTTGGTAGAGATGCAAATTAATTTATTAATGTGATAAGAGCCACTGGAAAATCTCTCTATTGGAGGATCATCTAGTGTAAACGCTTATTTAAACTGCACATGATTATGCATATTGCTGTCATGATCATACCCAGCTTATCTCAAAAATCAACAAATTTAACCCAAAACACTTAAGGCCATGGTAATTAAAAAGACACATTCAACAAACATCTCAATAAAACACTTAAGACAAATTAAGATATATTTCTAGTTTACTATACTTTAAAAAGAAATGTACATGAACTTTTGCAACCAGTCAGAAGAGGATTGACATGTGTGTGGTAAATCTGAAGCTACTGCAATATGCTGGCTATCTAAGGTAAGCACAAAGACTAAAGACATGAATTTATAACTCAGGCTTTTTAGTCATTTCCATAATATAATTAAAATAACATCTGATAACCTCAGAGGATGACAGATCACTGATAAGATAGTTGGATAAAAAAAAAAAAGCCATCCAGGCTGAGATATGTCTAAACACACAGTACACAGTTCCGCTTCAATGTCCCGGACAATTTGGACTATAGGAAAAGACCAAACATGCATCTGCAAACTCCAGTCTTTCCAAAAAAATACAATGATTTGACAAGTCATCACTTTAAAATCTAAAAATACGAATGAAAACTTAACATTGTTAACTCAATATCTGCAGAGTTAGATTGAGATGTGAAAAAAGCGTGCTGCAGGGGCCGTGATGGTTTGCCTCTCTTTGCTTTCCCCCTTTTCCTCCTTCTGGTAAAGCAATTACACCACTCTGGATTTCTAAATGTCACAAATATCACATGTATGATTCACAGTACTGTCTCCTCTTGCAATGATTACCTGAAAGGCATTTTTCCCGTTGGATCTCATTTTTTTTTGTGTTACACCTTATTCGATTACTTTCCACCACAGCAATTGGACAGAAGCAAGGCTGTGGTGGATTACTGTGTGGGTTTTTTTTTTTTTATCTCCCTTTCTCTCCATGTAGAAGATTTGCAGAGTGTGTTGCTGCAGTCAGAATATACCATCATATAATAACATCCAATTGTGCCCTTGCTGTTACCTTGTTATGCCTTTGTGAAAATTGATTGGGCTCCATTGCTTCTCGCATGGCTTGAAGTATTCAGTCTTAGCAGCTACGGCAGATGATGATTTTGCCTCTGCAACAGTACGAATGAGTTCTGGTGAAGCTTCTGAGACATTTGCTGGTTGATGTATATGAATGTGACAGAAAGTCACTCAAAGTTCCTTTGACTGATAGTGTAGTTCCTGGCATGTTACCCTTGTGAAGCTGTGCCGAGCCCATGTGACAGTGACATTAAATGACAAATCCACAAATTCTCCTGTATTTTCCTCCTCCTTCAGTTTTCTCCTCAAAGGGACAATGTGACATTTTAAAAGTCTGTTATTTTGCCTCGGCAGGCACTTACCACATTGGGAATATTGTCCTTCAGGTACCCTACAAGTGTTTTTGTGTTATTTGCATTCAAATCAGTGTAAAGCAGTATGCATAAAGATAGCTTTAACCTTGTAATACTACACCTATTCATTTGAACCTCTTCCCTTCAACAGTGCTTACTGAATGTTAAATGATACCTTTACCAGACAGGGGATTCTACAGGATGTCTCATTCTTTTGAAGCATGCAGTCTTACTGTTCCATATTGAAGAAATATGAATACCTCCCACTGAAAAGTAAAATTATAATATTATAGATTTATTTGTATGGTATGAACCTATTGCCTTTTTAAGGCCATGCAAAATAGCAGCTAGGATCATAGCTTTTTGAAATGTATGAGTGTTTCATGGTTAAAATGTTATTTGACAGCATCGCGGCGATGATATGAGCCAGATATGTATGGCCAAATCAGTTTCCTGATTAGGAGTGGCTGTCCTTCAGCAAAGTATTATTATTATCCCCCACCGTGAAGTGGGTGGTGGGGATAATGAAATCGTTGGAGAATGGCAAATTTTGTGGAGAGAATTATTACGTGCTGCAGTAAATTGAGTTTGAAAATTACAGCCGAAAAAATATTTTTCCTGGAGTTATGGCCCTTAATTCGAAAATTGCACTTGCCACATAGTGTTGCAAACGGAACAAGTTTTCTCAAAAAATGCTAAAGATAGGAGATGAAATTTTGAGGACAGCTCTACCGATTGGATTGAGTTTGAAAACTACTTCTGAAAAAACAATTTTTACTGGAGTTACGGCCCTTGATTCAAATTTTGCACGTAACACATACTGTTGTCACGTGAACACACTTTCTCAAAAACGGGTAAAGATAGAAAAATTACATTTTGTCAATTATTTTTGTAGCTAAAGTTTGAAAAGTACTGCTGAAGATATTTTTTTTTTTTTTGCTTGAGTTATTGCCCTTTATTCAAGATTTGCTGGAATCAAAGTATCATCAGATGTCTCACATGTTTCCAGACATGCCTGTGAGCATCCCCATGCACACACATCTATGTGTGGAATGAAAGAGATTGTGAGAACATAAATAGGAAATACGTCTTAGCCCACATTGCACAGATAACAGTTATGTCCTTTTAATGGGATATGAATACCAAAATGTTCAGCCATCGTATCCATTTTTTTTATAGACGTTTGTTTGTTTTCTCTTCATTCTAGACATGACAAGTGAGACCCGTTTAAATCTTTTGTCAGAGATTTGCTGCATTTTGCTCCATGTTAAGGCTTTCACTGTGTGACAAATCCTAATTTGTCATAGAGAGTACCTTCAGGGCAAAATGTACCTGATGCTGAGAATTGTGTTGCTCTGATTGGGTTTGTACACCCCATGCATAAGCGACATGGAAAATGCGTTATACTTGGAATTAGCTGCCAACTTGTTTGATTTAATTAATCAAAAATTAGCTTCCAGCCTTGGAACGCACTCTGGAGAAACTCTCCAGAGGAGGCTGGCAAGTCTTAGGATGGCTGCTAGCCCATACACAGACAATATAATACAAGAATGAGGAATTGAAAGGTTTTTCAAAAATTGTTCAGCGGTGCTGAGGATGATATGGTAGTCCATGATTTCTGTAAAGCATTTATTCAACTGAGTAATTAAGATTCTTCTGGCATTGTTTCATGGACCTGTGGACCTTGTTCCCATATGATACCTCTGCATTAAACTGCATTCAAACCATCTGCCTCTATATATTACCTTTAACACCATACACCTGACGTATTGCAGCAGTAAAGCCAAAAGCCAAACACTTTACAGATACACTTATAAGTGTTAATACTACACTAACACTGACTCTGACTCTACAAAAAAAACACCTGCATAACTTTTAACGACTTTTTAACTGCTTCTCCGTTTGTGTGTTTAGATTCAGGACCTAGCAATCCGTTGCATCCAGAAAAACATCAACAAGAACCGTGGTGTGAAGGACTGGCCATGGTGGAAGCTCTTCACCACTGTCCAGCCTCTCATTAAGGTCCAGCTCACTGAGGAGCAGATGCGAAGTAAAGACGTGAGCAGACCTTTCCGTCAGTTAGGCACCCTCTACTTGCCCCTGCAGCCTTTTATTATTTCTTGTAATACTTAGTTTATCATGTTGTTTTTTTCTGTAAAACTACGCATAACCTAAATAGCTACATTCTATGCTCCAGGAGGACATACAGCAGCAGAAATCGAAGCTCGAGAGGGTGGAGAAAGAGCGAAATGAGCTGAGACTGAACACAGATCGATTGGAGAGCAGGGTGGGTCCTTTCCCGCGTGACAATGCATGCTGGGACCACGGTTGTTTGAGATTGGTGGCGGAGTTGCACTCTTTCATTTCAGATAAGAATTTGATCATAGTGATTGCATTGCTCCCTTTCTGTGTCTCTGTGTGTGTGTCTGTGTGTGTGTGTGTGTCCAGATCACAGACTTGTTGGCAGAGCTGGCTGATGAGAGAAGCACTAGTGAGTCAGCATCCCAGCTGCTGGAGACTGAGACTTCAGAGAGACTCCGCCTGGAGAAGGAGATGAAAGATCTACAGGCACATATATACACTGATATTAACGCACAGTGGAAAAATATATATTTTCAAAACTCAGAATTGAGTGTGACTGACAGGCTCTTCTTTATTGATGTGTGTATCTGCACATAGGCTAAGTTTGATGCCATGAAGAAGAAGTTAGAATCACAGGAGATGGAGGTGATGGAAGCTCGGCTAATGAAAACATCGGAGCTCAATGGGGAGATGGACGATGACGATGATGATGCTGGTTAGTTGAGCTATAAACTGCTTGACACAGGAGACTCTCATCCATCCATTTATTTAATTCTAAGCCTAAAAATTGAGAAAGAACACCGTTTTGCAGTGATTCTCTCTTCGGAATCACAATCTCGGCCTTCGGTGTTTTTGAACCTTTGTTTTCGATTACCTAATTAATTTGAGACTTGGTGACATTGGCAGCAGCTTGCCTTCACCTTTCTAATGGGCATGTCAGCTCAGGTCAGAAGCCTAATTTACTGAACAACTCATACCAGCATTATGTCCACAACTGGTGAAACCTCTCTTAGACTAATTGTAGCTGTGGGAATTGTTCGACTGTTTCAGCAGGAGACAAGGCAATGACATATTTTGCATGATGCTGTTATAAGTATGTTTTCGTAGTTTGGGATTTGCCTCCAGGGGATTAAAGTGTCCCCTCCCAGGCATACAACTAATGCCTGTTGTTGATTGGTCTCCTGCTGGGTAAGAGAGCTCCCACTAAGAGCATATTGTCCACGAGGCTTTTTTCCTTCTTTCTTCTTTCCTACCCCCCACCCCCACCCCCCGTCAACCCACCTCAGCAGACAAGCCATTACAGAGCATATCAGAATTCTTAGATGAATGAGGAAATAATCGTTGGGATCAGAGCCGGTGGCCCTGCAAGTTGTCATTATGCTATATATATGCTAATGAGTAGCACTGATGGAGGAGCTGGTGTTGCTATGTGAAGGAGAAATGGACAACCTCTAAAATGATAAGACTTGGAAATGAACCTGAACCTGAATGTCTGCCTGGCCGCTGTTATATTTCTGATAGCCTCTGACAGCTCCAGAATTAGGGTCGGCTAAGAACTGTGGAAAGTGCCACTTAGACGTGTCCCTCTCTAACTACTATTGTGGTGTGCTCTGAATTCTTACCTCAGGTTTATCCAAGATTAGAGTTAAAGCACAAAGACTGCTTTGTAGTTTCCTGTCGAGTCTTTTGACCTTATAAGGTCAGGATTTGATGAAAGAAGTTTTATTTCGGCAAAGATTATACTATTTCAGCCCTTGAATATGATAACCATAGCAGCTCGTACATTGTGCTCCGTAATCCACAGCATCCATCATTTCGGAGCTTTGGAGCCTTTTCAGATTAAAGGCAGTGGAAACCAAAATGTCACACAGACGTTTTCTAAATTTGTACGCCGTTCCTCTAGGAGGTGAGTGGCGGATAAAATACAACCGAGCCATTCGTGAAATGGACTTCACCAAAAAGAAACTCCAGCAAGAGTTTGATGACAAGGTGGAGATGGAGCAGCAGGGCAAAAGACAACTTGAGAGAAAGGCAAGAAACATTTATGATATTAAATTGTTAAAGAAGTTTCATTTTCATGTTTACCTCCCATTTTTGTCCAGTTGGTTATATGAACTCAGTGATAATGATATGCATTCACCTATCATTAAAGAATGACACAAATGTCTGTTTATTTAAATGTGTGTGTGTGTAAATGTACGCACGCTGCAGTTTGCTGATTTGCAGACAGATAATGAGGATGTGCAGCGATCTGTGCAGCAGCTGAAGAAGAAGAGCCAGAAACTGATGGCAGAGCTGCAGGACACCAAACTCCACCTGGAGGGCCTGCAGAGCCGCAACCATGATCTGGAGAAGAAACAGAGGAAGTCAGTTTTAGTTTCTTTATCTGTCTTATCGATCTATATGTCCCTCACACTCACATCGCAGAGAGAATACTCTTTCTTTCTTTTCGGAGGTCCAGGTACAGACTCTCTGAAGCAGAACACTAACGTTTTCTTTCATTTGAATAGTAACTGAAATGTTCTGTAATCTGTGGAATTGCATTAACGGAGAAAAGGACTCAGACTTTAAGTACTTGAGAAGCTATCGTTGTGGCAGAATGTGATCTCTCCCTTGCGGCTAATTGAGGATGCTCTGTGGGTGAAATTATTTTCAGCTGCGCTTCAGAGAGAAAACAGGGAATTACAACGAGCTGACAGCATGAAACACTGAGCTGCTAAGTTCACTAACCAGAAGTGTTCCTGCCCTAGACAATTGAGGGAAACGTTTTGCACATTATTACGACCCAATTGTAAATTGATGTCTAATGGAAAAGGGTAACAGTGGTGGCTGAAATAGAAGTAGCGCTGGATGATTGTGGGGCTCTTTGTTGAGGATCGTGGCATAAACTCAAAAGCTGCAAAGTAACAGGAGCAAGTTGACTCCATATTTTTCAGTGCTCATACACAACTACTCATGACAAACCATGACAATTTAGTGTACCTACCGTAAAGGACTTGATGCACTAATTTGATCTACTGCATCTCCTGTAGCCTTCAGAATAAGCACATTTTGACTCTATTCAGTTCAATATGAAACTCAACTGTTCAACTTAATGACACTATTTATAACAGTCAACATTTTCCTGAGCTGTGTGTCTCTGTATGTGTGTCCATGCATATGTGGTCCAGATATGACCTGGAGCAGGGCCAGGCTCAGGCTGAGGTACAAAGAGAAAGAGGCCAGAGAGAGAAGCTTGCTCGGGAGAAAGACTTATTGACTGGTGAGATGTTTAACCTCCGCCAGCAGCTGCAGGTAAGCTTCTTTACGCCGTGTACATTCAGATACACTCTGATATCCTCTCCTGTTTCCCTGGCCTCTGTTCCACATAACTGGCCTGGTCTCCACCTGCAGGATAAGGACAATGATTTGTGCACCGTGAATATGAGGGTGCAGCAGCTGGAGGCTGAGCTGCAAGATCTGTCCTCCCAGGAGTCTAAGGATGAAGCCTCGCTGGCTAAGGTGAAGAAGCAGCTTCGCGACCTGGAGGCCAAAGTGAAAGACCAGGAGGAGGAGCTAGACGAACAGGCTGGGACCATCCAGATGCTGGAGCAGGTACAGGGTGATGCAGATGTGGTATTTCATACCAGTATGGACAAGATTTGTGTTTTTAATGGTAAAAACTTAAACTGGTTGTATCATGCCATGTTGTGTAACTCCTTCTACCATAATATTCTTCAAAAATAACACAATATTATAGACATTTTGTGTTAGACATCATTTTATAAGAGTCTCTCTCTTATTTTTGACAGATGATAGAAAGACTCTGGTTTGATTTGTGCCCGTTTTTTTATGTGTTGTTATCTGTGTGTTGTCATTATGTACTCAGGCTAAGCTGCGACTTGAGATGGAGATGGAGAGGCAACGGCAAACCCACTCAAAAGAGATTGAGAGTAAGGATGAAGAGGTAGATGAGATCAGAAGGTCCTGCAGTAAGAAGGTAGGCCCTTCTCATTCTCACTCTTACATTTGTTCAAAGTTTTCCAATACATCGTCTTTATGTTATAAACTAACAGTTACTCAGGCCTGGGTGTTAATATACATATCTCCCATGTATTGGAGATTGTGCTTTTTGATATTTTGGGCATTTTAAGCACTTCATTTATTATTTATTTGTCTAATTTTTATTTTTTTTAAATTGAACTTTTCTCAGAAATGTAATTAACAAGATTTGCATTTAACAGGGATGACTTAATTCTGACTGTCTTCCTTAGATGAGGGGGATCCTGGGTATTTCATGCTTGTTGTATTTAGAGATCCATAAATAGTCTGACACATTAAGTTATTAGAATGTCCCATGTCGTATAAAAATATGATGGATTCATGAGAACAAAGTTTAAAAAAGCAGAGGCTGCATATCATATAATATTAACAGGTATGAAAACAACAAGCACAATGATGACTAAAAGTTTAACTATAATCCACCATCTACAACATAGTATATGCATATATAATTATAATAAATACAAATTACACTACAATGTTTTTTTTAGTATCCTAAAAAATGAAAAACTGGAATTTGATATAAGAAAAAATATTTTACATGAAAAGCTATATGTTTAGACTAGCAGATCTGCTCTGGGGGGACCGATGAGTCTATGACATGTGAGAGCAGCCGTGTCTAAGGATGGTTGATGGTGTGTTCTGTCTGACTTTGTCTCTCGCTGATCATCTGTTGGTGCTTCCTGACATGCTGCTCATGTGTCCTGCAGCTGAAACAGATGGAGTTGCAGCTGGAGGAGGAGTATGAAGACAAGCAAAAAGTGTTGCGTGACAGAAGAGAGCTGGAGTCCAAACTGCTGAACAACCAGGACCAGGTACCTCCATCGCTCTGCCTCTGGTTTTGTTCAGTGCAGTAAACTGTGTGATTTAGTTTGTGCTATTTCTTTTGATTGGGAATAAACTACTTTTGAGTTTTTAGAGGTGCTACAGGTTTTTGAGGAGGATAAAAAAAAAGGAAAAAAAAAGTGTGATCTGTAAAAATACCACTTGTCTTTCAGGTGAGCCAGAGGGATGTGGAGACAGAAAAAAGACTGAAGAAAGACCTGAAACGAACAAAAGTGCTTCTGGCTGATGCACAGATCATGCTGGACCACCTGAAGAGTAACGCTCCCAGCAAGAGGGAGATCGCCCAGTTCAAAAATCAAGTATGCCATTCCAATAAATGCTTTACTGTGTCTGAAAAGATGGTGGTTTTAAATTGTGATTCAATCGGATAGATCCTTGATCTTGGCCTACTAACCCTCACCTCCTCTATGGTACCCTTTCCCTCCTCCTGTTTCTCTCAGCTGGAGGAGTCAGAGTTCACTTGTGCAGCAGCAGTGAAGGCTCGAAAGAGCATGGAAATCGAAATAGAAGACCTGCATATCCAAATGGAGGATGTGGTCAAAGCTAAGCTGTCGGTGCGTATATATGTTTAGAGTGTATAATATATAATATATCAAGGTATCAAGGTTCATTTTCAATACAGAGTTGTACATTGAAATTTAGGGGGCCTCATTCCTGCTACACCCACATAGAATATATATACTGTATATTTAAATTTTAATTGAATAAACTGAAATAATGGAACCGCAGTAATTGTCTTCCATGTATACACTTGTGCATGACTTGAATTCTTGCACAATGTGTTTCTACTACAAATGTTTCTGTGTGTTTGTAATCAATGATATGTATGATATCACACATTTATAAATATTGAAATAATTAGTCTTTTCATTTCAAAGCAGAAACAGATTTTTGATACATGAGAAGTTGTTTGCGTAAAGGTTTCTGTACCATTCTGTTGATGTGCAACTTAACAACAAACAATCCTTATTTAAGGGAAATTAATTAGGAAATTATTATTCACAGATAATCCAGCCATCGTAGGGTATTAAATGTCCTTTGGCATATATCTGATTTCAACATTTTGCTCTAATGGAAAAATGAGCTTTGTCGAATATTCTTTTTTCTCTCCATCAGCTCATTAATGGCTGTCTCATGAGAGATTTGTCTGCATTTCAGTCGTAGACTGAGGATGTTTATGTCTCTTGGGATTGAACGCCGAGTGCTGTGCGCCTTTTCTTTGCTTGTTAATTGCTGCATTCATGGCAAGGGAAGGTCTTATAAATGTCTCAGATTAGAGGATGCATATTGAGGGAAGAGGATGAACTGAAATAGGACTTCACCAGTATGCTGCACTGGCACTGCACTTTTCCCTGCCTAAATGAGCCAATTGATTATCTCCAATTGGTCTCATCCACCATCCAGAACCTCCGTCCAGATTGTGTTTCGTTGCATTAGATAAGATTCCAGGACTGCTACGGCTCAGCCAGCTAATGACCATTTATCATATTCAATAGCTCATGAATAAATCCTGTCATTGCCAACTAAAGTGTGTGTGTGTGTTTCCTTCTCTCTTAATGCTTCAGTTGGAGGAGCAGGTCAGCCGTCAGCAGAGGGAGAAGAATGACCTGCAGTCTCGTATGGAGGAGGATCAGGAGGACATGAATGAGCTGATGAAGAAACACAAAGCTGCAGTTGCCCAGGTAATTCAAACTCCTTAACATTTTGGTGAACAGTTTGAATGCCTTAAAAAAGACCCAGACCTGCTCCTCTATGGAGGAAACTCTCAACAGTATCTAAGGGTGCACTAATAGTGAAATGGACTATGACACAGATTGCAAAGTAGTGCAAATCCTCTGATTATTTGTATTTTTTTCATGGTAATTTTTTTTAAAACACTGCGGGATACCATCTTCAACAGTGCAATTAACACTCTGTTATTTTCTGTATGTTTAAGTGGAGTGGCTTTAAGGTTTGGATGACGCTTTCCCCTCTAAACACAGTGTGTGGCTGCAATCAGGGGAATGCAATCTGTTCAGCAGATCACATCGCAAACTAGAAGTACAGTCAGAGAGCGCATACCTCTTCCAAGGCCAATATTCCACTTTTCTATGATATGCAAATAGCAAGCGCAACCACTATATGAGTGCATGTATTTCCAAAAGTATTCAAATTATGTCATTGTTCTTTGTAGCTAGAAGTGTGTGGCATTATCTGCTTGTGCCTTCATTATTTTCCTTCTTCTTATTTTGTCCTGTTGGGGATGTTTCTCTGCATCGACCCTTGGGTAGTGGTCTTGTAGCACCCAACTAAGGTCAGACTATAGTCTGCATAGCAACCAGGTTAAATCATACTCTCTGTCTCTCTCCTCTGCTCTGTCTGTGTCATGAAGTGGGAAGTAGGGGCCAGACCACAACTAAATCCTGCTTATCGGCAGTAAACGTTAATTCATGTGTCCGCTTCGTGATTTGACTCTGCTCCAAAATTTTATGGGATCTTCCTCGGTCCATGTTAAACCCTCTACAACGTTTCATGAAAATCGGGCCAGTAGTTTTTTTGTAATCCTGTTTTTCAAACAGACAAACAACCCAACAAGCAGACATGGTTGATAACATAACCTCCTTTACTTTACGGAGATGATTATTTGGCATGTGCGTGTTACGTTTATTAACCATTACAGATATTTGAAGCATACCTTGACATACTTTAATTCTCTGACTATTTTGTATGTGTGTGTGTGTGTGTGTGTGTGTGTGTGTGTGTGTGTGTGTGTGTGTGTGTGTGTGTGTATGTGTGTGTGTGTGTGTGTGTGTGTGTGTGTGTGTGTGTGTGTGTGTGTGTGTCTGTGTGTGTGTGTGTGTGTGTGTGTGTGTGTGTGTGTGTGCGTCTGCTAGTCTACCAGGGACCTGAGCCAGATCAGTGACCTGCAGGCCCAGCTGGAAGAGGCCACAAAGGAGAAGCAGGAAATCCAAGAAAAGGTAAAAGGAAATATTTAAAAGCTCTGCAGCTGCTTGCCAGGACCCTGCCTGCTGCCCGAACATTTCTCTCTGATTAGACCTCAGCTTTTAACACATTTTCTCTTATTATTTTCACCAATAAAAGCTTTGTTTCTGTGGCAAGTTATTGAATTTATAACGCAGAAAAAGTAGGACTCAGCAAAGATTTAGAGTCAAAGGGAGAAATTGCTCTCTTGTCTCTCAGCAGTTATATTTAAAGGAAGGTCATGCATATAAAGCCAGTGGCTTGTTGCCATGGTTTTACCTATTATATCAAATTATTCATTCTCCTCTTTTCAATGATTATCTCTCAACTCAATAAAGAAGCTTCTATGGCAGTGTGGCAGTCTCTATTGTGATTTGGTTGTCACTCCAGTGCCTCTGGATCTTAATATTTTCAAATATCAGAAAATTCTCAGGAAACAGTAAAATATTAACTAATATTAATTAATTTAGTAAAATTTAGTCAAATAATTAATTTGACTATTGATATGATAAAATGTGAGAAGTGGAAATCAACAAAGTTTTAAGAAGGTCAACAATCAATCCTAGTTAGTGTATTCTGGCCATTTTTCTGCATGATTCCCAAGATTGATTCCATGATTCCTACTACACTGCCATGTAGAGATGGATATATTCGTAAAACATACCACTGAATGATAACAACATGCATCCAGGATTCTGTAGTGCATGCTGCCTAAAGCATTTCTGGAGCTGTTAGTGTGAGGTATAGCTGTACAGTATTACTGGAATCTTATCATATCATTACCAATACTAAAAATATAGATATTATGCCACAGGCTGTTCCAGCTGTCTCAAGAACTCTGTACTTTGCTCATATGGAGTTTGTGCTGTGTTCATGTTTACCTCTTATCTCGAAACAACTCTTTCCACTCTGTGCTCTGAGGTTCTTCAGCCCTGGCATGAGTAATGGCTGTAGCTATGCGCTATAAATATGTTAACAATCACAAACAAGATGAAGACTGATTGTGAAGTGTCTTTGTATACAAAGAGCTGGTATTAGCATGTTTGGCACCTTTTGCAGGTATAGCATTCCATGCATGGCCCTGAACAAAAAAAAAAAAAAAAGCACAACTGGCTTATTAATGATGTTATCAAGGGAAAAAAATTAAAAAGATATGGTTTTGAAAACTACTTAATCTCCCAGTTTGACTATAAACTCTGCATTATGTGAATTTAAGTATCGTTTGAAACTGTAGGCCTATAGCAATACTCTCCTTTTAGCCTCATTGCATAGATCTAAGATTTATGTCGGTCAGGTGGTCCACCACTTTAGTCCAGACTGAAACATCTTCACAATGTTATTAAATTTTGTTCAGACATTTATGATCCCGAGAGGATGAATCCTAATGACATTAGTGATGATCAGATTTTTCCTGTAGTGCTTCAATGAGGATGTGGATTGCAATATGGATTGCCATAACTTTCCATCTAACTCATGAGGCCAATAATTGAATTTGTTGAATACATTGATTTATGATGAAATATTGCTCCTCATTATCCTCTTCAGCTGTACTTTGCGTTTGGTTTAGATTTTAAAATTTTAGCCTGCCAACAGTAAGAAAATAAGACATCGTCACTGTGGGCATTTTAGGACGTTAACATGACTACATTGCTTTGTATCTGAATGATATGCCTGGAGCTACAGTGTCCTCATCTAATTGCTTTAGTTACTGTACTTGAGTTATCAGCTAAATGATTGAGGCTATAAATAAATGTGTACTCATGTAGCGTAAAGGTTAATGCCTCTGATTTAGGCCAATGTTATCGTGCTTTCATAATTATAGCGTTTTTCTGATGGAGCACTGTTTGTTTAGAGGGTAACCTCTAACATGTCATGTGTGTCATGTATTAATGGAAGCCCATTTAGTTTGTTGATGCATTTGCTCGCTAAATTAATTTACTCCTGGCTGCTGAGGCTGAATTTCGTGAGTGTATGTCAATTCCGTTTGCATTCACGTTGCATATGCCCAGGCTCAGAGTAACTCGACTTTGCAGTATTTGAATAAAAACATAAATCCATCTGTCTTTGACAGAATGCTTTTCTAATATAATTTCATTAAATGGCAGAAATAAGTCCTTGCCACCCATTAACAGCAGACCCTAGTTCTTATTAGATTAAGCATTACACTTGCCATGTCGTTGTTACACTCAATAAAAGCGAGGCCCACCCATCAGAATATTTTTGGCTGCACTAGAGACACACAGCAGGCTGTAAGGCATTGTTAAAACCTGCCAGAGAAAGCAGTGATAGCCATCAAAAGCATCTGACCTTGAAGTGTTTATCTCATCCCCAGTAGGAGGGAAGTCTGGCTTCTTTAGTGATATCAAAGGAGAACTCCAAATCCTCCTTGTCTCCGACACAAAGTCCCTCATTAAGTGCCATGCTGTCCCTTAGTCCGGTTTTGTTGTGACTTATCTTTCTTCCTTTTATCAGTCATGAGAAAATGATTCAGATGAAACAAACATGCTTTGCATGTTGCTCAGCTCTTTCCAAAAGCCTGTGAAATCCCTGCGACTCTGTTACTCAAGCTGAACCACAAGCTCTTCTTTTGACCGCTTATGTTTAAATTGGAGTCTTTTCTAGACCTCATTATTCAGACTGGATGTACAATATTTACAACTCGCAAGATGCACTCAGTGTACACCAAAAGGGTGAAAAAGCGAACTTTTATATAACTTGAATACATACTCGTAACATCAGCACCTCGTCTTAGGTTTTGTAGCTCTCACACGAGAGTGGAAAAGCAGAGGTCAAGATGGAGCTTCTCTTCAGGGAGTGTTTGCATGTCTAATTATGTGTATGTATGTGTGCATCTGTCCTCCAGCTCCATTCACTGCAGAGCCAGCTAGAATTCCAAGAACAGTCCATGGTGGAAAAGTCTCTTGTGTGTCGTCAGGAGGCCAAGATCCGTGAGCTGGAGACCAAACTGGAGTATGAGAGGACACAGATCAAACGCTTGGAGGTGAGATAATCCTCTGTGTCTCCTAAATGTAAGAGAACGTGCTCTGTGAACCTGTAATTGCAAATTTGACATTTCATTTTCCATTAACAAGACGTAGATATTATATGAGTCAAGGGCATGGTGTCCCTTCATACCTCTATAACTTTGAGGGAATAAGTATATATTGAATTCACAATCTAAAAAAAGTGTTTGTGTTTTTATTACATGCTCTAAAGGTTGATTTTAGCAATCTAACCACATGGAGTTGATGTCTGTTTTATAAGATAAAAGCAAGTTAGTGTGTGCAGACATGTGCTCCTGAAAAGTGCTTTAAATGCAAACCAAAGCCTCCAACCGTCACTGACTATAACTTGAATTTATAGCAGGCTTTATTGTTTCAGGTTTGGCTGTGAACATGTCAAGCTTTAATGAAAGTAGATGAGCTTTGTGTAAGAAGCACGCATACAAAATGGATGTGAGTTTGTGGCCATGAATATTTTTGTCATACTACAAAATGTTCTCTTTGCATGAATGAAATCCATGAGTGATGTGTTTAATCGAATGAAATCATGATCCCTTCATCTGAATTCATCTAGAGTGTACATTGAAATTCATAACTGAGACAGACTTCAACATATCATCATAATAGAAGCAAATTTAAAGTTTTTTTTTTTTTAAGATGTATTGATTTTTACAGTATTGGCATATTTTCGGCACACCAACCTAAACAGTTCAATATCTCACTTTGAACTACTTCAGGGTCTCTGTCCAGGTCTCTGGTCGGTATCCTCATCCTCTATTGCACCGACTACCCGCAGCTATGATATCATCTTGTCTACTATCTCTGTGACTGTCACACCTTTGACTGCCTCTTTAGTCCTGTTGTTTTGTTTAGGTTCTAACCTCATTCGCTCTTGACAGTTCTTTGCGGCCCATATGACATGTTGTGAGAGCTGTTGTTTCAAGTCCACAAATATGAGTACTGACTCTGTTCTGTGTGAAATTCTTCTTCTTTTCTTGATGACAAAACTTCTTGAATCAAGCATACCCACAAACGGAACGGAGCCCATACAGTGCTTTTAGAGTCATTTATAATGCACATGATGAAATCTCACGAACTGCAAGCCATGAAAAGATGAAACAGACTGAAAAGGAATAATTTAGAAATGTATCCAGTTAAGAGAGTTCAGTTTGGAACATTCGTAAGAGCAAACTCTACAGAGGAAAAAGTAAGGCAGGTTTGGACTTAGACTTTATTGTCACCGAAAAGAAATTCTTTTCCACAGCACAATGCACAGCTGACCACAGATCAAACAACAGCACACAATGACAGCAACACAACAAAACGATGATGACATAAAATGACAGACAGCAGAACACACTCTGGCCTGTTTATCGGGGCCTGCTGTTTGTGGTGGCTATAACCGCAGGAATAAGGCTTTTCCCAAAGCGAGCCCTTCTGCACTTCAGTGCTCTGTACCGGAGCCCAAGGGTTTAGGCTAAGAATACTTTGTTCTTGCATGAGGGCTCTTGATGGTCCATGTTTTTACTTGCAGCCTGAACCTTATATGTCATATTATCAGACAATAGTTGCAGCTCTAAAATATATTCATGTCTTGGAGTATATTCACAATCCTATAAACATGTGATTGGTCCTTTGATACTCAGTCACTTCAATCCGCATAGAGTAAAATAATTAAAATAAGGAAGAAATATAAAACTTATTGCTCAAAATTTAATGCTATTGTCATGAATGTTTAAAGCAAACCGAGACCAACTATGTTGGGGAAATATTTAATGGTAAATACAGAACAACTGAGACCATTTTATATTAAGACTCTTTGTCCGCACTTGGCCTATGTATGAACAAGTTCATTCATTTCTATCCTCCCTAGAGCCTTGTAGGTCGTCTGAAGGAGAACCTTGAAAAGATGGCAGAAGAGAGAAACCAACGCATTGTTGCAGAAAACAGGGAGAAGGACCAGAATAAGCGAATGCAGAGACAGATCAGGGACATGAAAGAAGAAATGGGAGAGCTGTCCAAGAAGGAGGCCGAAGCAAGCCGCAAGAAGCACGAATTGGTGAGGCTTTGGGTGCTGGGATACAATATGATTTACTGGTGTTGAAGCTGGAGAAGGTGAGAATGCATCCTCTGTGCTGTGATCCATTCACCAGGAAATGGACATCGAGAGCTTAGAGGCGGCAAATCAGAGTTTACAAGTCGACCTCAAGCTGGCTTTCAAGAGGATAGGCGACCTGCAGGCTGCCATAGAGGACGAGATGGAGAGTGATGACAACGACGACTTAGTCAACAGGTACTGTGCGGCTTTTGTCTTCTATAAATAATGCTTCTGTATACTGTCTGTTTGGTACATCAGCGGATACTGTAGTGTAGCTATAGAAGCCTGACTACCAGCACAAGTTATCTTTGCAAGCTGACAGAAACTTACGAAATGAGAACTGGTCATCTGTGGCCTGTTGCTTTTCATTCTCTATCTCACGCACCTTCCTTCAGAGTACATTTTTTTTGTACTCTGAAAGTCATATTTTGTTCTCCAAATACTTCATACTTCATTTAATTCATTTCACCACCACTGATCTTTTGTCTCTGTGATGGTTTTTCCTTTTTTGGTTACGCCTCCCCTCTTTGCAGTGGGGTTTAGGGTCATGCTAGCTCAGATCCCACTAAGGTACACACAAACTGCAATAAGACAGACCTCTTAAAAGGAAAACACAACACACACGCCATCTCTGTTTGAGAAGCGGACCAACACAAGTTGATATACAGAGTCGCTGCTTTACAATGGATATTGTTTAAAACATTATGTTTGCTTTTTTCTCATTTTGTCCTCTTTTCACACAGTTGTTTGTGTATCTCACCTCTCCTGTTTCTCTTTCTTCCCTGTTCCCCTTTTGGTGCATTCCACACCTTTGGCAGTTTGCAAGACATGGTGACAAAATACCAGAAAAGAAAGAACAAAACGTGAGAATGGAAAATGAATCCTTTGTTTCCATCATTATTGTTGTTTTCAAGTTTCAAATTAGTTTTTTTTTTGCACTGATTTCAATGACAAGAGAGAATCATGCAGTGCTACTTATCCTCTCCATTTGTGTTGTTCACAATAACACTGTGAGGCGTAATTTTAAATAGAATGGAAAACTGTGTCTATGGTATACATCTCTGGTAAAAACTGTGCTTAAAGGATGGCCCGGCGTTTAGTTTCTGT
Source organism: Chaunax sp. Z400 (assembly GCA_037577475.1). Classification (NCBI taxonomy): domain Eukaryota; kingdom Metazoa; phylum Chordata; class Actinopteri; order Lophiiformes; family Chaunacidae; genus Chaunax; species Chaunax sp. Z400. The sequence goes on along the minus strand of CM075201.1, from coordinate 8,545,685 downwards.
ACACAGTCGGCCTCATTAGAGAATTTCAGGGCTTGTTTTCAGAGCAACAACAAACTGTTTGAAATACCTGATGGCAAGCAGGATACTGTGCATAATGTTAAAGGAAATTCTAACGAGGATGGTAAATAGACAACAACTCTAAATGACACAGGCATTCCCTTTAAGTCAGTCTCACTGCTTTGGAAATTATGACCCAAATTAAAAACAGCACCATGTTTCAGACCCGTGGTAATACTGCATGATTGTCTCTGTGAGTATTTTTGTATCAGACACCATTCTTTTTGCAAGACGCAGCATCACTAGACACCTTCATCATGCATTTGGTTTGATTCTGGTTGCATTTCCACTGAACTGCACTGATCTGTGCCTGTCTTCTGTTCGTCTGTGGCTTTTCCAAAGCGCATGCAAAAAGTCCATATCTCACTAAGTATGTATGGGTTACACAATGTAGGTTATCTTCATTTGATGACACGTCCATGTGAATTGAAAAATATATTATGTGAATGAATTGGCTGTACCAGTTGCTTAAAAGTCTGGATGAAATCTCTTAAATTAAGATGCTTTGATTTAATTTACTGATTGTTTTCATCTTTTCATATCAGTATTACATCCATACTGAAGTAATTTTTTGTTCGTCCGGAGGTTTACAGATGATAAGAAATGATGAAATAGGGACCTGTCATTGAGACTTATCTGTGACTTACTCCAAAAGTCAGAATAATGACAGTACAGCCTGAAATTAAAAATACATTCTAAGGACAAGTGAAATGCAATGGAACCATATGGTCCAGTGCAGAGTAAATATTTTAGCACAACATACTGTAATAATATGTCAGTTGCGTTATTTTTCTCCGGTTTTATTTTTTTACTCTGTCTATATTGTGCCCTTTAAACAAACTTAGTGTGATAGGTGTGCTGTGGAATTTCCCAAAAACAACAGTGTGAGCAGTGCTTGTGACTGAAATGATTGCTGCACACTGGGACTCGACTGTATGTCCATGGCTGCACAGTCAGCAAGTGGACAGTGACTCGCAATGCATGAACTCTGTGCTCATCTGTTAATTTCCATGCAAACTAATACTCTTCAAATCCAATCTCACTACGAAGTGTTGTGGAACGTTAACTATATGAACAAATGTTGACCTTGTCTTTATTTTAAAATGTGTACTTATTGATTGTGAATGTTAAATGTTTTCTTTCAACTGACTGAATCCCATTTTCTTCCCGTCTTCATACAGTGAAAGGAATTTTTGTGGCATGTAATAATTTAAAACTTCATCAGAGCGTACGAAAGACGTGTAGGCTGCAGTTTCCAGTGGGTATACCTGCCCATAATTTCCTGATTTAACCTCTGATTGCTTCTTCAAAGAGAAATGGCATCATGCTCTCAATCACGTAGCTTTTTTTAAATCCATTTTTCATCAGATCGCTCTTGTGTATCAGCGCTCTGCTTTTCTTTCTGTGCAACTCAAGGAAAAGAGCAGTGATTTTTTAATTGCATTTTCTTTCCTTTTGACATCATTGTATCAGCAGCACTGACAAACAAAAATGGCTGAGGTTATTTTTCATCGAATTGAACATTACTATTTAATATTTCTGTACTTGTTGCTTCAAAACATAGGTCACACTAGCTATTATATAGGTCCAGTTACTGTTTTGAAAGCTTCTCCACAGACTGCAGCAGGCAATGTGTAAGTATAGGATTTACATACAGTATATTATAAGGCTGTACGTTGGAAACTAAATACCTAATCATCATGGGTTGACTGGAAAGGATACATTAGAGGGTCACACATCTAGAGGGTCACAGAGTCTGTAGGATACATTTTTTCATAAAAGCATAAATAGGTTCCTTAGGCTCTCTAATATATAATTAGCAGATACCATAAAAATAGGTTGTCGGTACTACAAGTGCTAAAGTGATAAAAACCAAACCATACAGGATTTGATGCTGAGTGTTAGTATTTGTGACAAAGATTTACAACCAGTGTTGGCCAATTGTCAGAAACTATTAATGTTCACTTCTAAATTCTTGGGGCTTGTTTGTATCCACGAGCCTCAGGACTGGTTAGCTAGTAGTGTGGGGCCAAGGACAAATCGTTTGTGACACCATTTGCACGGCACTGAATTGCGAGCCACCTTCTATTTCACATTTGTATGTGTGAGTGTGCGTTAGTGAGGGGACAGGGAGATGATTTTGCTGTGGGCTGGTTTCGGTATTTTGTTGTGTAATATGTTAAACAGTCCGAGTATCACAGGGACGAAAAATGGGAAGCACGTATAATCAACTTTCTAGAATTAATGAAGCTTTTATTGTTTTGCGGAGTTTTCTCAGATGTGTTTAGCATGAAATGGAGAAGAGAGGGAGTAAAACAAAAGGACATGTAATAGCTGAACTTAAAATTTTCATTTACCGCCACATGAGGCACTTCTTAAAATCTGAAATGAGCTGATTTTCTTGTGCAAAATTATATATCAGGTCATTTAGTTTCTCTGAGATCATGATTACCTTCCTCCAGAGAGCCTGGCTGTAAGGTTAATGATGAAAAAGTTAAATATGGTAATGCTCTTAGTGAGCTTGAAAGCCTGAATACCATTTAGTGCAAGCACCAGAGGCTTCTTTATTCCTGTGCTCACCCCTTCACAAGAGTCACACACCACCAGCACCGCCACCACCTTGCTGCCTTTTAGGCAGGCTACAAAAAAAAAAAAAAAAATAAAAAAAATGGAGGAGAGAGGACACTTTGTTCTCGGAGGAAACATGGCTGAATGTGTGGCAACAAAGCTTGATGATGAGGGAAGTGGTAAGCTGTTCACTGGGACACATACATAGATGGATATGTGTAATAGAGATAGATGGCAGATTTCAGCAGCCTGGCTGTCATCTCACACCTCTTTGAATATTGCGTTTTACTCCGCATACGTATTTTTTTTTTTTGCAATGTTTTGCAAACATATCTGTTCTAAGGCTCAGTTAGATAAGCTTGTCTAAGAATCAATATCTGTTACCTGCATTGCTGTTTTTCATTTGAAATGATAGTCACCTGTCTCTTGGCACCAGGAGAAGAATATCTGCACCTCAGTGATAAACAAGGCAAATATTCTAGATTGATGGATAGGCAAGGCTATAAATAAAAGTTAAGACGAAACTCAAAGGTGGTTGTAAATCAACCGGAATGGAAAATTGCAGGTCCTCGACAATATCCCTGTCCTCGTGGTCGCTGTTACAGTGTGTTTGATATTCAATATGTCATCTTGCTATGAATAAAAAGAAGAAAAAAAAAGAAATTATATATATAAATATATAAATATATAAAAGGTAAAATTTAATTTCTTCTGACAGGGCTCACCATAGCAACACCAGTCAAGTGAAGTGCATGCCTTCAGAATGGCTGTGTAATTTTAAAACTGTCTCTGTGAAATGTGAAAAATTCATTGCACAACATGTAACAAGGGAGACAGCATATTTAACACTAAAGTTAGACTTAACAAAGTGGAGAATACCCAATGTATCCCAAACGCATTTCAACCATGACGGCAGTACTGACTTAGAGCCCATACCACTCTACTTTCCTCTCCCGCATTTCCTGTCACATTAACTTTCTGAGACAAGGGTATGCATAATTCAGAATGGATCTGAAACGAATGAGGAGTGACCTTATCCAGGTGGGATCTGCCAAGGTTTTTCTTTGGGATCCACAGGTCTCTGTATATTGATTGTTATGTCAAGCGTAGGGTTACGGGGCTGTCTCGTGTCTTCACACCAATAACAATCACCAGCAGCCGTTGACATGCCACACAGATGTTAGCAGCCCAGAACCAGCCCAAAAAAGTGAATTATGCCTCTAACAGCTTCATCTACATTCTGCCTGCATTATGCTTTTGCTTCTCTCATCTGCGTCTGCAGAACATTCTGGCTACAAAACATCTTGACTATGTTGATATCATTGATTCACACCTGCTTACCTACAGATTATCTGGATTTGCTTGCATCATGCTGACCCATGTTATTATAAGGGAATGAGTGCAACTGTGAAATTACTAATAACAAGCGTCTCTGTGTGAAGACGAGCCATCATTTTGCATGTGTATATTCCTGTGATGTTAAAATATTCATATAAAAAGTCATTTCGTCATATTACTTGTTTGAAAATCTCAAAATGGATTCTGAACTCTCCCAGAAGGCAGTTTAATTTTAAAAGTAGCCGGAAAGAAGCCGAACGTATTAAAAACGAGGAATTGTCTGACTTGATTAAAAGATTTTCCAGTCTCTTTGAGATGTATAAATGACTTTTTAAGATGAATATTATTTCTGTGCTGTGTTAGAGTATTGGGTGCTCCTGACAGATTCTATCTGATTTTGTGTCTTCAAAGTGGGGATGAAACAGAAACAGATTCAGAGGTCGAGGACCGTGTGGATGGAGTGAAGTCTTGGCTCTCAAAGAACAAAGGCTCCACCAAGACCCTTTCAGATGAGGGAAGTCTGAAGAGCACAAGGTTAGTCCTCAAATCCTTTTGCATCATGACAGATGAACATGTACATGCCCGTGATAATCTAGTGATAAAACTCGCTAGAATCCCTGCCTTGAAAAGGCCCAGATTACCTGGGGCAGATTTTATCAGAGGGATTGGTGTTTCATGTGATCATCGGTGTCATCTATCTTTCCCCAGTAATCTGTCTAATGACAGTAGGCGGAATGGAGAAGCGGCTGCTGTCAAATTTATTGAAGTGGCCCATGGCCAGTTGGCACGCCTGCTAAATGACGCCTCTGCCACAGTGAGATAGATCGTCTCACTGGTTGACTGCCTCACTTTGAGTATCTATAGTGCATACTGTACATAATTGCAATAGCCACAGGTATCGTATATGTTCCGTGACCCATGATTGGTCCCAAGGACAAAATGAAAATGACAGATAGAAAATTACATCAGAGGTATGTGTCAAGGTACCAAAATCACGTGAGGTTTAATGTACTCCAAGTTTGTTTCTGATTTTTTTTTTTTTTGTGTTCTGTTGGTTGTCTGTGGTGTATGTGGTGCTTCACAATCCTTTAGATATTCAGCAAATGCAGATCCCAAAGAGGTGAAAGAAGGTAAGGAGAAAACGAATGATGGAAGTAAAGATGGGAAAGAGATAGAGCAGAACAGATCAGTGTCTGTCATGAGCTCCTTGAGCTACAGGAAGCGTTCCAACCTGAAAGACTCCATAGGGGGGAGAGGTGATGAGAACTCCCTGTTCAGCACTCTGAAAGAACAGCCTGATGCACCAGATCACACCTCAATTCGCAAAGCCAAGTCTAAGTCTGGAGACCTTCAGGAGGATAGGAGGAAGAACCAGGAACAGGAAGACTTAGATGACAAAGGCTCTGTCATCTCCTTGGCCTATTCTGAAGCCACCAGCAGAGCCAGAAAAGGTTTGGAGTCCCGTTGGACCTCCCGCAGCAGTCCTGAATTTGATAAGGACTCCATGGCCCCCAGCAGGATGTCCACCAGACGGAGCAAGTTGGACATGGATGACGACAATAGGTCAACTATCAGCAGCGTGAGTCACACCAGCCCCCGATCGTTGCATCGCAGCACTTCTTGGAAAGACGACAGACGCAGTAGCTCACGCCTGTCCCTTGCCCGTAGCTGTGGCCTCAGTGAATATGGTCTGCATGTCGATGATGAAGATGATGATGATGGTAAGAGTATGGCTTTCAGTGAAGGGGGAACTTCATCTTACAGTCCCCGGTCACTCGGTCGCAGCTTTTCTACCCCAGCCCAACCACGCACCTCAGACAGCAATCTGCCAGATTCATCTGATATTAAGACAGTAACCCACCGCAACTACTTGGACCCTGACTTGGAGGCTGCAATCAATGAGGTGCTGAGCTTCAAACCCATCAAGTTCAAGCGCAGCAAACTAGATGAGTCTAGTGGTGACGAAGAGGGTGAGGGGAAGGGGCCAGGAAGCGAGGATGGTCGGAAGAAGGGAGAAGTCGAGGGGCTTGGCTGCAGTACATCAAGCCTTCATCGATCTGCATCAGGCTCTGCTCTGGACTACAGCAATCGGCCATCCAGCACTCTGAGCACCAGCAGCTCCCGCAGCCGCAAAGAGAAAAAAAGTAAAGTCTCTCTGTCCGATGACTCCTCCTCAGACAGTCATCACAGCAGAAAAACTTCAAGGGGAAGAAAGGGCAAGAGGTCCAAGAAGAGATCTAAGAAGAAGCAAAGTGAGTCAGAGTCAGACTCCTCCTCTTCCTCTTCCTCATCTGAGTCCTCTTCCTCCGACTCGACCATCTCCTACCGCAGCTCTAGCAGTGTTAAAAGGGGCCCGAAACGACCATCTGATGATGATGATGATGAGAAGGATTCCGCAAGTCGTGGGTCATCTAGCAAGAAGGGAGCCAAGAAGAAGCAGAAGAAGATGGACAACCTGGTGATGAAGTACCTCTACAAACCTGACAGTGACTGATACCAACAGTGGAAGGTGATGCTTGGTGTGATAATAACCTGGGAGCGTGACATACAGTAATTGAAATTGAGAGACTGACTGACCTTTCACTCAATGCACTAATAAGTTCGCCATGTGTGAATGTCTCAAATTCATTCTGACTCTGACTAATCCTTGTGGTGCACTTACATTGACTTATATTCTACTAGAAAAGCCCGAGCTACATTTTTAAAAAATCACATTGCCCAATTAGTGCATGCCACCAATTGTTTTTCCTTTTTATCTGCCTGCATTTGTCATCTTTTAAAGATATCACCAATTTACTGCAGTATGTTGTGGTAATAACTCTCTCAAGTCACTTTAGTTTTATTTGTAAATGCCACAGATTTGTTTTATTGAGAATTATGCCGTAATATGTCATTGCAATTCACTGAGGATGACTTTTTTCTTCGGTGCTGTAACATTTATTATTCCCATCGGAACCAGTTCACTGTCATACTAGTCATCAGACATAGTGTTGTGAGGCAGTGTTCCTTTCCTGTTACCATTTTGCAAAGATGGATTGCATATCTGAAAGTCTGAGCATTCCTACCAATGTTATGTTTACACGAAAGGGTGTCTGGCTATGGCTGCTCTTCAAGCTCAAACAGATGTTGTCAATTATAGGCAAAAAAGGAAATTATGCCATAACATGTTAACTGAGAAGAATTTAAAGAGGAGTGACATGACTGCTGATATTACTCAATGTGAATGCATTGCATTGTAATTAAAACACTAAGATTAGCTCTAAGCTTTGAAAGCCTTTCTGTTTGAGGAGTAATTTTACTGACAGTTTGAGCATCTCTAGTGTGTGGTTTAAGAAAAATGCAAGACAACAGACTTTAATTTATTTTATTTAAAAAAAAGTCCTTAAACATGTTTGCCTCTCTTTACGCAAGTAATCCAATACAGTAATTACCATTACCATAAAGTACCATTAAGTTTTTATAAATGTGTGTTTTGGTTGTTAATTTTGATCATCAGGTCATACTATCATCCCCTGATATGTTTAGCACTCGTCTTGACTAACTAGCACACGTTGCTAGACCAAATAGGAGCCATCATGACCTCGATATGCAGCTGTTTGTATGACACAGCTCCTATTTTTCACTGTCTTCAAATATCTATTACTTCAAAATAAATTGGTAATAGCTTGTAGGTCATTGTAAATTGCATGAAGATGGTTCCAGTTGTTATATTTGAGTGGCATTGCACTGACGTGCCAAGGGCATGTTTCCCTTTTTAAAAAAATCTTGTTACTGGGTTTGTATTAAAGGCTTCTGGAGTGAATTAAGTTGGCATTCAGGTAATTCATTGTGTGATTGCTTACTGTGTGTTGTCATGACAATCTGAGGATGTAGAGCCCTGGGTTGAAGTTAGCTTTAATGAGTGTGGTGGTGGATAGAACAACGTTAGAATACAGAACACAGAATCCTTAATAGCTGGGCTGTAAAGTATTGGGGTTATCACTGCTAAACTGGAATCCCTCACTCGTCGTCGATCATACTAACTGCACATACGATCCACTAATATGTGAATATTGTGTCACAACGACAATGCTTGTGCATGGAAAGTATAAAGATGTATCCAGTCTAGATATATGTGACTTTCCTGTATGGTGATTATTATTGAAAGACAACAGATATGATTTCTGTGTAACAGGAACACTGTTTCTAGGAACATAGACCAAGAGTATTTCTAACACATTTTTTCTGTATACGAATTAAAACTAAAAATGAGGAAGCCAACATGATAACAATGCGGACATATGCTGTGCATACCTTGGGGGATGTGTTGTTTCTACTGCCTGGGGAAGAGTATAATCCTGCAGCCTAAATTGCATGCGGTCTCCATGTCATATTTCTTACAACCCTTTTTCCCTTCGATACCTTTCATTTGTATTTCTGCTGGAAGTAACCGAGTAATGACATGATGTATGTCTGTATGTGTTTTGACCCTTACAGCCCTCCTGTGTGCCTAACACACCTGGGTCTTGGCAGATCTGATGAAGAGGATGAGACGGACAGAGACTCCAGCATGCAGTCACTGAGGCAGAGCGACAGTGAAGGCACATTGGCAGAGAGCACATCGTAACCCAAACTCGGGTCACCTCATGCTTTCGCTGACAACAACCACAAAGGGAGGGACATGATTATTTCCCCACAACTTTACCACCACTTCTCACCCAGCAAGAGAGGCCTGCTGCACCCAGAGACAAGGATGGAGAAGAGGCACACAAAGAACACTTTTTTTTTTAATCACATTTGACTTATTTTGACAGACTCGCATCAGGAGGTGATGTTGCTTTTGTGTTTTGTGTTTTGTGTTCTTTTTTAATCTGTTATATTAATTAAGTTTGTCAGTACTGAACAGTGAAGTTAAGCACTATCTGAACATTTTCCTGCTGGAAATTTATTTATAATATCTGCATTTCAGGGAGATTTAAGTACTCCTCTGCACTCTCCCCTCACTATTTAGATAGCTCTGCCAAGAGGATTTAGATAAGCTTGCTCTGGCTACACTTCTCCAAGAAGGTCTGACCAACTATTAAGTCTGTTCTTATCTCTTTCCCTTTAATGTGGACTAGCACAGATGGAGGAATTAACCCATTTTCAATTAATTATTGCTCTGTAAGTTTACATGTGACTCTTGTTCCTAGATGAGATATTCATCATTTGAACAAAGTTACGCTCATGATTCTTGACATCAAAGTAAAAGAATTTTTGAAGATAAGTTCATATTTGAGCCGAGCTGGTGGATTTAGAGGATATGTTTGAAATGCTAAGAAATGGATTAAAAGCTAAATGTGCTCTAGAGGTGTAAATATAGTTTACATACATAAATATATAATATTGTATGTCGAATTAAAGCCTTTACATGAAGAATATAGTCATATAGAAATATAGATTTCTTAAAGCAAGTGAGAGAAGTATTTCATAAAGATAAGGTTTATGCCATATTCCTGATTTATTCTTATCTTTTAGTGTGGTGCATGCCAGAATGCTTCCGTTGGCTCTTTGAGATTCCATCATGCTTTGTCCACTAGTGTCATATTTCTTGAAATTAAAACAGGAAGCATTTTTTTCCCATATAAAGGAGTTTTCCGTAAAGTTTTAAAGAGCTTGTGGGTACAGCAGTGCTTTAAAAAGAAAAATAATGCACAGACATACTGGACACAATATGATTGATGAAAGCTCTTTTAAATGTTGAATCCTGCAGAATGGTATTCCAGTGAAATGATGTCTATTTCAGTCCTTCAGTTTCAAATATATTTTTTACAAGTACACAGTGCAGATAATGAAAAGAGAGAATTACTTGGCCATATTGAAACAAGCCGTAAAATAATTACATTCTTTTCAGTACACATTCTCCCATTTTAATGTGCCAAAGACTATGTGAATTGAACTGGTGACTTTTTAAATGTGGGAAATGTAGGATTTTAGAGGTTATTTATTATGTACTCAGATTAATATTGTAAGGAGTTATCCCCAAGCTGTGCACCTTTTAATATCGATGGATTCCGATGTTCCATTGCAGGCTCTTATTTAGTGGTACTCCATTAACCTAAGCCTAAAGTCTGTTTTTGTGATACCTTTATTTGTTTTTTTTGGTGTCCAGACAAACTCTGGTTATTTCTATATTTGGCTTGAAAGAATTCTACTGACACCTTTAGATGATTATGACCTCTTAACCTCTATTTCAACAAAGTGTAGGAAGGTTTGAATACAGGAGTATATACACTGTATGTGCATGTGGAGTGTCTGCTCATGTGCAAAGAAAAGCAGTAAGTGTCTGGCTTCCTATTTGCATATCTTCTCACAAGAGGCTAATCTGCATTTCATGTCTTGGTTTTTTTTTCTTCACACATGAATATTAATGCGGAACATAGGAAACTTTGATGTCAGTGATACAGAATAGACTTGTTAAATAAATAAAAAATACTCGGAGTCACTGTCTCTTAGTTTGAGTTGCTGGCAATAGATGTTTAAGGTTTGTACACCTAATCCTATATTTTATAGAGGTTTGTCTACTTTCTGCATTGAACAGATCACCATTTGTAATAGTGATTTGGAGGTAAGGATTTGGATTTAGTAAATGAATGTGGATGTTTGTCTACAGAATCAATTTTGGCTGCTGTAATTGCATAGAGGTATGATTTGGATACAATCTCGTTTCAAATTCACAACAGTTGGAGAAAAAGAAGGGAGAAAAAAAGCAGGAAAACAAAACAAGTCATTGATGTTTTTGATTAATTTTAGCAGAGTTACCCCCAGAGTAACATCTCCTCATATCCATCCAGTTTGCTCAGCTGACTACAAAGGAAACAGTTCATTGAAATGATTAATTCAGAGCCATCCTGAGACTGAACGTTGCTCACACTACCTTGCAACCTTCGGGTTGTTAATATATACACACAGACAACAGCACAGCGGCACTGCTGAAAACCGAAGCTTGGGGCAAATTCAGGAAGATCAGAAATTGAGAGCAAACATATATTCTTCCTCCCAACATCAATCTCTACTCCACACTGGTGAAGCTTACCTAGTTTCAAAGGGATTGATGGTTTTAAATTACAACCTTGTCTGACATTCACACTCAGTGTGTTTTGCTTTAAAGAATCCCCTATTTATCCAACCAATCTGTAATCCTCATTCCTACACACAACCTGTTCTGATGCATCACTCTGAGCTTTTGCTGCAATTTCACTTCACTTGTGTTCACCCTCCGGGTGGCTGCATCTTTCTGCTTAAAGGCTTTCCATTGAGTGACAGATTAAATTCTGCTCCTGATTTTACTTATTTTTGGCTCTAAGACTGTTTCACAAGCCGTTGGAGCAGGAAGTCATTAGCTCGACAAAGCCAAGCAAGGCTGTGTTTACCGTGCCACCCTCCCTGTTATTTCGACATAATGGTTTGGACACATATATTTGCTGCACTGGAAGTCTAATGCTGTGCCTTCATGGACAGAGCTGGCCTATACAATAACACAGAGTGCCGGTAGTCTTGATTCATTTGCAGCAGAACATCTGACTGTGCTGTTTCGTATTCTTTATCCGTGGAATTTGCCTGAAATTGTACAGTTTTCTTGATATATTCATGGAAATCCCTCGTCTCCTCCGGCAAGATTCAGTGCCAGTATGGATGAAGATGCACCATTTAAAATTACAAAGCAGATGGAGAACATCCAAAACGAGTCACAACTGACTCTTTTGTAAAATTGTGTGCCAGTTTTTGCACATGCAGCTCTGTTTGCCAAGCATCCTCACATTTTGACCTTGGTTGGAGGCCATCCTGCCACGCAGTAAAATATGTGGGGGAGCAGTTAGAGGGGAGAACGTGTTTATCAGGCATCATCCACAACTATTAGTGCTCCTGGTGCTCTGCTGGATGCCTGCTGTCAATAAAGCACTGATTGGAGGAACTGGGACACTGCCTGCAGGGACCAGGTGAGGAGGCTGCATTCATTTGCAATTCTGAGATGAAAAGACACAGCAGTGTGCAGCTTGGGTCCCTCTCTTTGTTTGCACATATCATATCCACTCTAATGAACACTGCACAGTAGTTGCCCTTTGTAACAAGGCTCAGAGGTATGCGCAAACATTGTTTACATTTTGCATAGGTCTTTGCATGGTCTGGGGAACAATCAAACACATTTTCTCTTCCTGTACCGTAAAAATGAATCCGTTTCAGCACCTACAGCAATCTGAAATCTTTAATTTATTGTGCTTTGTGCTACTCCTCATACCTAAGCACAGTTTAAATCTTGAAAACAAATAGGTGAAATCTCTGGAGTGGAAAAAGGAAATGCTACAATTTCAGTGTTGGATTTGACTCTATCTCCACTACACAGTATGCAGGTGGCCAAAGCCTCCTGCTGTGCACAGAGCTGTTCAGTGCTTAGTGTCCCTGCGAGAGGAGAGTTGCTGCCCCTCTCACTTGTGTGTGTGTGTGTGTGTGTGTGTGTGTGTGTGTGTGTGCGTGAGGGGGGTAGCCTAATGGGAAGATGAAGACTATCCTCTACAGCAGTCTAGAACATTTGAGGGATTTTCAAAGTTGCGCAACCGGCCCTACCGCCCAGCCTCTCGGTAGGAAAGAGTTGTCCTTCACCTTCCACTGTTATTATGTTGTTAGCTCTGTGAGAAGCTTCCAGGTATGGCCGGGTCATACCATGCAACAGTAATTTCCTTTTTATGTCTAACCAGGGACCTTTTTTTGCATACTATTTAGCTCTTTGTACTCAACAGTCTCTACTGTAGGCTGATATATACATGTGAATTGTTAAATTTATCCCAAAAATTAACAAAATGAAATGAAGACAAAATACTTACCATAGAGTTAAAATCTGCCTCTCGGGTCGAACTAGGATGTGGTGTGTATACATTACACATACATACACTGAACATACATACAGCATTACACTGAACATAAAAAAAAAAAAAAAAAAAAAAAAAAAAAAAAATTCATCTCTCACATCTCCCTCCACATACGCCAAATATACTATTTATATGCTTAGTGCATATAACCGATGATCCGCAGTGATTGCTCTGCCTTGTGCAAAGATTTATGGCTTCTAATCAAATCTGATTACTCTCTTGGAATGACATCTAGCCACCTGTTAGAATTTAAAAATCCCCCCACTGTTTGGCCCTTCTCTATTTTCGGCTGCCCAGTGATGGAGTCCAATGTGTGAGAGAGAGTATGCGTCTCATTTCTGTTACTTAATCGTTTTATTTTCAAGCTCAGATTGCCCATGACAAAGCAGTTGTACTGCAACAGAAATTTTTATCTCTTGGATCTCTTTTCTCATTAATGCATCTCTATTGTGAAAATGCAACTTTATGGTCCGTATTAATCAGTGGTCAAACAGATGGGAGGGTTGTCATGGGTGGATGCGGCAACAGAGATGTGTGTAGGAGGCTGATCTAGAAGCTGTAGTCACAGCTGCTCTTCCTGTGATGACATGCACTGTGTTTTAATGGGAGGGCAGGAAGAAAATATTACGCCAAGAACCAAGTTCATCTTTTTGCATCAGTAAGGTGCTGCTCGATTATTAAATTGCTCTCCTTGCAACTCCTTCCCTGCATTTCTAATCATCCTTGAAACTCCAGATCACGCTTCCAACCAGGAGATCATGTTGCGTCCTGAGAGCTGTCGCCAGCATGAGTCGAGCGCCAATTCCAGTTCTCACTCTCATTCTGCCCAGGAGCTTGTCCATGTCCCAAAGATCCCTCAAGTGAGTGTTACTAATTATTTTAGACATTGTCACTCTGCAAGAATGAAAATTGAAGCTATTCCATTCTTAAGAATACAAAGGCCTACAATCAGAAAGGAATTGAGTGAAGTTTGAAAATAAGTATGAAAACATACATCATGGCAACTTAACCAGACACTTAATACATTCTTCAGCTCAGTCACCCCACGAGTCATTGCACTGAGAAAGAAAATGTTCTCATCTTGGTGCCAGCATTTGACAGCTTGGTAGTCTTTGCTGCCGAACTCAGGAGCTATAAATTGATAGATAGCACGAATTATCTATTCATCTAATTTCTGAATTTACAAGTATAACCCACTGAGCAGTTGGAAGTCATCGGTGTGTTTGGAGTCACTTTATTCAAACCGCAGGATATTGCACTGCATCTAAATCCAGAGGAATGTTTTCCTCTGCAAAGAGGGATTTATTTACACTAATGGCCGGATGGATAGACCGTATGCATATCACTGTTGTCAGCTGGTGGAGACATCCTAACCTATAGTGGAATGAATGAATGAATGAATGAATGAATGAATGAATGAATTTTTATTTCAAACATTAAAAAAAAAAGTTTAACATTAAAAAAACTACCTTTTGTAGTTGAAACATTTTAATTCTGGAGAAACATTTCCATGTTTATTATTATCACTGTCTACACAACAAAAATAAATGCAACAAATATGAAATTATACCATTCTAATAAATATTCACAGAAGTAAAATGAAAGTCGCAGACATTTAACTCTAGACATGAAAACCTATAGATTCTAGATTGGACAATCGATCTGTGTGTTTTTCTAAAGCCTCTATTAGGATGTCTGATATTTGCAATGACATCTTTAAAAGAGTGAACTTTTTGTGTCGGTTAAGAGAGAAGAAAGATATTCACTCACATCTAATCCCCGAATCTAGGACAGCATTTCCTTTCTATCTCAACTTCACCCCACTGAAATTATTGAAAGCAAATTTAAGCTGCAGCCATTTGGAAGACCTTACAGTTATTCAAGGAGCAGAACCAATCAACATCCTGCAGTGAGGTATTGAATGGAGATAATCAGGCACTGAAAAGAAAACTGAAAATGCATAAAGTGGCAAAGTAGGGCCTCAAACACATGCCGAGATTGACAGTTGGACGCTGAGTGAGTCAGACAGGATACTAATGTCTATCCTGTCATTCGGTCTTTCCCTTTAGCAGACTCCATCTCACTGCCCATATGGGACTGAGTCTGAGTGACAAGCCACTGACATTTACAATCTCTCAGCCACAAAGTGTGGCAAGCATTACTGTATGAAAAATGCAATTGCAGTGGATGGTGTGAGTGAAAATTAGTGATATATTATGGACATACTGTACATTCATATTACCTCTTGGTCATTATTTTCTGTTGATAGTGAGTGTGTGCTGGGAGAGCCAAATATTTCTCCCCCTAGCCGTTTTTATTTGGAATATATCAAACATGAATAAATATATTTCTTAAAATATTGGTTCTGTAAGCATACCCGAGGAACTGGGATATGGTGCCTGTGGGAGAAATAAGGCTCATGAATTAGACATGAATTACAAGGCACCACTTAACACTTTTAGGATATCCGTCCATTTGGACAGAAATGTTTTACATTTTAAAGCTTTGAGATGCCCTGAAGACAGACACATAGAATATGCTGAAAAGTATAATATTCAATCTGCAGCACTACCTTAACATCCTTGAATTGTCATTGTTCTCTGTTTGACAAAATCACAAAGTCTGGCAATATTGCTAAGAGACTTTAAGGCCAGGCGAATGGCAGACTAATAAGCAGCGAATTATTCAGTGTAAGTACTTGAGGTGATGCTGTTCAGAAAGGTTATATCAGCACTGAAGGCCTTCTTTCTTCCTGAGCCCTATGTAAGCATAAAAAAAAACAAGTTCACATGGATCCATTTATGTATCACATTTCTGCATGTTCATCCTTTGCAGTGCTCATTGAAGGGCACGCAGTCAGAAGTAATTCTGTGTACTCTCAACTCTCTTTTCCAAAACCGCCCAAGCAATGCACTGACTGTGCATGGAACCTTCCCATACCACATGGCACAAATTAATCTACACCATCTGTCCACCCACAATAGACCCCATACAGCACAAGGGCACATGCATTTATTTCACTTCCTTTCTGCGGGGCCAAATATACAGAGACATATAATTTAGAGCTGTCGTCTTCCTATATCTGCAGGTTTTCTGGCTAAACGGTACAGCATTTCAATGAGAGGTCAACTATTGCTATTTATGCCTTATCGGGAAGAAAAGGCTGGTTTTCCAAAGACATGACAAATGAGACCTAAACTCTACACTGTAATGAATAAATAATTCACAAATCTCCCACTGATGTATGTGGCAGGTATATACTGTATATATTTATCTGCTCTACCGTGCTGGTTGTGAGGCAACACTTGCTGCTATTTTTTATAACTAGGAATTAAAAGGAAATTGTTTGTAGCAATTTTTCAGGAAATAACAGACGGCAGCTATGTAGAAAAACACAGCTGAAGGGCCTCTGTTGAGGTTCAGTGTGTAACCTCCATCATCAGAATGTCCAGGTAGCTACAGACAAATGAGAGGGGAAGGTGCAATGCGGCACAGTGTATTTGTTGGAGAGGTGTCACCGTAACGTACTGTCAATATCAATCACCACTGTCCTTTAACCCACACCACTATCATTACATCAGTAACAAACACGCTTTGGACCTATCCACAACTCCAATGCAGCAGCATGGTTTAATTACTTCAGGTTTGTGACACATCTCACAACAGAGAAATAAATAAATCATGCATTCATTCAATTTCTATATTATCCAGACCTGGTTTCACAACAGAACTCACACAGATTTACAATATAATATATAGAAACTAACTGGAAATTATAAATATATGTCAGATATACTGGGGGAACAGCTCTGTTAATCCAGCCACATTACAGAGTGTCACTCAGCACAGGGCCCAGATTATTTTCAGCAATGGGCAATCCTTAGGCTGATATATAATTGACCTGGTTCTGTGCTTGTTGGTGGATTGTTATAGACATATACATAGAATTCATTCAAGTGCCTTTATTTTATTTTTTTATTGTCATCACTTTTATCGCATATGACTTAATAGGAGTTTTTCACAATTTCATTACCAGAAATACTTTGATACGCTGACAAACTTACACTCAACAACATCGCCAGGATTTTACATTTTGTGGCATCTAGTGGATTTTGCTGGAAATCTGCAACCTTTTTTTTTTTTTTTTTTTTTTTTTTACCACACTAGACAGAACAATGGCTGCTGTTGGAATAAAGTCTTGAAAAAATACAATATCATTAGCACAAAATAGGAGCTGCAATTAAATACTTAAGTATCATTAGAAATGAAACCGTGATGTTTAAAGTAAACAGGAGCAGCTTCAATGTTGGCATGTAGGAGAATGTCCTCTGGCTTCAAGCACAATGCATTGCGCTTTAATTTATAGATTGATTTCCATTCTTACAAAAATACTCCACTTATTGTAGAACCAGACTACACTTCTGCAACAAAGTGTCGCATTCTCTGTGATTGCACCTAAAAAGGCTCAGTCTGCATACAAAACCAGTGAATCGTTGCTGCAGACACGTTTAAACATGGTTTTCAATCAACCAGTACCTTTTTATCTGTCAGAAGACAAGATAGAACCTTTTGTGTTTTCATGTATTGTGTTGACTTAATGGGAATGTTTCAAGTTTCAGACAAACAATGAGAACCGAAATCATTGTTAAAGAAATATGTCACCATTGGAAAGATGTCTTGTCATAAAACTAGGCTGTCTATGCTGCAGTGAGAAGCAAATATTTCTGTAATTGGTGGTACATTACTAAGAAAAACAGAGAAAGGGAGAGTAGTACAACCTGGGCACAGGCAAAAATGGAGAGAAATTTAACATTGTTCATTTGCATATAGATATACCCACATTGTAGTGACACGAAACTGGTTGAAGAAAGGTAAAGTTTTCCTTTAATTGTATGTAATGGCAGGTTCCTGACACCTCTGACCTATGTTTTGTGTCCAGCTTGTGAGCGATATAGAGTGTATTTGTAGGAGGCCCTGTCACCATCATGTCCCTCAAGGGCCGGCAACTGCAACAAATCTCAAAGTGGCTGCCACAAATCAAGCAGTCTGGTTGACGGATGGCCTCTGCCATGATGTATGGTTTCTGCTTTCTTCCCATAGGCCTTCATGGGTTGTGTTTGGTCAAGTGACCTCTGCTTCCTGTGCATCCCATCGTGTCCCTGGAGCCCTGATGTGCTGTCTAGGTGAAAATATAGCCCATAGAACTGTAGGGCAGACGCTGAGTGATGGGCCTCATTGTCCGTGGGACGGAAATCAGATTCTCCTAGGTTGGTTCCAGCAGCCTTTGTGCTAAGGCACACTCTGCAGTAGAGCTGACATCCATTGTCTTCACATTATTTCATTGAACAGCAGAATTCAGTGTGATGCAATGCAGAATTAGTGTTGTGCAGAATTTAGCCATTCTTGTATTTACAGCATAATGAGATGAAAGAGGAAATAAAACAGAATTTTAAGCATTAACAGTAACATATTCAGTAAATATGCTTCATTAGACATTTTAATTTAATATTTGAGAATAATTCATTCCTGCCTAATGACTGACAGTGATTAGTGTCTAGGATGTATTTATTTATTTATCTATCTATCTATCTATCTATCTATCTATCTATCTATCTATCTATCTATCTATCTATCTATCTATCTATCTATCTATCTATCTATTTATCTATCTATCTATCTATCTATCTATCTATCTATTAGTCTAATTAAGTCTACTAAGTGTTAGTAATTAAGTCTATTTGGTGCTTTGAATTCACATTTTAAAGTTTGGTGTAGGTTTCCAAAGAATGAAGCCTTAGCTTGATGCTCCTAGAATTTCTCTCATCCCGGTCCACATCAAAAAATTCAAAAACAAAAATTCCACAGTCCGCTCTCTGTAGTTTAAGTGTTTATTAGATCATAAATACGACAAAAAATTGTTACAGAGCTTCGATTTCCAAAAGAATGCCTACAAGCTGAGAGAAATTGAGAGAGATAAGGAGAGATAAAGAGGTCATAAAGAGGTCAGAAAACCATGTGGCTCCACTCTCTCCACTCGTCTGACTGAACCTTGGTTCACCCAAAAACTCTCCCACATGATTACGGTGGCAATAAAGGGTAATTAAGGTATATTACAACATATAAGTCTTTACAACATATAAATGTATTTCTAACCATTTTACAGGATATACAAAATGTTTTATATGCAAACAATACAAAAAAATGAACATGAACATAAATTATTTGCCTTAAGTAGTCAAACATCATTTAACTGCATCTAGGCTCCTACATTTGGGATTTATATTTCCACAACAGGTTCCTACCGCAACCCCACAAAGAGTAACAGAACAGATAATGGATGGATGGATTAATATTTCTAGCTGTAAGACAGATACAAGTTTTTCTGCTGAAGGATTGATGTTCAGGTCTGTTCGAGGACAAATCCTTAAATCCGGAGACATTGGGTTTACAGTCCATTTTGAAACCTTTTTATCTTGTTCAAACTTTCAGTCAGTCGGATGTGAAATAGTGGAGTGATATTCTTCATGGAATTCCTCAGTATGTCATCTATTAAAGCTATGATTCTTATCTTTATTGGCATGCACTGAGGGCACCACACCACTAAATAATAGGTCACTGAACTTCCATAACAGAGAGAACTGCTAGGTGCTGACACAACACATTCCCCCCCCTGCTATAGCTACTCTAGTAAATACACACAATGAGAAATTTGATTTGTCAGGTCATTCAAGTCCCCTCCTGAGGACCATCACCTTTGTGATGGATTTTTAAAATTGTTTTTTACTAAAAAATAAACAGTTCACCCAAATGCTCCAAATATTTAGCAGATTTGACTATTTCTCTTGCAAATAAATAAAAAACTGAAAATCTCACCCACTAATCAAAAAGCATATAATTGATTATGATCTCATCCTTGACTCGTGACCATTTTGAAGCCCTACACTTTCACTGCACGTAAAGAGAGGGGGTAAATTGCTAAGTGCACACATTCTTGAAGGACTAAACACAACATCTGGAAAGAGTTTTGAATCATGATTATTGATTTCATCAGATGTTTTGTGTCACATTGCAGTGGTGGAGCAATGGAAGCCATGTAGAAGAAAAAGAGAAGTAGTTTAATGGTGAAGGTGCTGCTGCTCCTTTTGCTCCACTGCTCAAGTATATTTCATTGGCATTAGCCTCATCTCACTTTGCCCAACAGAGCTGGTGGCACTGCTGGAGGATAAAGTCACAACTCCTCCAGAGTATTCATGAATGTTCACTGCTGCTCCCTTGGCAACAGTGAAGGGAAGGACCAAGCCATTTAACGCATGCTGCTCTTAATACTGAGGTGGTACCCTCTGAAAAAAAAGGAAAGAAAAAAAAAAGCACAATTATGGAGCTGGTTCAATTTTAAATTCTAAAGATATAATAATTTTAATCCATTAGCCAATCCTATGATTCTTTAATGGTCCGGCTGTTTTTCTGTTGTCCAGTCAAACCACAAAGAAAAGCTTTGCCATCTGACATTTGTGGTTTCCACAATTCCACCTGATTCTCTACATGATTAATAGAATTCTTTTTCATTTTTGGTCATTAGTAGGTGCACAGTTTAGCTGATATTGCTGATTAATGTAAATTCCTCTATTATTAAGGTGACCTTTCCTGTTTTTGATTGACATCCCATGAGCTGCATGCAAAGGTTGCCATATTTGTTGCCGTTTTTAAATCTGTAGGTTTTAAACCTAACAAACCAAATGTTCCCTAACAAAGAAACTGAACCTGCAAATTTCAAAGTCAAGCATGCATATAAACAGAGTGACATTATTATCTGCAAATAATTGCTAAAATTGTCATGATTTATTGTGCCATGATGATGTTCTCCTTCACGACTGTCGTCACTACTCATTTACTCGCTCCACCAAAGTAACACATGAAGGTTAGACGTTTAGTTTACTTGTCATTAGGAGAACCCCTCAGCCTGTGAAGACTTTACCATCTCTTAGGGCTCTGGAGGGAGAACGCTAGATTTCTTCAAAAAGAACCCTGATTCCCTGTTTCCATTTTAGCCTTTCCTTTTCAGCCACACTAAAAATACAGTTATAGGGATTATCATTAACATTCATGATACAGAGGATGGACCCCCTGATGGTGGTGAACCCCTGACGTCCTGTAGTGCTACCAGCTTGTCGGAGTTTTCACATATCCTGTGAAATATCTTAATCATCTGTTAGATGTATACTTTCACAGAATTCCACAGATCCCAGAAGATGTATCCTGGCAAGTGTGGCGATCCCACGACTTTCCCTCTAGTTGCCCACCAACAGCAGGTATATGTTTGCGGTTTTGGCTAAAGCTGCAACATCTATCAGATGAATTGCAATGAAATTTGGAATAGAGTTCATGTCTCACTTAGGATGATCTGTTATTAGTTTGATCCCCTCAGTTTTTATCTAGGGTCGTAATGAAGTCAAATTTGTATATATATATAAATATAATACCTACAAAATAAAGCTTTATCCAATCATCCATGTTAATTTGATTTATTTGAATTTAACATGCTAAACCAAGATGTGTTTGCATTTACCTCAAAGCACTGTTGTGCCAGTGTATAGCCTCACTAGTTTGGCTGTGGACTCCTAGTCTTGTTAATTTGTCTCTTGTGAGTCGCAAAAGTTTGTTAAAATGCAATGCTAAATTGCTTTACTTGACCCTTCACTTCCTTGCTTGCTTACCTTATAATTTTCCAATGTGGGTCCTTGGTAGCTGCATAATAGCAGTACTTTTTGTAAATCCAGCAGCAGTTAAACCAATTTTTTCCCCCCCTCACAGTTCATGTAACATTCCCTTTGCAATTCTTCAATAATTCTGTCTTCCTCCACACACACTCGCTGCTAAAAGTTTCATATTTATACAAATGAACCTGACTGAGAGACGACCTCCTGCCTCTTTTCTGGGTAATAAGAGAAGCCTGATGTAAAACATGATTTAGTAATGATTTTATTTTAACTTCACCAACTGAACCCTGCAGTGTGAGTTGAGTGTCAGGGTTATACAGATGAGAGCAATTGAGAAAAAGAAGCTGAGAACCGATGAAGTTTATGACCTTCTCGCCTTCCAGCCCATTATTCTAATCTCCAAAACAGTTAAGATGCTCCTGTTGGATGAAAACTAGAGAAGTTATGTTATTCTAAAAATTGGGCTGGTGACGGAACACATTTTGCTTGACATCAAACTTCAATTAAAAAAAAAAAAAATTATATGGAAAAACTGTTCATTTTCAAGAAAAGCTGGCCTCAGCATATGTTTGCTTTGTTCATAGCAGAAAAGAGGGTGAAAGGTCTCACACACACCAATGAGTCACACACATACACCTGCCCACACACAAAGCCAGTGTGATTTGTGTATAAAGTGGAAGGCATCCTGCTGCTCCTCCAAAATTACATCCTGGCAGGTATAAAAATGTGCTCGGTGAGAACTCTCCACACAGGCTGTACACCTGCTTGGCTATTTTACAGGTACTATTCACGCTTGCAAAGATGGTAGCTTCCACCGAGGATGTCTCCACAGTCTCAAACCAATGATCTCAGTGTCTGCCAGCGTGATTCAAAAGCTAACTGAATCAGCCGTACAATTGTATTTCTACCAGACAGGTGAGCTTCATTAACTTAGTAAAATTTGGCTGCGACATATATTGAGTTTGGACATTCCAGAGACTCTGGAAGAGTAGAGATATTTCTATAACATCTATTAGAACGCAAATAGCTGCTGCATCAAATTTACAGGTATGTGCCAGGTTTTCCTCTCACCGGCATTGGTTCATGGGCATGTATAACAGAACTGACCAGACAAATTCATTTTATGCTAAATGGAGGCAATAGCCCAGAGGTTTTAGACAGAAGATAATAAATTTGAATCCCTGGACTGGCTGGGATCACTCAAACCATGTCTTCATCCCTCAGCAAATACCAGTCCAGGTGCCATCAAACAACCCTGCAACCCCCCGACTGCATCAGCTTCAACAGAACAAAATACAAACCATGGATTATGTTTGAATGAATGTTCATTACTATAAAGATATATTAATTTATGTATATCAAATAAACATAAATTAAATATAAATTGATTAATTGTCTCTGTTTTTTTGTTTTTTTTTGCAATGCATTGTTTAGCATATACCTAAGAATAACTTCTTAATATAACTTGTCATTTTGTCAACAAGTAAAACGGTGCCAGGAACTGAAAAAAAACACCTATAAAAATAAAAACTATGGGCTCCTCAGGGCTAATAACTCAAAATATTGAAAACCACTGAAAATACTAATACTTCAATGTTTATAAGATGTATTTAAAAATGTTTGTGGTTTACACACATAAATGAGAAAGGTAATATAGGTAGGTAATATAAAGAGGAAGGGCACTCAGGAGAGTGCATACCAAGGCCCAGCAGTCTATTTTAATTAAATTAAACCCTAATCCAAACTCCAACAAGACATGTGCCAGCAAAATGGCTGCCCTCAGGGTTCTGTTAAAGTAAGTAAAATCACCACTTTATTCAGCTCTACTCCAAATTTCAGTGGCTCTGTTTTTTGGCTCACACCCCATTGTTCCTCCACGTTTAATGGGAATCTGTGTAGTTTATGCATAATTATTAAAAATGCTGAAAAAAGCAGGTGGAAGTGACAGAAATTCATGGATTCACTCCACATTTTCATGATTTCTTCTCAAGCACATACCCCACCCTTCCCAGTTTCATTTTATTTCAGTAGTTTATGCATAATTGAGAAAAATAATTGAGAAAAAGGTCCAAACAGCCCTGTCTTAGAATGTTCAAAAAAAGGAGAAAAATTGCTGCCTCTGCCTCTTTTTCCAGACCCAGTACAAATTACAATGGGTTCTTCCCTGTCATGCACCCAACCCTCCCTCCAAGTTTGATGAAAATCCATTGGGTAGTTTTTGTGTCATCCTGCAAACAGACAGACATTATGACACCTTGGTGTAGCTAATAAAACATTCTCAGTATATTCACCCATGACTAAATGAACTCCAGAGTGCTTTAATTAAAAATCTATAAGTGATTACAAATTAAAGTGCTATTGGTGATAAGTTTCAAACACAGATACAAATTCAAAGCGGGAATGTGCTCTGTTTGCCAAATGGCATATTTTTGTGATCACTTGTCTTAATTACCACTGCACAATTCACACAGTTTATTTTTGGACTGGTTCAAATGGTGCTATCTACTGAATATTAATGGTGTTCAGGTTGTGCACAGGTCAATGAGCATCCTTTCTGATGAATAACTGAGGTACAATGTTTAATACATGTTCTCTGCTCTGGGCTTTGCCATTGCCTCAGGTGTCCATGTTGGAAGGAACCATCAGGGAGCATTTTCCCTGAATGTCTAAAATCCAACAATGTGGTTTCCAATAGAATAACTACAACCAGGAAATACTCGTCAGACCGTGGGCACGATTGGTCAAGTTTTCAGCTGCTTTCATCTCTCTCTCTCTCTCTCTCTCTCTCTCTCTCTCTCTCTCTCTCTCTCTCTCTCTATCTATCTATCAATCTATCTATCTATCTATCTATCTAATCCAATCCAATCCAATCCACTTTATTTATAGAGCACATTTAAAAACAACTGAGGTTGACCAAAGTGCTGTACAATCAAATAAGATAAATAAAACACAATTTATAAAACATCACACACAATTTATAAAACAAGTAAAAAAACACATAAGAACACATCTTAAAAAAACAGGAACACAACTAAAAAAACTACAGCTAAGAAAATAATAAAAGATAAACAGACAGCAACCACATAACTCTCAAACTGATTTAAAAACAGGATTTAAAAACAGGCAGAGTTGGGGCCGTCCTAACATCGAGAGGTAGTTCATTCCACAACTTAGGTGCTGCAGCTGAGAACGCTCGGTCGCCCCTGGTCTTAAGCATAGCTTTTGGGACGACGAGAAGAACCTGTTCAGCGGACCTTAAAGACCTCGAGAGGGCCGTAGGGATGCAGAAGGTCAGAAATGTACGGAGGTGCTGATCCATTTAAAGATTTAAAAGCAAACATTAAAATCTTAAAATGAATTCTGGACTGTACAGGGAGCCAGTGGAGGGAGGCAAGGATGGGGATGATGTGCTCACGTTTACGTGTACCAGTTAAAAGTCAAGCTGCAGCATTTTGGACCAGCTGTAGTCGAGAGAGGGAGGCCTGGCTGACACCAATATAAAGTGCATTGCAGTAGTACAAGCGGGTAGAGATAAAAGCATGTATAAGACATTCAAAATCATAAAATATTAACATTATCTATCTATCTATCTATCTATCTATCCACATAAAGATATAGACATATACAATAACATTCTCTCTTTTCCCACTATCCTGGACATATTATAAATTTCTAACCGCTCTGAGGGTACTCTAAACCAGCACATTCCTCCCATCATAGCACTCTATGACAGTCTCATCTCCAGACACTGTTTTGTAAAAGAGATGGTGACTTGAGAGGCGCACGCTGGTAAAATAATGGAGGGAATATATGAGAGTAGCCAGAGGCTCTAGATTGTTAGCTCGCTGAGTGAAGCTGCTTTTCTGTACTAGTTTGCAGACCCCTGGGCAGCCAGTCCATGTAAACAGAATATTTATTTAACCGTCTTCTTGGCATGAGGAACTGTTCCAACTGAAGAAAAATGCTGCACATGGATTTATTTTTACTCTCTCCACTTGCAGAGCCAGGTTTACAATAGTGTGCAAACCTTTTCCTGCTTATTGATTAGTCGTATATTGATTTAAGGGAGAATGTCATTGGAAGATGCTGTTGTTAGTTATTGATAGTGAGATTTTTCTTTCAGTGATTCAACTTGAATAAGCAATTTGAAATGTGTGCATTCTCAATGATGGAAAATTGCAACAAAAAAAAATCTATTGTGTGAGTGGTTGTGTTAGTGCTATCTTGTGATGTCACATGTATTGCCCCATGTTGTGATTGCTCCCACTGAGCTGTAATAACACACCTCACTGCTGTCTGAAATATTCATGGCTAGGTAAGCCCATCACTCCGATTCAGTCACATGGATTCCTTATTGTCACCCTCTCCGCTCCAGCTCCCAGGTCACTACAGTATATTCCACCTGCTGCATTCCATTCGCCTTGCAGCTTCTGGCTGCACCTTGCACAAACAGTGTTTAGGCTCTATCTCAAATTGCCACTGTAACACTATTTATTGTTTTTTTTTCCTCCATTGGATCATTCTCTCCAACGCTTTTCATTGGTATAGACATGGTTATGTTAATATTAAATATTGGACATCCTTTTTATAGTTTGACTTACTATTGTTTACCTATCAGTTATATATTCAGTAAAAGTCTAATGTGTAGGATTTCGGTTAATATAGGGCCAGACACTTTTATAATTATTTTTCATTTTTCATTAGTCTATAATCCCCTGAAACTAAGAACTGTTGTATTTTTGCTACCTTGGAATCAGGCTTTTGCTGTACATCTACAGAGAAAGTGGGTTCTCTTCCACCAACTAGTGTCACAGTTCATGAAATAGTCTCGAAATTAATCAAAAGGGCCGGAAAAATTTGAGATTCGTGTCCACAAATGTGAATCCTATAAATTGTATTTTTTGACTATTTCACAAAGTGTCATCATTCTATGTTCCACAGGGTCTACCATGCTGCACCACCATATTTCTACAGTAGCTCAGAATCCATAATTGACAAAAGCTACATCCCTGATTTTCTTTTGACCTTCCAATAAACCTTTGAACTTCCAATAAACCAGCAGCAGATGATCAAAATATTATTGAAGGCAAATAGTAATATGGCTTGGTCTTAGCCCATTAAGAGCTTTGTATGTAGTGGAGGACCTTGAAGTCAATTCTAGATATACAGTTGTAACAGGAAGCCAGTGCAAGGCAGCTAAAACTGGGCTAATGTGCTCTCTCCTCTTGGTTCTGGTTAATAGTTGATCTTCAATCAGTTTTTAATAACCTGAAGTATCCATTTAAAAAAAATTGCTCCAGCATCATTTGGTTCAACAGAGATATACACATGCATGTCATCTGCATAACTATAGAAACATACATTGTACTTACATATGAATGGCTTCATAGTTGGTGTTGTAGATGTATGTTGTTGACTAATTTTTATGTCACTCTCACTGAATCATTTTCCTCATATTGGCTATAGTCAACATGTGTATGTTCATACAAATCGTTGTGATTGGATAATCCTTATTTTGAGGTATTCACATGGCTACCTTTTTGTGATTTGTCTGTGTGTCTGATGATGGAATAGATCCATGTGTTTAAATGTGTTTTCAAGCACACAGTCGTACTCAAGGTTCATCAATAATAGCTGAAAGCTCAGTGGCAACATATAACATAGTCTTTAACTTTTTACTTTACTTTCATAAACAATGCCTTTAAAAAAAATCTATTTTATTTTTCAGCAAAGATTAACTTGCTGTAAGTTATTCTGACTGGATAAAACCCATTATTAGGTTTCATTGAAATACTACTACTCTCTCTGAACAATCACCTTACAATAATAAATAACTTATGTGAGACAGCATTTGAATTGAATTTTGGGTCATCCATGGTGGGGCTATTTTATGTAACTCAATGGTAGAGAGAGTCAGTGATTTGATCCTTGGCATCTCTCACAGAGCCAGGATTACTAATATAAAACGGTGAAACGAAGAGTGAATATTTGAGACATAACGATTATTATTAACGACATTATTTTGTTTTGCTTATTTGAGAGCAGGTAAAGGCGAGTATCGATAAAGTTCTTCATCAACAAATTCTTTGCCAAAGTCCAGTATAGGGTCACGGTTACATAAGCTTCAGCCCTTCCAGCAGAAGTGCGGCCAGACAAGAGCAGAGCGGGTTGCTCGAAAGCAGCGTCCCGTGGCCAAAAGGCAATGATAATCTTTCCACAGGCCATTTTACGAAGTCAAAGTCAACCTGCATCAAGTGATGAGCTCAGCCAGGTACCATCAGATAGAGCCAGGCAGAACTCAGAATAGAAGAGCAGCCTGTTTTTTTTTTGGGTTTTGGTTTTTTCTAGGGATGATTTATAGAGCCCTACATTTTTGTAACACCATCAAGATTCATACACAATCACACCATGTAGCTCCTAACAGCAATCACACTCTCTACTTCTCTGCTGAAGGGGCTGGGCGTGGAGTTGTTTGCTCAAGGGTACATAGATATTGACTGTTGTGGGTGGAGTGTGGGTTCAAACCTAGACCAATATGCCTCCTATGAATATTGCAGAGGGCTGTATCATTCCCAGACAATAATCACTTACAAGTGATGTGTGTAATGTCATATATTCAGCAATGACACACAGACCTCTGAGGAAATCAACAAGGCAGAACTAAAAATAAATCAATCACTGGAAATGTCATGGCTGTAAGTCAGATTTGTGGGCTCATGTGGCTACTGTATCTTTGAACATATTGTTAATATTATTTATACAGACAGCATTTTATGCAGGATTAAAGCAGACACTGAAAAAGAAAAATAATGTTTATTTATTTTATTATACTACCTTCAGGGTGAATGGATCACAAAACGAGTGTATGAAAGACATCAGACAAAATGTGATAGTTTCTTTGTGAGTCTGGTGCTTATGAAATTGAATCTCCTGTGTTGACATGTGCTCTTTGCAGCTGTTCTCCACTGTGACGGACAAAAGTGTGATCTTATTTCAATTAAAGACAAATCTTTGTTTCGATATTCCATCAGCCAAATATTTGCTCATTTATTTTTTTGTTGTCTAAGCTTTTTATTTAAAAAAAATATGTTCGATTCCATTTGGAACAAAGGCTTTAAAAAAAGAAATAAGAGGATGTTTACTCAGTTGTGTTGTGAATCTGACCATCGTGTCACGGTCTTGAGCACGGTACAAGGAAGTAGCCCAATAACACGGAAGCCGACTGAGCAGTGCTTTTTCTTTTGAATAAAAAGGAGAAGAAAGAACCCAAACACATAAAAAACAAGTCAAGATCATGCTTCTGTTGACTGTTACATGCAGACTCACACAAGGAGACCATTAAGAAGCAAAGTCCTCACACAGTGAAGGAACATTAAAAGAAATAGTGAGGCATGAAACATAAACACAGCTGGCAATGCCAAGTGCACAACACCACCACACAGGCTGAGATGGTTTCTGCTGAGAGTGAACTTAGCAGAGATGTCAGATTGTGAAATATATAGTATTTTTCAATGATGAAACTGAATATACTTATTTAAAGCTGCGATGGTCACTTACCCTGGGATATTGCTGTAAAGCTAGTCCTTGATGTAGCAGACAGTTCAAATGCAGCAGGACTGACAAAGGTGAGAGATAAGCATCTGCAGAAAGACACAATCTGAAATACAGAAATAACCTAGAGGCGATGTGGCAAACTCAAACGGGTTCAGCGTGGGTTATTTAATTTTTGGCTATCATTGGGCAGTAATTTTTTAAAAGAGTCACTAAAGCTTCGGTGTCCTTTTATGACACTGAAATACTGTAGTTGATGTATAATCAGCCCTGTGTAAGCACAAACATGGCAACAGTATCGTAGAAAGGCCTTTTATCAGGGCTACGGGCAAGAGATTGAAGAAATTGAAAAGCAATTAAATGGTGTGTACGAGCCACACAAAAGACTACAGCGAACTCTACAGTACAAAGATCTTTAATTATCTGAACAGTACTTTGGTGAAGTGAAGCCATCAAGACAAAAAGGCTGTCAAGCACCAATCGACCTTACAGATGGGTTCTCTTTTTTTAAAAATCAGTCATGTGTCAAAGGGATTGCCATAAATAATGCCTAACATAATATGTCACTTACACTGCAGCACTTTTTAAAGTGGTTTATTAATATGGTAGCTCCAGGAAGATGAAAAAAATGACTGTACATCCTCCCCGACATTTGGCATTTCAGAAACACTTTAAAGAGGACTTCTATTAACTCTGCGTAGCCCCGATCATGTCCTCCGGCATTGTGCACTCCTGAGCTTCTACTACAAGACATATGGAAGACTGAGCCATCGGAAAATGTGTGTTAATGTTAATATTTCAGTCAACTGCCTTTCACACCACAGATAACTATTAAACATCTTTGAATGGTTCTTCATACAAGCTCTTTTGCCAAACTTTCACTTTCACAAGAGAAGGGATTTTGTCAAGTTACATTTTTTATACTTTATGTGAACGAAATGTCTTAAATAAATACTATAATAATGCATACAATACATACATAAATATTACATTATAGTAATGATATCAGAATGGGTTTACAGTGTCACAAATTTAAAATTATTATAAATCTTGGTACAAGGCAACAAATGTTGAAGTAGAGTACAACAATGGTGATGAACTGAGTAGCTTATACATGGAAAATTTCCTTTACATATAGACAATGTTAAGTCACGCAGTCACTTCAATGATATGCATGTGTGTGTGTGAGAGAGAGAGAGCACAATACAGAGAAAAGAAGTACATTTTAGCTTGAAGGAACAATATAAATGTGGCAATAAAGGGAAATTGCCTTTTGAGCCTTTTCATTAAAAATGACTCTCCATGAACAATATGCTTCTTAATTTTAATTGAAGATTGGGCTTTAATAGAAAGATTACGTCTGAATAAAATTTAATGGTGACTAGAAAAGACGACAGAGACCAAAAAAAAAAAAAATCAAAAAACCTACTGTCGAAATCGCCCACT
This sequence comes from Chaunax sp. Z400, assembly GCA_037577475.1. Classification (NCBI taxonomy): domain Eukaryota; kingdom Metazoa; phylum Chordata; class Actinopteri; order Lophiiformes; family Chaunacidae; genus Chaunax; species Chaunax sp. Z400. The sequence goes on along the minus strand of CM075201.1, from coordinate 8,515,123 downwards.
TCCTCTCATTAGGGCAATTACCAATACTTTTTGAAGAGAACAGCATAACTTTCCTGTCATGTCAGTTTTCAGTTTGAGTCTGAGGGCTGAACAGCGACTGCCGACTGGAGACCCTGCTCTCTCAAAGCAGACAGCTGCCTTTATGGCGAAGAGTGGAAAAACAGCCATTGAATTGAAGAATGTCTGGTGAGCAGCAAGGAAAGATGAAAGCTGAAGCTAAAGTGGCAAGACTTGCATTTCTGGGACTTTGGCCCTGCATGGTTTAACAGCATTTGACTGGACAACTGTGTGCTCTGAGGAGTCTGTGTGTGAAAGGAAGGTGTGTGTGTGTATGTGTCGGCTGGGCAGGTCTGTTTGTGTTTTGCAGACTCCCACCTTTGTCTGTGCACTTAATTTCTCATTAGGGGCTTGTGTGACATAATGCAACAACCTGTGACCAGCTAGCCATGGTACATGCCCAATGAGAGCAGGAGGGGGAGATATCGAGGACTAAGAGTGGGGCTGTTTGTGTGACTTGTTGTCACTTGTCAGGTACCATGGCCACTAGCCTTGAGATACTTGGCTGTTGTCTGAGAGTGCTTTATCATCTTGATAAATGCAGCCTTGGAGCAGTGCACTATCAGCATGCTCAGGGGCATGAGACACACTCTGACTAATGAAAAGAGAAGGTCAAGGAGAAGGAGGGGTGCACAGCGAGGTGGAGAGTAGAAATGATGAACAGAGATGTGGATGTAAAAGTATGGGACAGCATGTCACACACTCCATGAAAGGTTTATATGTGTGTGTGTCTGTGAGAGAGAGTGAATGCTAATTTTCTGTGTGCTCCTGCCATAGCATATTTGTGTTGCTGTGTTAAGAAGTGGTTGAGTGTTTTGTGGTGTATAAACCCTTCTTACTGAGAAATCTATTATCCTCACGGACAGAAATCTCAATCTGAACATACGCCCCTGCAAAGGCGCACAGGATACTGTTATCAGGGCAATATAGTTTCTCACTGCAGCAATAATTTCTTTCTTCACCCTCTCAAATAACTCATTGCTCCTTATCTTTGGCACTGTGGTCCTAATTACATTTGACAAGAGGAATTACATTTGTTTACTTTGTATCTGTATTACTGACATATTCCCTCTATCTTGAATGTTATTACAGCAGGTGTGGAGAATTTTTCGGCCCAGTGTTAATTTCAGAGTCATCAAAGTGACAGCAGTGAGCTTGGGAATCCTTTCGGACTCATTACCATAGTCTGCTGAATGTATTGGCAGGGTCCCGCATGACTGGGCAGACACTGCTCCAGCCTCACCGTCAGATAGAAGCAATGATCAGGGGGTTAACAGATGCTGCTCAGCGTTTTGGGTCACATCCACTCTATTCCCACTGATGGGACTCAGACTGAGCGGCACAACAATCCACACTTCTCACACACAGTTTGCTGTGGAAATACATGAAAATGAGCAGCTAAGAGAAACGTTTCATCCAACAGGCTCTCCCAAAGCTCCTGCACTCAAAAGTTACACTTCCATGAAGCAGTTTGTGAAATTCTTAAGTGGAGGTTAAAGATCAGGTAGAGCTTGTCCCCCGTTTTCCCTTCTCTCCAGCAGAGAATGGATTTTCTGAAAGCTTTGAAAAACTGTCTACTGTGCAGCTGACTTGCTCAGAGGGAGCTCTTTTTCAATACATGGTAATGAGGAATGTGCAATTAACTGGGCTCTACCAAGAGGAAGTACAGTACACAACAAAGGGGGAGGGGGAGAAGAAGGAAGACAGCGTAATACTGCAAACTACACAGAACTATTTATGCGACACAGGCATGGATGAAATAAGAGGGAACTTGATATCTATATGGAAATTGGGTCATTGCTGTAGCAAGGACAAGGGTACCACAATGGATAAAAACATAAATTAAAGATACCACAAAAATACATATGTGGCTCTTCATAGTGGCAGCTAGATTCACATCAGCAATAATGGAAACAATATTTCCTGCAACATTAGAGATATTTCCTGTTGAGGAATCATCATGTGGGTGTCCTGTAGGTAACGCATATGAAGCATAGTGTGAATAAGTTACAGCAAGATCTTAACCTGAAAAATAAATTAAAACTTGTGACTGTTCAATGATTTGGAAAACTATTAAAGGACTTTTTATTATTTGTATATGACATTGTTTTTCACATGCAATAATGTTATGATTCCATTAATTTAGTTAGTTTGTTACCTCCGCCAAGGGAGGAAGTTATGTTTTTGCCTGCATTGGTTTGTTGGTTTTTTAAAAAAAAAAAGGTAATGGACGGATTTTGAGGAAATTTTCAAGAGATGTCGGAAGTGGCCCAAGGAACAATTGATTAGATTTTGGTGGTGATCCGGAAAACCTCCATTACTGTACAAGTGTTTTTGTCAAATAACTTTCAAACTTATAATGATATATACATATTTCCAAGTGCTTCCAAGGATTCGGGTTCAGGGTCAAAGAATCATATTATGATGGTTAAATTATCATAGAAGTACTGCTTTTGGGTGTAACGGAAATATGGCGAAACTGAGCTGCCTTGGCGGAGGTCTGCGCTCTCCGAGTGCTTTCTAGTTTTGTTTGTTTTTACCTATTAAAAAACACAAATCTCAGAATTAGCATGTCATAGCTCTGAAATTTAGGAATTTGCTAACAATCCTAAAATAGCATCATCATCCTCTCACCAATGTTGTCTATTAAAAATGTCAAAATGTGAATGGGGACAAATGTTTTAATCTTGATATGTCAGTTCCAGTGGAAGTATGAAGTATAAGGGTGAGTAAAATGAGTAAACCCTATAGCAGCGTTGTATTAGCCTGCTTCTAATCATCAGGAATATGGATTACATGCTGTGCACTCTCAGTCTGTTTATCCTGTTCCATCTGTTTGCACATTCTGAGGTGAAGTTTTACAGTTTGTGATAAAATTAAATCAAATTTTAATTACAAACAATAGTTATGTCGTGTCAACAACTAAATCAATGAAGCAACTAAAATCAGTAAGAGAGAAAGATTATGTAATATAAAAGATTAGCATATCTGTTCCATGGTCAATGCAATTCAAAAGATTTTCCCTGTATTGTTTGTAAAATAAAGCCTTGTGCTACATGAAATGAGAAATCCAACATCAGTGTATATGTGAAAGCACATGGCATCAAACATTTACGCTTTTTAAGAGTAATCTGTTTCATTAAATTATTTTTTGGTGTAGAGATTGGAAAAAAATAGAAAATACAGAGTATAATAATCATAAAAAGAAACTCTTGGAGGAAACCAATAATGACAATCTTGCACAGACAAAATGCACAATAAAACCAACTCCTCCATTCTGTTTGATCAGACTTCTTTAACATATGATATTCACCATATTTAAATAATGAATGCTTTTGAGTCTCATAAAAAGCTGTCACTAATTGTACTGATAACTATTTTCATTCTGGACCGCTCATATTATCTCTCGCTTTCAAACTTTTAATCTCTCACATTCCCCTTCCCGCTAATAGATCTAATCTTATTGGCATAGCCCAATGCAAGACAAATAGCAGTAAATCACACTGAGTAGCAAACAGATTTTGGGATAGTGCTCTAATTGCGATTGTTAGCTGAAAAAGGGTCACAGTTCTGCACTGTGAATGTAATGCACAATGATTAGCCCTGCATGCATTTGTGAGTGCTGTGACTGTGATGTTGTTGCTGTCTGTGACTGTAATATGAACTGTAATTTGTAGGCTGTAATGCTATGTTGGTAGAGACTCAATGATAGCATTTGGCACACAGCCTTGCTCGGATGAAGCACTTAGCCAGGCCAGTTAATCTAAATATTACAGACAGTGTCAGTAGGAGTGCGTTTGTTAGCTGAACATGCTGTGTAATAATCAGCCCTTAGTTATCCAATGAGCATTCATCATAAGATATTTTTTGCATATTCCTGCCATCTAAGATTACCTTAATGCTTGTAAAGGCTTGCTGCTGATGTGTGCCTCATTACCTTGGTACATTGGTCATTTCATTTCAAGGGTCTGATTTTCATTAACTGCTCTGCCCCCCTTCCCATTAGCAGAATGAAAGCTTGGCTGCAACCATCTGGCTGCCAACTAGACCTTAGGGCTGCTTTATGGCTCCACCGAGCTTCACTAAAGGGAAAGTTGCACTATTAGAGCCTTTTATGAGTCCGTCCAAAGGGAGTACATGAGTGATGCAAGGAGATGTCCCATGCTTTTGGGGTGTGGACGGAGACAGACAGATAAATTTAGATGAAAATGAGAGACACTGCCGACTGACGCAGGCAAAGTGAGACAAAGTCCCATAGAATCTGAAAGAAAAGTCAAGTTAACAAAGAAGAATACAGGAGAATATGAAATGAGTCAAAGGACATAAATTGCATTTCTGAAATAACACATACTGTTAATCCAAGGCTGTTGAGTCTTGAGAGCCAGGGGTATGACAGAACCGTCGACTGATGATAACATATCTCACCTGGATTATGGTGGGATGTTGTAGAACTCAGACAACAGATGTACATTTCACAGCTCCACTGTACACCTTTTATTTTTAGAATGAGTTGTCTTGTTTTGAAAAAGCATCCGCAAACACAGTATTTTTATGTCTCCAATGAAGTCTGAGTCTGGTTCTTTTCCACTACCTTTATTCCCTATTCCCATCCCCATCTCTATTCTTGTCGTCTAATTGCTTGTATTTTGATATACTGTTTTGCTCTGTTTTGCACAACAGACTGCCTGTGAATGCACGTCAACCTGCTGCAGCGTCTCTTCGGGTGACAGAGTACAGCCATGAAAACCATCTAGAAAAGTAGTATGTTTTGTTGCTTATTTATTCCTGCAGACCGTCAACAATCTCTGAATTGTACCTATTATTGATCATGCACCGCTCATGACGAAGATATTGTCTGGATGAACAGAATGTGGGCACACGCCAATGATTCTGAGCAGATGATTAAGAGTCTCTTGACATAACAGGCTAATATGACCTAGATAAGTGAAAGGGCTGCGATGACAAGAATAGATGAGAGGAGAGCAAATTTCAACAAACTTATCTTTGCAGTTATTTCTGAATGGTCACTTTTGTCATACTCAGAGCAGATGATGAGATTATTAATGAATAAAAGCATAGTTTTTACCATCTCCTTGATGGTTTAACCTTCTCTGATTAAGTACTGTTATAAGAACAATGATGTCATAATTTATTGATCTTGCTCAGGCATCACAGGTAGGTCAGAGGTCAACTGCAGTCACACGAGAGCAGCCCTTATATCTTGCAGGATTTCCTCATTACTTCAGTTTTTTTGTTGTTGTTGCTTCAGTTAATTTCTTTTTGTCTACATGGGGAGACAAAACTCAGGTCTTCAAAAAGTCTTCTTCATTGCATCTTTTTCACAGTTTTGACTCTATCTGCTACACTGTCTAAATAATGCCTTAAAACTAGTTATGCTTAAAATGCAGTAACCAATTTAAGACCCTAATGTTATTCATTAAAATGGAGTTTTCCTGCAAGCATCACAGGATACGGCCCAGTGACGTAAACCGAACATAGAAAAGGGACGAAAAAGTGACCATAGAGAATTGCATCGTTATTTCCAGCACCTGAGGAATGTCTCACCGCATGGCTCATCATGCACAGCAGGGTCCAAGCTTTACTGGGAATGGGGCTAAAAAAAAAAAAAAAAAAAATCCCACTCAACTGCAGCTCTGACTCGTGTGGTCTAAAAGCCAGACATAATGGTCCATGCTAAATTTAGGGTCAGACATCAAAAGCAATGCTGGTATGGGAAATGAAAGAAATATTGCAAATGCTGTTTAACAGACTCCCTTTCAACCCTCTGAGGTCTATGAACACACTGGAAGCTACTTTACGATATTTCTGTTCATGTCTTCATGAGAAAACAGTAGAATCGAATGCTGAAATTGGTAAGACTCTGCTCTTTTGCATCATTGCTCTTGCTCTCCGTGTGAGTTCTTTAAAATTTAAGGAGTTATGTAAAAATTGCCCTCAGAAACCAGCAGGTTAGGATTCATGTGGAAAACCTGCAAGGCAAGAGAGAATTTCTGTGCAGAAACCAATCAAGATTTTCCTCTGAAAATGGTTCAATATACCTTTTTATGTTATTTTTTTATATTCTTCTATAGTAATATTGTATACATGCATTGCTCTCCCTCTACCTTAACGCCTCTTGACTCACAGTGCACTGCGCTTTATCACAAATGATAAATTGCTCACTCACCATTGTGTCTATGTCTCAAAAGGTGGGCTGGTCCTCTTGACAGAGAGGAGTTGCACTGTGCTTTTTTTTATTATCTTTAAAGCTGCATACTCCAAAACTGCCAAAGTATCTGGTATGCAATTACACATAAATACATAAATGGAATTTTGAGGATTTAAAAACTCATTTTTGTCTCAATGTGTTACCTCTGTCCTGTGCATAGACGATGTGTGTTGTGAATGACTGTTTTTCTTGTGCCCGGGTCTGTGTATGAAAGACAAGTGCGCACTTTTTCCCACCTGCATGACTTATGTTGAAAACATTCGATAAAAAACATGCTTCAATATAATTATATTTAAAATATAATATTCCCAGTTTGAAGTTGGAGGAGGTTGTTCCGGCAGCTGACGCTAGGAGCTGTCCGCGGTGCTGAAGCATCGTCTGCCTCCTCTCTCCATGTGCCCGACTGCTCACACAGACAGGAATCCGCGTCCAAATTCAAAGGGGACGTCCGTATTTTCACTTGATTATTCTCGACTGCCATTCCTCAGCGAACCTTGGAGGAAGTGCAGCATTAAGCTGCTCGGTTTCACGTTCTGTCCCGACGTTGAAATTCTCGCTTTGCTTGCGGTTTTCTTTCTTTTCTTTTCTTTCTTGTCTTTTTTTTTTTGTTGTTGCCCTGGAAGTATTCTTTTTCAGCGCAAGGACGTTTTCTGTAGCTACGCGAAGAGCGACCTCGACTTTCGTAGACATGAGACAAGACCGGCAGTTCAGGAACCTCATGGTGGTTTCGGTTCTGGCTGCAGCCGCGGTCCTGATACGTGGACAAGGTAAGAACTTGCGCCTTATGCGTTCTTTGCGGGGATTGTGTCAAACTATACCGGACAAAGGTAGAGATGAGTGCCAGACAACCAGGTACACAACACTGTCAGATCTACAAGTGTGTACTTGGAGGTAGGAGGAATTGTTTACTAAATATTAAGTTTACAATTGTTGGAGAAAATATTTACTGTCAAGTTAGAAATGGGAGTATATTACTCTTTCAAAAGTTGACTGTATAATATTATTATTAGTTTAGCTTATCTGCACTTACTCTAAAGTAGGCCTACTACTTTTACTTTAAACGTGGAGATAATTAAAAATTTAAATAAAACACATGCAGCAAATAAACCGTTTACAAATGTGTGCATAACTGCACAAAAAGTATAACTAATTAGAAAATATAGATCCTTTCCTTTTGCTACTGGGTAAAATGTGTATGTATTAGTCGGTTACATAATGGTTTATTATCAGTCACAACTTACAGAACCTCTTTAGATTACTCAAATAGCACACACACACACACACACACACACACACACACACACACACGGAAGCATGAAGTCAACCCATGTGGAAAACTGAACAAGACAAACTAGAAATATTCTCAACCATATTCCAACTAATGGGATGAGTTTTCCAGTGAGATGTTAGTAAACAGTCAGGAAGCGACTCGTTTGGACACTGAGGTCTGTGTGACAGACGGTGCTTGGTAATCAGACTCTAATCCGCAGGAATTGCTGAAGATTATTGACCAAGCTGTTTGACACGGTTGAGTGGTTGTGGAGAGATTCGTGCACAGTTGCCTTGTCCTAATTATTTCTCTATTGTGAGTCTGTCCTCTTGATCATTAGAACTATGTTAGTCTATCTTCGTTTCGATCTTCTTTTTGTGTGATCTGCTTTACACCTCTTCTTTGCCAAGTAACTGAACATACATGACATGAGCTAATGCCTCCAAGTGCATACACATACAGTTGAATATAATGTAAAAATAACAGTTCGCAACTTTCAATGATTTTTCTATGAAGAGAAGTGAGCAAATCACATATATAGTTAATACAAGCATCATACTGTAATGCATTATTTAACATTATGTAGAATAAATTGCACTAACTGAATGCTTTTCTGCATCCTTTTTTGATGAAGCTTTTTATGTAAGCCATCTCTTTCAACATGAAACAGACTACGGTGCGTTCAAATAAACACGTTCATGTTGGACGAGTGATGACGAAACAATGTAGTAATTGAATTCACTTTGCCAGGGCTGTTTGAGTCATTACATCTCAGTGCATAGAAGATTAAGCACTATTCTGAACCAGTGCCTGCAACAATATTTTACACCATCAACAACACATCTGATATTTGGATATGTACTGGAGACGAGGTCTGAATTGCTTCAATAAAAGAAAATCAATTGACATATTATATTAATTATTAAATAGTATTTGTGGTATAGCCTAACAGCATCAGAAGGCATTTTAGTTTAAATTTTTAATTAACTTGTTTGAGTAAACACACACTCAGCAATAAAAATGCTGTAAAGTGGTGCTTAGTGGTGGATGTATGAATTTTTGAGTGTTTTCAGTGTCACTGTTTCACATTCTCGAGAACACACCTGCACTGTTTGCTCACTGCTCAAAACTCCAGGGAGAGAAAACTGCACAGGGCACTATTTTTGGACCAAAATAAAATATTACAGCTTCCATTACTGAATTCTGTGTTGTTGCTTTGCCAGCAAATGTTCACTTCTTAGTAAATTCTCCAAGGTGTGCCATTTCAATTTTTAATTCTCACGGTTGTGATGTTTTGCCTCTGTGAGAAGTTTGGAATGTTTAGACATGCACAGGAATGAGTAAGGTTTTTGTTTTTCTCAGGTCTCAATCTCTCATTTATGGCACATTCTGTTATTGTGAATATATTTCAGTCTGTTACCTAGCAGAGAATATAAACACCCATCCCTCCAGCGCATGGATCAGAGACACTTCATTTAGGAAACGGTACCATTATTTTCCCGTCTGCAGTGTGCATAGTCAGTCATTTTCACTTAATCAGTTCAAGATAAATTAGCTTAACAGTTCATTTGCAAAAATGTATATTCCCATTTCATTATTTTCATAAATCATCTTGGTTCATTTAAAAATGCTGTTTATCTATTTATCAAGAACTCTTAAATTTTCTAAATGAGTGCCAGGTTATTTTTGCTTTCCATCCAAGTCGTAATGCTGCCTATAAAATTCCTGATTGCTGTGCAAATTCATGCAGCCTTTGTAAATGGTGACTCACATTTCTAATAGCTGATTATTATTATTATTACGTGTGGTGTTAGCCAGGATTGTTTCACCAAGTGCAGTTAAAAAATATCAATCAATATTCAAACTCCATTTAATACCTTCTCAAAGTCAGAGTGTGGAAGCATAATTAAAGACTCCTTACATATTTTTTTTGTGTGTCCTGGTCTTTGACCACATATTTAGCATCAGATATTTTTCAAATGGTATGCATCAAATACACAGAAAAACTTTCAAATGACAAAAGGGAATGTAACATAATCAAAACGATTATCCCGAGATATAATACAAATAAAATAAATGATAAGACTGTAAGACTGTAATTAGACTTTAGCCAAAAGTCCATGACTGAAACAAATGTTGATTTGCACATCAGTCGGTGAAGACTTCTTTCCCTTTACTTTTTTCATTATCAAAAAGAGGTCATTTGGAGAGCGAGAGAGTGATTACCTCTTTTAGAGGAAAGATCATTAAAATTCTGATCAGAACCTCACAGATCTTCATGTACACCTTTAACTGCAAAAACAACAATAATTAAAACTGCAAGCAATTTTGAATGGGCCTCGTTAGAACGGTTGAAATGGCTCTGAATTTCCACTTGTCATGGATGTTGCAGGAAGGAATTTAATGTAACTTATACGCTCACTATGTGGTACAAGAGAACGCCCACTATTTATATGTTGTGTTGCATTATATTGAGTGTAGAACTCACCATAAAAATGTCCTGGAAATTAATTTTTCATTGTCAAGTCTTACTTCTTGGTCCACATGACCAAATATTGACACGTAGATGTTTTGAGGCCAGGACTCTCATCAAACATGTGAGGTTTGTAGCAGACTGGACAATGTTTATTTGAGTTACAACAACTTTCCACGTTGAACTGCTTGAAGTTGAAAAGTTGTCAAAATAAAGGTCTTAATAATAATAATAATAATATTATATAATAATAAAGGTCTAAAGACTTTTCTCACAAGATTTAGGATGGATCTGTTCAACCCACTAGGAGGAAGACATCGTATTAAACATGTCACTATATCCGAATATTGGCCTTAAGATTCATTCATTCATTCATTTTCTGTAACCGCTTACAGAAAATGTGTGGGGTCGCGGGTGGCTGGAGCCCATCCCAGCTGACTTTGGGCAAGAGGCGGGGTTCGCCCTGGACAAGTCGCCAGTTCATGGCAGGGCGGCCTGTAGATTTCTTTGTCTGATCGATCATGTGAAGTTTGGGACAGATTTGACCACGCACATTGGGTTACAACAACTCCCTGCTTTATTGCATAACATTGAAATTTGCCTTGCAGCCAATGTAGCTACCATTTAGCAATGCAGAGATTTTTCCTCATTGTTCTGAGCTGATTCAAAACAGATCTGGTTCATTTTCTAGGAGTTTGATAAAGTACTGCTCCGAGAGATTGCACAAAAAAGAACACAAAATGGCTGACTTCCTGTTGGGTTTAGGGTATGACTCCAGGAGACTTTTTTTTTGTAGATCTAGTTATGATATACATGCCAACCAGTTTTCAGTCATGTAGGTCAAACATATTGCAAAGGGCTATATTTGTAAGTTTTACCACACCCAATAATGACAAGCATATCAGATGACTTCAGGCAAAGATTTTGATCAAATGTGTGACGTTTGGAGCTGATCTAACCATGTATAATAATTGTTGATGTGTGTGTAGTGTGATAAATGGAGCAGCAGCAACTGGCAACAGTGTTTTGAGGATGTAATCACTAACAAGTCCTACTTAGTACTGAGTGAGAACGCCACAGGCCTTTAATTATCTCAGTGCAAATCTCCAAGGGGACAAAGATCTTGTTATGAAAATTGACTCGGATATACAAGCTGAAGGCAACAGCTTGAACTTGTCTTGAGGAGTATCAATCAAATTCACACTCTGGTATGAAGCTTGTCATCAGATGTAACTGTTATGACTTTTAAAGCACAGGGTCAGGTCAGATTCTGTATCCAAAATGTTATAATATCCATCCATATCCATCGTATCTATCTTCCCAGTTCCTCTGGACACTTTTTTTTTTTTTTTTGACCCTGGTGCGACATTTAAAGTTTTGCACAATTTAATGGTGTTCACCTTAGCATATTCTTTTTATGCTTATACTTAATCTCTGATGGATAACAATGATCTGTAATGATCTGGGAGTTGGTTAAAGGGAGATTTTATGTAGCCTAAAGCTCATTAAATGAGTTATGATCTCCTGGTTGACAGAGCTCTCTTTGTTGCCTCTGCTGGTTTCAAGTATGTCTATGGTGAACTCTTTCGGTATTTATTTCTTATCTCATTTTAGATCAAATAATATCTGAAAAATAGTATTTATTATTATGACATATTACAATTTAGATGTTATGAAACAGATTTAGTGTCCAGCATACGTGGAATATTTTACTCCCCATGTTTAAGTCAGGACGAAACAAACTCAGACAACCTTACAGGTTTGGTCTTGATTTTAGGTGCATTTAAAATTTGCACCACTGACAGCGATTGAGATACTGAGAGGAAGATTTTTGTGGGTCTGCTTTTGTATTGACACATGTTCCCACAGAAGACCGTTCATTTCAAGCTCAATGAAATAATTTTGTGGCTCCCTGTTTGTTTCTCTATAGCATGAGAGGTTACACCACGAGTTTTCTGTTTTTCCGGCATCGGAGGTATTGTTCATCTTCACAAAGGTTGATGAAAATTGCCAGGATTGTGCGGGAAAAAAAATGGCATATTTAGGGAGGATTGTTGCTTTGAGCGGTGGAGAGGAAAAATCTGAGCGTCCTATAATTTCAGGGGAGGTAACAGAAATCATTCAACACCTGTTTGTTGGATTGCCAGTGATTAACTTCATTAAGGGTTATTCAGCATCTGTGGGCTGTCATAATTAGTTTAACTTTCCCAAGGCCTGTCAATGGTAAATGAGAGTCATTATGCCAGAATGCCCCTCTTCAAGGCTTGGCGCCTGCCTGCCTCAGCCCCTCTCTGTGCCTGGCTTGGTCTCTTTCACTGCCTCCTAGGTGGAGCTCACAGCTTGGCTGAATGCGACTCATTTTCAACTCTTCATGTGCAAATGCCTGTCTCGCTCTGCGAGAATGTTCTGTGCATCCTAATTTGAGTCATTGCCTCATATATTTTTCTTCCTCAAAATTGTGGCGCTTTAGTTGTCAAAAGATTTTTGCAAGGATCTTTTTGGATTTCATCACTATTTTCAGCACTATTCTCCAACAGCTGGTTTCACCCTATAGAAAATAAAAGTTTAATTACCACTTGTCTCTACTGTGTGGTCCAAATGCAGCATCAGCTATAAAAATACAGCAAGTCAAATGTTTTTAATATAACTTTCTTTGTCAGGTTCTCTTTCACTTTTGACTGCTTTATATATTGTTTTTTTTAATTTCAGTGTATCTCAGACTCATGGATGAGTGTGGTAACCGTTCAATTCCCCTTTAGTGATTGAACATTTTGGTGTTCCTGTTTCGGAATGAACGAGCAAATCAAAGCACTTATTCTGTCTGCATAGAGACTCTCCCATTTGTTCCTAACAGAATGCGCTGTGAGTACACCGTATATTTATGTATAATATTTTTCATCTCTACATACATTATATGTTTGCACTGTCAATAAAATAACGTTACCAACACAACAGTTTATACAATGAAACAGAGATTTTGGAAGGCTTTAAGAAAAATGTGTTGTTGTTTTTTTGGTTGAGTATTTTGCATTTATTATAATACAAAGTAAATTTGAGTATATTCTTGCAAATGATATATTATATGCCTTACAATGTGTTACATAAAAATGGGAATAGCTGCAAGTGAGGAAAAAAACAGAAACAACCTAGTAATTAATTAATCGTTGATACATTTTCATGAATAACTAAAAATCAAGGACTATATAAAAATAATGTTTAGTTTGTAGAGAACAGACTGGGACATACTAAGTATTACATTTTTTATATGCTTACTGGTTTGCTTAGCATCTAGTCTCTCTGTATAGTATATGGCATATGGATGTAAATAACAATGCATAAGTCCTGATGATTCAAAAGAAGAGTACCATTCAGGTGGTTTGTGATTAAGGAGCTAATGATGAATTCTTCAGTAAAATCTCTTAGTTTTACATGATAATGCTTTGCACCATATGCAGGGACACAAAAGGGTAAGTAAAAACCCATTACACAGTACAGTAATGCTTTTTAAAGAATATAACCATGCAGGGGGAAAAAAAATGAAACTGGCCTCTTCCCTAGTAGCATTTTCTGTCCTCTTTTTTAAATCGCTTTGACAGTTTGGATAGAGCTGAAATGGGTTATTGCTTTTAGATAATAATGTGAGAAGTTTTTTTTTTTTATTTCTTCCTCAACAGCCTTTGTCTCAAAACAATCATTTCCTGAGAGGTTAAAAGTAACAGCTTCACAATGAAATTGTCAACATGCATCCTCAGCAAAGGAGAGAAATTTCCTCTGGATTGGAAGCAGGCACCCATAGCCTCTCACTATATGACATCTTGCTCTCAATGCAAAGGACTGGGGCAGAACTTCCAACAGGGAAGGCAATGGACTCAGAAACTGTACCACCCCGAATCACGTCGCTACACACATTTGGTTTATTCCGAGCGAGGAATACTCCTCCAGCAAAAACCCTAAGTGAAGCGATGTCTGCCAGTTTGTCTAGGCAGTACATTGCTAGTTTACCTCTACCTTTTGTGCCTTTGGCCTTGCAACTTATTGATCCACTGAAAAAAAAAAGGAGTCGGCATGGTTACTGTAGCTTTCCCCCAGGCCAAGCCTCCTTTCCACACCTTTCACGCTCCACCTGGCCATGTACACACCTCCCCTAATCAGGACTGGCGTGTTTTGCGGTTGCACTGGGGATGGCTCTCCCAAACGATTAGGCCTGGGGACAGCTCTGACTCTCTTCCCTTCTTCTCCATGCCACATCCCATCTAGAAAGCATTTCATCTGTGGCAGTGGAAAGGCTTATGTGGGGTTGGAGAGTGCAGCGTGAAAAGCAGCAGGTAATAGGCTGTGTAATGTGTTTGGAGGAGTAGTTTTAGTATTCACAGTTAGTGCTGACCTCTGGCAGGCTGAGCCACCCCCACAGTAATTTCCTCTGAAAAGATGTAATTGAATTCATCAGGATGAGTAAACATATTATAAGTAGCAGAGGAAGATAACAATGTTGTGGATAGATCAAGGAAGGGATAGTAGCCGCGCCAGTAATTGAAAATAGTCAAAGACAAACACAAAGAAAGTGTGCAGGACGCCAGGGAAAGTCATCACATTTACTGTACAGCTTGTCTGCTTTACCCTCTATTGCGCTTTTGCATGTCTTTATTTTTATTAAGATCATCAACAACATCAACTTCTACTGTGGAACTAACATCAGATTGAAGTGAGTTTGAATCACTGGCTAAAACAAAGCAAAGTATCAGACATTCATCCATTTCCAAGCATTTTGTCCGGCTGACATCTTCAGTCCAGATAGAGACACGGAACAGGGGGCTGTGATGACTCGTCCTCTCTGGTATTTTGGATGTGCTGTCCCTGAGGACCTTTTGTATAATTTAAAGGTGCTAACATCGACCGCCATCTTCAAAATATCGAACAATGTAAGCAACTGGCTGGCGGTCAGGCAATTGTCTGTCAGTTATAATGCAATCCTCTGCCTTCGTTTCTCTGCTGGTGATGGAGAGCCAGCTCATTGGGGCCGTTCTCATCTGTCAACGCATTGAGCAGCCTTTAAAAAGAATACTCGCCCTTAAGAATGGATTACTTAGCAGGGAACAGCTGGAGCTCTGCTAGAGCATGCCATTGATTGCTGGGCTATAGCTTTTTGTGGTAAAAGCTGCTCCATGCGTTTCTGACATTTCTTTCTCACATGGTGATGTCTAGTTATACTATAACATATATTTCTGATAATGGAGGAAATTCTATACAATACCTTCGACAGGGACAATGCTTAATTTAAATTTATATTGTAAAATAACAGGCTGATGTATCATATCTTTTAAAAACTGGTTCAGATTTGTTGTTACAAGTGAAATGTATTGACAGCTGTATTGTTTCAGTGTGTTTTATTTAACTGCTGCTGGTTGTGATTTGTATCTATCTGTCATTTTGGATTAGATATAAGGCCAAGGATTGCCTGGATACATATGTAGGCTGTGTTTATTTAGAGGTGTGCGCCCGTGTGTGTGTTTTTGTCTGTGTGTGTGTGCTTGTATTGTTTATTGTTAAGCCACACTTCCTTGTTGCCGTCTGGTCTGTTGTTGTTTTTTTTGTTGCTATAGCCTATAGGCTCACCCATTCACAGGATATAAAATATATATTTGAATGATCTGAATCAATGAATACTCAAGAATCACACAGCAGCAAATGACAACAGCTCAACTCTCAAATTCCCTTTTTCTTGAAATTAATTCAAATATTTTCTTGCTGGCTCAAGACAAATAAAAGAAAATCTTCACTTGACTTCTCCTTTAACCCCAGTTCTGAAACATTGTTTAGCAGCTTGGTGGAGCATGTATTCAGCCCATGAAGCCCGGCTGTGTGTGCATCGAAGGATTAAATCAGAAATATGAGGGCAAACAGAGAAAAGGATTTCTGGCAGTTGAGGGATGGATTTTTGCCACAGTTTGTACATGGTTAAGTGAAACATTTAGGGGGTAAAGCGGTGGTAGTAGGCCCATTGATTGACATTATTCCCATAACACCAGTCATTGTGGAGGATATCTTGGGGTTACAATTTTAAAAATGTTAAGATTATTCATTTAGTGGAAAAATGAGAACAGTGAGCCATAAATGGTGCATTTAGGGCAGATATTGTAATCTTATGGTAATGTGATTGTGTGCATAATAAATAAAGTTAGTATTATTGCAGTAATATAAGGTAAGTGCATTTTAGCCATGTAAACACCTTACTCTAGTTACAGTTTGCAGGTATTGCTGATGCAACATTTTTGCCCTAATCAGATTGTCTGTTTGCTGGGATGTAATCCTTTCATTGCAGAATGCTAACTAACCTTTTCACTGAATAAAAGATGAGAATGAGAGTCCTAGTACCACTTGTGATGATGCATTTTCAGTTGTTTTTTTTTTAAGTCAGATGCATATTGAAGATCAGAATGCACACACATATAGAACCAATTTCATATTGCCTTATTTATACATTGTTTCTATATTGTTGCACTTTTTAATCCAATTTTGCAGACACAAAGCTGAAGAGGTGGATGACTTGATGTGACAGAAACTTGACTGTAAACCCGCGAGAAAGGAAAAACAACTTCATAGGTAGTCAAAAGATAACAGAAAAAAAAAACCAGGCTGACAGACACAGAAAAGGAAACTGGATGTGAAAAACGGCTGGCAAATGAGGTGCAGCTGGGGAGGCAGGCAGAGGGTCAAAGGCTGATGAGGAGACGGACGACAGCAGTGCAAGACAGGGGAACACACTGACAACACCTGATGAATGGGCCTTTTAATAATGTAACAGCAGAGGATGTGTAAAAGTCTAAAGTGTAAATAACAATATTAATGGACCAAACCAGGCAAGGCCTCTCTCGCCTCGATGCTGCCCTTACTGTACATTAATGATGGCTAAATTCCATTTAGCGTTCAGCTTCAGGGTCCAGATATTCAGCTCACTGTCACAATGTCGTGGCTTACAGGAACACCCTGAGCCATCGTTATGTTAGTAACACAGGCTTTCCCTACAAGTTCAAATGTCCGCTGTGAAACGAGCCTATTGCCTTCATTAATTCCCTGGACACTCTACCCGTGTCCCAATTCAAGGGCCGCATCCTTCGGTGACGGCATGTGCATGCAGTGCACAATGCATCACAGTGGCACGACAAGGCCTGTCCCATTTTAATGACTCCTTGATTACTAGTGCTTTCATTATGACAACAGTTCGAAATCTAATAAATGCAACTACTACTATTATAACTAGTACCACTACATCTTTTACTACAACCAACGGAAGTGCTTTTGTTACTACTATGCCAATGTCTATGTCCTTGTCTGTACACGTCTTTTATTACAAAGACTTACTTGTCAACTAATCAACTTCAGCTGTCACTGTTGCCAGGCGACGTGCACAGCACTTCGTGACACAAGGGTAAAAGCAGGAAGAACTGGTGAAATTCTCCGTAGACCAGACCATCTTTTTTAACAGTGTTCCATGCAGCTTGGCCTTCATTAGTATTCATAGACAAGGTCCTTAAAAGGATGCGGCCTCTTTATTAGAAAAGAAAAAAAACAACTTCTATCAACCTAATCCCTAATCAACATATCTTGTTTGCTTAAAATGGCAAGCTGTGTCTTTTTTTCTCTCCAAATATTACTGCATATTTATGGTAAGCGAATACAACCCTGCAGGCTAACTACAAAAAAAAATAAAAAAATCGAGTAAGCATATTTCCCAAATAAGTCCTCACTCTAAAATGTAATGGGGGCACCTTGTGGGGGAACAGCTTTTTGCCCTAAATGGGAGAAGAATCCCCATAATGTGACTGTGAATCGATTTTTGCCCCAACAATATGATTAATACAAGCATACATATACAAAGAGACAGAGGCAGGGGAAGAATAGAGGGAATACATCAATATGCCATCAGTTTAAATGTCTGCTAATTGAACTGTAAATATTAACAATATATTTTCTCTTCACTGTCAATACAAGTAAATCAATATAAGAAAGATATCAATGAACTTACAGGTGATATATGTCTTTAAGTTAATGGATAATTGGACATCGTTGATTTACAGGAGTGAGGTAAATAGATGAAAGCACGTTTAATCATTTAACCCAATCATGTAGCTATTTATCAATTCCTCTTCAGAAAATAATTAACTTTCATTCAGGTGGAGTGGACGCTGCCATTTTTGGGTCAGTCTTGGGTCATTTCTTTTATTGTAGGAGGACAAGTGGACCTGGAACAGGCCAATTCTCCAACAGGAGCATATCAATCTTTTCCCAGTCTTTTTGCTCTTTAGGGCAGGCTCTACAAGACCTCACTTGCTGTGAGGCAACAATGCTAACAACTGTGCCATATCGCGTTGCCTTGAAATACATCAGCTTCAGAGATGATGCTTGGTAATTTTCTCTCTACTTATATTTAGAATAATAGATGCACAAATTGCACGATTACCTTTCCTTTCCCTGAGTGACTCTGTCTTTAATAGTGTTTATAATAATGTATAATCATTACTGGTTTTGAATGAATTTTATTTTTTTATTTTTTTTTCTACCAGCGCATCATAAACACAATCTTCTGAATGTCAGAAGATTGTGTTTATGTGTTTATTATGTGTTTATATCAGCTTCTTGCCATGAGAAGTGATGAGAAAATATTTCGTGAGAGATCATCTGGTGGCTGCCACCGATTGCTCTTATGCTCCTTGGGGTATCTTCATTTCTATTTCTGTATTTTGCATGAAATGTACTGCTGCATCTGCTGTTTTAAATCAGGACAAACTGAGGGAAACTGAATTTGCAATGTGTGAGGACAGCTGTTGGAATAATGACTGGGTTACACTCTCCGGCGCACAGTTTGAAAACGGTTGCTTTCAAAAATGTGTTTTTCTGATTTTTAAGTCGGAGAAACATATGCAGAACACACACAATGCAGATTACACAGAGAGGAGTCAAATATCTTCAATTAGGTTAGAGCTGAATGTATGTCATGTGTTTTTACTGCAGGAATTGTGCCATGGCTTGACTAAGTTTGCAGGTTATAAACAGCTGGATAAGGAAGGTACAAAATGAGGGCAGGGAGAGAAATGAAACCAAAGTAATAGGAATCTTCTCCCTTTCTTTTTTAAAATTTTTTTTTTTATAGTAGAGTAAGCTTTTGATACTCCATTTGGTATTTTTCCAGAGTGCCTTAACAAATCATGAGAGCATACACCATCCAACAAGACTCGAAAACCCATCCCCATAGAGCATTAATATTCATCTGTGCTTTCATTTGGAGCATCTTAGGACATGGCGACCATATAACTGTCACGTTCCCTCCTGCCCAGGTGTGTTGAAATAAGCAGTCAGTAAATAGCCTGTCAGTGTCAGTGGCTGTTTCTGCGAGAAGTTGACATGTTTGAGTGTATGTGAACTTATTGTGTGTCCCTGTCAAAAATAGTTCCATCCAGTGAGTAAACAAATCTAGACAAGGTTTTAGCAAAGCTGAAAAAAATCTCATCTCAAAAATGCCCCACTTGGCTCCAGTGCAATTACCTTCTGTAAATGAAGCTCAGTCTGCCCTGTGAGTTGCTTACCCTCTGTGCAGGTGGTTTGCACTCACTGTGTCAACAAAGCAGCATGGGCCTCTGCTTGAAAGGTGTGAGGCTGTTTACCTTTGTTGCTGTGTGGATTGATGAGGTGGCTGAGGCAGAGGCGGGGGCATGATGTGAATAGTTGGAGCATTACTGTGGAAAGAAGTTTTTCCCCTCGGAGGCGGCTAACTGAGTTTGACAAAGCTGTTTCTGCTGAGAGGCTGTGGCGACGCTCCCCGGCCCCCCTCCTTGAGCCCTGATGCTGAATGTGGATGCACATTTGAGGTAGTGATGAAAGGTAATGCAGGGACTGGAGGGAGGAGAAATCTCCCAGTAAAATAGGTTTAAGTAGTGAATAGCTTATTTTATGCTTTAGCAGCATGGAGAGAGGACCTAAGCAAGGTCATTTTAGTTTCAGGAAATTTATCAGGTGTTTGATTCCAAGGTCCATGTTTGTGATATTAATTTTGTCTCAGCCAGAAATAAATTTCATGAGAGATATTGTGATTTCACACTATACAAAAATAATACAAATATTAAGATGGAGAGAGAGAGAGAGAGAGAGAAATAGACGTAAAAACACACAGCCGACCGTGTATTTACCCGGGCATGCTGATAGCTTCCTCAGTCCTGACTGCTGTTGATTCTCTTTGAATCTGTTTTTGTCTTGTTAGATTGTTGATGAATTGCAGTGCTTTGGATTGCCTAAGACTATTTGGATGAAACATAGCTATCCCTATGGCTTTTATAGGGGACAAACCACTATTTGATCTTTACGCAGCTCCAACCCCCAAGAAAATTGGATTAAAAGTCTGCAGTGAGTCATTTTAGTCTGCAGCCTTTCCTTTTATTGTCTGTGCACTCTCTGACTCAGTATCCCTTGCCATTAGTTAGGGTTCTCTGTGTCTTTCATATTTACTCCACTCAACTGTAAATGAAAGCAGAGATAAGAGAAAAGTTTCAAGTCGACTGGATTTGTCATCTCAAACTCGAGGGGTTTGCTAACATTGTTCTAACACATTTTGAAGCTATATGATTGTGGCATCTAGCAAAATGCAGTATACTATTGTATTGTATTATACTATTAATGAACATTATTATTTTACTATTTTACTGTCGCTTTTTTATTCTAAACTGAAGTATCAAAGTTGCTTATTGTCGTTACAACACGTAGCCAATAGATTTGTGTAGATGTTTTTCATTTACTTTGATAGATTTGAGATAGCCTTTCATTGTTTTGTCTGTCGTTGCTCATTTAGCCTTTTTCAACCTAATTTATCAAATTAAAACATGGTTCATGTGCCCTTGAAAATGAGTTCATGTTAGGCATTTTATACTCATAGTCACTGAGTCAACAACATCCATAGGTAAATAGCTTTCCTGTCTAATGTACTGTAACATTAAAAAACAAGTTGTGCTTTCTTTTATTTGAACTGTTGTGGGGGAGCAAATAGTGAGAACAAACTAAGTACGCTGTTGAAAGATTATTCTTTATTGCATGACTAACATTTTCAGACATTATGTATGTAACAACAACAACAACAACAACAATAATAATAATAACCAATCATCATCATCATCATCATTATCAATTGCATGGTGACAAAAGGGAAGCATCTCACAATATTCTTTGGTCTTTTATGTGCATAGGGAAAATCTTAGTAAGTAGTTTTCTCTGCTTTAATAGGCTTGTTGAACAAATAGTGAACATTTTACAATCCGTAAACTACAGAAACTCCAAAAACTATAAATTCTTTTCGTCTTTTCTTTTAGTTTCATAAATACATTGTGACCACACCGACAGAGGCACAGAGGTGTTATTTCCACCCTTTTCATTGACTCATGAATAGACCCTCAGAATAGAAACGTTTCAACAAATCCTCAGAGGAAGAGAGAACATGTTGTTTCCATGGATATATGAGTGAGGTTTGTTCACTTGCAGAGAGATATCGCAGGAAGAAACTTTACTCGAAATAAGGTGAATACAGACAAAAGCAAAGGCGGCAAAGGGAAGCCGCAGTCCATCATGGCTGAATGATAGTGGAATAATGAAAATAATAATTTACCACAAAAACACAGTCTGTGATGATTGTTGGAATAGAGCTGCACAGGAGAGCATAACAGAAAAAGGTCAACCCACGAAAACACATACGCTCTCTAACAGACTGCTCTGCCATTACGCAAATGGATTTTAGAGAGGCAACTCTGTATGTTTGCTCTTTATCTCGGGCCATGTGATGATTTGGTTTAGTTTGAAGACAAACCATCCCTTGATCTGAAACTCGAATCACAAGAAAGATGGATCAAAGCCTCCCCCTTCTCTCTGAGATACTTCCGTTGGAGTCGGGAACATTGTGCGAAGGAAGGGAAATTAAAGGAGAGGAGAGGGCAAAGTTGGTGACTGTGTGCCTGTGTACTCAGTTCGTGTAATTAGGTGGTTTTCAGGTAAATGTGTAGGATGGGAGACAGATTGGCTAAAAAGAGCTGCAGAAGAAAATCCTTCTGTCTGGGTCTCTCATTCCCTCAGTGACACAAGCATCGCGGCTCCGTCAGATACAGTGAGACAAACTGCTAAATGATGTGTGGGAGTAAGGGCTGGAAATAGTTTTATCAGAAGTAAGTGAAGTTTGCAGTTTTGTTCCTAACTCATATTATTTTGGCAGTCACAGACATTAAAACACGACGCAAGCGCTTCAATTTGATGGCATTCCTGGCTGCATCAGCTCAACTGATAAAAAAAAATGTTTCAGTGACTTTTCGTTCAAGGCCTTAACTTTTCAGAACTGTGAGAAACCATCGGCACTGATTGAGATTGTATTCGATAAAGCACCTAGACCCTTCCAGGTTCTTGGCTCTGCTCTGTGTTCAGTTCATGATTAAGCAGAAAGCTGTCCTTTTGGCCTTTTATTTGAAACACTTCCTGTGAGAGAAGCTTCTTAAATTAATTATGTTTGCCTAATGAATAATTAAGCCAAGGGAAAGATAATTTGGTGTTATGCAGTGAGCCAGACCACTGTGCATGTAGACGAACCGGTGCTCTGTGTGCCTGGCTGATTTCACATTTGGAGTGTGAAATGAGAATTAGAAAACAATTTCCCTCCTGCTCCGTCCTTTACCATGACTAAAACATCACTGCTGATTATGTCTTGAAAAGTGTCAATAGAGCACGCCCGCTTGTTAACTCTACCAGTTACAGGTTGCATGTGAGGTTCTATCATTGTGGTTTTGAAGTGCTATTGATTCGGAGTTCGAATGAAAGCAGATAACAAATGCAATTATGCCCGATTGTGTTGTCAGAAGTTAAAAAAAGAACATGAAGTAAAGCGTTAATGACCACTCTTAATGGCAGGAGACATAAACAGACGTTAATAGCTTCTTATCTGTGGAGGTGGGACACAGATGGATAGAGAGAAGACATTCAATTATCTAAGTCATGCTGGTCATTACAGAAAAAATTATGCGGAAGCTGCTGGTGCTGCGTTTGAAAGGGAACAACACCATCCTAATAACTATGTTTGTCATGTAGTTGTCTCTCAAGCCGTTTTTTTTATTTATTTGTATAGACATGTAATACATTTATTGGATGAAATAATTTTGCCTCCACAATTCACGTGAGGAACTCTCGATCTTTAAATTATATTGCGTTGTTTTAAGATTATGTGGCAAATTAGACACAAAACAGGTATTTCTTGGGGACTCTCAATTTTTTTTAATGGAATTCAAGTGTGTTTGTGTTCTCACTTTCATGCACACCAAGCTTAGATGCATTTTAACCGGGCAAAGCACTACTGACAGTTTCGGTTTTGCTGCCCTTGTGATTTATAGGCTCTATGAGTCAGTCACAGAGGGAGCGACAAAGAGAGAACAAGACGGACACACACACACACACACACACCATTTCAATCTCCTTGTCTCTTCCTCCCCCCATCTTTGTCCCTCCTTGGTTATAAATACTTCCTAAGGAATCATTGGCTCAACAGAGAAAGGCCAAATCCTCTTCAGCCAATTTAAATTCTTCTGAGCACATGTTACAGACTATTCCAAACTAATTAATGGACATGTCATGAATAAAAACACTTTCATTATGAAAAGAGGTTGCCCTATGCCTCTTTTTGGGCTTGTCATTAGTATGAGGACACATGTGGCGAATAGCTGGAGTGTTGCTACCAGCAGCTTGAGACAGCCACAGATGCCCTCTCTTGATTAAATTCTTTCGCTCCATGTTTTATTCAGGGCTGACTGCGCAGACCCAATGCCACGGTCTCTGATTAGCTCTACCTGTACCAACAGGAGAGCCAGGGCCAGCTGGACCATGAGGGCAAGGCCTATTCAAAGGCCAGGACACAAAGACATGTGGCCCTGGAGCCCTCAATCACACAAGTGCACTCCCTCACCCACCACTCTCACGCTCCCTCTGTCAAAGTGACATCCGGCACAGATATTCTTCTATTCTATTCTATGACACCATGTGGCTTCCCTGCACTGCGAGGATGTGATAGCGCACTCTGTCGAACTCCTAGGGTTGGAAACGGTACATCAGTTCTTCTTGGGAGGCATGGAGAAGTCTATCAGGACCAAATCATTTTCAGTCTTTTGATTTAAAAAAAAAAATCATACTAACACACACTAACTGTGTTTTATTACTTTGCTGTGGGAACTGCTTTAACTGAACCATCCACATATAATCCTGCAAAGAATTACTGCTCATAAAGTCTTACTTTTACTGGTTTATAAATAACATAATAGGGCATTCGTTTTTTATTATCTAATAATACATGCAATTTTTAACCAAATAATTTTATAGTTATAAACCCAATGATTAATGACTGAGTGAATGTGGCGAAGTCGTGAGTAGTATGGGATGGAGCCTAAGAACTGGTGGTGATGGCGATGGATGAAGAGAACGGCTAAAGATCAGAATGTGATGACACACGATAGATTCATGATTGTGAATGGGTTGGAGGAGGGTCACAATGATTTCACACTGAAATGACAGCTGACAGAATTGGAGGGACAACAAATGTGAAGTAATAATTGTGTTGACATTTGTGGCAAAATCTGGTTGGTTTAACTGAGAGAGTAAACGCGGATCGACAGCTGGAGAAGAGGAAGTGGACGGAGAAAGAAGTGAGAATGAATGAGCAGTAGTCTGATTGAACATAGACTGAGCGGCACGTGTTAGTTTAAGTCACTAATCAATACAATTATGATGAATTTGATTTGTTGTGAATTGCTTCTAATTAGGGCTGCTGTGACATACTGATATTGACTGAAAAAAAAATATTGGTATTGTGTTAATAACAAGTGATAATATCATATAAATTATGCAGCCTTGTTGATCTTTTGTTTATTAGTTCACCTTGCTTCCTTTTCACTATTCATTAAAATAATTGTTCTTTGTGTTAACTTTTGTACAGTTGTGGTTACAGACGCTCTCCACTTACCCACACTCATATTTTCATTTGCAAATACAGAGACCAAAGACACAATAAACAAATGTAATGATGAATTTGACCGATAGCAGTTTGCATAAAACTGATATTGTGACAGCACTTCTAATAATTTATAGAATTTACAAAACTTCAGCTCATATTTTTTTCCCTTGTTGCTAAAATGCCTTTAAAAAAAAACCCAAAAACTACTTTATTGTTTTAACTGCAGTTCAACTGTGACAGTAAAGAAAATATTTTTTAGCATTACAGTTTCTAGAGGGGCATCTCTTAATATCCGTAATTATGCGCAGCCAGGAATAGATAACATACATGTTGGAGCTGTTATTGTTACACCCTGCTGCTTTATTGATCGCGTGTTGCCGGTACAACATCTTAGAGATACACATGGTCTCCAAGCAGTCATTGATGGCTCTGTAGTGCCTTATGTTGCACAGCAAAGAGGTTCTGGCTGTCAACATGTGGTCCTCAGCCTAGCTGACTCATCCCAAAAGGGAGCCGAACCCCCTGGAGGCACCATCTGTATCCCCGACAAGGTTATCCATCATCCTCACTGCAGCACTCGATTTTGGGTTCCTCTGCAGACAGCTTCTGGCGGTGAACAGCTTTACATGTTCGTGTCTGTAATGAGAGCCCTTCAAACCCGCCCAGTGGCTCTCAAAGCCACTCTTAAGGGCTGAAGGAAATCAATGAGTCAATCTCTCGGGCTGATCCCACTCCCATCCTCCAGGGTTGTTCCAAATGTAGGTTTCCTCGTTATGGAGACAGGAACAATAGATTCAGCGAAGAAAAAGTGCTAATTATGTACAGTAACATACAGCTGACGTCAGGAGTTTAGGAATTCTTGCTTTAAGCGATCTTTTCACTCGGTCACCAACACTGGGTCTGAACATCCATTGATGCTTTTGAATATTTTGATCCTACTTTTCTCAATACACTCTGTCGCACTAATGGCTGATGTTTTTCACATGAAGTTTGCACATTATATTTTTCTAGGTATGTTGACTCACAGCTCACATTAATTTTACATCCTTGAGGCCATAGTTATAGGGAACAGAGGATTATATGCAATTGCGCTCACTCATGCTTAAGGGCTCGCCGACTGCAACTGCAGGAAACCGCTTCTAATTAATTTCCACAACCAATCCCTCCCAAGCAACCTCTAGTAATAAGCCTGTTCCTGTAACCTTAGGCTACCACTGCCTCATTGCAAGGAAATAAATAAATCCACAACAAGCAACCAAACCTACCTTTGGTGCAGTGCAGAAACAAAAAAAACCTTTAACAAAGCCTATAGAGAGGAGCCCCATGCCAGGGTTGAGGGTTGATATCGTCCCAGTTGTAGAGGATCTAGCACTGAGAATGTGTTCAGTCTAATGGCTGTCTGAGCCGCTGCACCTCTATATCCTAGTGGAAACCTGTATGAGACACACTTTCACATTGCCTCGATTCAAAGTCTGTCAGCGATGCATTCATCTTTCCAGCATGTTGAGTATAGAATCCATTTTTTGTCAGTTAATTCAATCAGCCTCAGCTGACTGCTGCATGCTGACAGTGCTCCTGGGGGCCACGGGGGCTTTGGAGAGAAAAGATTGAAGACGATCCACTTGGCAGGGGGGTGAAATGTCACAGCCCACTGCCCTGGCCAGATGAGGCCATGTTACGCACCAACTTGGCGGCTCAAGACACGACAGTTGCAGCTTATCGTGTGTAAGCTTGGGGAAGGAGGCCAGTTGGAATTCTTACATTTATTGTCATATTGCATCCGCATCTCTATGTTATAAATCTCATTCCTCTTGCTGGTGTGCTGAGCTCTCACACAATTTCTCAAAAATCGCATGCATAGGCCTGTTGGCAACACATCTAAATCCCTCTCCTACAGGTTCCCAATTTCACATGACACTTGTTGTGATGATTTTTGAACCACGCACACCAAGTGTAAGCAGTAAACAACCCCAAGAGTACTGTATGCTGACAGGCATAGCCCGACAGGCATAATACATAATCGTCTCCCCATGCTGCACATGGACAGACTCACAGCCACTAGTGAGCTTCCACTAACAAAACCTGGAGGAAGTAAGGTGTGGGGGAATGTGTCAAGTCTGTTACCTTGACTAAAAACCCTGAAAGCATGTGGGTGGATAGCATCAGCTCACTTTGCACAAATTCCTCTGTTTAGCCCACTTAATAACTTCAGTATTGTTGGGGATTGTGAGACGAAGTAGGTATATTTTTATATTTATTTATGTAACCTTTTTTTTTTTTAAGTCACATTGAGATTCAAAATATCTTTTACAAGAGCCTCCTTGCCAAGACAGGCAGCAGGACAAACAAGCAGGGTCACAACAAACAGCCATACAAATACAATTTACATTGCCTTATTAAAGTACACACTCCTGGGCAAAATAAACAAATAAAAGAATTAGGCAAGCACAATTTATCTTTTTTTATTTTTATTTTTTACATATAATTACTCTTTTATTTTAATAAATACAAGTGGATGTGCTATGTGCTGTGTATGTTTTAGTATGGGACAGCTTGACCCTTGTTTGGTTTGCGGGTCTGAAAGCCTAACCCATCGCACCAGCTCACCGAAACCAGGTGCAGAAAACGAGGCGAGGCATTCTGGGTTGTATTTTTCACCTGACCCTGGGAGACAGCATTCTGGAGCATCAGTAAACAGCTCAAAATGTGTCTCTTCACACAGTGAGTTTGACTTCAACAGGCTCATGACGTTTGACGTTTTTGAGGACATTTGAAACAAAACGACAACGTCACTCTTCAGGCAGGGTGTGGACATACATAGAGATCACAGAGATGAATAACGTTTGGTAAACTAGCTCAGGACTTAGGCACAGAGTAAGTCAACTAGCCTGACGGATTGGTTAAGTAATTAATACATAAATAATTAAAATCCTCCACATACAGACACACTTTGTGTATTTTGTGTTTGCATGTAGGTCTAATATAAAACAAAGTTTTAAGTCAAGGCAAATAAGACAATTCCATCTTGAGTTTTACTGTAACAACTGCACTAAAGTTAATCTGATTTTTTTTTTTTTATTTAAAAATTCTTATGCTGCTTACGCAGATGCATATCACATGGTTTTGTATTTTATTGTCACTTATTTTGCCTCTATTCAATAAAACAATCAGTAATTGCACAAAATATCAAGAAAAGAGGTTACCTCCCATGTGCCCAGCAGTCCTTGCAAAACCAGATTCTATCTGTATCATTTCTCATAATAAATTGGAACAGTGATCTGGGCTATGAAAAGTATATTCAAGGTTAGGATTTATTCCGTATCTAGTCTCTAGTGCTGTAAATCGAGTAGTGTGTAGCTCCCATTTTGAAAGAAGTAGCTGAACAATAAACAACCTGGGGTAACGCATGATTTAATTAAATGCATTTTAGACAAAGAGCTTTGTGGGTGCAAAACATTATTTTTCTTTTATCTGTATTACTGGAGAGTTTCAGATTTGCTGCAGGAATTACAGTCGTAGAAACAGTAGAGTTGTGTGCTTTGAAACCAGCTCTGTTGGATTTCTATCACTTTGTTTAGTTCACACGGTTTGCAAGTTGATGTTTCTGTTTCTATTCTTAGGCAGACAACTCTCTAGAGGGGCCCTTGCTTTTATTTTGATCACACAAGAATATATCCTGATTTTTCCGGTAACGATCCCCATCCTCCCCATCTGCACGACTGGCAGCAAGGCCTCTTATAGACGAGACAGTTAGTCGCAATGTTTAAAATTACAGGGAACCTCTCATATATGTAGATATATGATCTTAAGAGCTCTGCTTCAGCCTATCAGCTCCCCTTTCAAAGAAAATCTCTGCAGCTCTTCAGTATATTATACCAACCCACGTGCTTGCTGAACACAAAGTCACAATATCCTTTGGCTCAAAGAAGCCTTTTGAAACTGAACGTCAATGCATCGTCAGTGTCCTCTTTGAGAAATAACTTTCTTCTCTCAGACTTTTCATTTTAATGGTAGCCAGCAATTTCCATCATGTGAATTCACTCAGGAACAATATTGCGAGT
Organism: Chaunax sp. Z400; assembly: GCA_037577475.1. Classification (NCBI taxonomy): domain Eukaryota; kingdom Metazoa; phylum Chordata; class Actinopteri; order Lophiiformes; family Chaunacidae; genus Chaunax; species Chaunax sp. Z400. The sequence continues at coordinate 8,486,020 of CM075201.1, read as the reverse complement.
GAATTTACGTGTTTGCTCTCGCATTTAAACCTTGTGGGTATATACGTGTGCGTTCATTCAGACTATATCTGGCTTGTGCAAGCATGTGTGTGTGTCTTTGTGCGTGTGTGTGTGTGTGTGTGTGCGTGAGCATTTGAGCATGTGGCCAAAGCACTGTCACTAATAACAGAAATTACATTTCTGTAGATAAACATATGGAGATTGCAGGCTGTGAAATTGACTTCAGCCTGTGAAATTAAAAGCAGTACCCATTGAGGTGATAGCTCCAGTTGTTCAGGGGTGGGGCACACTGCACTGCACATGTGCGTGCTGCAATTCAATTAGTGCCCTTGATCATCTTCTTATAGCAAGTCTGATGTGGTGTAACATTGTGATCCAGGCGTTGAGACACCAGCCCAAGATGTTTGATTTATTTGTTCATTAAGAACTCTTACTGCAGACTCAGACCTCTCATCAATCCCTGTTCACACTGAACAGCCACAATCAACTGATGGTTAATAGCCAAAGAGGAAATAAGAAAAAAAGAAATTGCCATGGATCATAACCACTGATAAGGTCGTCCCCTACAAAAATTTTCAACTAACCCATGGCGTGGTAAATCCAATCCAAAGTGAATTAAATATTAAATAGTTTGCCATGCCATATGTGTTAGGAAGGAGAGCAGGCTAGTGAAATGGCATGAGGATTAAGTCGGAGCGGATATAGTGCAGCAGCAGTGGCATGCTATCCTACAGTTGCTGTTTCTTAATAATAGAAATGTCAGGAGGGAGAAAGAGGAAAAGAAAGGAGGGGTAAGCGGGATGTTGTAACTGCAAACGTTAGAAATCTAGTCTACAATTTATAATTACTACTCCAAACTCGTGTCGGCTTTAAAATGGCATTAACCTTTGGGTGCTGGAGAAAGTCACACTCGTGATGCTTAAATTCCTGTGAAGGACTTGTATTCAAGTTTACAATAAAGCTGCTTCATAATTATGGACCAGTGTGATGCTGGTTCTTTTCTACAAATTTTTAATTTTCTTTCATCAAGCTTTTACAACCACACACGGAAAAATAAAAAAACAAACATATTCTTACAAAATGTAATAATCCGTAAATACGCAATTCAATTTAGTGAGGCAAACATGAAAACACTGTCATCGATGAGGAGGTGTTATTCATATCGTTTTTCATACTTTGTTTTACATTGTTTTATCTCTCCCTGAGCAATCACTTTGTCAGCATCAGTAATGCCTATAAATCCTACTGTGGAAGAGATTAGTCTGTGAGAAGTGCTGCTGCCTGCACTAATTAAAATTCTGCTGGATGGCCAGGGTTTCTCCCACCATCGTCTCCCCCAAACGTTACTCACTGTCTGTCTTTGTCCTTTCGTCCCGCTCAGTAGTTTTCATCAAATACACTACATGTCAGGCCTGATAACAATATTCCTTCATACTTAAGTGGATGATAAGCAGGAGCACCAAGGTCCTTTTTGAGAAAAAAAAAAATTACAGATTGCCAATGACGGCCATCTACTTCTGGGGGCTGGAAGTTTTATCTCAGAGATCATGGTTACACCGATGTACAGTATTATCTGAAAAAGAAAGAAACCAGAAATCTTTTGTTTCTTTTTGTCTATTCAAAGCAAGAAAAGCTAAGAAGGAATGACTGTTGTGTAAAATCATATATTTAAATTTTCAAGACGACATCTCCAGGCAAAGGAACTCCATTGAGCTTTTTTGCCATTTAAATTCAGTCCTTCGACCAATTCTAGCCCAAATCTGCTGCTGCAAGGTTAATGTGGAGTTACGGTGTTTTTATTGCTGCAAATGAGATAAAATTCACGTGCAGCTTTATCTCTTTATTCCGTTGATAATTTCATACTGTAACCCAAATTTGGGTCTTCATTGTCTTCATTGACTGACTCATGTGACCCTCTGCTGATGCTGTTTAGACAAACTATGCATGTCTGAATCTGGCAGTCTTGCTCAATAAATACGAATATACACTATAGCTTATAGCCTGACAATTACACTCAATCACAAATGGAATGAAATTCCACTATGCAGCTATTTGCAACATCAGCAGTATGCAAAGTCGGTGCAAATTCTATGGCCAATGTGAGAGAGACACTTTAATAATTCATTGTATTCACAGCCAAACTTGGGACTCCTTTCATTTGTACTTTACTCCACTGGTGTAAGAGAGACATTTGCATGATGTATGGATTGCCTCCATCAATCTCTCATCGTCGTGGTCATCTCAGGGAAAATGGTGTCCTCACCGGATAAAGACTCTTAACTACACGTTCAACAGAATTGTACCGAGACTTGACTTTCATTAGCACTGTGATGTCTGTTCTCATACACACATTTTGCATCATCTGCATTATCTGTAAGTCAAATGAAATGCACAGGGGTCTTGTCTTGAAAGATAAAAATCTTTCCTTCCCTGTTTTTCACCTCTCAGGTTGTCAAATCATTTGCTGCCCTCCCCCCACACACACACACATCCGGATATGTAACATGAACTCTCTTTTCTTAAATCTAAAGTGAAGATGTTTGTTGTAGATGTGATCCCGACTGGTTTTCTCCGTGTCTTCGGAATAACAGCAGTCAAAGAAATAACAGACATAAAAATACTGTAAAGCAAACAGTTTCTTATCTAAATCTGTCAGAAGGCATTGCTGCCAACTCAGTGGAGCTCAGCAGTCTGCACTTTGAAACATCTATCATGACAGTAATCTGCCCTGTTTTGCAAGCTGTGCATGACCACATTTCAGAGACTATGAAATGGCTTGTTTGTATTTTTCATTGCTCTATTTTTGCCACTTGTCGCCAAGAATGTCAGCTGGTTACCTTCATTATCACCTTATTGAACTATCCTTTGTCTCTGAGTTACACTGATGCTGCAATTGGTCGATCAGACTGTGTCTCATTTATAAGGTCTCCACAGAGTTATGAGCAGCATTCTAGAGGTTTAATCAACAGCCCTGCCCGCTCCGTCACCACCTGATGTTATTTATGGCTTCAGTGACCTTTTCCGTGTCACAAGACTTTGCCTGTGCCAATTTCTGTGACGTTGTAGGGTCATCACTTCATCAGTTATCTCTTTACTATAACAGCCACATGACCTAAACTCTCTGTGCTCAGCCATCAGACAGAGAGAGATAGATGGTTTTATCTGTGAATGTAGCTATTGCACTACACATGCTGACAATTCCCAGCTGATAAGAGGAGCACTTTACAGGCAAGTTGACAGGTCATGGCTGCTGCTGTATCTCATTGTGCTGTAGCGTGGAAAAGTTGAAATGAGGCTACCTGGCTGCTCAGATTTATACATAACAATCGAAAGAATATAGTATCAGCTAGGAAATTAAAGCTAATGTTAAAGTCTTATTTCCTTACTGTAGTTGCTTATGGTGCAGAACAATGTAACAAAGAATATAGATGTATGTTACAATTAAAATAATGTGAAACTAGATTTTTAAAACTAATTAAGCAGCAGGGGGCATTTGTTGCATGTAATGTTAAATATTCCAAACAGAGATTATACATAATCACTTCTCACAAGCAGGCGATTACCTATCTGGAACTGTTCTGCACACACCTCCAAAGACCTCGATCCAGGCGTCGGCCATTAGCGCTACTGATGCTAATCTTGATGGCACGGCACGGCAGAGCGCATTGATTGAAGAAGCCGATGTCTAGTGGAGTGAGGCTGGTTGAGAGTACCAAAAACCACTGAAAAAAAAAAGAGTTTCCAAAAAGAAATTTAGATCAATAAGGAAATTTAAGATGATATTTTTCATGTTGAGACCTAAAGATGAAATAATATTGATTAATAAATATGGGTACCAATTAAACCTAAGGCTTATTAACCATACATTCTTTGATTAAATATGTACAGAGCCTTTGCTTTTTAATATTCCATTTAGAGTCATAGTCCGTCCTGCATGTCAGTAGGGCACATTTGTACGCTTATTTCTAATTTAAAATTTTGAAAACATCTACCTTAGCACATCGCTACAGGGGCAGAGGAGTATGTGTGAGTATTGGTGTTTTGGGTTTGAAATATTAAAATAAGGGTGACAAGGTCTTACGCTCCTACACTCTAAGCCAGCCAACATATCTGATTTAGTTTAATTTGTATGCTTTTTCCCCCCCCTGGAGGAAGCAGTGAAACGATGATGATGCGTTGCTACAAAATGGAAGAACAACTCTTTCAGACTCGGTTAAGATCAAAATTTGAATAACCTCTCTATCAACAGCCGTATATAAAGGTTGTGGTCCTTTTTAACCTTGTGGCTGGCACTGCTTGCAGCACTGACACACTGATGTTTCAGACTGCTTGCTTATTCACTTTCCTACGGGGGAGAGAGCAGACAGGTATAGCTCAAGCTGTGCGAGGGTGCTAGCTGACTTGACACGAACTGACGCTGCAACAATCACTCTCTTTTTTTAAGTATTTAAGTCAAAGACTGCTGGTGCCACTAAAATCAGGCCTTTTCCTCAGACTGGCTTTATACCTGACGATCACTTGTCATACAATGCGAAGCAGTGAGTGTTCCGTTTTGCGATCACATTCAAATTAATACAGAATTCAATAATATACACATGAAATGTGTCCTTAGCTCCAGAGCAGTTAAATGATTATAGGGGCAGGACGGTTTCAGTTGTGGTTGAAATCATCTTTCCATTTTATTTATCCCTGCCACACGTGTGACAAATACAAGGTGACCAAATGGGAAAGCTCTTTTCACAGGGGGCTGGGCTCATCAAACATTTAACAATGAGACAAAGTGTATCACACAGTAGCTGTTTCCAGTCATGCCGGCTGGAATGTTTTTCCCCTGTGCTAGTAGATCTGCCAAGATTTAAGGGATTAGACCACGGTTGTATTTTCCAACCGCTTAACCTTGTACCACTGTGACGACCGTTCTCCACTCAGATTAACCAGGAAATGTACACATTTACCAGATTTACTTTGTGCCAGTAAGCATTTACTGCCCCACTCGCCAGTAAATACAAGCATGTACCTACTGAGAAATATCTCGTAGGGAAATATAGATTTTGTGACACATTTTGTTAGAATCAATTTCAAGGTCTATAAATGATCTCAATGTTCAGGAGCAATTTTCAAAGTAATTGTGTGAAACTCAAAAAAGCACTTAAAGTACTGAGTGGTATTCTACTAATTGAATGTTGTTGCTCTAAAAAATCATTTTATAATAGCAGGTGCTTTTTAAATAAAACGTCTAATTTCTAACCTTGGCATTTAGATGTTAATAACAAGTATTGTATTGTTGCTGACTGGACTCCAGTGCACTGTGACTGTGGAAGCTCTTTGACCCCCCCTATAATCAATCTATAAGCAAGGCAATGGATTTTTGACATGGAATATCTGATTACACAAATATCTGATCTAATCTGTTTCTGGATTAACAAAACATCTCAGTCCAATTTTGAAAATCATCAGATTTTCTTTTCCCGCTTTAATCCTGAGGTCGGGGAAGTAACATATGGTTGGAGGTGTGCAGTGTGTGAATATGCATGCACTGAAAAAAAAAAAGAAGCCTGCTGTTGAGATGACTGGAAGAAAACAATGCATCTAATGAGGATGGTAGAAACTCTGCGTGTGTCCGGAATATATGCTTTTATAATATTGTATCTTACTTTTGTTATACATCCATTTAAAACTAGTCGCTTTGAACAATAGCATTCTTAAACCCCCCACCAAACCCTGGAATGCCACTTAATGAACTGCGTTTTGAAGATGACATTTTCTACTACATGGATTTCAAAGAAATATTCTTGGTGTACTAAGAAATATTGTTGCTTTTGCTACTACAAAATATCATCAAATCCACATTCCATTTCTTTATCCAGACCTTAACTATATTTCATTCTTGCGAGTTATACATCTCAGCAATGATGAAGGATGACATTTGTGATAAATGCACTGACCATAAACTGTCAAATCATAGCAGAACCTGCCTCCTGGCCGCTCCCTTAGTTACGCTCTGTACCCTTTCCCTCCTGTCTTGTCCATATAACTCCCCTTCAGCCCAGCGCATGGCTGCCGTGTTGGACACACTTGGTCAGACTTCACCTTGACAGAAGCTAAAGTGAGTCATATCGTGGCCAAAGGCATAAGCAGCTAATGTTAGTCACCAATAAACATCATTCCACTTCTCCCCATGAAGTAGAAATCCTTGCCTTGACTTTAGCTTCTATATGCTCTGACATACATCAACAGAAATATTTACAGGAAGAAATCTTTTTTTTAAAGTGCACACGACACCAAGGAGGAAAAGAGAGGAAGGGTAAAGACATAAAGCTTAAGATAAATGGATGGCACAAGGTTACCTAGGTCTGCCAGCACACTTTTATTTTCTTCATTTAATATTCATTCTCTCAGTTTTTTCTTTCATTGATGAGTTGTCACTCTTCCCTATAGTGTTTTGTCTGTTTAAAAAGTATTTTGAATTATTCACCCAGCTTCATGCATGATACTGCTGCTGTCAGTCCACATCACCTTGAAAACAGATAAGAGAGAAGTTCTTGGGAAACAAGCCAGAGGATACAGATCGGTGCAGATAAGGTTTTTTCATTTTTATTAATGGGCAAGAGGCCATATCAAGATTTTTACCTCCGCCAATGAGAGTTGAAGGTTATGTGATCACCAACATTTATTTGTGTGTTTATTATTGGTTTGTCAGTCTGTTATCTTGAAAGGTTGTCAACAGTTTTTGATGAAAATGATGCAGGGGTGGATATTGGGACAACGAAGAGTTGATTGATTAATTTGAATTTGAGGCTGAGCCAGGTTTGAACATGGATTCTAGATTTAGATTCTAGAATCCAATACCATGAAAAAAAAAAAAAGTTCCAATCAAAATAAAAGATACCCAGGCTTGGACAACTCATGTTGTTCCACCACTGTGTGAAATTGGATTCAGATACAGATCATAATCTGGATTTGGATGGGAGATTAAAATAAATATTTTGGGGGCTGTAATGATTCACCGGTTGAAGGTTGAAGGGGAGGACACAGAATTAGAAGATGTTGTCTAGTCTATTACCTTCCCAGAGAGGAATCTGAAGGAATACAAACCCTTTAGGTCTACAGAACCACTTGCCTATCCACGGAACGCACCTCAGGCCTCGGGGTCCTAAGACCTCTGGCTAGCCAAAGAATCCCACCTTCTTTGGGGATGATGGGCTAACACTTTATTTTTCTTTCACCAAGAGGGTAAAAAGAAATCTCTACCTGTAAGCCTGTCTCGTGCACCAATAATAAGGCTGTCACTGAACCTGCCATGAGGGGAGGTTTGAGTGAACTGAAGCTGGTAGCCCTGGGACATGGTCACAAACCACCTAAAGGTCTATGACCTGAGCCACCGAGGCCATGAGATGGGCTGACATGGTGCATGGGATGGCTGAGTAATGTCAGCCATTAGGTTGGGGAGGGCGGCGTCTGCCAAGAGCCTCAGTCCCATGCACTACCATCATGCCAACCCCCATGCTTTCAGCTTTCCTACTTGGAGGGCTAAAAACATGGCTGACAGTTCTACGGGCAATGTCATCAGACAGCCTCCTTGCCTGCTCCTCAATCCACCAAGGGAGCATGAGGGAAAGTTAGCTTTTTTCAATGAGATGAGGACTGCACCTCAGTGTCGACACCACTTCTGTGGTGTTGTTTAATTTGAAGCAGTATGATCTTATTTTGAAGTCATTTTATGCAGGAAATGTCTGCAGCCTCTCACACGTGTCCCTAAGGTGCGAGAGCGAGAAGCCGAGGAACGACGTGAAGGCTGAACATGGGTGTCCATTTTCACTGTGTTTTGCTATGGAACTGTGGAGACTGCAAATTATTCTGTAATTGGTCAGCAGCTGATTAGATGGCAGACTGTTCCTATACGGCGCTTTACAACACACAGAGGCGGCAGAGGCTACCACGCAAGGTGCCACCTGTTCATCAGGATGCCTAATTATTTTTTTTTTGGGCAGTGTTCATGTGTTCTAACACAGGTGTTTGCATGTGCCAGACACATATTGTCATTTTCTAAACAGGAAACCTTTTCCAAAAATATGTTGGGAGCGTACCTCTGTTAGAGAGGGGGATGTGAAGGGGCAGAGGTGACTACCGCTCAGCCTCCACTCACAGTGCGACTGCTCTAACAACTGAGCTAAACTGCCGGCCCTACGGCGTTTCGTGTCTTACTGTGTGTGTGTCACACGAGGAGACACTCCCTTTGGATCTTTTTTCTGTCTTTTCTTTTAAGGTTTCTTGTTACCAGGCTGAGAACAATTAACGCAAACGTCTTCACCCCAAATGAGCAAAGTGCCCCACTCTTGCTATTTGTGTGTTGCTGTGCCTGGTTTTCACTGCTTGGTGTATGCACAGGGAGACACCTTAGTTAGTTCTTTGCTACTATCTGAACTTTTCTGTTAAACATCCAATGTTCAGTGAATTCAAAGAATTAATGTTGATGAACTCTGGGGATAATTCATCAACATGACACTAACCAGCAGAAGGAAGCGAGCAATAGCAAAACAGGTCAACCAACCATTTGAATGACTTGAGCGGGTATCGCAAGCAATAAGGCCGTCACACAAAGTTTTTTCTCCTTGTGGACAACTTCGTCTGCAACCGTGCTCACAAAAACACGATATGGCAACGAACATCGGCTTTTTGTGATTTTGTAACTGACAAATCTGATTTTACAGCATAACAATAACACAACGTGAATGATCATGGTCCAAGCAGTTGAAAGTGGGACCTTTTTTATGCTGAAGAGAATTGATGTTTCCATTATGTTAAAATCAAGAGCTATTCATTAGCAGTCTTGCTGTGTAGTTACAGAATAAACAAACAGCTGTAAATGTGAGTATCAGCTTTGATGTCTCTTATAACAGCATAAGGGTTAGTCCTGATGTGGCACCTACAGTGCTGCCTTTAAAGACCCTGAGGACCTACGATATATTCTTAACAGCGTTTAAAGAGGAGCGTTAAAAAGAGAATGAGTTTCCCTCATTGTTAGAGCACTATCAGGAATGTGTTTCTGCTCACCTACTACTTATTTCTCATGCAATGAGTCCTTTCAGTTCAGTTTAGACCAGAAGGCATCTGATGAATCATACCCCAACGTGTGAATAAGATACAGCACATTTATATCAAAAGACGTATACAGCCATTATTATGAGCATTGGGATGACTGTTTGAATAATTTGTATATTCCATTCAGTAAAAAGTCCTCCAAAGCTGCAGCTGCCACCCAAGAGACGAGGGACAATTATATTGAATATGACAAAAATACATTATATTGTGGTTAGGAAACAATTATTTTCTGTGTAGTTCAATGACATGAACTAAATTATGTGACTATGCTTTCTATATAGTGGTTTTCATGGTTTATGACAGAAAATAAAAATGTTCAGATCCAAACCCTTCTTCTGTTAAATCTCCAACAAAGAGGCAGTCCAACATTTATTTGCTGAGTGCTTGATACCCATAATGCTTCACAGCAGGTATCACCAAATTAACCAGGCCTTGACAATTTATTCCTCCATTATCTTCTTACTCTGCCAATAGCACGAGGCTCGAGAAATAAGACCGCATCTCTCATAAATGTGATGTCAGGAGTAATGAGGTCTTACATGCCTACACAGTTTTCTGCATTTATTAGATGGATTTCACATCAGAGACTTGTGTATTGGTTTGTTTTTTTTCCCTTTTATTTTCCTGTTTCAAATGGCCACAGATAAAAGGTGAGGCCAAATCATTTAGAGAGGTGAGACATGACGAGTCATGTGAAGTGTCCATATTAATTATGTTTATTGGATTATTGGATCCCTATACTGTAGGTATGACAATGGGAACGTATGAGGTAAAAGCCTGGTTTCAGATGCTCCATTGTTGACTCTATTTTTTTCATTTGGTAAGTCATTCATCAGCTGTACAGTATTGATGTTTGCGGGGATTTATATTTAATAGAAATTGATTAATGCAACGACGTAATGCCACCCATTCTGCAGTTTTAACTGCATGAAACAGGGTAATAGTGAAACACCAACTGATGAATGCCTCAAGATTTCAGCAGAACTAGAACTGACAAACCATTAAAAATGTACATTGATAGTGATATGAGAGGGATGAATGACTGGGCACTAAAATGTCTTTTCCAGCCTGTTAGATAAATCCAGGCTAACCTACTTTATTTTTCACTTTTTTTTTTTGGTTTGTTTGTTTTTTTACCTGCTGCTCTTCCACACAGATTGGCTCTTGCACCACATGTGTTTGTAGATCCTCTTAGGGTAGCCAGGCTTGAAATCCAATTTTGGTGAAGCTATAAATTAAATAAAAAATGTAAATAAAACAAAAAGTTTATGAACTGGGTTCTCCTGGGCACATAGAAGGTAATGGAAAACAACATTGCGACTTTAGTGCAGTGATAGATGTGTTTGGGATTGTAAACATGAAATCATCAGTGTGAATTTTGTAAAGAAAGCTGCTTGCTTTGAGAGTCGTTCATTATCTGGGTTTTGTTTTTACCTGCCGGTGCTTTAACTTGATTGGTTCTGCTGATTTTCCTCATTTACCTGATAAGATAATGTAAATAGAGCATAATAACAAATTGCTCCTGTGACACTGGACCTTCTCTGTCTGTCATTTCCAGCCTCTCATTCATACATGAGTGCACTGCTCTGTCAGACTGTAATGTGCAGTTATTTAAAACAGGTACTGGAATAGTTATTCTGAGCTAAACACCCTTTGAATGAAAAGATAAATCATTTTATTTATTCATCAGGAATATCCAAAATATTACAGGTTAATTAGGTCAATAAATCTTTTGTTCTTTTCAACCAAAGTTCTACCACAGTGATGAATGTTACAGGCTGTTTGATTGCAGGCTTGTTTTGTTGGATATTTTGAGTATTTAAATGAGAAGCAATGTCCATTCAAAGCACATTTTTATTTATGCTTTTGTTTTTCACCTGTCATTGAAAAAGTAATTCTGTGTGTGTGTGTGTGTGTGTGTGTGTAAAAAATAATTACAATTCAGCAACGGCATGGACATTTGGATTACATGTCTTACAAATGTAGTAAAGACTGTGACATCTCTTTCTGAAATGTGTGTTAAACTACATGATCCATTTAATGACAAAAACATGAGAAAATGCCTAAACTAAAACGTGAAAGTGTTGCAGCATCACCTCTGCTTCTGTGTGCCTTTTCAATCTGCCTCACAGCTTAGCAGAGTCATCATATCTCTTCTTATCATCCATGGCAATTTCATGTTTTATTTCATCCCCCAGCACCTTATCTCCTTTTAACCTTTTCCCCTTGCTGTAAAAATGTAGTTAAGCTCCATATGGGGACGATTTGAAGGGAATCGCTCTAAAACCAAAATACCACAAGTGGCTTGTTGATATATTGAACAGAACTGTTGTGGTGAACAGCAACATCAATTAGGGCTGCAGAGTGTAGCAGCATAAGCTAATATAATGCACTGCTTTTGGATTGGAGGGCTTTTGATCTCCCTTGTTGCTGTTCTTCTGAGAGGCCAGTGAATTGAGTGAGTTATTGCTAACCCCCCCCCCAAAAAAAGAAGCAAATTCTGAGCAGCATTAACACATGTACAAACACGTTATCACCAAGAAACATCATGTGTCATATCTTTCACCCCAGCTGTAATAAAAATAGCACTGTTTCTTACAAGATGTATTATAAGTATAATTAAAATGACAGAGTCACGTTTAATGCTTCATTTTTTTAATTCAGAATGAGGCAGGAGGAGGTGGAGTTATTGGGAAACAACAGCTAATATACCAGATGTGCTTATTAACAATAAGAATGATGTCCAGACTTGTACAGAATGAATGTCCTATTATAAAGGCTATATTAATTTAGGTCTAGCTTAAAATTAAATTGTTCAGAATAAGCCCATGTGTCTTAATGCAAAAAACAACACCAACAACAACAAAAAAACACTGATCCTGTATCTATATGTTCTCCTTTCAAGTGCAGGTTGTAAAAAAAAACACATGGAATACACCATTTTCGAGAAAATGCTTCTCTGCTTTAATGGGCCCCATATCTATCAAACCTATACAGAAAGCAGCATCATCCATCACTGTCAGTGTTAATACTGTTTCCCCTCACCTCCCAAAAGGCATGTTGTGTTTTAGTTTACAGCATTTATGTTTTCAGACTTGTGTACTCACAGGCCCTCACCTGGCTTTGCTCTCTGGCACTCCCCTGCCAAAACGTATAAAACTAATTTCGACATAACATGCAGGCAGAATATTAAATGCCTCTGCTCCAAGACATCTTTGCCTCTCTTTCTCCCTCTCTATATCATTACTCCCTGCAGGATTTGTTTTATTATTGTCCTTGTTTTATATTCTGTTTCTTATAATGAGATCGCTCTCAAAAAATGTTCTTGTTGAATTAATACAGTTAGAAGATGATAGAGGTTGTGCCGTGATAAATTGCGTTTTAAAAATGCTTGAAAAGGATTTTCATTGTTCAAAATGGCTTTTATAAGTGAAATGTCACATGTGCAACTACTGCAGTCTGAATCTGGTACCTCACCATAGTGGTCAGAGCAATAGCAAAAAAATAAAAGAAGTGTTAAGTGAAAAAGCTCATCACAGCTTGATACTCTGTATGGATGATTCTCCATAAACACAACTCAGAGCAATACACACTGAAAAAGAAAGCCCTAGTGCAAGAAATAAAACAGGGGTCCTTAAGACTCCAGCTTCTTTTCTATGTTTGGGTGAATGAAGCCACTCTATTAAATGAAATTTTCCAATATTTGGCTTCCATGTTTAGAGGGAATAAAATAACATCCTTCTCAAAGAATAGGTCGGTCTTTCTATCTACGAGCCTGGCTGCCTTTTACGCATCAGTTTTCAAAAACATGCCACAATTTCAAACAGATCTTTTCTCTCCTCCTTTTGACCTCTTTTCTAATCCCTTTGACCAATTATGCCTTATTTTGCTTGCTTGCTTCAGTAGACTGGACAGAAAATGTGCTCTTCGCATTACTCTGATTTTGGCAGACGTAAGTGTCAAAGTGATTTTTTGCCTGAAAGTTTGCTCTCCTCATCCTTCGAACGATCCTCTAAATACATAGAGATCAAGGTTCACACTTGAATATCTTCTTTCGAGCACTATTACGGTAAACTCACCTTTTCCCTCTTATTCATGGACATACACATCGGTGTTTGAGAACACTGAAGTGAGGGACAGCTCTTGCAGCTCTTAAAGAAAAACATTCCTTTTTAGAAATGTACAATAAATATTTTGCAATCCATAGATTTGCCCTGTTTTAATAAGCTCCTTCTGGCACCATTGGTAAATTAGAGGGATCAGAAAACTTAAACAACATGTTGAGAATCATAAAGCATTGTCTTAATCCTTAATCCTTTGCTATATCTTTTCAATGAATTTATTTCATCATTCAATTTTCCAGGTATTCCTAAATTATCTTGTTTTGTTTTTTTTAAAGTGGTGAAATTGAGATTAGTCAATTTATCCTAAAGTTTTGAGTTAGTTACTTTTTCACCTTTGGGTATTTAAGATTGAACCTCGATATGAGTATTTTGAAAATATGTGTCTTTTTGTGCTCCACTTCAATGAGCTTTTCTCCTTTTCGGGGCCCAGTCAAGCCAAAGAATAGACTAGTTTTAACTTCATCCCCCTCACCTCACCATGTACTGTTATGCTTGCTCAAGCCATGACAGCTCTCACTTCATTTCAAATTAGTTGTATTTACATGAAGAGTCTACAGTATTTGTGCAAAAAATAGAACATAAAAATACAATGGTCCTCAATGTATTTTGTTGTCACTTCAACGTTTCTATCAGATGGTCTTTGCCGTCTACTAAGCTAAACAGGGAGATCTTTTAGTATGAATTTGGTTGTTTTATCCCCTTGGCATATTAATGCATTGGGGTAACGGTGAATAGCATGTCTATCTGTCCGTCTGTATGTAATCAAAAAATTTGCTGCTGGAGCAAATCTTTTCAATATATTTTAACATAACTACTGTATAAATATCTCCCATACTGAAGATGGGCCTTTTGATATCTTGAGAACTTTCACTTCTACTTTTTACCAAATTGGTAAAAACAGTGTGAACATGCAGACTTACAAAATTTTAAAATACTTTTGACATACTCTGAAATGTAAAAAGCTTTTCTTTTGTACATATCACAAACCACTAAATATTTTCTCACGACCAAACACTGAAGTAGTGCCTTTTGTCATTCATATTTTTTATTCATTGTGTTGTTTTTTCATGTATTGCTGTTGACAATGTGTCCTGCTCAGACTTTTGAGACAAATGTATTTATGCACTATACTATCATCAGGAACATGACATACTGTATGCCACCTTGTGATGGCTCTTGTTTGCTGTGTATGGCCTCAGACTAATTCAGTCTTATATCACGAGTCTCCCTATGAGATACAGAGCGCTGACAAGTGTAACGGCATACATGGGCATTTCAATCGACAAGAAGTACACAGATAAAGTTAAAACCTAGAGGTGCGAAATCATTTGAAGAGGAGAGGTGGAGAGAATCAATCAGGTAGCTTTTAAATTCACCCTCTAATGTCTGTGCTGTCAGGAGAACCAGATGTAAAAGCTGCACCCTCAGACAAAGTATAGGCTGTACTTAGTTTTATATGTTACATTTTTTTCAGTATATATGTATTCTGTTATTGCAAAGCTAAATAATAAACACCTGGGATCTGGTTAATAATAGGCACAGGATGCTCAAAAAAAAGAGAGCTAAGTTGCAGTCACATTTTTTAATCCAGAACTTCTACTCCTTAACAACTATGGTTAAGCCCTATAGCTTATTCACTCTGCTGCCATCTGGCAAATGATACAATATGAAAAGTGTCCACTGCCATACCACCTGACCATTGTCCATCATCCACTTTTGAAAAGTTGTTTGTGAAGTGATTATGTATTCATTAGTTTATATATTCATTTTCTTTTGTCTGTAGCATACTATAACTAGTTTGGTTATAAAATCTTGTGTTGAATAACAACAATTATATTAATCTGGAATCTGGAATTGTAAAGGCTTGAACGCTGTTGGTTTTTTTCCACAGCTCTGTTCTTAATTGACTCCACCATGGAGCAGATGAGAAAAAAATGAAAAGATAAATTACTCTAATGGGAGGAAATGAAGTGTGAAAAGAGACATTCCTCCCAGTATTTTCTAGGATGCAGCACATTGCTAAATTGAATTACAACAAGGATCTGACTTCTGTATGAGGCAGATTCTGCCATGATTACAGAAGATGATGTAATTTTAATACCATGAATTTGTACAACAAGACTGCGCTCGTTCATTCTTTAGTTCTCCGGTAGAAAAAAAGAACAACATAAAAATGAAAAGCAAAGAATGCACAGATGAATATGAATTAGCCACAGATGCAGCACAGGAAATGTAGATTCATTCAGCCCACAAAATGGCTGGTTATAGAAAATTATACCCAATTAAACCACATTCAACCCGTCACCACAGAGTTCAGATGTGTTTCAGGTTCTCCTATTTACCCTTTAGTTCTTTACAGTAGATTTCATGCAAATAAGTGCTGCTGGGTGGCTCTGTTTTTGTTCTGCTCCCACTTAAAGGTCAGTTCTTATGAGCTTCCCAGCACCATTATGGCACAGTTTGTTTAAAGCCTGTCTGAAGGACATGCAGTACTCAGTGATCCGGATCACAGACAGGCCGTAATAAATGAAAAGGAAAAGTTATTGTTCCGCTCAATGAAGTCAAAGGGCAGATGGAGGATAAGAGTGGGTCTCATCTCAATATGCTGTTATCCTCGTGACTCACAAACCAGACAAACAGTTAAAGGATCATTTAATGCTCTCCAGTCGGAATCTCTGTACAGTCATGGATGCAATTTTCTTTTAGACAGGAAATTACAGTGCGAGGAATGAATTTAGCTGAATCTTTTTACTCCCACAGCCAGCATTAATTCAATTGAATTTTCTTCGTTTTCTTCCTGCTACCTTTATTTTGACTTTTCATGCACCTGTCAAACCAAGTGAAATGATGGATTCATTACGTTAATAATGGAATCATATGTCATTCAATTATTTCCTTTGTACTCCTAACAAATTTTCATCTTAGGTGTAAACCTCCAAAGAGGACCCTAAAAGGAGTCATGTAGAGTGATCTGAAGGCGTCGTATCTGAGCCCAGCGGAAGCTGTTTATTGATTTGCTTGTCTAGTGGCTCTCTGGAATAATAAGAAAATAAAGCCCCTGGATATAAGGAGATTGATGTCAATCAGCAGCCTGCCTCGAGTGTAGCTTGTCCCATTCTATTAGTGCTCTCTTCATGCACTGAGTGTTCACTGATGACTCCATTGATATGCAACTGAAGAGAGGAAGCTGTCTGTTGCCATCTTGAGGAGAATTCCCCCGTGACTGCTCAGTCTGTCATAGTCAGTCGAGAGTGAGAGAATGTCATGGATTCTTGTACCTCCACTCTAATGTCACTCATAATCAAGATGGCCGGATCCCCTTGATCATAGTGGAGCAGAGTCTTAAGAATGCAAACATGCTTTATAACTTTAGAAGCTTCTTCTGCAATCCATGCATGCCTTCTCTAATGCTTTCATTTGGTAAAGAAAAAAAACAAATGAACAGTGCGTGATGTTCAGTTCACTTCATTTTAGATCTTTAATGTCCCCTAAGATGACTTTCTTTTTGCAGCTAGGCAGCATAAAAATACAAAAAAACATGCAGTTAAAACATATTAAGACGACTGAAGACATTATAGTTGCTGGTAGGCCTAATATGCATGGATTCAAAAATGAGATGAGGGGTGTATAGGTGTATAAGCAAGGAAAACAGCAACATGAAGAATAAAGATAATAGAAATAAAGTCCAAAGCTAAGTGTAAGGAATCAAGAGGCAATTTATAATGTATGAGAATTAAGAGCACTTATTGCGCATGGGATAAATAAAACGTGAACCAATGGCATTACATCCTCCATACTTCATCCAGCAAGCTATTCTTTAAAGATTTAAAGACAGACTGCACTAAACCGGGGCATGAGGCCACAGTCAGGGAGGATTTTTTCAGACTCTTACGACCTCTGCCTTCCTCTGAGACGCTAAATGCGCTCCTCTAAATGTGCACACAGACAAAGAAACATTTCACTAACTTAATTTCTCCAAGGATAATAAATAGCATTTTATTGTATTCGTGTCACTGCTCAAGATAAGATAACAGTAATCTCATTATGTCATGGTAATTACCACCTCTAATTTATGAATTATCAGCAATTAGCCAGCTTCAGTGTGGTGTGATGTAATGCAGGTAAATTATAACATCTTGAACGTGCAGAATGGTATCTGCTTTCAACTGTTAGATCTACTTCAGTTAATTAGTTTTATCTGAGGTGCAGAGTAACAAGCGATATTAAATTTCCAACCAGCTCCTATGCCTATACTGTCCGTTTCACTCAGCCGATCGCAAAACATTTTTGTCCGCTAGTGATATACTGCAATACAAAGCAAAACTTTCACAAATGATCACATCTATCATCTGATTTTATTGCTTGTCTGTAACCTGATTCCTGGTGTGTGAAGGGTTAATAGCACGGCACCCATTCTGTGAACCTGACAGAGCACATCGCAGTCACTTTGTTCTGACAGTAGACAGGTTATGCCAGCATATTACATATTACATCTATACCTGATTGGAGTCCTTCAAGCACAATAAATTTAAATTGGCTGGCAGTGGGGTGTGATTTTCTAACTGTGGATCGAAACAGACAACAACAGGGCCTGCCTGTGTTTCTCTATAGAGAGTCAGGGTCTGGCTAAGGTTGTAATTTTGTCAACATTATAATAATGTTGGATTACCAGTCAAAAGAAATTCATTTCAGCTTTTGCATTACATTGTAGCTTGATTCAGAACAAGTATAGTCATTTCATAAATCATTAATGTATATATTAATATTATATATTAATATATTATATTATATAATATTATATTATGTTATATTATATTAGATTAGATTACATTACATTACATTATATTATATTAATATATAATTACAACTTCACTGTTTTATTCATCTTCTATTCATATTATTATACTATTTTATTTTAATCTGTTCTGCTTGCACTGTATTCCATGTTCAGAATGTGGTTGGGTCAGTAATGCAGTTTGATTGGCATGCTCTATAATTGTAAAGTTAGTCTCATGATAAACTATGCATTTTCCCAGGCCAGTTAAAAATGCCAATGTACTTAGTATAAATATGAATTTCACAATAAAATCTTTTATTTCATCTTTCATCCGTCAGGATTTACAGCGGCTTAAATGTAAGGCAGTTCACATAATTTACAAGCCCTGAATGTGACTTGAATTGAAAAGAGAGACTGTAATTGGTTATTTCCTATTTTATGTTGATTTACATTACACTAACACTAGACATATTACATTTAAAATTCAGATATATTCGCTCAAACACCAATTATGGGTCCGAGAGAAGAACCGTAAAGCAGTAGTACTTGCTCCTCTGTAATCACCACAGTGATGTCTTCGACCTGTATGCATTGATCCTGCATTGATCTGTGTATGAGCAACTCTGGTTTAACCCAGTTCTTCATTCTCATCCACTTTAACTCAAGACTGAAGGGCAGCAAATGCATGATCAAATCCTAACAAACAGATAATAAATACAGAGGACACAGATATAAAAACATTGGTGCCAGGATTCAGCTCCTAGTTTGATGCAGCAAAAACGACACTATTTGCAAAATGACAGTTTTACCTTTGCCATACAGTATGTGTGTGTTTGTGTTTATGTGTTCTTTACTTTGCAGTTATGATGAGGGGGAAGCCTTATAGTCTTCAATCATTTATGAAGACCTCCCTTTATACTCTTTGTTCTCACTGGTTGTGAGCCATGTCAAATATGCGTAGTTTGCCTTTATAGTGCAGCTTTCGCTGCGCTTGTTGTGACAGAATAAGGTTACAAGGAAACGTTCCTCCTCCATCTGAGAACATCAAAAGGTCTTTGAATTGACTCTGTCCCCAAGAACGATGCATGTGATGTTGTCGCATTTGCCAGCAAAATTGAAAACCGTGTGTCAATTCTGTTAGCCTGGGAGAGACTCTGTAAAAAAAAATGTTTACTCTTTCTCTTGGATAGCCTGATCAAACTTTTATTAGCTTGATAGCAGTAGAATTTGCCTGCATCAGCAAAATGCTACACTGACTTACAACTACTTTCAAAGTTTTATGAGCGAAACAGAGATTCTCCAGTGGCGCAGTTAATTTTAACATTTATTGAGACACCATTTTCTGTTTAAAACCTAAATGTATGTGTCCTGTTATGGAAATTCTTACAGGATCAATGTTGACAAAGTTATATTTCCAAAGTGAATGCTTTGCTCCTGGAAAACAGATCGAAGCATCTATTTCAGAGTGGAAGGAAAAGTGCTCATAATCAATACACCCAAAATGAGTCAGTCAAATGTAGAATATGGAAGCTTGCTAATTAACTGATCACACGGTGATTAAAGGTGTAGACAGTAGACCGGCTGTGAAACTCAAGCGGAGCATGTGCAATACAATTAAGAGAGTTTTACAGAACAATAGAATTTCAAAGCACAAACATTTTTAAGCAAATATATTTTCATACTTTTTTCCTCTCGTCTGTATTTTCTAAGACATTTAACACAAACATTGTGTTACCATTCAGCTGACCTACAGACCATTTTAAGTTGAACCTTACATTTGTTCTGACAGCTGAGCAAACAGAAACACTTACCATGAGGATATGTCACTCATTTGTCGCCTGTCAACAACATCCTCTCATCTATAAGCATGAAAAGTGTGCAGGCAGCTTTCCTTTCTCTTTAAGACAGACTGCCATCCTGAATGCAAGCTAATAAAGGTGTCAAAGCAGATGGAATTGTTTCATTTAGACCCATTTGCATAGTCAAATAAGAGGATTGCATGAACTCAGTTTAATATTTATCTTAGTTCTTTATTTATGCTATACAAAGCACATAGAATTTAGAATTTAGAATAACATCTATGTTGAGTAAAGATGTGTATAAAATGTTGAAATAAGTTGAAATGGCACAGAAAAGTACAGAAAATGAAATGGCAAAACAGTAACATGAAGATTGTATTGAGTCAGCTGTATGGTTTTTAGTCAGCTCGTCTCACACTCCTAGAAGCTACAGTATGTTTCTGATGAAGCTAGATGTTTATTTTTATGCCCAGCAGAAGCCAAATGTAATATACTGCATTTCTACCTCTGTCTTCACAGGATAGAAAGTAAGGCTGCCAACACACACCTTAGAACTGCAAGTCAGCATTAGAATTTCACAACCTGAGGAAAACTCTTTCCACATGAAGGTCCAATAATGAGGCAAAAATCTTTGTTGTCATCTGGGCTTGTCTAACTAGCAGCCAGATGGAAAACGTTTGATCATTTCAGGAAAACTTTCCTGTCAAATCCACTGAGAACATACAGTACAAAGAAGTTCACCTTTCCTAACGTTTAGACTGTCTGGAGGATTGGAGGCATCAATTCATCAAATTCACCCAGATTTGATGAAAATGTTACAGACAATTGGCTAAATGTGGGACATTTAGACTCACAGTACAATTATTTGGCTACATAAAAAAACATTTAGACTGCTTGATTGGTGGATCTATGTTTCCTGAGTTGTTCCATTAGCTATATGTTTAACTTAGAAGTGAGAATGCATTGAGTTTTACAGTATATCCGGCTGTACTGTCCCTTTAGATTTGGTCACATTCAATAGGCGTCAAAGGCAAATGAAGATTTTAATTGTCTGAAGCAATTTTTTATAGTCTAATTTAATGTTAAATTAATGCCTCATAAAATAATTTACACAGTGATTAAGTCTAATAAGACAATAAGACTTTCATACAGACAGATGCTGCCAACAGCTTTAACCCTTCCATTATCTTAAATTCAATAATCCTGTTTATGTTGTCTACGTTCCACCACTGATGTTATTTTATCATTTTACCAAGTTATTGTTGTATGAATAATTAAATCTGTGCATCTGTTTGCCGGTACTAAACTGCAACTATTTATATGACTGCTTCATCAAAACTGGAGCTCAATCTGTCTTTTAAGTGTAATAGCAGTGTTATTACCAAAATGGCAAAGTCGCTGCAGAGAACATCTTTTCATTTGGTGTTTTACACTGTAAATGGTCATCTAAAATGTTTTGTTTGAACTTGTGTCAGCTATTGTGTTCTGTAACTCAATAATCACATAATTGCATACTATGGCAGCTGATGAGGACCATGATAATTGAGAGTGTAGGCATACATTCCCTTTGTACTCCAATTTCGACACCTTCCCTGTGCAATGCATGTAATTTTCCCTTCTAATTTTATATATGAGAAACACTTACTTGATTGTTTGTTGTTTTAATTTGTTTGAGTTCACGTGAGGTTTTATACCTGTGTGCTATGTGGATATAGTGTGGATATACAGTAGTATTTTATATTTGACAGCCACAGGTTCATATATTTTTCTTCCACTGGTTGAGAGGTGTTGCTGTGAAACATGTAACAATGCCTGCCCTGCATCGTGTTTGAGTGACGTGTGTATGTGAGGTTCAGAAAAAGAATAGCCTACAGGAAAATACATTAGAAAAATATACGTGTTTTTATACCTTATTTATCCTAGATTAAATTAAAAGGTTATTCCTGCTCAGTGTTTCTCTGCTCTGAGACTTGCCGGTGGGATGTAATTGTGGAATTTCTCTTTGATTATAAACTGGATGTCTGCATGCTGCTGCTCATGAACCACACGAACCTTAAAAAAATGTTGTTCTGTTCTTGTATTCCATGTGCAATTTGTCTTATTGAATTTAGTTCAATGAAATGTTTAGAAAAACATGAAGGAAAGGATCTGATTTTAGATGAACTTCAAAATATGTTGTGTTCCCTCAGCCCATAGGAATCCATACAATAACATCATGTCTACTGTATGTTACTTGTAGTGACCTACATTATGTAAACCCATCAGACTGTTGTGCTATTATTAAAGCATCTATAATGGATAGTATAAGGGATTATGCTTCGATACAGCTCTAAGCCAAAAACATGCACACACAAGCCGTCATAACGAACTGATTTCAATAGCAACAAAACATGTGTGGGAAAAATTACACATAAGCACGGCCTCTCACCTCATTAAGCATCAATGTGGTAGATTATAGGTTTGCAGACTTGATGATTCTAGAATGAAACTGTCAAGAAAACACACTGCTCTTGTGTATTGTATGATACTTTTGTAGCTTACAGGCCTGTAATTTTTTTTTGCTTAACACAACCACCTTTTCTTTTTCTTTTTTTTTTACACTTAGGTCTAAAGGAAAGAAACAACATACGTAAGAGAACACTGGATCCAGACAGGGATTCATCAACACTG
The DNA here is from genome assembly GCA_037577475.1 of Chaunax sp. Z400. Taxonomy (NCBI): domain Eukaryota; kingdom Metazoa; phylum Chordata; class Actinopteri; order Lophiiformes; family Chaunacidae; genus Chaunax; species Chaunax sp. Z400. The sequence continues at coordinate 8,463,548 of CM075201.1, read as the reverse complement.
GACACAGAGAGTGAAGTCCACGCTGTCACCACTGTCTCACCAATGAACATCCCAAACCACCAGCCCATTTTCAAGGGCCTGCTGCTGCATGAGCACCTACTAACAAGGGAATTTGAGGGGGATCAGCACTTTTTTGGGAGGGATGGTTCTGTGGCTTCATATTCCACCATGATGGGCTCTGTGTCTGCCTCAGATCCAGGGGATCCTGTCACTCAGCTGGTGCCCCATGAGGATGCCCCAGCTTTCTCAGACATTGCTACTACTGCCACTGTCGCTGCCACCTCCCCACTGACCACATTTCCTCCCACAACACTAAGGCCGCCCATGTCTCTACCTCAAAAGATGTCTTCAAATGAGAAAACTAGGGGGGCAGACAAGGTAGAGTCAACAACAGGCTCTCTCACCACTCATGTGACACCAAACAATAAAGGTTCAACCACTGAAAATAACCCAGTGGCTTCTGTTTCCTCGCAGAGAAGTCAACCTCAAAGTTGGAGTACTTTCCCTGGAGAGGCAACCCATGTAATCTCCTCAGTGAGGATGGAGAAAGGGGAAGCCAGGGAAACAGCAGTAAAACACAAAATCAGCCCAGACCATTCATTCCCCAACCCAACTACCACTACAACGTCTACAACCATCACTACAACTACCACCATCACTACAATGCAAACAGCAGGTATGTTTTTCTTTGACTTTCAATGATATACCAAGAAAATTGCGTCATGTCATTTGTGACATAAATAGAAGCAGCATGCAAATAATGTTTGCTTGATGCAAATTTGAAATTCAGAATACCTCGATCTAAAGAGCACATTCATCCCAGAGGACAAGAAAATTAAGCATCCGGTCATCAACATCACTTCTGTTTATTTCGCATACTGCACACCGCTATTCATCACTCCACCAGGGATAACAGTGTTGCTCATGTGTCAAAAATAATGTGATTTTCCCTGATGTGTCCTGCTTGTCCTTTCCACTGGCCACAGATGGCTGAGGGCCAATATGAGCAGTGTTGGAGAGGAAATCTGCAGAGATAGTTAGAGGGTTACAGGGTCAATGGAGACACAGGTGGGCTGTCAGAAAGATCAGTCACCTGGGAAAATGGGAATAACTTGTCTTTTCACTGTCTCCCACAGAGCCATGCAATCTGAATTTCACTGACCCTGAAGCTAACATCGAAATCTGGCAACATCTTGACTCTGGAGTGGAGTGCAACTACTTGATTACTGTCTACCTGGGATATGGCATTGAGGTTCAGGTCAGTGCTAAAGGCTCACTATGTCGATGTATGATGTTTTCCCTTCCCCAATTTTTAAGATAAAATATGCAACGTCTGATAATGTGATTAAGTTCAAATTTGCATCTTTAATCCCATATTGTTTCATAGATTATTTTGGGCAGTGTGAACAATCTGTAAATACTGTCTCTTTGTTTGCTCCAACATTTTTACCAGCTAGTTGCTACATTGCTGGGCAGGGAGATTGACGAGGCAATATCCTTGAAAACTGATCTTTGAGAGTGAACCGAAATAGTCAAGTCAAGTCAAGTAATTTTATTTATATAGCACCAAATCATAACAGAAGTTATATCAAGGCACTTTCCAAGAAGAAGCAGGTCTAGACCTTACTCTTAATTCCTCAGGGATCCAACAATCCCCCATGAGCAAGCACTTGATGACAGTGGTGAGGAAAAATTGCCTTTTAACGGGCAGAAACCTCGAGATTCAAGGTGGGCCCTCTGCTTGGACCAGTTGGGGTGAGAGAGCAAGAGAGAGAGAAAGAGATGGGGAAGATAGATGGAGAGAGGAGGAACACGGACTCAGACATGTACAACCACAATAACAATAACAGGTATGGTAATAGTAAGATTACAATTTGTAGTATTTATAATAACTACTACAGTAACAACACTGATAATATTATCATTATTATTATTATTATTATTATACAGTCACAATCACAGTCCACGGAACCTGCGGGATGAGAAAACACTCCGGGGAAGAATTCAAGTTAGTAACATGAATTAACTAGAAAGCACTCGGAGAGCGCAGACCTCTGCCAAGGCAGCTCAGTTTCCCCATGTTGCCATTTCAGCGGAGGTTCAGATTTCAGTCATTTTGTGGCAGACAGCCTCATCTTGTGGATCTTTGAAATCATTACATTAGAAGTGTACATGTGGCAGTTTAATCCCAGAAAAAATTCCTGGATCCAGACGGAGATCCAGATCACCACTAAAATCAAATCGTTTGTTCCTTGGGCCACTTCCGACCTCTCCTGAAAATTGCATCAAAATCCATCAATTACCTTTTGTGTTATCTTGACATGAATTTGTCGAGAAGAAGAGGGAGACTATAAAGGTCAACGCTTAAAATCGGGTCATAATTTTTTTTAGGTTTGTTAGTCTTAGCAATACAATTCACACTTAAATAGTCATTGTATCCACTGTTAATTTGAAATGACTGCTTATAGCCATAACTATCATTATGGTGTTTGATTCTTTATGAAGCACTTCTGTGCTTATAATAATGCGGCAAAAAGTGTTAATTCAACCAGTGGAGAATTGACGTATTTTAGTTTTGTCTTTGCTTCTACAGTATTTTCTGGTCTTGTGTGGGTTGACAAAGATAGACAGGCAGCAAAGTGTTGGGGTGAGTGGGTGGATGGGGGCACAAGTGATGGGGTCTGTCTCAGGTTGAATGTTTGCTTGGTAAGTCTTTCCACAAAAGGTTATAAAAATTAACTGTCAGTGAGTGTGTGTGTGTGTGTCTGTGTGTGTGTGTTCCCCGGCATTTGCAATTCCTCAAACGCCTCATTTACCACTAGAGAATTCAAAATGTGTGAGCTTTGTCTTGCTGCCTCTGGAGGGCTAAGATAAGTCTTGACAGAGTATATGTTTGCGAGTGTGTTTTTCTTCAAAACTTCCCCTCGGGTAACTTAATTCTTAATTCTTGGACCACTTAAAGGCACAGGCACGCTTACCTGCACAGTGCACACTCGCACACACGTATTTCATCGCATATGATGTATCAGCTCTCAGCTTCCACTGTTTCGCCAGTGCATTTGGCAGAAATTCTTTTGGGGCAGTACAGTAAAAAGATATAGACATTTTATCATCCTATACCATACCATGATAAAGAACCATTAGGATGCTGTGTGTTTCAGCACCGCCATGTGAACAGATGGGGCCACAATCTCTCTCTCTCTCTCCTAAAGCTAAACTGATATTGATCTGATGGCAAACTATACAGAAAACTGCTTGGCTGAGCTAAATAGAATAAGGAGCCGTGGTCTGTGTTGCTGACAAAGACATCAAATAACTGAAAATAGAAACCTAGAAATTGAAGTCAAGAATGTGTCATTCCTTCTCTCCTCAGTAACTTGTGAAGCTCCTCTGCTTAGAGGCTTGCCAGGTCTTGAAGGTTTTAAATGAAGGATGGATGGGGATTAGAAAGTAGACTTCTGGAGTAGTAGTCACATGGGTGATTTTTAGCCTCCTCATGCACCTGTGTTCACTTCTCGAAACACGCAGGAACAGATTCACAAAAAAATGTATGTTTCATGGGATTGATCTATTTGATATTATTCATTGTAAGCACACGCACACTTAAGCAGAAGTACATATAAACCAGATATTCAGATCTGAAAGTTGAGAGCAATGCAGCTGCAATTATACCACATTCATGAGTGGCAACATTCTGGCTAATACACTCATGAATCCTCACATGCTTTACAATATTTTGGCTACCCTTTACAATCTTTTCTGTCATTTTGCTTTGTTCACAGCGGAGTGTGACAGAAAACCATGAATAGAAAATAAGGGTAAAATGCAACAAGTATCCTCAGCAGGATCTGAACAAGAGATGGTTACCACTAGGCAATATAACTGGAAGCCTTCATCCTTTTTTTTTTTTTTTCCTTTGCTATTGACAGTCTGGTAAACCTGTGAAGTGATAAGCAATTCTTGCCACCTCACATTTGGAACGAATGGATTTGTATGGATTGATCTGACAGTGTATTGGAGATGGTGCAAAAGAACAGATTACAATGCTGATGTCATTTTTCTGCAGATTTTTTCAGCATCATCCCGGGGCTTCATATGTTAAACATGACAGATAATAATTAACTTATCCAGTGGATTAATGTAACATATGGAACACTACAACACTTGTTGTAGATTAGTTATTGTAAAGATGATTTAAATCACAATGGATGATACATAGAAACACGCAACTGGATCATTTCTTTGAATGTCAATAAATGCCTAAAGGTTCAAGTAAACAGCTTATATTATTGCTCCACCTTTCATGGTGAATGTCTTACTTTTAATCAGATATTTACATGCAATTTTAATGGTACTAATCAAATATGATGGGCCATTATAGTTGAAGTGCATTTTCCTGCTTTGGCAGCCAGTCTCAGTGAAGAGGGGATCATCACTGTAACAGGCTGACCAACAATTGGGAAGGGCAAAGGAGGGAAATAAGGTGAAAGGTATTCTAAATCATTTTATTTGACTGAATATTTATAAACCAATTATTTTCAGTCTTATCCAACATATAATATCCACCAGCATTCAACATTAGAGGGATTGGTAGAGATTAAATAAGCAAGATCAGACCTTTTCTGTGTTTACACAATATTTCTTTCAGCAGCTGGCAGCTTGCAAGACAGGAAGGATGAAAAATGTATCAGGAGAATTTACTGTCCTCATCTCGAAACCTCTCTGCCACAGCTAACTGCATATAATACATTTTCCCATCTGGTGATTCTGGCTGCATTACAATGAATTTGCAGAGTAATGGGAAGTATATTAGAAGGCAAATTCAATACCAACTTTCAGCACGAGATAAACTAATAGTTCAATAAATGCTGAAAGTATGTTTAAACAAAGGTGCGGCATTTGGTCTGGTTTTGATTTATTGGTATGCACAAAGATAGACCTAGATATTTTTCGATATTTACCTTTTAATTAGCACTGGGCTGAATGGGATGCAGATCTTGCAGTTGAATGTGGTCTACAGTTAGACCCTCTCTCCACATATACATAAATAAAAGTTTTTAGCCAGTGAATTTGCAACATCTACATCTTATTTCTGGGCTCTTTAGCTCTGCTCCTGTCCTCGCAGTAACTTTGGCAATACGGTTTTAGAAAAGGACAGATGGAAGTTTCCGGAACTGTGCTGTGGCATTAAAGTGCTTAAAATCTTTTTGAGCTTTTTTTTTTATTTGACAAAATAAATCTGGTGGGTTAGCTAGCAATCAGTTCTTTCCAGGCCATCTGTCCTCCTTTGATTTCTCCATCTCTTCTCCTCTATATCTCTACCTGACTGAGTCTCAAAGAGTTAGCATCTCAGGCTCTGCACAGGTTGTCCCCGCTCCGTTTCATGGTGGCCCCATCTGTGCACTCTTGCTAAAAGATAATGTATTGTGTGGGGAGGACGAAGAGTGGTTGATACATTTCAGGGGTTAGAAGCCCAGATGTAGCCAATTTCTTCCACTGCCTCAAAGGCTAATTGAGGAATGCTTCCGTTTTCTGACAGTTTTAAAGCAGTATCATTCAAGGAGTTGTCAAGGGAGGATTTTGAGATCAACACTATAACTAAATTTTTTTTCTCTTCTCCATCCCTCTATCATATTTTCCTTTTTTCTCATATTTCCATCCTGCTCTCATTTAATAAGCTCACGTTTTCCTCTTGTCCAGCTCCTCTACCCTGTATTAATCAGTTTTAGCTCTTGTGGTGAACCAGAGGATAAATCACCAGAGCATGAATTAACACAGTTCTATAGCTTGAACTGCATTGATTGTTTTTTTTTCTCTTCTATTTGGTCATTAATAGTATATTATTTTTTTCTCTTCTAGTTAAGTTGACTAAAATAGCAAATAACAGTCAAACGGAAACTATTTTAATTATTATGGAAACATAATATTATTGCAAAGATGGTAAATTACAAAATTAGATTTCTCATTTGTTCAAAACTAGTAGTCTTTTGCAGTTAAAGCCGAGCCATTATGATGTGTTTAAAATATATTTAATTGTCCACCAAATCA